>OW121786.1:44161516-45411516 GCA_933228815.1 Machimus atricapillus | reverse complement strand
TCTTTTCACGAACGAAGGTACAGTGGAACTTGAGGGAAAATTTTTCAGTTATTTCAAATTTATGCAATTATACTTCTTTTATAATAACCTAAAAATTTCTTACCAATTAGAAATCAAACGTATGCAATTGAAATGAAGACAAGTTTTTAGTACCAGTATAACCATAAATCGAACTTTAAGATTTTGATATTAAATGCATAAGGTGTGGTGGTTATAACTTTGTCAGTGAATGAAATAAACATATTTTACTCATATTTATTTTTTGCAATTGGATTTTTATATCTTCTGTAAGAATATTTATTGCTGTTTTAAGAACATTTCTAAATTGCGACATAATCACAATCTTACTGCGAAAAAATAATAAGTAAATAAAGAGAAAATAAAAGTTATTTGATAAAATTTTGCTTGAGAAATCAAAAATTTTCCTTTAACGACAATAACATCTGATTGTGCAGCTCCGATTAATTAATTGATTAAGGCGTTTAAATTAAAATATTTCGAATAAACAGGATTTGTAACACAAAAGCAGTTAATTGACAGACATGCTTCAGAGCTCATAAAAGTGGTAAAAGCCTAATAAAAGTGTTTAATTGGTTGTAAATTTAAATGTATTAACATCAGCTCATAGTCAATTAGATGGATGCAAAGGTATTTTTCACATACTGCGTTTTTAAGATTAAAAAAAGAGATACACTTAAGACTTAAACAAAACGGCACAGGTAAAAATTAGTAAAAGTGAAATATTTACATTCTTGGCCCATGAAAAATAAAAATAATGGGCAAACTTCCGCTTTTATTGTACAAAACTTACTTTAAAAAAAACTCCCGAGCTAGTTTGCAAGCAAATTAATTGGGCGTTTTTTTTCTACATTTGCAATTTTAGATTATTCGAAATTCCATAAGTTTGAGGTCATGTGATTGGAGCGGCCGTATTATTTTATTTATTTTCGGCATGCTTTTTCACTTGAGCATTAAGCGCCGCACATAGTATCAATTTGTATTATTTAAACGTAATTTGATCTATGTAACTAAGCATTCCCACAGTCTCAATAGGTATGGAACATAAATCCTAAGAAAATCGAAGGCCTCGATTTGGGAATTAATTAATAAATCAGGGCTTGACATTAGACTGAACTAGTCGGACTGATCATAAGATTTAACAGATATCTTACGTCTTACAAAGTATACTTAAATGACGCAAACTAAACATGACGCATAATAAAAATAAATTATTCGGCACTTACATCAATTAGAATTAAAACCCCTTTCCTGCTGATCCTAATCGCTAATCCTATATGTTAATATAATAACAACAAATTAAGTATTATACTTCTAAAACTGGCAAATTTAGTATAGTGGCCAACAATATTCAACTTTAAGAAATTGCCACAAAAATGGGTCCACGAAGATTGTTAATTAATTTAATTTGGTCCCCCAAAAAAATGTCTATGATGTGTTATACAAAAATTAAATGCTAAATACGAAATTTCATATGCAATTACTACACAACAAAATGAAGTATTGTATATTACTTAACATTTTATGTTGACTCTTTCTAGTGATCGCAAATATGGCTACCCTTACAACTACCACCTACTAGATAAAGAGAAGTAAATTTTAATTCACATTCCCCGTTTATAGTCCAAATATAATAAATTATAACTACCTTATTTCGAGCGAAGGTATCCTGCACCGGCGTCCAAGACAGAGTACGGGCTACACACAGTGCAGACAGGAACAGCGTACATCACTCCAGGACAAAATCCAGCCAATCACATAGTACCTGAAAGTAAAAAGACTCAACATTATTTCGTGACAACTAACACAACAGTAAGCAGCTTACATTTTAATTACTTTCGAAGCTTAATTTGCCTTTATTTGTCCAGACTTTCTATGTTCCAGGCAAAGCGTTTAGGCGGACGTCAAGCAATCATACTTCAGGATCGCACCGTCGAAGTCAAAATCATCGCCATAGAGGTCCTGTTAATTGCATAAGATGTCCGTCTGAAAAAATTCTAATCGCACGAAAAGGTCTAGACGGCGTCTTGATAGAGCCCCCCAAGCTTCTCTCCTGCCAAAATCGCGTGGTCTCAAGCGAAGTATTTCAACTGGAAACGCTTTTTGGGTCTACTTTTAAGTTTTTATTGCCGCATGGATCTCATTATTTTCATGGCAAGATAAAGAACAAAAGAACTGGGAAATACTTGCAAAATTGCATAATGCGATATAAAGTTGTGGTACAACAATGCGGCAGATACTTTCCGCGAGATGAAAATTTAAAAATTTCATGTGATCCGGGATACATTTGGGGCTCTAAATGCCGCTTCACTTGCAGGACGGGGTATTTGAGTCATCAGCAGCCGATCATTTGCGGAGACAGCTTAAGCTGGGAAGGGGATGAGCCCAAGTGCTGTGAGCTGAGATCATAATTTTTTAGTAGTTTTTAATTAATCTATTCTTTCTCTTAAAGTACCACATCAACCGAAACGGAATGGCAATTGTGACTTTTTAATGATTCCCGATCATGGAAAGTTTGCCTGTGAGTACCCAAAAGGACCGAGACATGAACAATACGAAAATGAACTAACACTGCCAGAGGGAAGCATTTGCCGGGTGATTTGTGATCACAATTACGAAATACCAACTTATCTTAAGAATTATGGTGTACTTTACTGCGAGAGCGGAAGATGGAACGTAACTGCCACCAGCTTGTGTCAACCGAAAATTAGTTCGAAGTACTAAATTCGGTGTTAAAATTTTTTGGAATAAATTGAAATTTTTTATAAGCGTTTGCATTTTATAATTTTTATGTACATATTATGCATTCTAAGTTTATAAGGCAAAATTATTAGCTACTACACCTGGAAATTGAAATGATTCTTCTTCAATTAAACATTTTATTTCATAACGCGCACGAAAGTTATAAACTTTTCAAACTATACTTTCTCAAAATTTGAAATATCTTTTTAAATAAGGCGATTTTCCAGGATCTATTGTATAAATCATTTCGGATTTACAAAATACAAGGTAACATATAAATTTTTGTGAGAAAATCAGGAGTTGAAAATAAAATATGTAACTCAGCAGTTTTAGCTGGTAAGAATTATTAGCAATATAAGGAACGAAAACAGTTTATACTATTTAGGGTTATTCAGCGATATTTAACAATTCGTAATTACTTCAGTTTATTTTCACAATGACAAATACAAAGCCTAAAAAAAACAACAACATTCATTTGAACTTTATTTTGTTTCACTTTAGTGGAGTTATCCCTTAAAATGCTTTAGTAGTGTTCAGCAATTACCCGTGTAAGAGTAACATTTATGCCCCCAGACTTTTGGGCTTCCAGCTCTTTAAGAATAAAATCCCTTAGCTGGCTGTAAGCATCCTTGAGCTTAATATTGTCAATGACTGCATGAAAATTTCCTGGTCGTTTTCCTAAAGATATTTTAAAATTGTAATGCATAATAATTATAGTTGTTTAATTTGTTATCAAACACACCGTATTCGATTTCAATTTTTGCAGTATCCAAACGCTTTTTCAAACTTTCTTCAGTTTCAGTATTCCTTCTGCGAAGCCGTTTTTCAAGTTCGCTTATTGACGGTGGAAGAATAAACACAAGAATTGGATTTAATTCAGAGTTGCGAATCTGTTCCACACCTTGAATTTCAATATCCAAAACGCATACTTTACCTTGAGATTGTACGTGGTAAACAGCCTGTTGGCTGAAAGAAAGAAATACATGCTGTCAAATTCAAAGTCCTTCAAAATGAATTGTTATTAACATTTAAAAACCCTTTTTACCCTCGAAGAATCCCTTAAAGGCGTAAGCATCGATTTTGGCGGTTAAGAATAAATGTCTCTTTTATGAGAAGATATCTGCGACGTTATTAAATTTCGTTCTCGAAAAAAATTTCAATTAACGTGAAAATGTTTTTTACGAAATTTGTTCATGTAAAATTTATAATGTCGATATTCAACAGCTTTCTGATAATGTTTTTTTTATCCAATGTGACTTTTGCTAGCTACAAATTGCATTTTATTACATCGGTTTCTATTTATCTGTTAATAGTGGAATGAAGCTTAGGATTTATGTATTTTAAGTATTTATTCACTTTTCATTACAAAACACTATTCCTGCAAATCGTTCTATTTTTTGCCACACGACTTGATGTAATCCTTCAATACACAACGAAACCAACAAAAACGCTGAAGCGCCTTTGTACAATGCACGCAACATTTTATTTTATTTTATTTTATTTTACTTAACTAAACTTAAGTGCTATTGATGTAATTGAGTCTGTAAGTGGTATTACCTTGTCCCGTACATATTTCCACTGAAGGTGGCGGTTTCGATGAACTCGCCACGGTCTATGGCGGCCTGCATTTCTTCACGAGTCACGAAATGATAGTGGGTGCCATTCTCCTCTCCAGGTCGAGGCTGGCGCGTTGTGTGTGAAACACTGTCGGGTGTGAATATAAAAAAAAAATATATTTCAGTAAACCAGATATGTGAATAAGTAAAAATATAATTTTTAACTACCCAAAGATTTAGGTGTTAACAACTGAGCAGAATAATATTAAAAATATTTTCATAATACTGTAACATTTTTTGGGATATGGAGACTAAATAAATAAAGTGGTTTTAGAATCGATACCTTTTTTGTTTGTCAAGAATATTTGGCGTAATTTGTAAAATGAACAGAGTATTGACGAGGTCAAATAATTATTTAGTAGAAAAGGTACTTACCAGAAGCCGAAAGTATCGGGAAATTCATTGAACAATTTTTTTAGCAGAGTACTCTTCCCAGATCCGGATGGGCCGCAAATGACCATAGGCCGAGGTCCTTGTTTGGACATTATAGAGCACGCTACAGAAGTAGTTAAAGAGCAATTAGTAAATATTTAGAAAAACGGCTAGCTCTATTGATCTACTGTGCCAGTGCTTGGATTGTTGAGAAACATGCAAACAAGTGAAATTAAAATGTATTTTAAAGTCCACAAATTAAATAAACTAATTGCGTTTTTATAAAACTGAAAATCTACCAATTCTCTAGAATTTAACAAGACACACAACAAAGAGCTCCCCAGGAAAAAGTACCTTTAAAGGCGATATTTCTTTTCTGGTTTGCCAAGAATTTGAAGCACTATTTTAATAACCAATTTTAAAACAACTAGAAGCTGGCGGTTGCGAAAAATAATAATAATAATTTCACATTCAACGAACGCGACTTGTAAAGAAACGGAGCAAGCAGTCCTCTGGCGCCCAAAAGTATGCTACGAATTGCTATAGACGACAAAGGGCAAGCACACCGCCCACCCTGCAGACTCACCCCTCGCCATCAGCGATAGTAAAGTAAGCATTTTGGCTTTCTTTTAACTTTCACGCGACAGTAATTAAGCTATTTTGTTGACAAATAATGCGAATAGTGGCCCCGAAGCTTCGGAATTCCTCCAGTTCAGTGAAGCAGCGGCCCTCGCCGACGGCCCTTAAGATTTTAGCCAAGTGAGCAAATTCGAAGCCTTACCACTTTACTTACGGCGGAATTTCACAAATTCTCCCAATAAACTACGAGCCTAAACCAAGTTGCAAATCTTCACCAGGTGAAACCGAAAAACTAATTGCATTTAACCGGGGAACAAACGCTTCCGCTTCACACGCCGCCAACGTCAACAGCTGTTGAGAATTGAATTGTCAAAATTACAAGTGTAATAAATGTCGTGCAAATCCACAGCATTACCAGATGTACTAGTTCGAGCTGCCAATTTTGTCGGCCTTGTGTCGGTTTATGAAAAAGACTGAAATTTCGCAATTTTTCCGTTATTGCTTGCTTTACATAAAATTTGAAATTATCGTTTATTGATTTGACGATTACTAAAAAAGCATTTTATTATGAGGAGAATGTTGCCCCATTGTTATTAATTTTTGGAAATCAATTAGAGGATTTTGTTTTTTATTTTGTAAAATATACAAATTATTGTATATATTATTATCATTATATTATTAAGTGATTTGAATCAAACAGGTGTAATTTGGCCGCAAATCAAAAACCTAGTGTTGGATTCAAACGTATTTAGTTTATATTAATTTAATTTTTTTTTTTTTTAGTTCAGAGTTGAGACAAGTACCTAATATCCTTTATTCTTATTCCTTCATTTTAGCAGAACTAACGACATTGCTTTGCAGTTACCAAAATAGTACTTAGTTCTTATTTTCATCCATAGAAGTAATCCAAGTTTTGCAATATAACAACATTTTAATTATAACATTTTTGTCTTTAGAGTTCAAAGTGTGCTGAGATTGAATCATCATGTTATCCGTTGGAGCTATTCACCATCCCACTTTCAAGCAATGACGGCAAATAGTTTGCTTTCGAAAATAAATATGAGTACAATATGCTTATGAACACGATTATACTAAACGTTTTCCTTTTAGATTTTGTGAAAAGTTTTTGTATAGCTCTATATTATTTAAGTATTTTTGTGGAAGTATAGAGCACTAAGGGACAACCAGAATTCTAATAAATGCTTACTTTTATTTTCTAATGCAATGCAACCCAAATTTTAATATAAAAATTTAGTGTTAGAGAATTGAACCGCTTTCCTAAAGAACTCTGTACGAATCGATTGTAGACCTGCATAGAAGATGGATACCAAGGGCTTTACAGAGAAATGCCATACCTTCACACATTTGGGTTTGGGGACGTAAGTGTTCAATATAATATTCATAGAGTAGGTAAACTTATTTACAAAATTTAAAGGCACTAAATTTTCACTCACGTTAACTTTATATTATTAATTTCTCTTTTATTCGTAATATGTATGTACAGTTTTTTTACTTTTATTTACTTCTTTATTTCTTTATACATATAAAAAGGAGGTCCAGTGTATTGATAACGCATACTAATTTTGCATGTTTACGTTTTAAACTTGTCTGTTCAAGCATAAACTACTTGTTATAAAAGTTTGAAAAGCTTTAGGACAATTAAGATAATAACAAAGTTAGCGTTATGAAAGTTTTAAACTTAATAATTTTCGCATTTTTTGTTTATTATGTAAAATGTTAAATTAAATTGTCTTAAACGTTTACTTTTTGTAAAACTAAAGGCTAAAAGGCACTTAAAAATTGTAAGCATCTAGCTATTCAAATTCAATGTGAATTGTTTATAGGTATAAATGAATTAGATCCAATTATATCAGATTTGGGCAATCTCTTAATTTCAGAGCCTATAAAAAACCCTGAAAATGGTTTTCTGCGACTGGTATACAGTAAACAAGGAACTTTTTCCAAATGGGCTAATTCAAATGAACTGTGTGGATATAAGATCAGAAAATTTGGTAAAAATGGATAACAAAAGGATTAACTTAATTCAACACACGCTAATTGAGGAGCGTGCATCGAAAGATGGGAGTGAAAAAACAAAAGAAATGGGGCCAAATGATGGCTATAATATTCTGTGGAAATGTTTCCAATTTGCTAAAGGCCTTGAGGTATTACAAAAGGTATACAAAAAACTAAGAAATGAACCTGACTCAGATAAAAAAATTAACTTTCTTAAAACAAGAGATAAATTAATGAAAGAGAAACCGTTAAAAGTGATGGGGCTGCCAGTTTCTTATTCAGATACAAGTGTTTCAATTTCAATTGAGAATGAGCTTCCTCTATTTAAGCAAGCTCTTTTATCTGATGATTTATTGACAGAATTTAAGAGTAAGTCTAAAAGAACTGAAGAACCAATAGAGTTTGAGCGAAAGGGAGTTGTTGAGGAAAAGGCGGAGGATGTAATTCAAGAAGAGCCAAAGGATCTTGACGCACATGTTGTGCAACCTAGTCGTACTACATCCAGTAAAAAAGATTATAAAAAAAGTAAGAAAAAGAATATGGCTCACTTAAAAGACATATTTCGCAATCTACCGAAAAGAGTTCCTAAAGAAGAAAAAGAAGAGGAAAAAGAAGCTTCCATCGAAGAAGATATATATATGTATCCTATGCCTGAAGAAGAAGAAGAACCATTTGAAGAACCGATTGAAGAAGCACCACAGGAAGATATGGAAGACAGAAATAAAGAGATTTTGAAGCCTCCAAAATCTAAAAAGCATACGAATAAGAAGAACAAAGAAAAAAAGAAGGATCCTCCGAAGCCAGAGCCCCCATGCAAATTAAGAAATGTCTTGCCAACAGACAAGCGAAGAGTAAGTGAATCTGATGTGGTACAGAAAGCAGAACTCCGTAAACAAAGAAAGAAGAGGTGGTTATATGACGACTAATCGGCTTACGAAGGTAAAATAGATTTATAACCCTTGAGATTGAAGATGTTTCCAGCAATATGCTGAGAAGTGCATCATTAGTTCTATTATTATAAAAAAAAAAGATTTGTTTAAACTGCGGGAACTACGAGAAAAGGAGGCAGCCAGTGGAGCAAAAGTATTAGCTGCGAAGGGACGTTCAGTAAAGGATTTTGTAGAAGCAAAGCAATACAAGATCAAAAATTCGAAGAAGAGAAGCAAATGTCCCAAAGTTTGTAATTGCAATTGCAAAAAAAATAAAATTAAATAAATGAATAATTTTTTGTTATGAATAGTTACTAGTTTTTAAATTGAGGATTCATGACCTTTTATCATCCCCAAACGCTTCATGAGGGCGACATCTCGATTTAAAATTAGTACAAGCTTTCGAATACGCCCTTATTCATTGAAATCCGCACATATTTCGCGAAAATACAGCAATTGGAAAATCATGAAATTTTTTTGAAATTTTTTTTTGATGATACTTTGTGCATTTAACACTAAAAGTAATGGATATGCAAAACCAATTGTTCGGTCGATTATATTTCCTGAGATATAACTTATGCGGTGAAGTTTTTTTGGAATTGTTTGAAATTTCTCCTGAGAGCTAAACATTAATAAGCATTTACATTTTTTAAATTTGAAATTCACGATAGTAAAAAAAAAATCTAAATTAATTGTCCACTCCTGAAAATCATGAAAAATAGCAAATACATTATAAATGATCTAAATAAGCAAATTCATGATTCTCTTTAAAGTTCTGATAGCAATAGTGGCTATGTTACATACACTGATTAATAGCAAAGACCTTTAATATATGTACTATATTAAAGATCTTTTTTAATAGTCACTGGATTTGTACGCTATAATTTTTAGCCACTCAAATAGTATCTATTTCTTAAACTAGTAGAATAGAATAGGGCCCAATAGTAGATTGTTGTGCATTGATCCTTAATGCTATTAAGTATTTGTAATAAACATGTAATATTATTTTCAAAAAAATATCTCCGAGGAATTTTATTTATTGCACTGGCCATGTACGAAATGCTTTTGTATTTTGTTCGTACCCAGACGTGATTAGTTTCCTTTCTTATGATAAATAATAATACTATCATCATTCTATTCTACCGCGGTCTAGAACCTTTTACTTAATAACCTCCTAAACTGCATCCTTCACTGTCAGAGATTAGAGAAGAGAGCGCAGATTTTTTTAAAAATTTTCTCGCTATTTGTATGTTGCATAGCATATTAAATTTCAGCTTTTCAGAACTTCGAAAAGTATTCTTAAATTTTGGTGATCATCAGTGAGTGAATGAATAATTGATGAAATCAATGAAACTTATGTATTAATAAAATTTGAAGTAGCAGGGCTATAAAAATTAAATTTGGTGTAATTCATTATTCTGCGACTATATTCTATAATATCCTGAAAATTTGAGCACTCAAAGTCTATTTCTCGTTATAATTTTTTTTTAATGATTTCAGCATGACAGTGCAGTGATCTATTGCATTTACTGAAATTGATTATTGGCCTATTTTAATTGGCGATCGTAATCCTATTGAAAATTTAAGAAGTAAGAGGAAAAAGAAGAGGTCTAGAAGAACGTTCGATGATTATCACTGAAATGATTTATTCTAGTTTTTAAGACTTTTTTTTAAAACCAATAAATATATTGCACTATTCAATCATACTATACAATGTTGTTATGAAATTGAATTTTTGAAATAAATAAATAAAGAAATAAAATATATTAACTAATAAATACTGTACTTTAAAGATATTTCAAAGGATGCTTAAGTGTTTATAGATGTCATACCTGACATCAAAATTTTAAAATTTATTACAGTTTTTCTCATTTATTGACTTCAACATTCTTTGTAATTTCGAGGCAATGTGCAATGTCATGTGAAACACACATAACAAATGGATAAATTTGTACTTCTGCCCTATTTAAATAGATTCGAAGCCAAATTATGCGGCGGAGGACAGAAGGAGTAATCTGGCGTTTTCCTCAAGAGAATATTTTTTTTTTTCAAAATCAGGCCCAGGGCGAACTACTGGAATTATATAAGATGGCATGTGCGAAACATTATTGTGACTGCGATAGAAACTCGAACTCCTCTGACTCCTCTACCATCATAATGTGGCCTAATTCAAAATTATTTAAGAATTACACATCCGCCCAAATCAAAGAATTATTTCGAATGAATGTAAAAGACGAACAAGAAAAGGATCGAGTTTCGACTCGAATTCCCAGAGGAGATGTGGAAACACCAGCTGACAAGGAAGAGAAAAGTTCTGGCAAGTTCAAGAGCCTTTTTAAAAAGAAACCAAAAGAAGGCAAAGAAAAATCCGAAAAAGGCATGAAAAAGGCAGACAAGAAAGAAAAAACTAAGGCCACGGAACATGGAAGTAAATCTCAAGCTGCAAAGAACAGGAAAAAATCTGGCATGGAAAAATTCAGGAGCTTTTTTCAAAAAAAACCAAAAAAAAAGAAAGAAAATACTTGAAAAAGGCAAGAAGAAGGCAGGCAAGAAAGAAAAAAATATGGTCACGGAGAAAAAATGAGCTTGAGAGAGATCCAAAACAAACGCAGCGCAAAGGAGGCAATTTAAAACAATTTCTACACATAAATAAGTTGGCGGCTCTATCGGTCCCGTGAATCCAATGAATGGTAAATTAAATTACTTCCCACTCACATCAACGAATGACTCTGGATGTCGCCCCTGAATGAAAAAGTATAAAAATTAATATCCTTATTCGAGACTAAATATCATCGGATACATAATAATCAATAGTGAGTGTCACTTTGTAGTTATTTCGATAAATTGAGCAAGATATTAATAAGTATCTAGATTTATCAGTTTTCTGAAAATGACACTCATAATTGGTTCGCATATTTTTTTCATTTCAAAGTTCAAAAATAAATTTGATGTTTTAACCAGAAGAAACTTTACTATACATGAATTTGAAATATTTAAAACATTAATTTCAACAAATTGCTTAAATACGGCTGATAGCGTATCGAAGTAATTTACTGAAATTATACACAATTTATTTACATTTCACTTTTTTAAATATTTCAATTTCTTTCTTTGAGTGGACTGATAACCAGCACTGACATCTTTTGGTCTTAATACCGTTGTAAAATTTACCAATAAACAGTTATTTAAGAAGTTTTACTTGATGTTTTCGAAAGAAAATGTAGTACTAATTTACTAAATTTTGGTTAAAAAACAGTATCTAGATTGAATTCGGATTCAGTCCCATTATATACGCAGATCGGATTGAAACGCAATCGATTTGAATGAGATCGATTTGGGGGTAGGTCGTCGGACAAACGTTGATAAGGAGAATCAATTGACACACCCCTGTTCAGACCTTAACAAAACACCCTGAATAACGCTTACTTTCTCATGTAAAGCCGTTTTTGTGAAACATCTAGTAACAGAAAAAGTCTAAGAACCATGGTCCATTATAGATTAATTTAAGTTAAAAACAATAATTTTAAAAGATACATTTCCAACGATACCCCACAAGCATAAATGGAATAGAAAGAGACGTAAGACGCTACGGTACGGAAATAGAAAAACAACGTTAGACCCTACGGTACGGAACCCAAAAGGGATTTAGGTACATTTATATGATTTATATGTTGAGTTTCTAGTAGGATTAAGAGAATTTTTATCGGAAACCGTTGAAAATGAGACGATTGAGATTGGATACATGGAGGATATAGAGAGCAATTTTTAGTAAACCTAGATACTCTACAAGACACATTTTTCGAGTAATACCGTAATACCTATTTCTTTTAAATAGAAAGAATACTTTTGAGTTACGCAGTAGAATTTTTTCAAAAGTATATAAATATGTATAACAATATAAAGTAGAAACTGGTTAGAAATATAGAGGTTTTTGTTATTTAGAAACCGGTCAGGACTATACCAATATGCCAACCAAAATTTTATTGGTGTACCGGCATAAGTTTCCATATGATATTCACAGATTATACATAGTAACATTCTAATACATTTGAAAAGTCTACAATTAAGTAGTATTATTTATGACAGGTTTAAGGTTTCATTGGCAGATTGAGTTTTTCTAGAGTTTTATTTAGATCGAATTGTTAGCTCAGCGAAATGCATATGTATGTATGTGTATATGTAAAATTTCAACATTTTTAGAAATTTTAAGTCACATGCTGAATGTACAATATAAATATCTTATATTTACTATCTATCTATTCTTAAATTTCCATTTTGAAATTATTGTAATGGGTTTGATTTGTCGAAAGAAAAATTTTCACATACATACTATATATATATTCGCGTTTTGAGGTTCCTACAATCGGAATCCATCGTTTTTAGAAATATGTATGCCTGTGTATGCGTGTATGTACATTCGTGAGCTTTTTCCCAATTCCATTCGACGCATGTTTACATACTATACACCTCGTAAGGTTTGCAAAAATTAGAATTCGATTTTATTTTTATTTTATAAAAAAGAAAACTATAAAATTAGTATATTGGATGTTTTCAAGGGCACCAAATGGACAGTTGGCAGTGTGGACAGTCGCAACCAAAATCTTTTTTTTTATCTTAATTTAAAGACAATGACGCTTTATTTGTAAACCATGCATATGTACAATAATTAAAACAAGTTACATTCAATGCGAAAAATAACAATTTTGTCCATGACATAAAGCTTTCGATAATTAATTTAAACTTGACCGATTCTTCTTAATTTAGTGCCAAATTAATTGACATGTATAAACTACACATCTTATTGCTAAATTTAAAAATGGCTTCAATTTTCATTACGCAAATCTGTAGTACGTTAGCCGAAGATAGCCGATGATCTTCTGAAGGGCCGTATTTTGTGAATCTTTTGAAGTTTGTCTATCCTTTTCAGCTTTGGGTGAGGAGAAGGGGCCTTCCAGGTAACAACCGTATCCTTTTCTTATTATCTGTGGGCAAGAATATGTGGTTGTCTAAATACAAGCAGTAGAGGAGCTCATTTTTTCAGAGCCTTATTATCATTATTTATCCTTTTCGGATAATCTATGTGGAAGGATATGTGGTTTTGTAGACGCTGGCAGTGGTGGAGATCGTTCTTTCTGAATATTAACATCAGTTTCTTCATCTTTTTGGTATAATCTATGTGCAAGGACGTGAGGTTTTCTAGAATCAAGCGGTAGTGAAATTCCTTCTTTTGAAGCCTTAACATCAGTTTCTACACATCCTCTTCGTGAAGCCTTCGTGAAAGGACTTGTGGTTTTTTAGCTTCAAGCGGTGGAGAAGTAGGTGTTTTCGGAGCCTTAACAACAGTTTCTATATCCTCTTCGTGAAGCCTTCGTGAAAGGACTTGTGGTTTTTTAGCTTCAAGCGGTGGAGAAGTAGGTGTCTTCGGAGCCTTAACAACAGTTTCTATATCCTCTTCGTGAAGCCTTCGTGAAAGGACTTGTGGTTTTTTAGCTTCAAGCGGTGGAGAAGTAGGTGTCTTCGGAGCCTTAACAACAGTTTCTATATCCTCTTCGTAAAGCCTTCGTGAAAGGACTTGTGGTTTTTTAGCTGCAAGCGGTGGAGAAGTAGGTGTTTTCGGAGCCTTAACAACAGTTTCTATATCCTCTTCGTGAAGCCTTCGTGAAAGGACTTGTGGTTTTTTAGCTGCAAGCGGTGGAGATGTAGGTGTTTTCGGAGCCTTAATAACAATTTCTTCATCTTCTTCGTGTAGTCTTCGTGAAAGGACTTGTGGTTTTCTAGCTGCAAGCGGTGGAGAAGTAGGTGTTTTCGGAGCCTTAATAACAATTTCTTGATCTTCTTCGTGTAGTCTTTGTGAAAGGACTTGTGGTGTTTTAGCTACTACCGGTGGAGGACTAGGTTTTTTCGGAGCCTTAACATCAGTTCCTTTATCCTCTTCGTGAAGTCTTGGTGAAAGGTCTTGTGGTTTTTTTGCTACAAGCGGTGGAGAAGTAGGTTTTTTCGGAGCCTTAGTATCAGTTGCTTCATCATTTTGATATGTCCTAAGTGAATGGATTTGTGGTTTTCCAGACGCTAACCGTACTGGTGCTCGTTCTTCCGAAATCTTACTACTAGCTGCTACACCTTTTTTGGGAGTTGCTGTCTCTTCGTGACTTTTGGTTAAGGGTTCGTGAAGTCTTGGTGAAAGGACTTGTGGTGTTTTAGCTACAAGCGGTGGAGAAGTAGGTTTTTTCGGAGCCTTAGTATCAGTTGCTTCATCATTTTGATATGTCCTAAGTGAATGGATTTGTGGTTTTCCAGACGCTAACCGTACTGGTGCTCGTTCTTCCGAAATCTTACTACTAGCTGCTACACCTTTTTTGGAAATTGCTGTCTCTTCGTGACTTTTGGTTAAGGGTTCGTGAAGTCTTGGTGAAAGGACTTGTGGTGTTTTAGCTACTACCGGTGGAGGACTAGGTTTTTTCGGAGCCTTAACATCAGTTCCTTTATCGTCTTCGTGAAGTCTTGGTGAAAGGTCTTGTGGTTTTTTTGCTACAAGCGGTGGAGAAGTAGGTTTTTTCGGAGCCTTAGTATCAGTTGCTTCATCATTTTGATATGTCCTAAGTGAATGGATTTGTGGTTTTCCAGACGCTAACCGTACTGGTGCTCGTTCTTCCGAAATCTTACTACTAGCTGCTACACCTTTTTTGGAAATTGCTGTCTCTTCGTGACTTTTGGTTAAGGGTTCGTGAAGTCTTGGTGAAAGGACTTGTGGTGTTTTAGCTACTACCGGTGGAGGACTAGGTTTTTTCGGAGCCTTAACATCAGTTCCTTTATCGTCTTCGTGAAGTCTTGGTGAAAGGTCTTGTGGTTTTTTTGCTACAAGCGGTGGAGAAGTAGGTTTTTTCGGAGCCTTAGTATCAGTTGCTTCATCATTTTGATATGTCCTAAGTGAATGGATTTGTGGTTTTCCAGACGCTAGCGGTACTGGTGCTCGTTCTTCCGAAATCTTACTACTAGCTGCTACACCTTTTTTGGAAATTGCTGTCTCTTCGTGACTTTTGGTTAAGGGTTCGTGAAGTCTTGGTGAAAGGACTTGTGGTGTTTTAGATTCAAGCGGTGGAGGACTAGGTTTTTTCGGAGCCTTAACATCAGTTCCTTTATCCTCTTCGTGAAGTCTTGGTGAAAGGTCTTGTGGTTTTTTTGCTACAAGCGGTGGAGAAGTAGGTTTTTTCGGAGCCTTAGTATCAGTTGCTTCATCATTTTGATATATCCTAAGTGAATGGATTTGTGGTTTTCCAGACGCTAGCGGTACTGGGGCTTGTTCTTCCGAAATCTTACTACTAGCTGCTACACCTTTTTTCGAAATTGCTGTCTCTTCGTGACTTTTGGTTACGGGCTCGTCCTCTTTTTGGCTTTTCTGTTTAGGTTCTATATCAGAAGTTTTTGGTTCAGCAAATTTTTTGGGTTCCCTTTCCTCTCCGCGATCTGCAATCAATGTAGCAGTATGTCCTGATTCCTCTGGAGCTTTTTTATCAGGTTCTGAAGCAATTTTTGGCTTTAATTCTGGAGTAGTTTGGGGAATCCTTTCTTCTCTAGGTTTTATAACTTCTCTGGGTTCTATAGTTTTTTTTATCGGAACAGTAGACTCCAATTGCTTTTCCCGTGTATTTTCTGCTACAGGAGATGCAAATGACACATTTGTCTTATCTATTGGAGCTCTACCTCTAGACGTAAGAGGCTCTTGTTGGCTCTCTTCTCCTTTCTTTAAAATTTGCTTTATTTGATCGCATGTATATTTTCCATATAAAGGCGAATTGGGTAAAATCAGCATACCCGAACATTCCATAGCGTTCTTAATGAGAGGATATGCAGATCCAGTAGTTGGAATATTTCCAGTTGGTTCCGAAATCTGTGTCGCTTTTGATTGTGATGGAATTGGAGGTAATTTTGAACTTTTCCCTCCATCAGTTCGTGAGGGTGGCATTGCTTCATATTGAGGTTTACCAGATTGCGTTGAAATCGGTGTTGGTTTCGTAATAATTTCTTGGTAAGGCCTTACAGGTGGGAATGCTTCCACAGGATGTTTTCTTGGTATCGTAGAATATTCTGCTGATTTTGTAATGTTTTCTTGACGAGGTCTTGAAGACGGTATTATTTTTTGAGATTTTAAATATGATCCTGGTTGTGCTGAAATTGGAGTTGGTGCTAAATAGGATTGCCTCAATTGGCTAGGTGGAACCGCCCTACTTCTCTGGCTTTCTTTCACATGTTTTAGTGTATAAGGTTCTTGGACTTCCGGCATTCGTTCTGGCTCGCGTTTGGGCTGCGTTTGAACAAAAGCTTGACCGTGGGTGATTTTAAGTTCTTGCACTGGTCTACTCTTGGGGTTTCCTACTGAATCAATAACCGCAGATTTTGCTGAAGATTTGTATGCAAGATTTTGTTTTACAAAGGGACCTTCAGTTAGCCTTTTTGTTCTGGAAATTGTTTCAGGCCCTTCAATAACCGCAGATCTTGCTGGTGATTGGTATGCAAGATTTTGTTTTACAGAGGGACCTTCAGTTAGCCTTTTTGTTCTGGAAATTGTTTCAGGCCCTTCAATAACCGCAGATCTTGCTGGTGATTGGTATGCAAGATTTTGTTTTACAGAGGGACCTTCAGTTAGCCTTTTTGTTCTGGAAATTGCTTCAGGCCCTTCAATAGCCGCAGATCTTGCTGGTGATTTGTATGCAAGATTTTGTTTTACAGAGGGACCTTCAGTTAGCCTTTTTGTTCTGGAAATTGTTTCAGGCCCTTCAGTTTTGTTAGTTCGAAGATAACGCTTACATGGCTCTACCTTCATATAGTTGTATGCAAAACCAGCAGGTCTTTGACTTGAAGCATCTAAGTAAGTAGTCCTGTAGATTGTAGTACAATTTGGTCCATTCTGTTTGAGAAGCGAAACAGGCGGGTGTTTGCATGATGAATAACTACAAGGCGGGTGCTTGCATGATGAATAAATACAAGTGCAGGGTCTCCTCGTTTGTCTGCCTGATCCTGGGTTTTCTCTACTCATACCTTAAATTTTTAATGTCAATGTGTTTTAAAGGTGATATGAAAATAAGTTTAATTATATAAATAAGAAACATAAACCATATTATGTTTACTGACTTCTTTGTAGTCACCATTGTCCTTAAATAATTTAGTCTTCAAATTAGATTTAAAACCTAAAATCATCTATAAAATAATGCATTACTAATATGTCAGTGACCAAATGACTTTTTGAAAACTTCAATTTAGGAGAATAAACGCAGTAGTATTTTGGTAACAATTAAAATAAGCTGCATTAGGGTGCAGTAATTTTACTCAAAGAAAAAATTTCAAAGATCTTTTATATGTACAGTAAATTCGTGCAAAACTTGCAGGTTATAGATTGCTTATAGCATCCAAAAACGCTTTACAATTTTATTCGATTGAGTAAATATTTCAGCTTAGTAATACCTATGTCCATAGCCCATATCTAAACGATATAAATTAAGGTATACAAATTACGTATTTGTTCCCTTAATTATTCCTTTTCGACTCGCTGGCATGTCAAGCAGTTTTTAAGAGAATGTTGAATTGAAGGCTTGCTTAATTCCGGAAATTTTTCAGATAATTTAACTCAATAGTTTTAAAGTTAGAGGATAGAGAACTCTTTGATGAGTTTGAAAACCAATATAATTGATTATTGAAAGATAAAAATGAAAGAGTCTTATTAAACTTAAACCTTTTTTTAGCATTTAAAGATACAAAAATGTTAATCGAAGTGCGACGAAGTTTATCTACTCTTGCAAAAATTCTATTAGTTTTTAATCTGATATAAACTAGTATTTATGTTATTTTGAATATTGATTTTTTGCCAGAAATTATTTTGTTTTTTTTTTCTTGTTTTTCTGACAGAAAATAAATCCATTTTAAAAATTATTTTATACGTAGATTTAATAACTTTTGTTTTGTTAGTTTATGCCTAGTTTTCCGTGTGGAAAGGTTCAAAAGCATATTTTGTTCTAAAGCTACAAGAACAAGAAGAAAGTAAAATTAAAATACCTATATAATACTTATGCCCAATACTATTATAAAACATAACAACTTGTGTTTCTGTTGATAACGAAATTTCATTTCATGGAGAGTTAACTAGAACGCCCTAAACTTTAAAATTAGAGCAGTTTTAAAGAGATACAAATATTTTTGATATAAAATTTTGTCTGCTTTAAGTAAATGAGAAATACCAACGATCTGATTGAGTAATTTCTCAAGAGGTGCTTCAGTTCTGACAATGGGGCATAAACCGCCTCAATGTTTCAGCTTCATTTGGCATAAAGTGCAAATGTTTCAAATGTTCCCAAATGGCATGAAGCAATTACTGTGAAAAAGGTGATATCATAAAAGCTCCAATAAAGTGGAAATTCATGCTAAGGGCAAGCTCAGAAAGCTTCCCAAATGCAACACCCCCGGTGCGCGCACTGTCGGCGGCGGTTGCCCATCAACAGAAAATCGCTTAACTTCCGCAGCCCGGTGGGAGTGCATCGCACCCACCAAAGTAAATAGTGGTCGTCTTCGCCACCAGGGGGTGCGGGACCGAGCCTAACATTTTTGCGGTTTCGTTGTCTTCTGTAATTATGTAAGACGTAATCATTTTCTTCGTCTTCGAGAGCCTCGACTCCTTTTCAACTCATGCCGGTTTCAATTTCCATCTGAAGTAGGTACGGGGGGTAAAAGCGGGGAAGGTTGCTGTTGATTGTAGTCGTCGCCCTAGTGCCAGCGAATGCCGCCCCCTCAACGGCAACAAAAACACAGCCAAAGTTTACTGATAATGTTGCTGGCTGGTGCTCAACGTTCGTCTAGTCAATTCTTTGGGTCTACCGGCGGCGGTATTAACCCGACAGCTTTTGTTGGTATAGTGGTTGCCTTTGGAGATTGTTGATGATTTACATGCCAATCAGTTTTCCAACGTTTGTTTCGTTAGACGGACGACTTAGCGCGATTTCGACCTATAGAAGATCTTTTCGGAGGAATTGTCTTGTCGCACGCCTAAGTGGCATAAAATACCTACATACATATACTAAGCTTTCATCTATGTTCATATCTCCCAAAAGATACGGCTAATTTTAGAGTGAATTTTCGTGTTTGTCATTACAACGGCCATTCTCGACTTATAAATAAAACTTATCGATAAACAATAATTCTTCTAGCTTACAAAACGGGGGGATTTGGATAATCTCCTCGAACAAGACCCTGAGCCACGTGCTAATGTTGAAGTGTTGAAGACGACAGTCAGTGTCCGGTACACCGGCGAACTAACCTTGTCGTGGAATCGAGGGTGCATAGTTTAAAAGTTGATGCAAGGAGTGGAAATAAAAATACCTAAGCGAAAACGGGTTGTCAACTCACCGTTTTATCATTCCGGGGGGGATAGTGAGCCTAAGACTGCCTATAAGTGGTGTAATTAATGTGGTAAGTATTTAAAATAAATCGGTGTGGGATGGCGAAAAATATAAGACACTGATATACAATCTTCGACAGACTTTCCGTATATAATAGCCGTGAATAAATCGATAAGGAAAAGACAGTAAAAAATGGCGCTTAATACAAAGGCCTCTGTCGAAATACGACCAGATGACTAATTTTCGGTTGTCGTGTTTATTGAATCAATCGATTCTCGACGAAGGGTGATTGTTATTCGATTTCAGTTTTCAATCGCATTAGTTTGTTCTCTATTGAGTTAAATTGAGGATAGATTTTACTTGTTGCTGTTTGGGCACCTTGCCAGCTGCAGGTTTATTGGCTTGCAAAATAGTAAACCAAAGATAAATAATGAGCGATAAATGCGAAAGGCAAAAATGTTTTCAAGGCTGTAACTCTCTTATCGCAGTGTTTCGGAGAAGCGATAAACTTACATATACCTTTAATAAATGCAGAAAATCTGGGCGAATAAAATGTTCAAACTTGGTTATTACTTTATCATTTCATTTATCCGGTTTTTATGCAATACAGTTCTTATTAAGGTTTGTTGTATTTTTGTAGAAACAATAAATGATTAGCAAGGGATTAATAACCTTGATACTACATTAAATTAACTACTATTTGATAGTACGTATTTCTCATTCGAAAACTCTTTACCTCAGAGTTTTATGTAAATATGGAATAGACAAAAATAAGAAGGGGTTTTGGAAATATAAAGCAATATTATTAACTCATTATGAAAAATGTTGCTCGTCAGTTTGCACATGGTATCTAAAGATAGAAAGAATGATTATGAGTAAACCTATGCAGGATATTTACGAGTTGTTAAATATAATTCATATTTTTTATGGCGAGCAACACATTTCGTTACGATACAAACTTTACTTTGCAAGTTCGCCTAATAAAGCGATAAAAACTAAACGTATCATCACATGCATATGACCTAAGTTTTATCTTAAGAACTGCAGAACATTTGCAAAATTTTAAATAGTAATAAAAATATTATCACTCTCATTTTAATGCTGAGCTGAAATTCAATTTGATTTAACTCTATGAATTTCATTCTGTTTTTATAATGTTGGATGGAAGGAAAGTTATTTATGATGTAGATGTAGAGGAATCAATATGGAGAAAATAAATTATAGCACAATTAATACCACTACGAATCGACACGCTTGCGATCGTTAATATAAAACAACTCGCTTTAATGCACTAAAATTTTGAACTGAAAAGTTTATTCGAAATCTATTAATAAAATTGAGCAGCATGGTGGATCTTTTTTACTTACTATTGAAAGTAAATTCAATCATTTAAAGTTACTGTGCTGAAACACTCCTTTAATAACATCATATAGCATAACTTGCATAAATTACTTTTGATTTATTTTGAGTGCATCGCTGAAGAAAAATGACACAATTTAACATTCCTAATAACCAGCAATATTTCAATTCACACTTTTGCTACAATATTTCGATTAACAACTTCCATTAGAAGAACTGAAGGATAAATTATATGTTCCAAGTCATTTTTATTTTCACCCGAATAATTTCCTTATATTTACTAACAGAACAACAGAGAAAAATAGTACAAAAGTTATTTTATTTGGAAAACTTTTGTGCTGTGAATTTGTCATTCCATGAATTACGATTCCCATCCGAAACTCATGCGAGGCGACTATCCATTGCGTGCTGGAAGGAAATATTTTTAGGATATGGATTCAGAATAATTTGGGCTGAAATATCTAAGCAATGCCCTATTATGGACGACGACGCAATAATTTTCAACCGAGGTATTTCAATTATGTTTTTATTTCAGAACCTAAACGTTTTCTTTTTATTTTGTATATGAATCGTAAAAAATATATATTTTTTAAAAATACTCTTGAGAGCACTGGAAAAACCCACATACATATGTACATACATATGTATATCTGATATATGGATAAGATGGCCGATTTTAAAATGACGGCTTCAACTTGAACACGATAATTTTTGTCTTTGCATTTATATTTATTTAGGTAGGTACCTGCATAATGCCGGGAACAGACAAACTACATAATAATGCATAAAATAAGAATAATTGTATTTTTACTTCTTTCGCAATCATTCATACATACTACATACATACCCATAACTACTATTGTGAGTATTTTCAAATTTGAAGTGTGCATCCTTTACTACATTCTGCAACGTCGGAGTCCTTGGTTTAAATATAAAAATGCAAATTTCGAAAGCTTTGTAGTAAATTGTATGTTTAAGGCTTCAGAGCTGCGTATCATCAATAAAATAGCCAAATAATACCAATTGAATATCGGTTCTTATCAATAAATTAAAAATAATAAAATAACATTAAAGATCTTTGTCCAACGATTTTACAGCAAAATTTGTAGACGGCAATTTTAATATCCTAATCACGTGTTTACTGCGGTTAATTTTCCATCAAATTCAATTTATGTATTATAATATTTTGCCTCATCGAGGCTTACTTTATTAACCCATTATTATTAATTTTTAAGACAATGAAATATTTTAACACGATATTTAATAGAAGTTTAATAGTCCGAAAACTCCCACCTTCAATGATGATAAAAATTAATTGGTTGTTATACTTGATGCAATCACTCGATCAAATGTGTCTAACAAACTGACGTGGTAAAATAATATTTATCAATAGATAATAATTTTTTTTAGAAGTTGGCCGGTATTTTTCTTCGGACATTACCAAACCGTAAACTGGATACATTAATGGCCAGAAGGAAGTATCTTTAAATTGGCAATTTAATTTTAGGATAAACTAGCTTGTCCTAAAACAAAGTAATTTGCAATAATTATTATTATTATTTTTTGTTTGCAGTGGTATTATTAATAATTAATTTGATTTGATTGTTATGATTTGGTTTTTGATAACTTTCCTTTTGTATTGGGAAAGCCTTTAATATTTTTTAAAATTTAGCGTAAATTATTTACGTTTTTCACAAACTGACATACATACATATATGTATACTTAATTTAAATTCTATCAATAATTCGAAAACTGTGAGAGATATGTACGTACATATGTATATTTGTAAAGATTTGTGGTTTATTTTTTATTATTTTCGAACTCATACTCGTAGTCTGATATTCTTCATATTATACAAGATCAATAATAAATTTACTATTTTTTGTGTAGAACAGTATTTGCAAAAGGTTTGTATTTGACTATACATACTCACATATGAATTTGTTTAAATATTCAAGCTTCTTGAGTTTTAAAAATGATAAAGGAGCAGAGTAAATAATTGAAACCCAAATGCTCAAACAATTTTACCTGGATTATTACAAATATGTGTGTTTGTATGTTCCTTCATATGATCAACTGCCCAGGTAGCAGAGCTGCACAAAAAGTTGATTGTCTGGTCTTAAATTTTACTACCTACCTACCTGGTCTCTCAGAAGTAACTTTCCCCTTTTGCAAATTGAAGACGTGTTCTCCTGTACGAAGACGTGATCCATTGTTATCTGCAAGAATATTTAGATCTTCATAAGAATGTAAAATGTCGTCTAGAATTGTCTTAAAAATAGAAGTTTGTTTCGACTAAATATATATATTAAGATTTTCGGGGAAGTATGCATAATTTTGCTCTAATAAATTACATGTGTTTATAAACTTTTATTTAAAATAATATCAGAAACCGAACTCATACAGGATTTTCTTAGAAGAACCTGGTATGAAGTGGAAAATTCCACTAAATAGAAATTATTTTCCTCATCTTATAGAAAGTGCTGCCAGCTCAATTTTCTAAACTTTCCGTTTATATGCTTTTCTATATAAAATGTGAATGATAAATTATGTAAAAATTTTACAAAACATTAAAATATACAAGTTGAGCAAAGTTAGACTAAAAAAAGATCTTATGTTATCCGATTTAATTAATGACGCGATCAAATGCGTTAGGAGGTGCTTCATTTTAATCTGGTAACTCGAGCACGGCGGCGTGCAAAATCCAGAAAAGCGGGCATAAAAACTTCTGACGAAATGGAAAAGGCTGAGTGTCGAACCGATCCATGACGTAAGAAAGTGGAGAAGACTGCATGCGAACTGATCGCGCAATCGCAGAATAAAGCATCTTCTGGGCCAAAGACGTTCAACTTCTTCCCGATCACTTAAAGACGCGTTCCTATGCAGACCAGATACGAAACGATTCTGGATAGACATCTTTTCGCGTGCGATTTTTATTCGCTCCGCAGATTTTCGGCTTCATGATCGCTTTTATCGTGCTGCGCAGACGTAAAGCGACAGTGTTTTGTGTCTCGAATTTATTTCTTTGAAAAGTTACTTAATTTATATCCGTTTACGGGGAAAACTTGCCTTATCGGCGCGATTTTCTTATCATAGCTTTGGATTACACGATTTACCCGGAGTAAATGCGCATAGCATTAAATTTCAATGGATTGTGTCCGGCGCTGAAAGTGTTTCGCGGTGTGTGGCTTTTCCCTGCTCCGGAAACATTCGCGTTGTGTTTGTTGTTCTAATCAGTTGTAATTGCTCATTGAGATGGTGTCACAAAAGTGTAAGCCGTGAGTACCTCTGTTGATTCAGCTGCGTTTATGAATGGATTCTTTTCGCTTTCTGATCGCGCTAAATTTTTGCGTGTCGTGAAAATTGAGTAAGTTCTGTTTACATTCCTTTGTCTGGCCTCCACTTTTTCTTAGGATCCCAAAACAAGTTGATATAATATGTATGTAGTCATTAAGTAAGCGTCTCTAGAAAATTTAGAACGACTCACATACATGTGCTGCGCATGCATTCAATAATTTTTATTTTCCGCATAAAACTTGATTTATTATTATTTTATGACTAAACATCGAAAAGTTTTTAAATTTATATAGGTATACATATGTATATTTTTTATAGCACTTTATTCCATAAAAAAGCGCAACGTTTAAATTTTAAGCTAGACTGTGTATTGTGTTCACTAATAGAAAAGATTTTTCTTATAAACAACAAAAAACCGTAGCATACAAATCATATGGGTAATTACGAATATTTCCTTCAATATTTTTGTGCCCCACACTTTTTCTTCTTTCCTTCTTTATAGAGCGGGACAATGAATATTGGTTGATTCAATGACTTTCGTTACTTTCAAACAACTTGAAATGGAATTGTGAGGGAAATCATTTGAAATTCAATTTATTTCACAAGATTTCAATGTTTGTGAATGAAAGTTACTGGGTATGGCTTCTACAATTGTACTTCATTTTCTTCTTGAAATACTTTACCTTCAATTAATTTTCTGTATTTTATTGGAACTTTGTTCTTTTCTCTGCTTTTATTTAACGTGATTTAAACTTACACCGAAACTAGCGAAATCAAAATTAATTATTTTAGGAAAAAAGACTATAATCATGAAGAAATATCGATTAATCTACTTTTTTGTAGTGTTACCAACTTATAATGTAATTACAGTTCCTGAATTTTGGTTAGTAATGTTAATATTTACATTTATTTATAACACGTAGGTATAATATAGTAACTTCATTAACAACATGAGTTATTTTACAAGTTACGACTTCGTTCATTCAGCTTTCATCGTCTATCGATTTTTATCAATTTAGCTGTAAGGCGTTAATTTCATTAACACATTTTGTACATAGAGGTATTTGAAATAAATTTTCCATTATGCTACTTTTTGACATCATTATTGAGGAATATTTAGCACTGATAATATTTGATATATTCCGAGAAACAGGTGGAACAATCTCATCAATTTTGTTCGCAATGTGCAACGATTTAATGGAAACAAACATTATATTAATGTGGAAAAAATTGAAAGGCTTGGACGAAATCATTATTAAGAAATTGAATTGAATCAATCAAGTTTGTTGTATAGATTTTCTGAAGCAAACAAATTAAGTGAATGACAATTTGTTATTCTTGGTATTGGAAAACCAGTGACGCACTTAGGTTTGTCTTGTATGGGCTAACTTCTAGTTGTAGAATTGAAGGTGTTAATAAGGTAGAGTAGAGGTGCTTCAAGTTACTGATAGTAATATTAGTCAAATAAATTATTCAGGCCTTAATCTGTTTGCGTTGTTATGGCAGCACTTAAAAATAAAATTTGAAATACTTAAATATAACACCAAAAATGAGTTTTTTACAACATAATAAAGCTAAGTAATTTATAGTTTTAAATTGGACAAGTGCCTGTTTTTAACACGAAAAATAAAAATTTGAATTTCAAAACTGAAGTAATCAGTTTTGATATTTAAAGTTAAGCATAATATAAATAAATAAATAAATAATCGTTATTACACACTATTAAATTCACTGCTAGTCACTGAATTATTTAGCTGAGTTTAATAAACAAGACAGACAGGAGTGGTTTTATTCAAATAAAAAGCGAAGTAACTTTTCGAATTCTTTTTATGCACTTAGAAGGTCAGTTTAGGAACCTTTAAGTAATTGAAGGATGAGTGCCGTTGACTCTGAAAACATCCTCGAAGCTGGCTTCGTTGGCAGTATGCCACAGTGGAAAAAGGATGTATCGGACACTAACTTTCAACAAGATAACCAACCATACAAAACACATTTTTCTGTAATGATTTATACGTTCCTCTTCCATTATCTTATTTAGGATTCAAATAATATTCAATTTTAATTTCGCATTATTGTATATGACCAATACGTTTGATTGTATCATAAATACTCTAGCCAAATTAAGAGCATATACATATCATTAACTATAGTATAAAATGTAATAGTTCCTCCGAGACAAAATATATATCTATGTATATAAAAAAAAAAAACCTTCTAAATACATATTTGCAGAAAGTGACTAATTTTTTAAGTAATCCAATTTAACACGGTTTGTGCATCAAAAACCTTGTATAGAAGAAAGTTCAAAAATGTCATCAAACGCTTTTAATATTTGATGAAATGTTTTGGAACTCATGGGAATCTTTCAACAAAATTCAGTCCACGAGCAATTCGAGTAATCTGGCTTTTCTCAATTTCTATTTCAGGCATCTGCACACTGGATGACGGTGGATAATATGCGAATAATTTGTGCAGTGCAGTAAGAAGATAATTCGTGCGAAAAAAAAATTTGATTTAAAATTAAATTTGCGAAAATCAGTTGCATGAGTGAAGTGAAACGACTTTAAAATGCCGGAGAGGTTTAAAGTCACAAAAGCGGAATCGGTCGCGTCCTCCGAACCGCTGAGGGGCGACGAGGAAGCAGCAGTCAGGGGTAAATTGTTGTACGAGCAGCAAGGTAAGTTCGTTCACTTCTTCTATATATAGCTATAAATTTTTTGCGGTAGTGTAACTACGTAAATCTGGAAATATAAAAAAAAGGGAGAATAATTTTAATGAGGCTTTGCTGGAAAAGTGTGCGCTCTGCGGAATTTTTAATAATGTTTTTCCCTTGTTTCACTGGAACCAAATTTTGCATCCCCGCCCTCTCGACGAGCGTGAACTTTGCAGCGTTTTCTTTTTGCAGCCGGGTTTGATCCACTTTCGTTCCGTCTGGCCAACTTTCCATAAGGCAAAGTTTTAATTGTGCAAAGAGTTTTAATGGTTCTAAAGTTTTCAAGGAAACTCCTATTGCCGGGATTAAGGCATTTTTTTTATCGATTTTAGTTTATTTCATTGTATACCAGCAGCTCGAATTGTTTATTCATGCTGGAGCAATTCTCAAGCTTTAATGGATTTTTAAGCAAGTGAAAATTGAAAGCAATACAAAACATTTGAGCTTGAAACCCTCCTATTTTAAGGCCTTTTTGAATCTTAAATTCTTGAATTTGTTTGAATCTGTGCTTTGAAATCATGGTACCGAAATTTAGGCGTTCGCACGGATGCATTTCAGCAAATAGTAGGTACACATGGGAATTTTTCAGTTTTATATTAATTCCAAAAATAGATCCGACAGATTTGTGTTTCGAGGCTCCCTTACGAGGAGACAATTTATGTCTACCGAATTATTCATTTGTATTCCCGTTATTTATTTTTATTACGTAGTTTATCCTCCAAAGCTTTGGGAATTATGCCATTGTGTGGATTTTTTAACTATTCAAATTTTCTGAGGTCTGGAAAGAATTAAATGAATTGATTTATGTTAAACATAAAACCGGTCATACTGGATTATTGCTCGCACGAAAAGGGGTTCATTCCCTTTTCTCATCTTTCTATTATAAAAAGTTCTACGAAATATTTAGTTTAAACTTTATGAGCAATCGATTATACCTACCTTTTTCCGATATTACTAAATTTCTCAAAACATAACATCTTAAAAAGCTTTTATTTAAACCGTACTGCGTAGTTTTTTCTTTGGGGTAGGATTAGGTAGGATAGTTGGCTACACATACATATAATACTCATTATCTTGATAGACTATTTAACTCCTCTTGGAAATAGAAAACACTAGCAGAAATGAAATTTAAGATATGTTTAGAAGTACAATATTTTAATTGTTCGCTGATTCGCATTCGAAGAAATCATGACCGACTGCAATTTCATCGTCGGAATTACATTTAGTAGCTTTAAACAAGCTGTCGCTGCAAAAATTAAACTTACTTTATTATCTTTTTACTGTGTATTTTTGCAGCACCTTCTTTATGATATCTCTTGGAAATAATTAATTTCTGTACAGGAGACAAAATAGTCTAAATTTTGTATCCCATGTTTTAAGATAATTGTTCAGCTCAGAAAAACTCGCTCGTTTCGAATTTGAAAATCCCAAAGTATTGAATTATCTTCTAAGAATTGTTCAGAGACCTTTATTTTCTCCACATTTAATAAACAAAAGCACCAAATGCGATATTTACTTTCTATCGCGGTAAGTTTAAAAAACCCATTTACACGATGCTGAAGTACATTTGCCTTTGAAGCTGAAATTTATTGTACATAATTGCTTATTGATTTATCTTCTTTAATAATAGAATTAATTAAAAGATACGTATGTATCATACTAACACGACCTTTAGTCATAAAAGCAACAGAGTCTTCGTGTCTAATGAAGCCTTTAAAAGTTTTACTTACAATTTGCATTGCTATGTCACGTTATCACCCTTCATGATACATTTTCTAGTTTCAATTTTGAATTTGCAAAGTAAGTTGAAATGCTGACGAAGTTCCGACGTCGTATTATCCTCGATTAAGTATACCGTATAAGGATTGCCGCCATAGCAGAAGGTCTCACGCGATCAAAACTGGATTAAGACTAGCAAGGTGCTTATATGAATTCAACAAATATCTAAGTCCTTAATACCAACACTGGCGGAGGTCATGGTCAGTAGAAACCAGGATATTCATGTGGTTAAGAGTGAAAGATATAATTAGATTTTGGTTGGGATTAATTTTGAAATTGCATTATGTAAATCGCAGTTGCTGTTGCGCCCATCCCCCGCTCCAAACTATATGTGCACCCACATATTATCGATTTAATCACCAAAATGGGTGGAAACTCCCAATTTCATGCGAATGGCATTCCTGAAGGCTTTCGTGCCTCTGCGTCGCTCGGTCTCCTTGCTTTATATAGTAACGTATATTGTGGCTATCGATTTTCGGTGATGGCCTGCTCGTGAAAGTGTAGTTGCCTTTTGAACATCACTCGTCTCATTCATTACGTGAACAATCCATTCGAAGTGCCTAATTTTGTCATAAAGCTAAGCGCCATGGGAATTAGACCAAAGCTAAATTAGAATTCGCGGATCTTGGGGGTTGTAAGTGGATTGTTAATTAGATGAGTGAGGATTTTGCAGGTAAACGCTGTATCGATGGATGATATAATCTCAGAATTGATGAAAATTGATAGATATGCTCTATGTGTATGCACACTGTTTTATTACTCCAAGTACAAGTGCTTCTAATTATTCATTAATTGATTATTATGATCCACTCTCTTCTGAGTATCATTTTCTGAACTAACTTCCAATAACTATTCCTTAACACGAAATAATCAACAATAGAAAAGTTTCAAATTTCCAGGAAATGCCAATTTATTTGGGTAAGAAGAAATATCGTACTGGCTGACATTTCATCAAAGGGACATTTCTGAGAAGTTCATTTATTTAAATCATTTTAGTAAAGCACCAGAAGCCGGTTCATTTTCGGTTCACTCGTGGCCGCAGAAATTTGAACGAAGCTCTCAGAATTTTTAGTCAAAAAGCTTAACAATTCAAGAACCAAGGTCCCCTGGGGAAAAAAATTTAAGGCATTTGGAGCTCTGCCAAAAATATGATTTAAGTGGTTTCTGACAATGAAATTCTTCCTTCACACTACGCCGTGATGAAAATCGAATTTGCCGTGATTCTAAGAAAGTAATTTTTGAAATAAAATATATCTCTTTAAATAAAACCGCTTTAAAAGATTAACATTATGATGAATCATTATGATTAGAAAATATTTTGGGGACAAAATTAACAATTAACCCATTAAAAGTCGCATTATATAAGTTGTGGCGATACTGCAAAGTCGTCCTTTTATGTATATTGTAGGTATAGTATATATATGAACATACATACATATGCATATGTGTATATATGCACTGAAAGTGTATTCTTTCTTATTAATGATAAGAATTTCTTGTAACAGCAGTATCAAGCACCATAGAACAAAAGATTATTAGCCATTCGTCCTTTTAATTAATTCTGAGTTAATTAGAGCATATAGAGAATCATGTTTAATCGTTTTGCACCAAATTTCTGATAAGCGACGAATATTTGATACATGTGGTTGTCTACATCTTATAACTTTTAATTAGAAAGTCAGATTTCATTACGTTTCGTAAATAAATATTACTTACTCGTCAATTCCTCGTTCCAATACTTCCGAATACTTCGGAATATTTACTTAAAACAGTTAGAAAAAGTGTAAATTTAAAATACATTTCATACATTCATATTTCTCAAAAATAAAGCGGAGGAAACTACTAAAAACACATACTGTAGTTATTTTAACTGCAGAAAAATCAGCAATATTACCGAATACATTATTTAATACCGATAATTTCGTTTTACGTGAACTTTGATATCAAAACTCGTGTAGTATGTATTTTAAATTTAAAATTAAAACACATATCTCCTGGAATATTTTAGATAAAGTGTGATTTATGGTTTAAATTCGTGTATAGAACTAAGAAAAATCAGTCAGGAATTGAATTCTTGATTATATGAGTGACGAATGAAATCTTGAAAATCGATTTTGTTTTGGACAAACTTCCCCTTAATCGGATGAGCTGAAAGTTTTATATGCCATTACTTTTTTTGGTTGTAATAAATGATAAGAGTTTTTTTTAATTGATAGTTGCTTTTTTTAAGCTTTTCAATTTAACAACTTTACTCAATAAGTCATGTAATATTTAAGTACATACATTGTATATGAGAGGTCTTAAAAATTGAAATAAATAAGCTTTCAGATAACCGCAGAAAAAACTAAATGTCAAATGAAGCACATTTTACCTGTGGTTATCATTAATAAAAGATCTTATACCTATTATCCACATCTCCTCACCTTCTCAAGATGTCAGAGTGAAGTATCGCCAAGTGGCTATTAAAATTCAATTATAGAGCAAGAAATTCAGTGGTTCACAACTAATTGAAGTGGTCATTAAGAAACTGATAAATTTGAAGAATCACTTTGATATCTTATCATACAAAAGCCGATCAACTCCTTTGTGGTAGTCGCAAACAAAGTCATAAAAGCCAGCATGATGGAAATGATTAAGCTTGATTACCCCAACTAATCAACAAAAATTGAAATATTTTCCCCCGAATCGCTTAATCTAGACGTGGAGTTTCGGCAGATATGAAAGAGTGCCCCGGGCGGGTCGGGTGAAGAACTTCTTGTAATGATACGATCGCTCCAGCGGGCACTCATTGTTCCGCTCGTCTCAATTGCACAAGTGATCTTGATGGAATTGTTGCTTTTAATTGCTGGCATTTAATCTATTAAAGCAACTATGACGCAGATCACGCACCTACTAACCGCGAGAATTCGAATGGGATCCCGGGCAATGCGGGAGCGGCAATCGAGTCATTTATACTCTATTGTCTAGTTCGAGCAGGCTTTATTTTGTTTATTCTGGTTCGATGCGGTTTGCCAATTGGTGCGATGGCTCCTTAATTGGATTGCAGTTTGGGAAATTAAGATATTTTCAAGCCGGGCAAGAAGAATATAGTCATTTTATGATAATCATTGAATAAGATGAATGGAGTGATAAAAATAGATTTGGGTGTAAAAACAAATTAAAAGAAGAAGAATATGAGTAAGCAATTCAATAGTAGAAACTCATTTCTACTTATTTAAACCATAAGTTATGCTTTATTTAGCAAACAGTTTGAAATTCGAATATACCTACTTACACTTTATGAAAGAAAAATTTTATTTAAAATTATTGAAAAATTACTAAGTCTGACTAAATTAACTACTATTTATGCCCCAAAAAGCATGAACGTGAACAAGTTGCCCAAGGAAGCAAAAACGGTTAAGCTTCATTTAGGGTCGTGGTTTTGGCTTGAAATAATCTAATATGAATTTAATTTTTAATTGCCCAATACTATCAGTTAATATAAAAGGGTTAGAAGAAGGGAATGAACAAAAATTCTGAAATTAAGATTAAGTATCGTGTTGGTCTTAGATGGGACAAACTTACAAATATTGGTAGTGCCATGAGTGAGTTATTTTATCGAAAAAAGAATAATTTTCACCTTTTTGGGATAGGAATGGGTTAGGTAACTATAGTATATACCTACTAGTATATACCTACTACTAAATGCAATATTAAGCAGGAGGAGTAAAGGAGTACTTGATTGTGATTTCTTATTTAGATGAGGACCAGTTTAAGAATAAGGTTCCCGGTTATACATATTTACATATGTATTTATGTTTGGAGTGTAAATGTGATTTCACAAGCATTTGGTGTAAAACGAAAATTTACTCTTGGGATCGCAACTATTATACGATGAATTTAATATTTTTTGTGATAAAGAAAACCGCACAAATTTTACAGACAGCACATTAACAATTGTCTTTCTTCGTATAATCCATGATTGGGTCAAAAATATAATTATGAAATTTTGTTCTACCTACTGGTAAGAAGTTTTTACCTTTCATAAAATTAACTGTCGATTAAATCAAAACTCAATTCTCTTTTTCTTACATTTAATAAATTAAACTCTAAACAATTTCAAGTCATTTGCTTAACTACTAAATGTGTACGTACTCCCAGTTGTGCGGCAGTGTCCGCGTTTGAATAAACTCATGCAATAATTAACTATAGTTCAATGCTGTCACTTTGTCAGTAATTTTTCTTTCAATAAATTATTTCAGCTACCAAGCCATTTTTTATTATTGATTTTCCAGATGGTACATGGAATTTTACTATGTCAGGCGAGGCAATTTTAACTCATAATAATTTATTTTAATTTAATTTAATTTCATTCGTTGAGAATTTCGATTTAATACACGACTACAAAAATCCATCAAAAACCCAATTCAATTTTGTGAGTGAAAACTCATAAGCAGTTTAAGGATTTTATTTTCCGATATTTGAAATTTGTTGTGTGCGTGCATGTTGAAACCAAATGGCACCTCCAGAATATAAGAGCTCGAAATACTCCTTTATATATGTATGTATGTAACGAGCTTATTTTTCAGGCCTAATTTTGATATTCTGTTGATGAATCGGTACATAATTTTAATTAGAAGGCTTGTTTTATTAAGAACTTATGTTACGTGCTTGGAAAAGGTGAGGGTTTTGTTTAAGGTGATCCCTAAATATTTAACTTTCTCAGTCCCAGGGGAGACGTTGAGCTTAAGATTTATTTGTAGGCAAAAATCGTGCATTCTCTTTTTGTGTAAAGAAATTTATTGGGGTTAATTCTTATTTTCCATTTATGGAAATCATTTTGGATTATATTTAGTCTGATTGATAAGTTTTTAGCAGGTTTCTCATGCGAACTGAAAATGGCGAATACTTACCTATAGACATATAGATACATATATGTAGATATTCTTAGATTTATCTCTCCGTGTACGCAATTAAAGTCTCGTCTTTGAAGCCAAGATGTAATTTAAAGATATGTATGTACATTACATATGTATCTAGAATATATGATCAGCGTGGTTCTGTTTATTTCTAATAAGATACATATATTATAATTAATTGCTATATAAAGTGAGGAATGATAACACTAATCGAATTTCCACAAAATGACATATACCTTTAAATTGAATTGAGGCGGAAGTTAGTTAATTAACGAAAGTACCTACCAGCAATTAGAGGAATGTGAGACTGTAATCTGAGAAGCTTACACTGAAACCGCAGTTTCAAAGCAAATAGAACAAATCTAGGGGTAGAAACAAACGCGTCTCCTTTCTAATTCACATTTCAAATTAATGCAGACGTGGCTGGAACCGAGACTCGACGGTGGGTTAGAAGAGGTGTGGGGGTCAGGAGACAGCAAAATTATTGAATTAGAGTCGCGCGGTGTTACGTTAATCTAATTGCGTGATGAATAGCGTTAAATGGCAGCGGTTAGTGGGACACGAGCTTCCATTTAAAACCCACGACCCCCACATTGGGGTTGGTTCGTTATCCTCTAGCCGGGTCACTAGTTCAGAGGTCGGCCGCGGGGATAATAAATTTCCCTCCCGGTTGTGGGACGTGTTGGGAACATGCAACACAGAGCAACGTCGGCTTTCGAGTGCACCAGCAGCGCGGTAAATTTCAGGAGATTACAGGGACTAAATTTACATCGCAAAGCCATAGTTATGCAGACATTTATCCTCGCCAATGCATTCGAATCCATCCGTTCACACCCAGCCAGCGCCGCCGTTCATTTTTCTTTATCACGGGGGGCACAAAAAGATGGAAAACACGGAAAGCCTTAAGCTCACCGATTTCCTTTTCTCTTCACCCCTTTTTCAAGCATTTTCGTGCCTCATGGGAAGGTTCATTGATTTGCAAATTTATTCAACAAAACGCTGAGATTTATTTTGCTTAAGAGATAAAAGCGGGGGGGCGCTGGGGCCTTAATAAAGAAATGGATTAACTACGTTCCCCCCGCGGACTCGTCGGTGCGATTTTTTAGATGAGATAAAGTCAAAACTGTGTAAGCAAATTCAGATTCATGGATGCAGAAGAGACAATTTTCTTTTTCCCCCTTGGCTGACGAAGTCGACCGAGAATAAAAAAAATCCCCTGTCTACGATTATTGAAACAGAATTCTTTAAATTGTTTGGTTAAGAGAATATTATGCATTCGCGTAATTATGCGAGATTTAAATGGGCTTCCCAAAGCAATTAAATTCTGCTTCGTCGTCAACGCTTCCATTAAGTAATGAGATGAAATTGAATTTCGAAACCTCATACCTTATTAAATAGAGCTTAAGTAAAGTAAATACCTATGCCGTAGAAGATTATTGAAAATGAAAATAAATTCGTATGTGAAGTAACTCTGTTTTAATTAATTTGATCTTAATTAAGAAGTATTACAAGGTTTGCCTAAGAAATTGGAGTCGGAATATATAAAATGCGCTATATGTATTGAAAGTAAAATGGCAAATATACCTTTTGAGAACAATAGGAAAAGGGCAAAAGAAATTTTAGAAATTGTTCATACAGATTTAAATGGACCACATGCAACTGTAGGAAACTTGGGAGAAAAATATTTTGTGTCATTCATAGATGATTATAGCAAGCTAGCAAAAGTTTATTGCATCAAATCAAAATCGGAAACTTATAATTGTCTTGTGGATTATGTAAACCTAGTTGAAAATATGACTAATAAAAAAGTTAAAAATCTAAGATGTGACAATGGCAAAGAGTATTTGAATACCAATGTTTATGAGTATTTAGCTAGTAAAGGGATTAACTTAGCTCCGTGTCCACCATATGTACATGAATTGAACGGAGTAGCAGAAAGGTATAACAGATCTATTATGAATATGGCTAGATGCTTACTAAAAGAAGCAAAAGTTAATAGAATTTTTTGGCCGGAAGTTATAAAGGCAGCAGCTTATTTAAAAAATAGAACACTTGCAAACACAGATGAAATAAAATCTCCATACGAGATATTTTTTAATGTAAAACCAGATGTTAAATTTTTAAAAGTATATGGAAGTAAAGTTTTTGTTAGAACGCCAGAACAACTAAGGAAGTCAAAATGGGATGATAAGGCAAAATTAGGAATTTTACTAGGCTATAATGATAATAGCTACAGAGTTCTAATAGATAATAAAATAATTAATGCTAGAAATGTTGATGTGATAGAGGAAGGAGTAAAAGTGATAGGTTTTCAAGATGATAAAGATGAAAATAGTGAATATGAAATGAAACCTAGAGAGAAAATAAGTGAAGAGACAGATCAGAATTATGAAATAAATGAAAATACCCAAAATTCCGGACTAACTAGAGATCAAAGCCGATCTAGTATAGATGAAGATATGGAAATGAATCCAGAAATTAGACGTTCTTCTAGAGTCAAAATTAAAAATCCAAAGTACTTTAATAATGATTATGAAACTAACTATATATATGTAAACTATTGCGATTCTAATGTTCCTAGTACATTTGAGGAGGCAATGGAGTCTCCAGAGTCTGAAAATTGGAAGGAAGCGATGAAATCTGAATTAGATAGTCTTGAAATAAATAATACTTGGAAACTTGTTGAAAGACCAAAAGGTAAAGATATAATTGACGTAAAATGGATTTTTAAAAAGAAAAGTCAGAATCTGTATAAGGCTAGATTAGTTGCAAGGGGATTTCAACAAAAAGACTTATTAGATAACGTATATTCACCGGTAGCAAAAATGCAGACACTGAAAATATTACTTTCATATTGTTGTCAAAATAATTTGCAAATAGATCAAATGGATGTAGAAACCGCTTTTTTAAATGGCAAAATTATTTCAGAAGTTTATGTAAATCAACCAGAGGGTTATAAGAAAGACAACAATAAAGTTTACAAACTATTAAAATCGTTATACGGTTTAAGAGAGAGTCCTAGATCATGGTACGAATGTTTCAATGAATTTATAACGAAGATAGGGTTTAAAAGAAGTAATTATGACTATTGTATATATGTTAAAAATAATGGTAACGAACAAATTTATATATTATTGTTCGTCGATGACATGTTAATATGTAGTAAAAATAAAGAGAACATTGAGGAAATAAAACAAAAATTATCTAATCGTTTTCGAATGAAAGACTTAGGAAAAGTAAAAAATTATATTGGCATAAACATTGAGTATAACGTTGATAAACATTTAATGACTTTAAGTCAAGAAAAATATATTGATTCATTGGCAAAGAAATACAATTTGGAAAATGCAAAGCTTTATAAAACACCTATGGAGACAAATTTAAAGTTAGAGTCAGCGAAAATAACTGATACACAAGTAAAATATAGAAACATAATAGGAGAACTTTTATATATTAGTACAGGTACAAGACCAGACATTGCATACAGTGTTAATTACCTGAGTAGATACCAAAACTGTTATGATGAAACGCATTTTAAGTACGCTTTGAGAATTTTAAAATATTTATACTTAACTAAAGAATTGAAATTGACTTACACAAAAAACACCACTGATAAAATAATCGATTGTATGGTAGATTCTGATTGGGCAGGTGATTGTAATGACAGAAAGTCGACTACGGGTTATGTTATCAGAATGTATAATAATGTGATTTATTGGAAATCACATAAACAACGAACTGTGACTAAATCTTCGACATTCGCGGAATACGTTGCATTGTCAGAAGCAGTAACAGATGTTATATTTGTACATGAAATTATAAATGAAATTTTTAAAGTTAAAATAGATACACCTATAAAAATATTTGAAGATAATTCAGGAGCTATAGCTATTGCGAAATATGGCAATTATACAAAGAATTCAAAACATATTGAAGTACAATATCATTATGTTAATGAAAATTTTGAAAAAGGTATCATAGATATAATAAAAATAGAGTCTGAAAATAATATTGCCGACATTTTAACTAAAAGTCTATGTAAAGATAAATTTGTTAAGAACAGACAAAAATTGCGATTAGTTTAGAAATAAAATATAATGTATTTTTTTTGAAAATTGTAAAAGAAAAATGCAAAAGCAAGGAGGCATGTTGAATATTGTGAATTTTTCTTTTACAATTTTCAAAAAAAATACATTATATTTTATTTCTAAACTAATCGCAATTTTTGTCTGTTCTTAACAAATTTATCTTTACATAGACTTTTAGTTAAAATGTCGGCAATATTATTTTCAGACTCTATTTTTATTATATCTATGATACCTTTTTCAAAATTTTCATTAACATAATGATATTGTACTTCAATATGTTTTGAATTCTTTGTATAATTGCCATATTTCGCAATAGCTATAGCTCCTGAATTATCTTCAAATATTTTTATAGGTGTATCTATTTTAACTTTAAAAATTTCATTTATAATTTCATGTACAAATATAACATCTGTTACTGCTTCTGACAATGCAACGTATTCCGCGAATGTCGAAGATTTAGTCACAGTTCGTTGTTTATGTGATTTCCAATAAATCACATTATTATACATTCTGATAACATAACCCGTAGTCGACTTTCTGTCATTACAATCACCTGCCCAATCAGAATCTACCATACAATCGATTATTTTATCAGTGGTGTTTTTTGTGTAAGTCAATTTCAATTCTTTAGTTAAGTATAAATATTTTAAAATTCTCAAAGCGTACTTAAAATGCGTTTCATCATAACAGTTTTGGTATCTACTCAGGTAATTAACACTGTATGCAATGTCTGGTCTTGTACCTGTACTAATATATAAAAGTTCTCCTATTATGTTTCTATATTTTACTTGTGTATCAGTTATTTTCGCTGACTCTAACTTTAAATTTGTCTCCATAGGTGTTTTATAAAGCTTTGCATTTTCCAAATTGTATTTCTTTGCCAATGAATCAATATATTTTTCTTGACTTAAAGTCATTAAATTTTTATCAACGTTATACTCAATGTTTATGCCAATATAATTTTTTACTTTTCCTAAGTCTTTCATTCGAAAACGATTAGATAATTTTTGTTTTATTTCCTCAATGTTCTCTTTATTTTTACTACATATTAACATGTCATCGACGAACAATAATATATAAATTTGTTCGTTACCATTATTTTTAACATATATACAATAGTCATAATTACTTCTTTTAAACCCTATCTTCGTTATAAATTCATTGAAACATTCGTACCATGATCTAGGACTCTCTCTTAAACCGTATAACGATTTTAATAGTTTGTAAACTTTATTGTTGTCTTTCTTATAACCCTCTGGTTGATTTACATAAACTTCTGAAATAATTTTGCCATTTAAAAAAGCGGTTTCTACATCCATTTGATCTATTTGCAAATTATTTTGACAACAATATGAAAGTAATATTTTCAGTGTCTGCATTTTTGCTACCGGTGAATATACGTTATCTAATAAGTCTTTTTGTTGAAATCCCCTTGCAACTAATCTAGCCTTATACAGATTCTGACTTTTCTTTTTAAAAATCCATTTTACGTCAATTATATCTTTACCTTTTGGTCTTTCAACAAGTTTCCAAGTATTATTTATTTCAAGACTATCTAATTCAGATTTCATCGCTTCCTTCCAATTTTCAGACTCTGGAGACTCCATTGCCTCCTCAAATGTACTAGGAACATTAGAATCGCAATAGTTTACATATATATAGTTAGTTTCATAATCATTATTAAAGTACTTTGGATTTTTAATTTTGACTCTAGAAGAACGTCTAATTTCTGGATTCATTTCCATATCTTCATCTATACTAGATCGGCTTTGATCTCTAGTTAGTCCGGAATTTTGGGTATTTTCATTTATTTCATAATTCTGATCTGTCTCTTCACTTATTTTCTCTCTAGGTTTCATTTCATATTCACTATTTTCATCTTTATCATCTTGAAAACCTATCACTTTTACTCCTTCCTCTATCACATCAACATTTCTAGCATTAATTATTTTATTATCTATTAGAACTCTGTAGCTATTATCATTATAGCCTAGTAAAATTCCTAATTTTGCCTTATCATCCCATTTTGACTTCCTTAGTTGTTCTGGCGTTCTAACAAAAACTTTACTTCCATATACTTTTAAAAATTTAACATCTGGTTTTACATTAAAAAATATCTCATATGGAGATTTTATTTCATCTGTGTTTGCAAGTGTTCTATTTTTTAAATAAGCTGCTGCCTTTATAACTTCCGGCCAAAAAATTCTATTAACTTTTGCTTCTTTTAGTAAGCATCTAGCCATATTCATAATAGATCTGTTATACCTTTCTGCTACTCCGTTCAATTCATGTACATATGGTGGACACGGAGCTAAGTTAATCCCTTTACTAGCTAAATACTCATAAACATTGGTATTCAAATACTCTTTGCCATTGTCACATCTTAGATTTTTAACTTTTTTATTAGTCATATTTTCAACTAGGTTTACATAATCCACAAGACAATTATAAGTTTCCGATTTTGATTTGATGCAATAAACTTTTGCTAGCTTGCTATAATCATCTATGAATGACACAAAATATTTTTCTCCCAAGTTTCCTACAGTTGCATGTGGTCCATTTAAATCTGTATGAACAATTTCTAAAATTTCTTTTGCCCTTTTCCTATTGTTCTCAAAAGGTATATTTGCCATTTTACTTTCAATACATATAGCGCATTTTATATATTCCGACTCTAATTTCTTAGGCAAACCTTGTAATACTTTACAAATATTTTTTACTAAATCACTATAAACATAAAAAATCTACTTTTTGTTGCCAAATAAAAGTTTTTGGCACAAAGAGTTAGAGCAAAGATTGCAGTTAAAGCCAAATTGATGCTTTTTTCTATTCAATTTAATTTTAATTTTGTTCCCTTTTCTTTCATTCCTTTAATTGATTTACAGACTTGGTTTTATTTTTAAGGAGTATGATTTGTTTTAAGATCTGTTTGAATTTTAAAAATTACGATTTCATGTTACTCTCGGTTTTGAAGATTTATTAAAATATATTTTAAAGTACACAAAAATGTTTTGTTTAACTTCAATTTGTAGATGTAGGTACATAAGAAGGTACATAGATTTTGCAATCGAAGTTCATACTTTTATTAAGAAATATGTATGCAAATTTATCATGTGTTAAGGAACCATATTTCGACTTGGAGCAGAAATATATTTTGAAAAATAAAAATATGCTACGAAAAATGTGTAAGAAACTACTGAGGCATTTAAAATTGGAAAAACTAATTAAAATGACAGCCACAAATTATAACACAAAATTTCTTCATTCCAACACTGCACCCACAAAATTGTGCTAATTAAACTCCGTCGCTTAGGGATGTTCGTTCATTCATCATAAAGATAAATTTGTGTGATCGTAAAACGAAAGGTAAAAATATATAAATAGCAAATTGGGTTTATTAAAACGCAAAACAACCGCGACATTTGACAGATATCCAAAAGAACCGATGCCACGTTCACGGCCAAGTCGAAGAAGTATTTACACGGCACGTTCGGCGACAAGGTGTGAAATTGCCAATGCCACGGAATCGGAGCCACATTAGCCTACAAATGAATAATAATTGCGGGCTAAAAATAATACCTTTGGTAAACACACTTTAATGCCTCCGAAAGATCTTTTTGCCACACTTACGTCGGTGCGGATAGTTCAAGTGATGTATTTGCCAAGGCTCATATCTTTAAAATGAAGGAATTTTCCACAAATTTATTAGTGCCTTCGAATTAAACTTTGGTGTGTCCAAAAATAAACTCGGTCAGACGGCACTTTACAGTGGCGACTTGCGACATGCATATCATTGCTATCGACGTGATTTCTTGCAGTGACTTTGGCTCAGTGACCTTGATCGGGGCTACAGACCTTATATTTAGAAATATGTATCTAAAAACGAATCCACCGGAGGTATGTACATATGTAGTTCGCTTTCAATTAGTCCAAGATGCAATACATTTGCGCTTCTACTAAATGATCTTTTCTGATCGAGCGAGATCGATAATTATTAAAAATGTTTCCATATAATTTGTTGACATGTTCACCAAGTTAAGAATTAATGTTAATTATAAATATTTAAAAGGATATTTATAAAAATATGGTAATTAGGTGTCAGAATAATACAATTGTTGGAACATGTTTTTCCGCATCATCCTTTATATACATACATAGAATATTATGTATACATATAATAATTTAGTAATAATTCTGATCATCTGTAGAAAAATATAACAAAATTATCGAAAAAATATACATAAAATAGATATCAATTGTATATGCTTAAAAGATTTAGACTAGCCAACCGACTGAAACAATAAATTAACAAGAAAAATAATGTACAGACTAAAATTGAGTTTAAATCTCAGAGGACAACACTACAATTTTATTATGTTATGTTTCAGGCATTTTATTTATATAACTTGTATTAAATAAGTAACAGCCATTTATTTCAAGTCATAATCCAAAGCAAAAGCATTAGCAAAATTATAAAAAAGTATTACAGCCATCCGAATTATGGATATTTTTTTAAAAACAAATAGTCTTATTAAATTAATAATTGCAATAATTATTTCTTCCTACATACATAATGTACATATGTATATAGAGAGGTTAGTTTAAGATTTAAATATTTTACAGCCAATAATTATGCGAATGAAGGGAAAGTTTTTATGTTTCAAAAGAAAAGTTTGTTTTTTACTGAATCAATGGATTCATAACTAACTAAAAAAATATGTTGCTACTGTTGCATGTTGTTATGTAATTACTAAATGTGAACACAGTTCTCATTATTTTTACTTATATTACTTCTTTAGAAAATGCATATTTCTGGTTTTAAATAAATATTTGAAATTAATCTCAATTCTCAATCCTATGTAGGTACCTACCTATTTCAATTTAGTGTTATAACTTGATTATCCTCAAAATGTGAACTGAAATGCTAAAAACTAGATAACATTCTCTAAATGGGCAGAATCATCACTTTCGCATTCATAATTAATCCTTTCATTTAGAATCCTGTAATAGGAAATAATTTCCGTCCAAATCACGATACTATTACAAAGTACATCGCAGAAATCTGCGACGTAACATCGCAAATTACTGCGACGTACATCGCAGATTACTGCGACTTACTGCTAAAAGCAATCTGGTAAATGATCCGCATCATACCTACTGCAAATATTGTGTAATCATCATAAAATATTGTGGAAAAGTTACAGCGGAGTTGATACTGAAAACATAATTTTACAAAATATAATATTTACAAAGAACTTCAGAAAGGGGAAAATCTAGGGATAAGTCCTTTTAAAATTCCTACAACGCACGTGGAAATTGTTGAAAATATGAAATTGCCCGTGAAAACAAAGCAAAAAAAAAAAAAAATATTATACGCAAAAGGTTAATGTGCGTAAGCTCTTTTCATAATTCCAAAAGAAAACAAATTGTTCTATCATGCGTACGGTTTAAGGGCCGACAGACATAGTGAAACCTCATTTGGCCTCATTGTTGTTGCAAATGAGTTCCATTCATTTGAGCCTTTGACCTTTAGAAGCTAAATGAGCGCATTACCAGTTGCTCGGTAAAATAAATTAAAGCGGCGATAAATCCAGAAATCAGCAATATGTACAACTGGTTGTGCAAAATAACCTTCAGGTCGGATCATTTGGGAGGGAGAGATGATAGCCCTAATCTCATTAAAGAGGGTAGGCTTTGTGTTCGACCACCTACTTCTGCTCCTAAACCTTATGGGGCAGTTGTATTCAACCCCAACTCCAACACCCCGTTGGGTTTCCTATGGTTTGGGACGAATATCGTGCAGTCAAAGCATAGTGCGTATATCTGAGAAAGCCATCAAGCGTAATGCACGAACATATGTGTCACACGTTCGGATCATGGTTCCTGCCGTTTCCGAGGCACCTCAAACCAATTTAATATTCAGATCCGGCCAACATGCGAAATTGAATTATTCTGCGATTTTACCATTTGCATAGCATACACTGGTCACTAGAGATTAGGATTTACATCTTGCGCAGGGCCGTGACTTCGTTGCGGACCAGCTCTCCTCATTGTTAAATATGACCAAAAGACGGATTAGTCAGATATCAGAGCACATCCATCAATGCCATGAAAGCTATCGCTTAGAAAGGTATACATAAATTCAATTATGGATTATAGAGGATGATGATTTTTTCCTCAACCAAATGTGTATCAGACCCTCCCCTTTTGATATAATAGGCAATTTCTTAAAAAGTTCAGTAATAAAAGGTTTTTACATAGAAACCTTTTAAATCCCTTAAAAATAATATGTCAGAAACTAAATTCATCGAGATCGATTTGCTTTAAAGCTTATTAATTTTTAGGAGACAAGTATTATACTATCATCAGTCATCACAAAATGTTAGAGTGTATATGTACCTACATATATCACTATCACATAGCGTGTTTCATTTTTAAAATGTGTAGTCCCTACAATTATAATAATAACTACAAAGCAAAGGCTAATTTTTCAAATGCCCTTTGGTTTCATAAGGTCCATGTGATATTATCTTATTTAGAAAAATAAAAACATTTTGTTCCCGAAGTTTTTCACAAAACTATATTTTCAAAACTCATACCTTTTTAATTAAACTTGAACATTAGTGGTTGTTGAAATATAACTGAGCTTTTAAGAAATTCACATTCATTTTGTAATTTTTGAGTTTATTACCCAGAAATAAGTTTTATTTTATTACCGCTTGCATAAATTTAGCGCGGATTTCAACATGTACATTTTTTATTCGCAATTATGAAAACGGCGGACGGTTAGAAATTCATACATAAATAAAACAAATTTATTTGTTAAAAGCACATTTGTTTATCATTGCTGTAACCGCGTTCATGAAGCTGTGGTATTATTTGATACTTATCACATAAAGTATACCTTTTTCTTCTAGTGGCAATTAAATTTTACGTATTATTTATTTTTAGCAGAAATCATGGATTATAAGAAAAATCGTTATTGGTGGTTGAAGAACTCAAACTCAACCTAAAATTGATTAATAGATAAAATTATCTAGTCAAAAAATTAGTGATTTAAGTACGATTACCAACTGCTTATTATCTACATATGAATTTTTCCATCACATTTAATGTATGGATTTTGTTGATCTAAATGTTTATCTCGAACATCGTTATTTTTGGTCCCAGATTTTTGAAAGATTCTGTGTTTAAATGTCAAGTCTAATTAGACTAACTATATAAATTAAATTAGACTAATCTATATAAATTAAATTAGATAATTATTTAATTTAATTTATATAGATTAGTCTTGATACTCGACATCAACGATCTTGACAATCTACGTCTGGAATATATATCATAAGCTTATTCCAAAACATAAGAACTGCAATTTTGAATTCTAAGCCTAATTTAAACTTGATATAAGGCTACCTAAAGCTAATTAGTAGGATAGTCTACTTTCTAACCAGATAGTCATCTACTATTGAAATTCGTATTGATTAAATCAGTTCAGTTTATGATGGAATTAACAGACTAGTTTTTATTACTTTATTATTTGTAAGTTTATAGGGTCTTTGCGCACGTTAAATATTTCCATTTTTTCTTGATGATATAAAACAGTCGCTATAAAATACAATGCAAGAGTTCACAATGTTTTAATATTAGAATTTCACAATTTACCAAGCCATTATTCGCATTATCAGTAACTTCTTAATTAGAAAAAAACACGTCACGTCCTGGCGTGTGTATGGTAAAAAGGGGAAAGTACCCTTAAGGAATCGTGTGACCTCTATCGAAAAACAGATGGCACGAAAGCTCGCACACAGTTTCCACCATGAGATAAAATGGTGCTATTGATCCCAGTTCACTGCGGCTGTCACTGGTAGCCGACGATTTAATTATGATTAACTGCTGAAACCCCACTCTTTGCAAAATATAATTTAATTGCACGACTCCAATTAAGGCAATGTCATTGTCCCAGAGGAGTTGGCTCCGGTGCGATGCGCAGGCATTCTTCAAAATTGCAGGGATCATGTTCATGACGTAAATTCTTTCGTCCCCCGCAGACCTAGTCGCAAGGTTGTAGACGACGCTATAGAGATGAGCTTTCGTCCTGGCGCCCACAAATAAAGCCAATTTTTCCAGGACTATTACCTTTCGAGAGTGGGGAAAGTTCTATATAGAGTTTTGGGAAAGGTAATTGCTTCTCGGGACTAAGTTGTAAACTATGCAACTTTTGAATTCAATTATGTCAAGGAAAGGACCTGCACTGGGGAAGTAAATGACTTGGGCACGACACACCTTCTGATTCATTTATCGAGGCCGTTCTCAAGGGCTAAAACAGGGCGCGCCAGCGATATTGATGGCGATTAGTGTCACAAAATGAGATGCAGCACTGAACATTATATGCACTGACCCATTCTAAAATAAATGACCTATCGGAAAAACTAGGGCTTTCCAGACAATTCGGTGGCGAGCTTTTGCACCTATTTGGACGACCACCAGGTTCTGCGGCTCGTTTTTAGAGACTTTGAGGGAAGAAAAGTTTTTCACTCTTCTTACTTTGGTAAGGAGATAACATCTTGCTCGGACGTTGAAATAATAGGACAAAAACATGATTTATGACAGTAATGTGGAGCCAACGGATTGAAGAAATTTGTTGTACCATACTTTAGTTGTAATTCATTATTCGTGACTACACAGGATTTATGCTCCTTTCTACTGCCAATCTAATAAAAGCGATTTATACTAAAGCTTACCCATAAAAGGTTAGCCGGACATTGTTAGATGCTATAAAAGGTTTAACGAGTTCGCACTCTAAAAAACACCATTTTCCTTTAAAGTGGTGAAATATGGCACAGAATGTTGGGTATGTCGCTCGTTTGAAAATATTTCTTTTATGCGAACCGAGCAAGCATTGCATAGTGGGTGCTTGAGTTTTAAAATTGTGATGGAGTTTTGTATACATATTTTTCGCATTCAAGATGACCATAATGTTGAAGTTGGGTATTTGTATTTTTGCAATTTTTTATTGTGAACTACTTTAAAAGAGGATTCTAGATGTTTTTAAAATAGAAAAATTAAATTAAATTTAATTGAATCATGCCCTACTTTTGGCATCCACTCTAACATCCTTAAAGTTTTGTTGATTTTGTTTTTGTATTATCCATGAATGAATTTTACCAAATTGAAAACATTTTTATTTCGTAAATAATCCAGCAGCATCGTTGACCTAAAAATGACATATTACCTTCTATAATACATACCTATAGGTAGATATATTTATAAATTATATTGATTTATGGTAGGTATTTAGGTATATGGCATTATTATATAGAGGAAGATGTAATGGTGTACCTACTGTGAACAGAAACATTTATTTTTCAGAGGGAGGCACTTTATGATGTATAGATTTATATTATTATTCGTTTTGTGATGAGAATAGTGCTAAAGATACTGAATTATGTTATTTTTATATTTCATCTTTAAGCTGTAAAAGTACAATAAAATAAAATGTATTTTAAATTATGGGAATTTTTATAATACCAACGCTTCAAAAATCAGTACAGAAATAAGATTTGTGACACTATAGTATAGTATTAAAATTCATCTTAAACAATTATAGGAACACAAAAGATCTATAAAAAACCCATCAAATTAACATATAAAATTTATATAGATATATTGACCAATATTACAGAAATATTTTTTTTCGCATAAGATGATTCACATAGTTAAAAGATGCGAATGTCTGCTTTAGATATAGTTAAAACGTAAATTCAAAACATCTCTCGTCGGAACCCCAAACTTTTTGGAAAATAACTTGACGGACCGCGGGGAATGGGAAGCGAATTTAGAGATAACAATCCAGCTTATTTGATTCTTTTCGGCGATTTTCTTGTTTTCTTAAAAAATTTCACAGGGGAGACGAGACGACCCGGATTCCCTGCGGTTTTCTTGGTTGTAGTCTCGTTAGTCGTTACGGATATCGTTCTTATAAGAAAAATATCTTGAAGTCCAGAATTTTGTCCACATATTTGAAATGATCAATTCTCTCAAGTCTCATGGAAATTCGTAAAAAAAATCAACAAATTCAACCAAGTTCACAAAACATTACATTCCTTTTTGTTTTGTTTCATAAAATTGATAGCATAATATTTAAAGATAATATAAGTATACCTACTTATGGTTTGAAGATAAAAAACGAAAATCAATTTTTACGGTGAACACAGGTCATGGTTACGTATACGCCGCCGGCGAGTAAACACAGTTTTCGTAAAACCGCATATTTGCTTACTTAATAGAGAAAAAATATTTGATCGATTACATTCCCCAGATTTTCCCTATCAATTACATTATCAATTTTTGCCGATTAAATAAAAGAAAATGTTGCATTTATGCCATTATTATGTCACTTTAATTAATTTGATTATATTCTCTTGTAAACTAGATACACCGGAAAAATACAATAATGCAATGTACACATATGTTATATTTACATATCACAAAATTGACTGATTACTCTTGTAAACACTTCTTACCTTATTGTAACCCCTTCTTAATAGGTAAAATAAAATCATTTTACGTTTTATGGTTCTAGGAACTTGAGAATTGCGACCTGGGAGTCAGTGGATGAGGGCAATCAATTTCTTATAAAATATTGTGATATAAAGACGTCAATGTAAAAGGGCACTTACATACGAATTATACTCACGCAACTCGATATCAGTATCAATTCCTAGAAAAATTTTAAAGTAGAATTTTCCAATAAATTCCTGGTTTCCTATGTTTGATATCAATTGAGGAGGAGAGGTTTAACTATGCTGCTGTTGCATGAATATTGTAATTCTGTAAACAACCTATAAAATCTCCAAAAAAAATACACAATACTTATTAATATAAATTGAATTATAGTAGGACGAAAATATAACTTAACTTATTTTTAAAAAAATATGGGTATCTATGTTCAGTACCTAATCAAGATTTAACTTGATTGTTAATTAGAATTTTAATTGAAAATTTGTTGCTTTTATGTTCTCTAGTCAAAAACGAAATAAATAAATTAAAAACTGACAAACATTATTCCTTTTACACTTTTTCCCAACACCCTGGGTTATTTTTCTATAAAAAGTTAGAGGCATTACGACAGTTTTGTTATATGTGCATAGTGGCATTGGATAGACATATGAACTATTGTGTTAAAAAATTCGCTATTAATCAAATGTCCACAATTTTAAAAGCTTAACATTATTTTTGTAAATACCAATGATGTTTTCTTTATTAGAATGGGAAAAAACAATTAAAAGTGCAGTAATTGAATATTTTAAAGTTAAAATTAACAAAAAAAATGAGATTCATATGTGCGATTTTATTTAACATAAGTGCACGCACATATTTCCTTAATAAATCGTTAACTCTACTTTTGCTTATTTCGGCAAACTTTTAAACCATTTAAATTACAATAGGTATTTTTAATATATACAGTATGTATGTACATAAATATACAAATGCTTATGTATATATAATTTTATTTAATGCATATATAATATTGCGATTTCATTATCGGTGACCAACCATGAAGTATATCGTTACTTTTTATTTGATACTGCGATGAGTGAAGTGAAGTATCAAGTATCGATACTGCTGACTTGACATTGTATTCCTAGTCACGTTCCTGAAGATTTTACCTCTTATTTAAAAAGAAATCATAAAATTTTCGCTTGTTACCCCCAATGACATTCAATGAGCAATTTATAAGGATCCGCGAACATTCCGTCCCCATTATGAATGTCTGCGTTATTAAACATTTGTTTTCTGCCACAGTACCCGCCGCCCAAGGCCCACAAAAGTTGGATTTCCCATTGTTTTTGATTCTTCCGTTGTCTACATACAACTTGTTCCGCTCACTGTAACCCCTTAGCACTTCGAAGTTAATTTATTTCGCAGAACGGCTCATGAATTTTGTAATTTGACACAGCCATCAAGGTACAATTTTCGGCGTCGAAGGGGTTGCTCCGGCACAATAAGATATAAGGGCTGGAAACTTCTTCCCTTAATTAGACTCTATGGCTTTCGGTACTACCAACTGTGCGCGGCTCTGAGCCCTACCACCTCACTCATTTATCTAAGAGCTCCGTGAAGCGTGATTGTTTTGCTTCCCATTCATGAAATATAGACAGTTTTGGTGAATGATATTGAAATTCCCTCCACGCGCTGCTCACGATTTTCGGGAGTCCCCCCCCCAAGTTATGGCTCCACAAATTTGCCAGGACTGTTTATTTAGAGGAGTTGTTTTGCATTAGGTGTTATGTTGAATGCCTAGATTTCTCAGAGGAATACCAAGGTGCGCAAATTGTTGCATTGTTTCCAGACACTTCCTCCGAGTCCCGAGGGAAAAATTTTCCTGGACTGAGGAATTGATTGATGGTGAATTTTCCTGCAGACCAATCTGCCTGGGCTTTAACATGGCCCTTAAAGAGTTTCTGTCCTTTGAATAAATTATTCATGCCTCCAGTGACTTCTTTCCTAACACGATTTACCTCGCCGCCTGGCCTGGATCGGTCTGAATGGGAATTTTGTTACCTTTTACCAAGATTGATGCTTCTTGCTTTATCTGCTCTAGTGAAAAATGTTTCACAATAAATCACCAATTTTCTACCACTACAGAACTTTAAACTCACAAACGCACTTCGAAAGGTCAATTTAATTTTTGTTTAATTCCATGAAATATAATAATAGTTAATAGGAGAACAATTCTATTATGCAATTCAATATCAATATCCAGAATGATCCAGAGACGTGACATTTCACAGAGAATGGACACTGATTGAGTTGCCAACAGTTCGTGCGAAAGACGGGTAATTGATTGCACAATCGGGCAAATTATGAAAATCAATAAATCCCAGGGAAAACAAAAGAACGGATAATTAAAACGAGAAAATAAATATAAAAAAGCCTTCCAGGTATAAATGAAAGCAGAGGGGTTGCGTTTTACATTAATCAAGCAATTTTTCGTAAAATTTTTGATAAATGGTATAATTGACGAGATTCATTTAGAAAATCCATGGAGCAGTAAATAGCACTTTGCAACAGTTTGCTTTATTCCTGTATAACAAAACAATTGATTCGATTCATTTAATATTCTCTTTACATGTTGTTTTCACACAGCAAAAGCAATTTGCAGGATTTGAAATATTAAGTATGATTTTTTTATTGTCAACCGTTTTTTACGATCTAACGTCATGTTTAAGATTAAATTCATACTTTCAGTTGGAATATATTTTTTAATGTAAATGAACAATATGTAATATTTGTTATGAATATGTATTTTTCTAACTTGTTTATCAATATATGTAATGATACCTTTATTTTCACCTTCACTTAATAATTCACTTATAAATATGAAATTTGTTTAGTACTTACTATATAGGAAAAATAACCACATTTGTAGTAAAATTAGTAAAGACATCACGACAACATCGCTCACGCCTAGATTATAAAAGTAAATTGTATATGTATCACCAAATAGACTTATGGAATACCTAGAGACCATTTTTACGTTGTAATGATATTAATAGCGGAATCAAAAAAAGGACAACAAAAAGTAAAATTTAATAAAACAGTTATGTCCAAGAATGACTATAGGTAATATTATGATAACTTAATTTTTACCTTTTTTTTTATCGTGTATATAAACTCTAGTAAAACAATGCGGCTAAAGTTTTAGGAATAAAAATTATTGTTCATTCGTTTCGCACGGTATTCAATTTGCTTTCGGTTAAAAACAAGGTAGTTTATTATTTCCTCCTTTCCACTTATTATTGTATCATTTTGTGGAAGTGGAACTGGTTCTTGTTGTCTCTACACTTTTGAGGATAAAGACAAATTTTCGAATTATCAAAAAAGTTTATTTGATCTTACTGTACTCGCGATTACACTACGATTTTGACAGATAAAAAAGTGTTACTGCAAGGTAATCTAGTTACGATTTCGAACGCCCTACGCACTATTCGGAGTTTTTCGGAGAATATTTAGTGCGGAAAATAGATTTTAGTGCAAGTGCATGTGAATTCGAAAACGGCCTAAGTAAAAAGTACCTACTCAAATGGCACAAATTTTATGTTAACCAGCAGGTAGAATATTTATTAAATTAAAAAGTGTTTTCAAAATGTCATTAAATTGTCTAAACGGTCGATAGTAAAATAACTCCAATTTTTCTTTCGATGTCAACTTAAAAACTAGGTAGTCTAAATTCTTGCTTAAAGTTTTCTTTTAGTTTTAAAATGCTTTGCGCTTATTACAGTTTAGTTTACATAACGCATTAGCCTTCCAACTCCATCATTGGCTCTAGAGAAAAAGTAAAGCTTCAAAAACAGTAAATTCAATAAAACCAAAAAAGTTTTACATCAAATGGTAAAAATCTCACTTCAGCTTCTCCATTTTTTCTGTGAACAATCCTCAAAGGGTTGAGCAATCGAATTTGTTTCAAAGGAAGTGCATATAAAGTTTGAATAGCACTCAGGTGCACTTAAAGATGCTAGAATTTAATCAGCTTCGAGTTAAAAGTCACTAATTAATGCAACTTCCGGACCGAGAAAAACGTTTCCATAGTGCAGGATCTGGGTAACTAATTTCCTGTTTCCCATGAGATTTTCTCCTAATTGAATTTTACCGAGGAGGAAGGGCTTTTTCAGATTCATGAACAATTACTTTAGAACATGTCGCATCTGGCAAACATGCAGGTAAATTAGTTACATACTTTAAGCAAGTTTCATGTGTAATAAATCTTTCCCCAAGGTCCCGTGGGCTCAATGTTAATTTTCTTGTTTAATTTCGCAGCGACAGTAAATTAAAAACATACTGCTGGAGGGAGAAAAAAATTCCCTAAACCCCTGGCTATGCCCAGAAGTGAGGGTTCGTGTTAGGAAGACTTCTCCAGCGCCACTTTTCATCGTGTCGGGCCCAGACCCAGAACTACTTCACTTCCCGGCTCAGTGGGTTCATTGGCAAAAATCGATAGGGCCGATACTGGGAAACTGGGTGCCGTGCTACAGGTTACCTGGGTCGAAGCAGGCCGGCGGAGCTCCCGTGGGGCGCGTCTGTTTACACGTGCCCCCATTAACGTGAAAAGATGGAGCACCCGCTCTGGACCCGCCGAGGGTTGGACGCCGATTGCAACGTAATTAGAGGGATAGTCGGTTTATTAGCCCGTTGAAGAGGGCTTCTAGTGGACAGGGCAGTTCTATTAGCGATAAATCAAAGGGCTCTTTATGGAGCTGAAAGTATAGTATACCTCATGGTGGTCGGGGGCATCGGATTAAAATCACTCAATTTTTCCTCGTACCGCTGATTTTACAATTAAAATCGATGATGGAAGCCGCTATTTAAGGGGATATACCATACCTAGTCATGAAAATCAATCATTGAGCTAAAATCATGATTAATTCTGAAATTAAAAAATACCTACAAAGCTAAAATCAATTTATTCATTTGTAGCCTGACTTACATTTACATACATACATATCTTCAATAATAAGTATTCGAAATGGAGGGTTTATTTTTTCCGGGTGAATAAAAATTATAAATTGGATAATCAATTAATTTGGATTAGCTAGTAATTTTTATTTTTTAATAACTCGATAACGATTATCAAGAAACTTTTATTTTTCGATCGCTCAATAAAAGACAACACTGTTTCAGTTAAACCGACACCATTTGCCATTTCCTCTTCTTTTTTGCAATAAAAGTTTTATTAATTTACTAAGTTTAAAAATATGTAAAAAAAATATAGTGCACTAAAATAAAAATCTAATTTATTAAGAATAGTTCCGCTAAAAATAAATTCCTAAAAAAAAGAATTTTTTTTTCTTTGGCTGCATGCCTAGGAACCTCCATGTATTATACGTATATATCCCCATATAAGGTATCAGATGACATCGCAATTATTTTTGAATAAATATTAATTTGTCATGTTAATATTTTAACGCATATCATTCATCTCCGAATATCATATGTAAATGATGGGTTAATTTATGATTTTCAGTGTGATTTCAATAAAAGTGTCTGCTGCAATTTTATTAAAAGCGTAAAAACGAAAATCCGAATCAATCCAATTTAAACAAAATATACCAATGCCATAATGACTTCATATTTTCATAAATTCATGAGACTATGGTAATTAACAAATATGAAAGATTGAGTGTTTTTGTTTTTATACATTTGTTTCGCTTGTAAATGAAAATTTATACGACAATTTTAATAGCTAAAGCTACTTATAGATCTGAATAAGACTATGATTAACAAAATAGCGAAATTGGTTTTACTTATATGTACATACATACATGCCAATGAGTCATATACATATATGAGACAAAAATGAAATCAGTTTAAATCAAAATTCATGCCCCTCATTCCATTTGTTAGAGCTGAGAAGTGGAGAAATATGCATATATGTATACATATGTACATACATATTTACATTTTGTCAATTTATGACTTAATTTAACTTTTAAGCAAACAATTATAATTTAGAAGTTCTAAAGAAGAAGCAATTATTTTATTTTTAAATGGAGTCATCTTTATTATACGATTGTAAAAATAGATACATTTTTCCTTTTGGGGTCCGAAAAATAGGAATATTAAGGCTAAATCAAAAATGCTGCGCCATATACATACATATTATATATTATTTACTATACAGTTTTCAAATTAATTTAAATAAGTACTTATAAGCTTTTTATGGTCGCTATTATAGAGGACGTTGGAATTGATAATAACTCGTTAAACCGCATTGATTGATTTGATAATGGAGATTTATGAGAAATTAAACGATTAGTAATATTTCATGAGAATAACGGCCTAATAAGCTATACCTAAAATGAAATATACACAATTGCACACAGTAAAAATTAAATTATGGTTCTAATGTGAAGCTATAACTATCAATATTGGCTTTGTGTGACCAGAATTGAATCAGATTGACGTAGGTACTTAGGTGCCTATTTCTAGCCTCAGTAAACTAAACATTATTCAGACGAATGACCGTTTAAGAACTGACTGCGCAAATTTTCTTGTTTGTTTTATTTTCGTACTTAAGGACTGGACATTTCTTATCGTTCTCTTTATAGCCGAACTAAGCTGACGCTTGAATTCCCAATACAAACGATACTCAGTTACAAAAGCCAAACTCGCCAGTGATGACCCGAAACCCGGCACATTGCGCCACTTCTCTACGGCAAACTTAAATTCTATTTTTATGGCACATGGCAGCGTAACACGTTGATATACTCCCTCTCGGGAAAATACTGGAAATTCTGCACTTGATATTAGTCGCATAGCTGGCAAAAAAAAGTTGAATCTCCCGGGCGGAGGCTGCATTTCATGCCTGAGGGTGGTGTCAAATGCATCCGCATTTCCTTGAACAATGCGTCGTTGCTGGACCGAACAGAAAATGAAGTTCTCGTTGCAGTTAATTAATATCTAACTGTGGATGGTAACAAACTTCGAAATTTTCCATTTAACGAGCTCAACATTTGTGGTTTGTGACTTCAAATGCAATAAACTGACGTCATAAACAATTATTATGGAATATTAAATATTTAGTTCAAGTCAGTTACAGAGTTTCTTCCTCGAATCAAATGAGAAATTGGAAATTTTCATCGTTATTTTCTATGACATTCGATTACTGCTAAATCTGATTGGCATTCGATTGTGTAAAATACGTAACTAAAGTTTATAGTGTACAGAACCATTAAATAGGTTGACGCATAAAAATATGTAGGTTCTGAAAATCTAAGCCAAAATCAGCAAAAAAATCTACACTTTCCAGAGATTTGATTATACGATAATTTATTCATATACATACATATGTACATAGGTATCTACTCATTCGCAAAATTTCAATTTCAATTCCATGAAAAGTAAACATATCAGTGGTAATTTTATTTCATGAAACCTAAAAGGAAAACGGACAATATCACAAGGTATGCACATATATACCTTGAACCCAATGTTTTTAAAATATTTTTCTGGAGCTAACTGCTTTGTGTTTATAAAGTGGCACCTAGAAATATTGTAAAACGAAAGAAACAATTGCCTTATGAGGGAATTTTCTTTGATGCTGACAATTTTTAAGAATTATCGTGTATATATCAATAACTGTTATTGAAGCTTTTATTATTATTCACACATAAAATAACCTTTAATCAGACCAAAAGGACTATTGCAAAATAAATTAAATTTCATGTAGCTGTACGAATTTTAAAAAAACGTGTCGTCAATCAGTAGATAATATAAAATTAAAGTTGCTTTTCGCGTAGTTACTCTTCTCCTCCAAAGCTATCGTATGGATTAAGTATAAAGCACACATGTACATATATGTATTTACATGTGCATTAGCATTCGAATTAGCATAAACATAAACTTTCCATCCCAGATTTGCATTTTATAGTATACCTATCTATTAGCAAATACCATATAAGGTAATATTAGTTTGTCTGTCTGTCCATTATAACCTAGAAAACAGCTGTATCGATTTGAATTCGATGAGATTTTTAGTAAGGAAGGGTATTTTGTCGGGCATGACTTAGGCTATTTTTTAAAAATATTCTTCAGATATATACTCGAGCAATTAAAATATACTTATAAAAACTTGGTGTAATTTAATAAAAAAAAAGAGCTTTGCTCTTTGCTGGTTGGCTTTTACTTAAACTCATTACTTACATTACATAAATAAATGCTCAAATTCCTAAATAAATGAAAAAAAAGAAAACACATAACAAAAATACTGGAAATGTATTAAATCGACTTGTCAATATTTCATCAAGGACGAATAGAACAAGTAAACCGAAAGCTCGTATAAAAAAGAATACAATTTTGTAATATCTGGGGAACCATAAATTTTGCAGATTTATCGCCATCAATAAGAGCTTAATTTTTAGTACTTTTTCTTCTTGAATTTATACAGACGAAGCACAAGATTAAAAATGTACAAAATACTTTTAAGCCGTGTGGATAACAAGTTGTCCCTTTCTGCATGAAGCCATCTTTCTAACCAAATACAAGCGTAAAATTTTCTTCAAGGATTCGATTTTTTATTCAGTTACCTTTGAAATCACGCAACCCACTTGACCTTTTCCACATTCGCATATGGGTTTTGAATGTTGTTAATATCACAATGGCGTGCTGGATATACCCTTTTCTAACTACGAAAGATAATTGAAATCCAAAAGACAATTGTAAGTCATCCGTGGGTCGTGAGGAAGGTTTGCAATTTTCCATGTGAGCGCACAATGTGCCAGCAGGCTAAAGGATATGTGAAACAAATTACTCAAAGCAACAAGCAAATCGACTTTAATGTATGCAGGAGCGCCAATTTGCAAAACAACTGGTTAACCGATTCTTCCCTTTGGTAGAATCAAGAAACGTGTCTAGTTTCAAACCAGTGGATGCGAATCGACCTAAAAATAGCAGGAACAATTAACAAACAGGGATGTCACCCAGTGGTTTTCAACTGACATGGCATGAAATCGAGATAATCCCAATTTCTAAAGGAGTTGTCGTTATCCTCCACTGCTTTTCATTAAAATAATCTGCCTGTGGTGTAAAACATCCCGAACGTTTTGAGCCTCCTGGTGTAAGATGTGGTACGCACTGCGCTGCCAGAGGTGCGCAATTAGAGCTTAAGTTATTCATACCCCGGTAAATTTACTCGGGGATAGGAGGCTTGGTGGTTCTTTTCCTCACCTGCCACCCCCACTAGGGTTCGATCAATTATTCATTGGTATAACCATTGTTGGAAGAAAACGTATATTGATTTCCCGCAAGACTCTTCCGGCTGTTGCCTTTGAAAATTTTGTTAACCTCAGGCTATCGCAGTTTGTGGTTCTAAGGAGAGGTACTGCGGCCGAAGCGAAAAGGTGTGTTTCTATCGAAGAAACAACATACGGCGTGGAAGGTGGAAAACGCGCTGCACGAGGCGCCTCCAACGGTCATGTACACCTTCCTGGATGATGAAAAGGTTTAGGGGGGTTACGGCAAAGGTATTATAGGTATAGAAAGTGCCTCCAGTTACAAAACTGTCTAACCTCTAAGCACCAATCCAAGGCTGGTTTCGGGTTAAATTCCTTCCATTTGTAGGCAAAGCAATTTCCATTTTGCGGCTAAGGACACCGAAATTTGTTTACTAAGCACGTCACTAGTGATTATCATAATTTCGTGTTATACCGGTTTCTATTAAAAGAGGTAGAGCATAGGCGAAAACTGCCTTGAAAAGGGATGAGGTGGGGGTTAACGTGGCCAGAACCCAATAGAGGAAACTTACCTCCGGTTTTGTATTTTTCTTCGAAACTTTTTCAGTGCATTGTTGAAGGGCTTTTTATTCTATTTTCCTCCGAGGTATTGTTCACAGGGGGGAGGGGGTGGGTCACAGAAGAAAGAGAAATGTGCTTCCCATTGTTAATTGGAGCCCATGCATATCAGGGTCGATAGATGAGAAGGGAGGAAGTTGAGGGGGTGGAGGAGCTCCGGGCTCTTTGTGCTTCTATAAAGCGATTAATCCCGCCTTTTTCAGCTCCAACATTTCGCTTTTTCGCTTTTTTGTTTACCACCTTTAGTTGCACTGTATGGTGCTCACCTTAATCCAGGGTGTCGACAAGTTTGGGTCAAAGCACATATGCGTCCACCCCTAGGTGCCATACACTATAAAGTCCCATTCAAGTTGATAGTGGAAAAAGAAATACTTAACTCACCTTGTGCCCTGTGTCTGTTTTGTTTAGCAATCTGCAAGTTTTATGTAGATAAAAAAAAACAAAAAAACAGAAGCGAACTCTTGTTGCTCTTCCCTCTGAAACTGGCCATATCCCAGTTGCCTTCCTGTTTGAAGAACCTTTCGACGTTCCCGCCCGCACACCGGCACACCACCCCTGAGCCCAACAGGCGCTCCGCCAGCTGTGTCGTCTAAAGCTCCATCCTCATCAGTTAGTTACGATTTTTCATGGGAACGTGCGGGTTCTTGTTTTTCGAGTCGAACGTGAGTTCTATATTAATTCTAGGGATGGTCCATCAGCCAAGATTGCAAATTCGACACGAATTTTATAGTTTCGCTCTGTTGATTCTCTTACCGTCCCAGACCAGCCCCAAATCTGTGTCTGTTAACCCCCCCGCCCATATCGGTAGCGCGTTGTTTAAGAGATGGTTTCGAACCCTTCCCATCTAAAAAGCAAGGGTTTGGCTCTGGGTGCGGTGAGAACTTTCGACAAGTTGTTCGCAGGGCACGGTGCTTTGAGCACACCGCACGCGTTGCGTTCCGTTCAGTTATTTATTTTCAGTGTCGGTTTTATCCATACTGCCGAGATGATGCTTAAAAACCTGACTGAATTATGAGACGATTTACCTTAGTAAGAGAGTTTTGTGTCCGCGCGACTAGCGATTGTGTGCGTCATCTGTGCGCTTAATTCATCCTTTTTGGTCCAGACTATGAGAAAGTGGTCGATAAATTGGTGAATTTTTTAACACTATCGGCGTTAGTTGACAGTATTTTAGTGTCTTATATAGTGATTGATTGTTATATTGATTAGATCGTTAATTATGTTTTTTAATTAGTGCCACGAGCAGTTTAACGAAAAAAATCAGTCTTATCACATAAAACGTTTCAATAACTTTTAATTATAATAAGTTATAGATGAACGTATTGAAATCACTTGCGTGCACTAATATAACGCCGGTCCTCGAAAATTTTAAAGTGGATTAAGAAACTTTACAATTCACACAAAACTATCGGCTACTGAAAATATAGAACTTAACGAGCATATATGCATGTGGTGCACCGCATAGAAATCTCCCTGCCACTTTAAATAAGTTTCAAACTAAATTTTAATTCGGAACCAGACAGTTCTAAAACCAACAGAAAACCCCTCCTTTTCCTTCTACTTCCTTCCAGTTTTATGCTCCTCTCTGTTGTTACCCAACTGCCGCACTTAACTCTACCAGGCAATAAAATATCGTTTTAGAAAGGATGCTTATATCTGTCTAGGATTCGGATCTCCACAAGCCCGACTTGATTTTGGATTGTGCTAATTATTCACTAGACTACGTCCTTAAGTAATGGAAACTTTTCAGAAGTTTCAATCTCGCTAAAAGGCTGGGAAGCTTTAAAAATGCACAACTTACACATCCGGTTGTTTCCCCGGGTTCATTCGGTATCCGGAATAAGCTGAAAGTTTTCAGATATTTCTGCAAAACCTTTTTCCTTCGCTCATTTTATATAAAATATTTGTTATGTTATACCAACTTCTTGAATAAAAATGGCATTTTAAGTAAAGGTTAAATATTTGAATATTTAGGTATATCTAGGTATTTGCATATTTTACGATTTTTCATCAAAACTCCTAGCCTACAGAATAGATTTTTGATTAAATTAGTTTAAAGATAGAAGCTACAGCTAATCAAATTTGAAATATTGAATATTTACAACTATTTAACTTAATACCAAAAGTTTGCACTTGCGTATTTTAGTCGTACGAATGAAGTACCTAACTCGATTTTCAATCAGGCCTCATTAATATTAATTAAAGATATTGATAATTAAGTTTTTATTAGAAGAAAATATTAATTTTCTATAACCTTCCAGAATTAATGGAAATCTGATTTGTACAAGCTTTTAACAAAATGAAACTTAACACTTTCTCGCGCGGAAATCGGACTGTCTACATATCTATCGGATTTTTATGAAAACTTGTAGAAAAGTTCAACATCAATAATGACGAATTGTGAAAAAAGTTCGTCCTGATTTTATTATTTTAAAAATATTTTTAAGAAAATCGTTCAAATTAACAAAATTGAAAAAAATGTGACGTAAAGTTGTATGTATTTAATTTATTTACTTTCAGGACTCATATATAATTATTTACAGAAAGTACCTACTTGGAAACATTTTTCACATTTTTCTTTAATTTTTATTAAAACATTATTGGAAGATTTATATAAGATCTCAGCGGGAGACTGTCAAAATTGTAATGTGAAATATTTCGGACATACAAAGCGCTGACAAATGAATTTCTCATATTGATCACTTTTGGCTCTAATTGAACGGCCTTATAAGGTTTCATCAAAACCAAATTAAATTTATGAAATAATACAAAATCTATAGATGGGGAACATAACAAAGAAGTATTAATTATGGATCGATCTCAGTGATTCAGATAAGCAAAAATGTTTTCATTTCAATTTTCTGAGAAACTTAGGGAGGCTCAATTATTCCGAAGCTGTCTTTTAAGCTCGAAGAAGCAGGCTTCATATTTTTTGTAAGATAATAAGATTGGGATGTGATAAATAATTTATTAATAACAGCCCCTCTAAAACTGCTTTCATGTTAATTCTGTCGAAATATAAAATAAATAAAAGGGAGAAAACCTAAGACAGTACAATTTGTAGATATGGTTTTTGTATGGTTTGAAATAATAAATGTGAATAGCTTTAAACAGAAAAAAAAATATCATGTTTCGGAGCTGCTAAAACTTATTCAAAGAGGGAAAAATGTTTTTTTTTTCAATCAGAAAAGCGGAAGAAAAAATTTGGTTCTACTACTTACTATTGTGTATTCAAACAGCTTTCAATCTTAAGTACTTTCTTACATCACCCCTAAAATGCAAGAGAATTCAGAACTCAGTTACACTAACACGATTACATTTTAATTAGATTTCCGAAAGACTCGAAAGTTTCCAAATCATGTAAAAATAAGTAAACAGAATCAAATTTTTCTAAAGTTTTAAAAAGGTTACTTTGAGTTCAATATTCCTTCTATTCAAAGTTTTAACAGCTATTGTAAACGAACTCAATTATTTTACTCCTTATACTCTCGTTTCCTCTGATTTTTCTCCTTTTAAAAATCTAAATGGAAATTTCATTTTCGAACTTTTGTTTTTCTCAAATGTTTGTGCTGCTTTTAGTCGAACATCAAAGGAAGTGTGCTTTTGCTTTATTCATTTGTAAAAGTTAAAATTTCCAAGTTTTAATTTGAAAATTTAGATCCACTTTATGGATTTAGGTAATTCATTCCCACCAAATTAAATTTTTCGTGAAATTTTATGACTACATATTTTTTTATAACATAGGAATTTTTAAAATTCAGCAATATTAAACGAAACCGTTTAATACTTACTAAAAATAGTTATATTATAATTAAATTTTAAAGCCCTTTACTTTTACTTTGAAACTAGAAGTACTTAGTAACTACAGGATTTTATCGTGGAATAATTTTACACGTGTAAAGGCACGATTCGTTAAGTAGTAAATTTGCGAGTTCCTCTGTACCGCGAAATTACAAGACTACTTATGTTTATGATTATTTTCTAGAAGGTGGCCTATTTTCCACATAGGTATGCAACTCATACAAAATTTCAAAAAATTTGCATAATATACAAGTAGAACTAGCTCTGCTCGCTGCTCTCTGGGATTCATTTACGTAAATTATTTGATATTTTTTAAATATTTGAAAGCATACTTTCTTTTTATCATTTGCAATTTAATTTATAATTCATGAATTTTAAAGCCACAATAATATTCAATAATAATACATTAAGCTATTCATATATATAATATACATATTTATATCATATGATTTATAGAATCTCTCGAATAAAATTGAAGAATAATATCTAATATAACTAGGAGTTGTATATAATTAAGAATTAATAAAATAAACGAAAAATATTCTAAAAAGATTAATTCAAAGAAAGTATTGCAAGCAATGATATCCAAAGTGCTTATGACTAAGACATTTATATTCAATGTTGTGTTAAATTTAATGGTTTAACTAAAATGTACTTATACATATTTAGGTTTCAGTAGAGAAAATCATATAACTGTCTTATGCATATAGGATAGACAATTTATGCAACTTTGTTAAAATAGATAAAAACTTTGGTAGATGTAAAACGAAATCTCACTTTTTCAGAACTTCAAATGATACTTTAACCCTCCCATTCTCCCACAAAATGAAATATTCCGCAGAGAAATTTTAAAAAGTTATAGAGGGTAAAGCGAATTGCTTATGCAATTTCTCATGACATATCCCAGGAAAGCGTTTGCCACTATGCACATTCTCGGCAACTGCATCCATAATCTTGTTGAGAAACTCTTCTACACGCCCGAAATAGTTTACATTTCTGCGATTCTTCGGAAATAGAATAAATTTTCTTTGAGGTGGAATAGATCTATCATCCTACAAATTGTGATGTACAAGGTTAAATATCAATTTTATGTTTCAAAAAGTGTTTCTTCAAAAGTTTTGCATGCTTGGCTTCTAGAATGTGAACTTTTGATTATTCCACCTGTTTTAGAATATCTCTGGAATATATTTTATTAATCATACCTCCTATTAATTATTTTTGTTTAGTTCCTGAATAAAAGATTTCCGTAGTTATTTATTACTTATATTAATTTGTTGGAGTTCCGTACATACATACATACATATGTATATTAAATGAAAGAGAAAAATGTAGACAGTTAATATTATCAATTAACTAGAAAATTAATTTGTTTCTCAACTACTGCACAACTTGATTTCCCGATTTCTCTTACCCAAAAAACAGTATTGGTATCATCTTTCCTTCTTTCATTACGATTTAAAATATAAACAAACTTACATTGGAAAGAGTAACTAAAATAACTACACGATTTAAAAAAAAAACCTCTCGGATCAAAATTACCCTTTCTGCGCTCGAAGGCTTAACTTTTTTTAATTTATGAGTATACTTATTTGGAAAAATTAACTCTGGTCGGACCTGAAACACCAGAGCTATAAATTAACTTATAGTTTTAATCTGGCTTAGGTTAATTAAAAATTTGGTGCTTTAAGTTTAACTTAAACTTAGGTTAAGCATAGTCTAATTGTTCACAATTTCAAGTACTTTTACTCTGGTATAAGTGCTCAGAATGTGACTTTTACTCGACTCTAATTCGAATAAACGAACCTTGCCACATAGGGGGGTAACTTTTAGATAGATCGATTTTTCGCTCACTTGGCCTACAACATCAAAATCGTAGAACCATATCCCAGAGAAAATTTGTGTTTAATTAACTAAACATATATTATATATGTAAACATGTATCTAATATAATTAATATATGTTTAAATGAGCAAACATGTTTTTCCTCGTATAAAACAAACATTTTTGTAATAGGATATGCCACCCACCAAAATGCAATAAATATATTTTCTGCTCCCGAATCTGAACACAAACATTCTTCGAACGTAGCAAATAATTATGTGAAGTGTCAGTGCATACCTACTTAAGCCGTTTTTGTTGCTAGTTATAATTTTGGCTTCGAGTGCTTTTTGTGCTTGTGTTCTGAAAGGAAAACAAAATTCTTGAAAAGAAAGTAACTTGAAACGCCAGGCCATGGGGAAGGAAAGCGCAGAAGAAATTGAGATGGAGACCTACGAAACAGACGAAGGTGAGTAAATTTTTGATATGAGAGAAGCGTCGGGCATAATCAGATTGAAAGATACGTAGATGTGGGCGTAACTGAAGCGGATTAATTTACTCTGTCATGTAATTAGAATCCATTAGATGCCACGTCGCATTTAGCCTGTACGGTTAGCCCCGACTGATTCATCACAGCTTCCGATGTGTGGCCATAGGAATTTGAAGCACCTCTGTTATCCCTCAAAAGCAATCTCAATCCTGTCGTTAGAGCTCCGCGTTATATTCTACTCGAAAACCGCAATTACCAGGAGTAATATTCAGGCTCATTTTTCATGGTTACAAAATAAGCTGCCGGAAGGGTTCAGAGAGGAGGGGGTTCATTTTCCCACATATGTGCAAGAAACATCACTTTTGGCACGGATATCCCTCCAGAGAACGTCCCATAACCTCGAGTTCTTTGGTTCAATTTTACACAAGACTTGTATTCAGGCATTATGCTCAAAATCTAACCTTGTGCAAAGGAAGATACCTTTTCTCGCAGGCGAGGCGTCTAGATTCGATCCCAGGCTAAAGTGTACACCTGAGCGAACCCGGGGCTAAACCCATGGAAATTCGCATTTTCCCCAAAAGCATCTGATACATCAAAGTGATAGGAGGTACGTCTTAGGGCCATTGTTAGCACCACCGGAGAATAAGTGTGCCAATAAAAGGTGCCAGAACCCACATACATTGTTACCTGACCTTTTCCTGGCGGAAATTGGTGCGAAAATTTCTCGCCATGGAGCTTTAAAGCGACAGCCGATTCCATTATCTTCGCCCGTTGAGCTCCGAATAGAAAGGCCAACAGTCGCGAGTGTAGCCCCGTCGTTAAGGTAAAATAACCCCGAAATGGGATATACGAAATTAATTGCGGAGGCGTCACGCCCCAGGTCCCACAATGCCGTAGAAATAAAATTATTAGCTGAGCTACCCCAAAGTACCCTGTTCATTTACGCAAGGATTTTTTAAGGCCACTCTTGCTTAGACTTATCTCAATCTTTTGTTTCGCTTGGAGTATAACTTTTATCTAGGTTTTTCCAAGTTGGGCTTCTACTTATTTATAATCCTTAATCTGGGTTAAGTTATAGTCGAATTTGTGCATTTGGAGTATTAAAAATCGTTCGTTTCCCTTACTTAACCCGACTTAAATTATGCTTCAGCAAAGATAAAATTTTTGTAACTAATATTGTCCTTGGGGTTATATACAATTCTATTGTAAAATTAATATGATTTTCTTTTTTTGTGATTCGCATGTTCATGTCTTACATTTCTAAAAAATTTTATATTAAACTTATTCAAAATTCGCCACAATGTCATTCTTCAGCGACGTATTTTTCGGCATCACTTGCAGTGGTCCCTATTACTCCTTAAAAACTTGTCTGAAATCACAACTTAAGTAAATTATATTGAGTTACCAGCTTATGAAAAGCTTGAACGAAGGATTTGTTAAATTTCAATTTTAAAATAAACGTAATAACATTTTTAGTAACGGACATTTTTCGGGGTGTTCAAATTTTAATTTTGTTGACAATAATTTTAGCGAAGTCATAAAACCTTAAATCATCATTCAATCAATACAAATAATTACATTAAACGTTTACGAGATATTGTGTAATTGTACTTGAAAAAACATAATTTTGCAATACATAGTTGCATCTAAAGTTTTAGTTTAGTTTAACTCATCATTTTAGATAACGTGTGCTACGCCTACATACATATATCTCTTTACCCAATAATCCAATCAATCTTTATGAAATTTTTTAGGGAATATTCTTGAGATTATATTTACTAGAAAATGGAATAAAAATTGAATTTTTCGACTTATCGGGATGTATGTACATATATGTATGTATAGCCCCAACTTATCTCAAGCTTGATTTAAACCTAGTTGAAGTTTATTTTAAAGTTGACTTCAACCTTTTTAATTAATTCTATGTAATCGTTATAATTTCGCATTAAATTCCCACAGTTGAGGCCTATTTATTCATGAGTGGATACATATTTTTATTTTAGCCCTAGGACGCCATACCGAGATTCCCCATATCACAGGTAATTTTAAAAAGTACACGTCCTGTTTTCTAAGAAGTTTTAGATATATTCAGAATAAACAAAATGCTTAAAACATGCAAATTATAAATGTCAATTATTGCTTTTATTATTTTGGATACATATTATATCAATATAATAAAAAATTATTCAAACAAGTTGCGCATCAATGAATAAATACCTTGTCTTTGTTGTTGTTTTTACCGTTTTAATCGATTTAAGAACTTTTGATGATTTTGTAAAACTAAATAAATAAAGCCATCCAACAAATTGTTTGAATATAAAGAACCTTTATTAGAATGTATATAGACATCGTCGGAAGGATTTAAGGCACAATAAATAAAATAGAATAAAAGGTAAAGAAACCCTTTTCAAGCAAAGAATTCTAAATTAGCAATAGGAAAAGAGAAGAAAATGCAAAATAAGAGCGAGCGCATTGCGTATGAAGTTATTGATGTACTCGAACAGAAAGCAAGAGTATAAATTGTGAGGGTATCTTTCATCATGTATCCTTTCCATTAAATTAAATTACGAGATTTGCATTCCAGCTCTAGTGTGCTTAGAATTGCGAATACATGTAACATGTGTACGTTTGTAGCCTTCTGTGCCTTCTTTATTTTCAAGGGTATTATGAAAAGATTTATGGTAATCACTGCCTTGATCGCTGCCTTGAGTGCAAAGATATTCCAAACAATACTCAACTTATGCGGTAGTGCCTACTACTTCAAAATGTTTTAACATTCCTAAGAAGTACTTTGCGAAGTTGCACTATAAAAACTTTTATGTGTCATGTGAAGCTTCTTTACATCTTGAAATTTGTAATATTTAGTTTACATTATCAGAATTTGTATGAAAGCTTCTGTAAATAAAGCGGGCGGATTCAGTGGTAGATTTTAAATTTTGTGTATTTTTCCTATTTAAACAACATCAACAGTTGATTTCGATTCAAATCAAAAACAAGCAGACTGCTCATTTTAATAAATAGATACCTATATTATATATAATCATTAGATTTTTATGTTTTGGCTATTTTACAGGTAATGTTCGAAATTGTTTGATGTCTTTGGATAAATTCATTTAAATACCTTACGTAATCTTTTTAGATATAGTAAATACTTTAATGTCCTAATAGGGCACATATTTAAAAAACAATTCATATGGCGTGAAATATTTTTTATTTTATTCAAAGTGATCTAAAACTAAAGCAATACTGAACAATTCGGTACTATTAACATTTTTTGAGAATCAGTTTTCACTCAAAATTGGAATTTCTTTTATGAAAATTTGGCAATAAAAGCTTGGTAAACTAAACAGTTTAACATTATTTATAAAAACTATATAAGCCGGTACCTACTCCAACAAAAACTGTGTTATAGAGCCAATTAAAATTAAATTTCGTATTTCCAAAATTTGGCACAAAACTATGTGTTTACTTTATTGTTTATTCGGATCAATTAAATAATTTGTTTTATTGTATTGTTATAGTTTCACAGGAAAAAGAAAAATAATTAGATACATATAAAATTATAACAACACGACAATATTTTTGCTATTTTATTTGTTTTTAAGAAATAATATGTAAGTATGCGTAATATAGGAAAAATATAATATTCTGATTTTTCTTACTTACATTCATTCTTTATAATTGGGTATAAAAACTTTTCCTTTCAAGTGTGTCAAATTATCTTTTTGATACACTAATTAAATATTTGAAACCAAATCAGCCACACCTTGCTGACTCTGCCGAAACTTTCCCTCGGGTAAAAATTTATCTTTAGTCTTTAAACTATGCTCTTTCTTTCTTTCGAAACCAAAACAAAATGGAATTGCTAAGTGAAGAAACATTTTTCGCTTAATATGTACAATAAATTAACAAATTCAGTGGAAAGACTTCACAAACAATGCTACGAAGCCTTCTACGGATTCTCCAGAGATTCGTTATATGTATTTTAATTTTAAGTATACCAGAAGGAAAATGTAAACTGCTGCGAATTTAATTAATCACTTGAATTATGATGCCCATTTAGTAGAAGCCCGGGTACATTGCTACGCCTGCTGGGCAGAATAATTTTGCTAGGGATGGAAAAATTCGAAATGCGTCGGGTAAAGCTATATACTACTAAAATTTACATATTTAAGACTTAACACAGTGAACTATTATTCAGCTTAATTATATCTATGTATCTTTTTCATTTCAGGTGAGTTTACCAACAAATTGCTTACGTGAGCACCAACTATGCCTCCTGAGAAAAATGTAAGCAATAATAGCAAATATTTGTCGAGTTTAACCACCTAGTTAGCAAGATGATTGTTAAATTATCATCTTTTTATTGGGCATATACGAAGCATTCCTTTGGAAATATTTTTTTTAAACAAATGACGCTACGCATTTGACAAAAAACGTTTGGTTTTCTTATTAAATCTTATTTACTCCTTTTAAATTCGTACATAATGAAGGAAATCTAAGAACATTCTCAAATTCAGTGTTTATTCTCATTTTGCCACAAAAATTATTCATCCCTTGAAATAAGTCATTTTATCGTCAGTGGTTGTATATTTAAGGAGCGTTCTGGTTTAGCGTCTATCATTACACCAAATACTTGTGATGTGTAATTACTTTGTTAGTTCGAACATTTTTTAAAAAGTGAACGTGAACAGAACCAGAAAATCTTTAAAAAGTTTTAATTTGTTTCTACATATAGTACTCATAAAGTTCTATTTCCTATTGCATCGCCAATATACGGAAAACAATTGAGAAGAAGTGCATGTGAAAGTAAAACTGATAAACGTGACATAAAAACAAAATAAATCAATACCTTAAAAGTGTTTTATGTTAGTGCTACATATTTTTATATAAACTGTTTAGTTTGTTTAGAATTAATTATTAGTATCTCGTTTTATTTACTTGTAATCAAAAAAAACTGTGCAACATACAAATTCGCGAATTTTCAAGGGCTGTAGGTTTGATATTGTAGTTAGGCTTAAGCATCTAATCTGTTTGTAATATTTTTATTTTACGAATATTGATTTCAAAAATATATTAACAAACTGTTTTTTTCTTACTTAAATGCTGTTTTAACTATAAACAGAGTTTATGATGCTTTAAATAAAACACAGTAGCCATCTCCAGTATATTGAGGTTCACCAGTTGACACTTACTTAAATAAAGAATTCTCTTGATCTTTCAGAACATTTTTCCGTTACAGTTATATTGACAAACACATTTTCTTATATAAAATCGGGTTCCATTTTTAAAATTCCCCAATAAAAACAAAAAAGAAGTGTTTGAAAAAAACTTTACTTAAATGTGAGTGTTGAAACGATCGTTTTAATTATATTTATTTATTTTAAAACATGAAAAAGTTTTGTTGGTCGTAAACGTTTTATATAGGTACAGAAAGGAGTAGATACTTGCAAAGACCCCTTCCAAGATATTATCCAGCGATTCTATGGAGTATTCTAATCAACATTTACCTACTCAAACAAAAAAGTGCGTAACGTGAGGGTGATTTTAGAGGAAATATTTATGTATGTTGGAATACGTTTTTGCGAATCACCCAGTATAATTAAAAAAAAACGGTTGGAAATTTCAAAAAAGCATTTGTTTTAAATGGCAGACATCATTTTTCATGCAAACTCTATTCACTATTCCTAGTTTGTTCCTTGAAAATAATGCTTGCATTTACATGTTTTTACTTTTGTCTACATTTCAAAGATATTTGAAAAGCAGAAGAAATACATACTTACAATTTATGTTGTCTCGTTTCTCTTGCACATTTCTCATTTTAAAGCAACTGCATGCAACTTGGGCGAAAGGTCTTAAGTAATCCGTCCCGCTTACCTCATTTATTTAATTAAGGAGAAGATTAATCCGCCGCCGGCAACGTGTGTACGGTTGGCCGTGACAAAAGACGAGCCTAGCGTCCTTTAACTTCTAAATTAAATCAGCGCGACTGAATGAGTTGTGTGCCTGGCAGCGGTTCTTTTGTATGAAACGAAGGAACGTAATCACAGGGTGACGGAAAATATCATATTAGGAGAAATATGTCATCGCAATAGTTTTAAAAGTTTCTGTGCTGTTTAACAAGTCAAGGATGTGCAGGCTACAGCTTCTGGATGCTGAAATGCTGGAAGCTGCTGCTCCACATGAGGAATAATAATGTCAATGTGTGCTGGAAATCGCACCACATGCTCCAGTTCGTCCTTTAATGGCATCCGTAAATTGCAATCGATCGAGGCCGACAAAAAATTGTTCATAAATCACTTGAAGTCGTATTAAAGGCGAACATCATTGAAGTAGTTCAACATGTTGTTAACTAAATGGATTTCGCGGATAAGCATATCGATCAAACCCAGTCCCGGACCCTAAGTTTTGGTCCACCGTCCGGCAAAACAGATTCATATTTAGGTGCGCCGGATGTAATCGGATTTGGCTGCACTGGCTGTTACAAGATTTTTTTTGGGACAAGGATGCTCATATTGATCCGTTTTACTTTTTTCACCGCGAAAAATTTATTCGATTTAGCTTAGTTGAGCTATTTATTCTCTGAAATGGCTGAAGGGCGACGTGAAACTTTTTTCATTTGAATAATCGATTCTGTCGAAATAAAGTCATTTCCTGTGGCTGCCTCCCTGAGCAGCAATTACTTGCACTTCTTGCTGATCCAGCTAAGAAATTTATATAAACCGCCGAAATACTAATCTCATTCTAGATAAAGTTTCATGTTAGACGAGTTCATTAAGCTCGGAATAAACCGACTAAAGTTTCAGAAGTTCATACAGCTGACAGTCTAATGTACTTTACTACTAAAAGCTTTTCCTATTTGTGGTGAACCCCTAGAGAAAACTCCTTCTTTTATGAACACTATTCTTTTTGGGTTGCATAAAACCAAATTACATTTTTAAGATACCAAGAATAATCAATCTTTTTCTGCAAATTTGCACAACGATATGTTAGGACATTATACCTTGCCAGCTAGGCCGGGCTACCAACTATTTGAATTAATTAAAATAATTATCACGTAAATGCACCTATTTATTTATAATGAGAACGGGTAATGATTATTATTTTATTTAACATTAGTAATCATTGCTACAAACATCTATTGATATTTTAACTCAGCGAAATAGAGGGCTCCCAATGACTGCATCACTTTTAGTTTGGACATTTAACATTCGCTTAACTAAAGCCTGGTCTAACCCTTAATCCGTATCATCGTATTAGCAAGTTGTACAATGGCATATACTTCATTTAATTTTGCAATCTAACAATGTTACAAAAATACAATTAAGCGTTTTATTATTATTTAGTGTTGCACTTAGAGAATGAAAACATTTGCTTTTAGTGATTAAACTAATATTGCGGTGTTATCTATAGTTGACAATTTATTAAATTTTCTGAACATTATTATTTATGATTAAAATTGTTATAAGCTTTCGGCTGCACTAAATAGAAATCGTTGGTATATTTCTATATACTCATATGTATGTTTGAGGCAGTAATGTATTTTTGTTATCTGCTATTCTAAGTTCAAAACCACAAATTACATCACCTTCTAGCATGAGTATACTTACTTTTTATTTGACAACAATAGAAAAAATGTGTGTTTTAGCACCGTTTATTTTATTTTTTTTTAAATGGAAATAATTAAATTCTACTTAAAATATTTATAATTCAATGTTTCAAATAGATATGTAAATATTTTTTGCTTTCTGAATTAACTATTGTGTTATTTTAAAACTGATGGTCCAAACCTTGTTAAAAATGTATCAAAAATATCTCATTCGAAAGAAATAATAGTCCTATTTTTCTGGGTGCTCGTACCAAAGATATGCAAGGATATCAGAGGATATATAGTACATTATGCTCTTTCTTTATTACATTACAAAAATCTGTTAGTTCGTACAGCTGAGAAATGCCATTGTTTGGAACGACACCAATAAATGCATTTAAATTTAACAATTTTTCTAATTAATTGATCGATTATATTTACATACAAAAGGTTACTACTTCCACTTTTTTATACGTCTATATCTTTGAAACAAGATTTTTGCTTGGAAAACCGCCCTGTAGCCAGTTTCTGTAACTCTCAGGGAGAAAATACTCACTAGTGAGTAGGCTGACTATTGCAAATGTCCTTCCCACAGTGACAAATTTGTTATATCTGTAACTTCGGGTAAGAACTAACTTGGAAATTCTCAGTTCCCACTGGAATATTTGTTTGATAGTTAAACAGATAGTTTGAATTTCAAAATTCGTACGTTCGTGACTCACTAATCACTGCGAGGGTTACAGAAACTGGCTACTGATCACAGATAAATCACCTTAAACAATTGTGAAAGCTTAAATATGGTTAAAACATCATCTTAAATAGTTTTAAAAGGAACTAATCTACCTTTGTTTTATCTAGACCCAATAAGGTTGTGTTGTTAAACTTTTCAAGTTTGAAAGGTAAACTTTAAAAATGTGCACACCAGCAAAATAAAATATTTTATTTTAAGCTTTCCTTGGGTAAAAAAAGGCTTAACATAATTTAAGTTAAAAAGTTATTTCTTTTTCATACTAAACTTACATCATTCTACAACCCTAAATTGCTTACTTTATGTTTTGCAGCGAAGAGTATAGATTAAAGTAAAATTTGTTGATACTTTGTAGTTGGTCTTGCTTGTTGCATTTTAAAAATGCTTCAGTCGGTTTTACCTTAATGATTGCAAAAAATCTTTAATCGATTCGTTTTCCACGCCTATGTAACACAGTTCGAACAAAGCCGCAGACGAGCGTAAAATTCTGGCACGAACGCAGACGTATACCATGAAGTCTAATTAAACTCGTTAGAGGGCACTTTTACAGCAACAGAGAAAAATGCCCTTAATTGGGGTTTTGCGGCGATTTTTTCTCTCAGCTTTTTCGCTCCTAATTGGTTATAATGGTAGACAATTGAAAGAAAAATGAAAATCTTAGCTGTTGTATACAGGAGGGTGAACTCTGCGGAAGGAAAACTGCAGTAAATCGCTTAACGAGTTACCTTTCTTAACCGACCTAACAATTGTTTTGTTGGGGCTCTCTATTTCATAAATTACAATTTAAAATTCTGTGAAGGGTAGATGTCCTACATATTTTTCTAAAAAAAATTTCTAGACTTTCCATAGATATACAAACTTTTATGAAAATTACTTTATTTCATTGTTCCACATTCCTTCATCTCTTTGCCACTATTTTTAGAAACCCTATTCAGATTTTAATGAAATGTTTAGTTTTCCTGGAAAGGGGTGTGAAATTACTTTAGGGTAAGCTGGTTTAAAAAGGGTTTATGTATATTACGACTATGTCAAAAAATAACATATTAAATCACACAAGCGTAAAGTTGGATCTGGATGCCCATTATATGAAGAACACCCTCGAAAAGACTCGTTCAAAAAGAGTTATAAAATATACAAAAATATATACCTCCGAAAAGAGATATTCGCCCTATAAAACACGAAATGGTGTGAAGTGGAAAAGCTGTACTCTATCATCGTAATACCCCGTTTGCACATCAACGCAGAATATTCTGGTCTTAAATGTTTCCCATATCCATTAATATAAATAATGGAGCAACTCTGTGCCCCGTCCCAAATCTTAATTTAGCAGAAAGTGGAATGTCCGGACGTTATTACTAAAAAAATGGGTACTGGATACTCGAAAAAAATATGCACCCATTAGAAAAGTAATGCTCAAAAGCACAATTTGGCCTCCGGCTTTCTATGCACTTTAAAAACCTCTTTGGTGCCCTCTTATATTCGAAAGGGGTTTTCATATATGAGTACCTACGTGCTCTGGTTAAAACACAATGGGCTGAAAACCACATCATCGCCGTAAATTCGTTTATCGATTTTGGCTAAAAGCAGCTTAATCCGAAATGGACTTTCTAGTCCATCGGAAAAGTGTATTCATTTAATTAAGAGATTTACAATTTATTTACTAGCACTGTCCTCGACAGAGGAGAATGCCATTGATTTAAGTCTGCTCTATTTATAACATGTGAAAATGCAACATCCGATCCTTCTGCACTGTGGATTTAGTCTTATCTCTTTTTTTAAACTTTAAGAATGGAAGTAAAATTTTCATTCCGACCGAAATATGGAAAGATAACGTAAATCATATTGATTATTAGTTCGATGACTAGTCCCCAGGCGGCCGTAAACAACCTTGAATGCCCATTTTGCGTACGATGAATGAACGCAAAGCTGTTTGATAGCCTATCCTGGTTTCGCCCACAAATAATCCACATGAAAAACGTGGGGCATCCGGGGCCATTTTGGGGTAGGACACAGTGTTAAGCACGAAAGGACAGCACGGTTCTGATGGATCCAAAATGTTTATATTTGCCTAATTTGGGATAGGCATGGAAGGATTTGTAGGCCTTTTGATTTGATTATTTTTATTGCAAAATTTTCTAAGCTCATCGTCTACCATAAAATATCTGTTCCTTCAGGTCGACTTAACATTTATTTTGCTATCGTTCCTAAAAGGAAACTTTTGGGGTCTAAATTTGAATAAGTATAGGGAAATTGTTATATATAAGATAAATGGGATTACCTTTTTAATAAATTTTCTAATAAATATTCATGTATTTCAAATTAAAAAATTAAAAAGTTAAAAAAGATACATATATTTAATTTAATATACAATTCATACACGATATATGATGGCCCCATTTGATTCTTTGATAGCCTCCTATAAATATTATCTACAATTTAAGTAAAAATTAAATAAAGGTTAGGCAAATAAATATTTAAACTTAATTTTATATTTAAATATTAAATGTGAAAAATTATTGTATTACAAGCTTAAAAGCACTGGAATTTTCCTAAAGGGTTTAATCCATACCAAAAAAGAGAAAACTATTTCTTAAATTTTAAACCTTTTCTATTTAACATATTTATTCATTGTGGTGCCAAGCTCGTAGGGTTTACTTAAAACAATAAGAGTTTTTTTTAAACAGTAAGAGTTTTTTTTAACCCTTAAAGCTAAAAATTTGTATATCGTACGATTTCTAAAATATTTCAGAGCCCTTTTTACCGTGTTATTTCTAGATCCTTTTACCCTTTTTATCTGCATCAAAGGCAATCAAAAGTGAGTGTCGAAGGCATTTAAGTTATGTACCAAAGTATGAGATATCTCAAGCATGAAACGAGTTATCCTACACAAACAAAACGACAATTTTGCCTAGGTTTTTATGTTAGCCCTCGGCTGGCATACAGTCGCTTCGTATTCCGGACAATAAAATTATTACTGCGAATAAGTTCTTCATTTTTTTTATGGCAAAATTACCAGGTTTTATTTATCCACTGCTTTATTAAAGATCATGAACTTAAAAAATATATATACAGTACATTTTAATGAAAGCAAAAAATTAAAAGCTTTCAAAACATGAAAAAAATTACGTAATTTTAAAGAAAATGTTGTAAATTTAGTTACTGCTTTCAATAAAGATGCAAACTCAGAAACATATTGGAGGCATATTTAAGCACTCAGCTAATTAAAATCAATTTAATCGTAACAACTTTATATGCCTTTTTATCGAAAATATTTAATGCGTTTTGAAAGCATTTTAGACACTGGTTTGAATCATTTGAAGACTATGAAGGTACTCATTTTCCCACAAATCAAGACTTAATGTTCAATATTTTCTTTAAAATTACATATTTTATTTTCTGTTGGTCATATTTATGTTTTCATTGATTAAGGTGTTAGTTCTAAATGTCCCTTTGCCCTTTAAATGTTTTAGTAAACTTAAATTTTAAATCATCATAAACTGAAATTAACACAAAAGTGAGGCGTCTGGGACTCTACAGTGTCAGCTGTAAGGGTTGAAATAAATGTGGTGAAAGAAAATTTTTGAAATTTTCAAAACAATCAGAGATTATGGCGTATGAAGGAATTATCCTTCCAAATTAGCGCATTCCTGCGGAAACGCAATTGTCCAACTAAAACTAGCAAAAGATGTGTGCTTAAACAGGGAATCTTGTAATTGTGTAAATAATCCGCTCATTTTCATCCCTCTCAAACCGTTTCAGTTTAAGTAAGCATGACCATTTGTTTCACGAAATTATTGGGATGAGAAAAGTTTTATCTCGGAGCTCTAGAAAGTACGCCCGACCACGGATGTAACCTGCAGGATAATAAATCACGGCGCGAGGAGGTTGGGCGAGGGCAGGCTCAGTTTTACTATTTCCCCCCAATAAGCTCCCGTCTGGCTCCGATAGGGAAAAAACTTATAGGAGTTTATGAAAAAAAAAAAAACGAGGCCGAGACGTCTCTTTGCTGTCCTGAAAGCTACTGAGATTAGTGTGTCGCCAAACTGATAAAAGGAATTCTCCAGACGCGGAGACTTTTCCCTCGCAGGTGCTAGCTACCCCCATTGATTGCATTACGCTAGCCTGGGCGCTTTCAGGCTAAAACTAGGTCGCGAAAGCGACGTGCAGATGAAGGGATGCTGGCGCTGATGCTGGTCCAGCAGCCAAAAAGGACCCGTGAGCCTGCGAATTCTCGGAGATAAAGCTCAGACAAGCTCGCTCCCGAGGCTCGATTTACAGCGAAAAGGGTTCTACTTGCACAGCGGCTAGAGCGGTTCTCTGTGAGGTAGACTAGGTCAATAGGAAAAACCCCCAAAACGAGCACACTGTAGAATAGTTTTTTCCAAGAGGTTCGAATTGCAGTTTACGAGTTCTCAATTGAAAGGTAATTCGGGCTTTTTTGGGAATTGTGTTTTATGGCTTATAGATGCTAAAAGTTTTTAGGTCAAGCAAAATTTTCACATAGTTAACCTAACCCCAGGGCTTATCGAAATATTCATTCTAATCCTGAATTTTATGGTACTGCCATATTTAATGCCAAATTTTTATTCAAAATATTCACTTCCTTAAAACATATTAATAAGTAGCATATCTATATGTATGTATTATACCCCAGGCTTATAACTTCAATAACAAGTGCATTCAAAAAACATACTATCATCTGAATGAAGATTTTTTACCTTTTGTAAATTGCAGACACAAATAAGAATTGTATCTGATAGAGTTTTTTTTCTTTTACTTGTTTTTATTATTGTCTTCATTCTCTCATTGAAGTTTATGAAGTTTTCTTTAACGCTTTATGCCCAAATACCCTCAAAGTATTTTAAACAAATTCATAGCTCGATAATTTTGGTAGAAGACAAGATTGAGAAATATTAAGCCTTCATTTATATTGGTAACATTTTCGAGTGATGCTTAAAATCACTTGTGGATATCTTTATGAGATTAGCATTATAAAGGCATTGGTAAACTCAATATTAAAGTTGACAAGTCACTTAGCAAAAGTTTTAGAACCTAATCATTTTTTTGAAGATATGAAATTTTTTCAAGAATATCGAGATAAAAAGCCTTTTTTTATCATCCCGTTTAATGTGAAGTCAAATAACGCAAGGCAACATTCCTTTGTTAACCCTAATGATTGCACGGGTCCTATTTCTTGTGCTTGGAATGAATGGAATGAACAGAAAAGTACTGCGGATTTTACTTTTGTAACCAGAAACTCACATTTTTTAAATTCTTATGCTTTTCGAGTCCCAAGGTAGAATTAATTCTGCGCGGGTTTTTATCAACAAATTAATATTAATTTGTAACCGGAAAAGCTATTTAGAATTCTCTTGAAGAAAAGTATGCAGTCAATTCGTTTAGAATGAAAACTATCTTTTCTTCGAAGAACTTATGAACAGAATCTTATAAACAGATTTTCGAATTTTTCCCTTTATTTGTGCTATGAGACCTTCCTTCGTGGAATACCTCAAGATTCTAATTCAGGGTGCTTCCCTGCAGGATTTGGTTTGTCAGTTAGGGAGTTAGTCTGTCAGGATGAATAAACACTTTACATGGCTTATCTTTTTATTGGATTTAGTTAGAAACTTGAGTATTTTACAGGACTATGAGTAGACTTTAGTATTTGATATTAATTTAACAATACCTTTATCCATTTCTGACAAACAGGATCTTCTCGGACAGATGGACAACAAAGTGATTCTAGATTATAAGTATACCTATCAATTTTCAGAAGATCTTTTTATTGTCATAAAAGTTATAAAGCATTTCTAGAAGTTTTTTGAGTGCAATAAATTGAAATCATAACTTACTGCGTGGTGAATGATAATTAAAAAATACATAAATAAAACAACCGATGTTTATGGTGTAAGATTTAGAGGCCTCGATTTACTTATATAATGAGTCTGGGAATAAAAGTATACCATTATGTATTGGTTTAGAAAAAATACAGTAATATTAAATTAAAAACTGATTATAATAATGTATCACTATATACATATATGTATCTCAAAACATGAATTTACCTAATCATTTTCAAGAACATCTTCTTAACTCATTTTGAAAACATTAAGGTTAAAAGTTTTGTGTATTCACTCTTTGGCGCGATGAAGAGGGTGGAAATATACATACATTCTACCGGGCGCGCATATTTGAATTTCGATAAGCGGATAATACGTATAAAAATGATTTTCTGATCAATTTTCGTATAGGATGGGAGCTTGCCCTTTAACAATTTGAAGTTGTAGCTAATGCAAAAGAATATGCATGTTTCTAAAAGTTAACTTAATTGTAATGAGCTAGGGTAATATCTTTCTTAAGTCTGTAATTAGCAGCATACATTACATACATGTATCCACAAACGGTGGAAATTGTTTTGGAAAACCAGTTGGCTACTTTTGTAATAGGCCTGATTTATTTCGATTTGAGATTGACTCCTTCTACGGTTTGCCCAAAAACTGGGTTGAAAGAGATTAGGTGCCAGAAAAGGGCTTTGTATATGTTGTCTATGTGGGAAATGCCCGGGCCGCCGTTTAACAGTGTACCTATTTACAGTACTTATTAGGGTTATGAACATGCGCCCAAAATCAGGCACGTTAGAACGGCGAACTGCGAAAATCCCGTGTCGTCTGCATGTCTGAAATGTCGGCCTCTCTCACCAATTTTGGGGGATTGATAGATGCTTGCAGCATCGAAAGCCTCTGCGAAACTGGAGCACCTCGCGAGCCCGTCGTTTGCCCAGGACCGCGTCGCGAGGCCCCAGTATACACAAACAAACAAAACGGGAAAGCTCTCCCGCAGGAGCGACGACGGCGTGGAGCGACACCAGGATCCTGAAAGTTTTAGAGCAGCAGGTCATGTCCTGTCCGCGAAGCTCCCATTATCATCCCGCTTACTGGGAGTGGCTTCCGGGGATGCTCTCGGTGATAAGAGCGCCGAGCGGAGCATGGGTCTGGACCCAGCATCCCTTCGCCTCGGATACTGCAAATTATCTTGGGAGAGCTCGGGGAGCAAAAGCGAAAAGCTCCCCGCCATAGGTGCCGTCCTCTACACAGACGAAACGAATTTTCTCACGGATCCAGAATCTCGAAAGATTTGTCCCAGTCCTGTTAGTCGAGCGCTGAATTTACATTACGTTCGAAGTCGTGCGTAAATCCTTCAATTTTAAGATTTAGGCTCCACTGCAGTTCTTCCACCAGCATAGGAGCAATTGTCGCCCTGGAGCGACGTTGCACCTCATTTCGTTGACCAGTCATCATAATTATTTGTTGAGGTGCATCAGACAAACGAATCCGAGGATCCTCTGTCCTCTAGAAAGACTTCTGTGATTTTAGTGTTGTTATGTGTCATTTGTGTTCCTAAGCCCCTTTTCCTGCAGCCGGGTTGGCCGCGAGACACTGCACGAAAGGAGTTAGCTAAAGTGTGATGTCTAGCTAAGCCGATAGGTGCAACGGTAGATCCTAACGACTCTGCAGGATAATCACGTCAGTGTCAAAAATAAGTGATAGTGATAGGTTCCTTTCTTACATCAAGAAAAAATTATATCGTGTTTGCATGTGTGCAATTTCTGTGCCAAGTCTGCCAGTACGCGAGAAATACTTGAGGGGACTTGTGTTGGTGACCAGCAGCGCACAGAAGCGATTGTGCGCTCATGTTGTTTTCAGTTTATAGTCGACTTCACATTTAGTCCATGCAAGAAATTTTACTCTCCGAATAGACAAAAAATTTTCACACTTTTCTGCAGACTAATTAGAGGTGACAATCACGAATATTACGCTTTATAATCTTCTTTTCGATAAATGTCATTTCAACTGGAAACATGAATCCCTCGTTCTCAGAAAAATCCTTACTTAAAATCGGTATTAAATTAATCAAAAGAGATAAAGGGTTTTAACTTCATTGTCATTCATATCATTCTCTAAAATTATAATCTCCTTGTAAAAACAGTCTATCACCATAAAAAAAAAAATCAAATCAAATGTCTCAACACCGGTTATATGCATACCTCTAAGTTCAAAAAATTGTACATAAGTATATTAAAAACCCAAAAAAAAAAAAACAAAAAATCAAAATTTCATATAAAGAAAAGCTTCTAGCTCCTACAAAATCTGAAACTATTTTTTTATATGTCCATACATAAATCGGCGGTGTCGTTTTGTGATTTTTCTAAAAACACCAAACACTAATATCATCAGATGAAACCAACAAAAATGATTTATTAATTGCACGAAAGCTACAGCCGCAATCGCATGAAATGGCAATAAATCGCAGCAGCTCGGGGGGAGGTGCAGCCAAATGACATGTACGTGGTTACGTAACATCTTTTAGCATTTTGAAAATCAACTGATAAACGTGCTCTAAAGAGACTGATGCGTGGTTTTGGCCTTCTAACGAGTTTCTAACGACCTTTTCTCCAATTTTTTAAATTTTAGTTATCAACTGCTAAAATTCAAAATTGTTTGTAGTATCTAGTCAAAGTACTGTATGTACATTATTTTATTATTATTGATATTTGAATAATAACTCTTTTATAACCCGTCAAAAGAATTTATTCATCCAGTCTTTCTAAGAACCCTTATTTTTAAAATAAAATATTAAACTTGATATAAAAAATATTGCTCACCTAAATTATTTATATATCATTCAAAACTATGCCACAATCGTTTTACAAAAAAAAAAGAATTGTAGTGTTTAAATAGATCAAGATGGCGGCAATCTCAGCAACAAATTGAATTACCTTCAAAACCAAGAAGAAGGATAATTCTTTTGATATTAGTATTAACATATTTAGTTGTAGGTATGTAATTAGCTGAAATTACTTATAATGTGCCAAAAGAGATTAAACGCGTTTTTGAGGATTTTTCTCATAATGATTTTCCTGACCAGTATCAGCAAGCAATTTGTTATCAAGATGATAAATTAGTACTACAAAAATTGATACGAGCCTACAAATTTGTGACTCGTCATCTTATCTGGACCGCGCGAATAGAGCCAGCCTTTCCCAAAGCGCCCTCAAAGCTTCTTGCGAACCAATCAATTTTCATTTATTCAAGTATAACATAGGGCAATATTAATTTTGTTGCCGAACAAGTGATAGATCCTTTTTGCATATATAGGATTTTTTCCGTAGATTACGAATTCGTAAATAAAAGTGCTCGCATTATCGAGAAAAGGGGGTTACCTACATTAAAGAGTACAAAAGACGATATTATAGAAAATCGTTACAAAAAAATGGGTAACTAATCTAGAAGTTTATAATGTTGCTCATTATATAATTGAAATATTAAGCTATATAAATAAAAATACAAAAAGTTTAAATTATTTCGAAATTATACGTAAATTTTGTTTTTTACTAAAAAAAGCTTATTAGGTATTTCGTATAATACATGACGATAACAGAATATGACAAGCGTACACTCATGAAAAATTTATTCGCCAAGATGTGTAAAATGGCCTATAGAGGTAAGTTGTAATTTCCATTCCTAGAATAGGTCTCTGATGAACCTTTATAATTTTTAAAGATGGCCTAAATGCGGTCTTCGGTATTTTTTTAACAAAATTTCTACGGACAAAATTCAATAGAAAATATCTAACGCTCTTGTAACAAAAAATAAAATAGATTTTTGACCAGTGTAGCTGAAACTAGCTCGAAAGCTCGGAACATAAAAAAAGTTCGACATCAATCCTGCAGACGGTTGATTATTTCGAGAAATTATAAAAAGAAATTTCGGAAATGTTCAGAGCTGATTTTAAACACATACATGCATAGATAATAATGTGTAACTGTATAAAGAAAAAATATCGGAATAAAATCGTGAACGAAACTGTCATACAATTTCCTAATAACTGTGTTAAATACGTATGAAAAGATTGTTCCCTTTATGATATCTATCTGATGATTTTAATGAAATGTATGGTTTTATCAATTTCCTTTATTGCAAAGCAACAATTAATTAGAAAAACTAACTTCAAAAACTTTACTAGTGGGTAAATCGTAGGCATCTACCGAATACAATTTCTAACCGGTTATTCAAAATTTCAAATCTTCATATTTTTATGTAGCTTAGATACCAATTATAAATTATTATAAATAGATATACATACCACTACAAAGCCACTAGAGAAAATATCCGGGAAGAAAGTAGGAAATTTAATTTTTCAAAAGATAACTAGGCTGTTTAGTCACAAGAAGATTACGGAGAAAATGGGTAGCCCGAAAATACAGACTTTAGACCAATTTAAATTGTAGTATCATTCATTTTTCCGTCTATAGATAGTTTTTATGGCTATGTTTGTTTAAAAAATTTTGTCCTTTGAATTTATGCTGAATATATAAATGTTAAATGGAATTGTGTAGCATTTTGAAATTGGTCCTCTAAGTCGGATTGCTCCACAACTTAAAAATTTACGTAGCCATTATGAAATTGACCCCAGCCTTGATTTAGGCTGTCAACATTTCATCTCAATGTATAATACATATGCAGAGCAATACCTGAAGCAAGAAACAGATATAAACTTAACCATCCGGAAACAAAGGATAAATTTGAAATCCCTGTGATAAAGCAGCGGTCGTGCCCTAGGGAATTTGAACCTTCGACACGCTTTTAAATGACATATGACCATAAGTACTTTTAGGTTATGTGTTGGTTTCATTACGTAATCTGACAAGTAAAAGCATATAAAATTCAATATCGAATACATTTACTCCAAAATGCTTTTACGAAAGATTACTTTTTCTTAAAGATAAAACGTATATGTAGATATCTTTCTAATAAAGTTTTCTTATTATTTTTTTCTTTTTTTGGAAGTTTCTCCTATATGTCCGTTTGGGTCCAGTTTTTATTAGTTCTTTTCTCACTTTAGGTAAATGTCGACCAGAATGATAAATGGCTCATCAGTTCTCTTACGATAGCAGCATAAAACTTGGACATATCTCAAACTAACTTAATCCTTATGGGTTTACGTAGTGTTTTTCTCTCCCCCATAAGATTCCAACCTGTCAAGAACTCTTTTGGAGTTCGCTTGAGGGTCGAAATATAGTTCTTATTCATACAGAGTGTTATTTCAACGGATCAAGAGAAAATATGTACAATACAATGCAAGTGATAATGGCGACTTTGGGGAGAGACGTAATTTACATTTTCACTTTTACATTAATATAAAATTTACCACTTTTATGAAAACCTTCACTTTTCAAAATACATTTGTATATCATCTAGATTTCTCTTAAAAAATTTAATAAGTTCTTACACAAAAAGAAATTATTTCTTCTAATTTAGTTTCACCAGCAATCTATGCACCATCCGTAGCTGATAAATAATTTTTGTTCTACTGACTTCGTTCATCGTTGTTGGTTTTAAAAAGTATTAACTGAATAAATTTGTATCCCACCTTTGAATTCAACACAGTCCGCATATTCGAAGTTAATTCCTCTTGAAAGAAAACGGAAAGAACTGAATTAAGCGAATACGGCCTTTGAAAAAACCATCCTCTATTGAGATGAAAGAGCTGCCGCCGGCAAATGTTTAGTCAATGGTTACAAAACCCGACGGCATGAACCCAACTCAAGCCATTATCATAATCTTCCTTTTGTTTATAATTTTGTATTTATTATTGCAGCCATAAATTTAATTTGTATTATACGTTTCCTTAAAAAGAAAACGTTTACAATGTAAAATGAAAGTTACTTAAGTGCTTACATCATCTTGATAATTGTTCATTAATCCTTTTTGCTAATGGGACACAAATACATGAGTAACATAAGAATACAATTTTGGAACTTGGGAACTTTTAAAATTCTAGGAAAATACGAAATTAGTTAATCATGCTCCGAAAAACTTTGCAATCTTCCTCTGTTGTATGAATATCACTAGAATTTCAATTACGTTGAAGGGAACTTCAACAAATAACAACATACAGATTATGCAGTTAAATTGGAATTTTAATTAGAAACTATTATTACCAGGAATTTTAATAATTTCTTGGATGCAGTTTAAATGGAATAATTTTCCGATATTTTTAGATAAATTCGATTGAAAAATAATTAAAATAATTTACTAGAAACCATCTAGTTAAATTTCGATAGAAAAATTCTGAATATGTAGGTATGTATACAACAGATTTCAATTCGAATCGGTTTAATTTTGATTCCAAAAAATAATAAAAACTAACTTTCAAAAAGCAGTTTCAAAAAGAATGGATGTTTCAATTCGAATCGGTTTAATTTTGATTCCAAAAAATAATAAAAACTAACTTTCAAAAAGTAGTTTCAAAAAGAATGGATGTTATTTTAATTACATATTTGAAAAATTTGAAAATTTGAAAATCTTGAAATATGTTAACTTATACATATAATAATGCGTATTTCAAAGGAATGTACTTAAAGAAAATTGTAAAAAATAATTAAATTTATAAAGATTTACTAAAAATATGGTATTCTTAGTTAAATGATACTTGTCTTTGATAAGAACAAAGTCCTACGGATCTTTGTGAGCGGTTTCCTTGTAAGTATCTTTTAAGTCATGCGAACTTATTAGCTAAACAAACCGCATTTAATTTTATGCCAAATACATGATAGACCCTAATAAAAATGTTATGGTAGATCGGTATAAGATAGTCCAGTCATAAGTAGTAAATTTCAATGAAATGCTTTCCAAAAACTAAGGCCCTGTAAAACGCTACTTAAATCTTAAGACTTTTGCTCAAGATAACTAAATTAGATTATAGGGAATTAAGATATACAGGGATACCTATTAGAGCGGTTTTTACTACTCGTTTAAACCTCAGTCTTATGGGACCACCTACATAAAAAACAAAATTTACTGGCTTTTAATGAACAACGACTTAATAAGTGGCGCCCCAATAACCTTGAAACCAATATCCTCAATAAAAGCCGGTAGGTAATAAACATTTACTTCTTTGTTTAATAAGTTTTTTGTGAGCTCTTGCCGAAAAGGACATGAAAGAGGAGTGAATTAGAACTTATTCCATTTTATTGAATACAAATTGTAAATATAATGAAAAACTATTTCATGAGTTAAACTTTTATTATTTGTCTACAATTACGATTGTACATTGTGTTGCAAAGGTTATTTAGTAAAACTTTTCCTGGGTTTTATAAATTAACTAGACTTTGTAATCTTATTAACAGTCTGATGGTATTTGATTATGTTAATTTTTTACAATCTCATTGGACCCGACGATAAAACATTATTTCGGCAAGAACAAACAAATCTTAATTATTGCCTACTCTCTGATACTTGCTCTGCAAAACTTGAATGAATCTGATGGGGAGACGTATCGATCTGCTTTAAGAGCACGCATTTTCTAAACTCAATATGTTGCCTTAACCTAATCTCTTCTTCTGGCAACTCAATTTAAATCAATGCAATACTTCAAAGCATCATACAGGCAATTATAAGTGTATTTTCTTACAAAAAGGAAAAGAACAAACAAAACATAAAAGAGTTTATAGTCAGTCATGCCAAGGGGAACGCACACCTCATTTAACTCTGAGAATAAATTGAGACGCACCGGGAGTATGTTGGTAATTTAGAACTCATTAAAAACTTGTGTGAAAAGAGCCTTCCAAGAATCTTTCATCAGCAATCAACTGAAGAATATTTTCCCCCAAGAAGGGAGCGTTTTTAGAATACGAAATGCCGTCGTCATTTTCAACCCCGTCTACACATATTCGCCTCGAGTTTCTTGCGACAACGAGGCCTGCTAATAAAAATGAAGGGTTGACTGGGTCCAATTGACGTTATGGAGCACAGCATCCAACTAGGTCAAACTTAACAACCGGTTGGTCGTTCAAAGTTATGAACAAATCCACTATCCATCAATGATTCGTCCGCCTTCTTTCAAGAACACCTTGTCGTAAAAGGCGCCTTATTAAAGCTTTTCAGGAGGGCCTATTTTTTATCCTATATTAACGCATTTTTCACAGGGAGATCCTTGTGAATTTTCGAGGGTGGCCAGCAGGATATCATATCTTGCTGCTGAGTTTGATGAATGGGACGCTGCCTTTTCCGAAGATATTGTCAAGTTTAATCAGACGCATCGGAAAAAATGTGTTCAGCTCTTGGGCATTTCTCTTCGTGTCCGTGAACCTGATTAATGACGGTATTTAGACAGATAAAGTTTGTGTCCTCATTTTGTCTGCGCGAATGAAAGTGGTTTTCTGGCAACAATACTCAGCTACTCCGCATGACTTGTGATCCCCCCGAGCAGCTTAAATCATCCACAAAATTATGCAAGATAAAATTGTTCATGATTTGTGAAGGAGCTTTATGAATAATGTGATTTTACTTCATGATAAATAGTTCTTTTTCAAGATGGATTACGGAAATTAAGGCATACGTAATGCAATAAATACCATTTGTAAAGCTCTGAGCAATAATGATATCACACAATAATGATATAACAATTGCCATCAATTCGCTTTCCAACCTCATTATTCAACTACAGACGACGAGCAGAACAATAAACAAAACACTTTAACACTTTTGGATTATGTAATCGCATAATATATGTATTATAACACAAATACAATTAATTTCCTTTTTGTATCGACAAAATTAATATAAAATATTTTCTATTTATACATAGCTGAGGCATTTTCAAATGTTCAACTCTTATCGAAAAACATATACATACATATGACATGCAGTTCACATAAAATTGAAAGGAGTTATTGTAAATGCGTAAATATATGTTTATTTGTTATAATACAAATCGAATTTCCAAAATTGTGCTTTGAGCTCTGCAAATGATTACTACCGAATTAAACAAATAATTGTTAAATCAATAGTACCTAGAGTATCCCACATTCAAACTAAAAGCCCTCAGGAACTTTATACCGTTCTCACAGGTTTTAATATTTTAATATCAATTATAAAAGCGAGAACCACTTAATAAGGTTTAATAAACTGTCTGTAAACTTTCCGTTTTAAAAATTAACATTGAGTTGAAAATACTTTACAGAATGTGCGCTACGATCGACGGTGTTATTTATTTTGATATATCGAAAAGAGTAAGGTTACAATTAAAATGCAAGTAAATGTAATATAATTATACGTAGTATTAGTGACCAAACAATTAAACAAGATCGAACTTCTTAAAAAAAATCGGTCTTAAAAATTGTTTGAAAAATTACCAAAAGAATAATAGAATTCTTTCTAAATATTTTGATCGTTTTTAAATATGAGTGTCGAATCAAAGATATTTAATGTTGAAAATTTAGCCAAAACTCACAACGACATCCCTTTTATCTTATAAAGTTATGACATTCCATGTACAGAGCCAATACCTAAGTATGTAAATTGTAAAGTATGTAAGACTACATCATGGTGAAGGAAAGTCGTTAGATTTGGGCGTTTCGTGGAATTATTAACTTTTGTTGTGAGTCTTGGCTTGGGATTGCAATTCTTTTTGTATATTGCTTTTAGTCTGCTATAGGGACTGGAGGTTCTTTACTTTACTTTTTTTGTATATAAATAATGATCCTCATTCTATTCTACAGGGTGGAGTCTAAAACATTTTAATTAAAATTGACACGTTCCCTCCTTCTATTTGCACGTTCAACCCATGCTGAATACCAAATTCCAGCTTTCTAAGCTTACTAAAATGTTGATGATCATCAGTAAAATTAAAAATAATAAGATCATCAGTAAAATTAAATAAAAATGGTATGATCTTGCTGTTATATCCTATGCTGAAAATTTCAGGTTGCAATTATTCTAGGTCGAGGTTATAAAGGTTCAAAAATACGCTAAGTCGCTTCCCTCGTTTGTTCTATGAAATGTATTCTACTTGAAGGCCCCAAAACTTGCTTTTTTAACATCACCAAAATAATACACTGAGAATCGAAAATGAAGCTCACGTGATCTGTAAGAAGACCAGCTGGCAAATCATAAATAACATCAAAATCCGTGAACAAACTCCCACCTCATATTATAAAAGCATAAGGTGCTGTGACACCATTCCCTGAGTCGTCTATAAAACATAAAGAATAAGAACGTGAAAGAGCCAAGGATTTCCCCTGTCAATATGAGAATTGGATGACTAGACAGACAACAGCCGGTCCTGAAACATACATACGATGTGGGATATATTTTCACAAATATCGCGAACGTTTGTTGTCGTTCAATCCACGCATAGAGCGTCTTCGCCGTCATTATTACCTATTGAATGCAAATTCCACAGTGTTACAAGTAGATTGTAAACTGTTTCTATGTTGCTTATTTGCATCTGCCCCAAAATCATCCACAAAACAAACCAGCAGTCGACTCTGGTGGAAGAATGTTTTATGGTGCAATATTGCAGGGAATGATGATGCAAACAGTTGACGAGTGCCCTTGTTCCTCTCATTTGCCTTGCATCATATTTAGAAAAGTTTAAGCCAACATCCTCAAGTAATAGAATGCGGGAGCGGAAAGCTAGAGGTCCGATCCCCCGTCCCATCTTCGTTATGTGAATGTGAGGGAAGGGCTGCTTTGAAAAATTTATGCCATTTTTGAAGAGACGTGCAAAAGTCGCTCTCGATACAGGGCCAGTCCCCCCAGCACTTATGCATGCAAACAGTTATGTAAAAGACACCCCCGAATAAGAAATATGCTGCCTTGAAAACAGTCTCAACTATGCTGGCCCCCCACCTTAGCCTTTCAACAGAATCCAGGACAAATTTTTTCAGTTGTGTGGTATAACTCGGCATACTGGGAAAACTTTTTCAAGGTTTACCCTCCAAGGGTGTGGATGTGTCATGCATTTGATTTTCAGGTGGTCCCCGTAAATGTGGTAGGCATCTCTGAAATTATATTTTGCCCCGGTTACAATTTTACAGATGAAATGACAAACTTTTGTGGTAGAAAAGCCCTCCGGGAATCGTACAAATTTTGGCGAATGTTAACAACTGAAAGTATGAAGCGATGATAATGATGCTCGTCTGCTTGAGGCTCTTGCGGTCCTACAAGTGAAGACACCTATTATTATGTAATCTACATCAATGCACAATTACGAGACATTCAAAACTCTTTACAACACACAAACCGGGCGACCGTTGAGTCCGTTGAAATGGCATTTTACTCCAAAATTAAGTATACGAAGTAATTTAATCTAAAATCCCATACCAGGTGTGTCTAGGAACTGTTTCATAGTTACTCACAAAAGTTAAATGAAATTTATAGTGGAAATCTACCCATCTGTATATTAACCATACAAATTAGATAATAACCATTTTGAATAGACTCAAATAAAACATAGTTCTTTCAAAACAAAAATGATATAGCAATATATTTCCCAACATGGAGGCGACAAAGGCCTTCTGTGTTTCCTCGTAAATATTGTAAAATAACATCTTAAACTTCATTTTCTCATAAATCAAAAGTTATAAGCTTATATAAAATAGAAAATCAGTTACTGTTATACAAGTAATTTAAAACTAAATAAATAAATATTCGAACATCTTAGCATTTGTTAAAATTTCACCTTGTTAAAAGTAGTTTATGTAAAAGACAAAAGAATTAATAAACCTAAATAAATATAGAACATTTGTGTTAAAAGTGACCGAAAGTGTATATTAGACTAGATTTTTGTGTGACGCGGTAAAATGGCTGGTGAGGATTTAGAGAAGGCAGCACCTTCCTCCGCCGGAGAAGAAAAGAAAAGTGAAAGCAAAGATCAAGCTACGACTTCACCAAAAAAATCTGCAGGTAGGCTGCTTTTCGTATACTAAATTAAATTTTAATATTTTAATACAGATGCAAATCGTCTTCGAAGTATACAAACAAATTTATTTTTTAAGTACTTTTTAAACAAACAAATATCTTACTTTGAACAATAAACAAAGCTTTATACATACAAACCTTAAAGTTGATATTTTAATTTCCAAATCGACAACGTTTTAAATTAGTTTTACCGTGCTCAGAACAAATTAATATAAAAAAATTTTAGTAATTTGAAATATAAAATAACGATTCATATATTCCTTTTAATGAAAACCTAAAAAACCTTTTTAAGTAGCCTGTGTGTTGAATAAAATGTGACGTAAAATTTCAAACAGACATTTTGGTTGTTATAGAGGAACAAGAGGACATAAAGGTCTAAAATTACCAAAATTATTTTTCACCATAAACTCATGATATTAGATGATTAAAAGGGGAGGTATCTTACTTTTTATAGCAAACAAATATAAAAGTAGCATAATTTTTGATTACTATAAATATATTTTATAACCTCTTCGTAAAAACAATAATTTGCACATATTTCTGAGCATGAAGCAGAACATTAGACGAGACGAGGGCTTCAATTGCGAACTATCACGAGGGTTATTTCGAGCGCACCTATTGGTAAGGTAATCACCTCATTACGCCCAGCCAGTTGATAACCTGCCAGTCGTAGGACCTTTTCGATTATCTGCTCCTCTCTGCTATGGAAATTTCCATAAAAATACAATAAAAGAGATCTTGCCACAAACAACCGCCCTACATTATTCAACTGACGCCGGGTCCCACCGCAAGGTGCCCTTTGCCAAATTGCAGGGAGTGAGCGCATTACTTTTCCATTAGTATACTAATCTCCCAAATCAAATACACTTAATGCGATCAAAGAGTGCGTAATTAAGCCAAAGTTGAGCCAATTTTCCCACGTTTGATGGAACCGTCTGGTCCCCTTTTAACTTTCCGTAACCGAGCCAGGTACAGAGCGAAAACTTCAAAGTAAAAAATTCATAAGGCATAGCGAGCGCGACCTGGAATTACACAAACAGGACTCGTCTAGAAAGAATAGGTCCTCGTTCCAGGTTATGGGGCTGAATAACAAACAAGTCGAGCCGGGGCGCACACAGGAGCAGAAAGCCAATCATTTCTGAAAAAAAAAAAAAGTGCCTAGGTACCTACGTGAGACGCACGGACACCGTTCCCGGTGAACTTCAAATTATATTTAAAGAGATACGGGCGGAATCAAGGATTCTGGAGCCTTCAGGGAATTTTCGCCTTAATAATTCTTACGTATACTAAGAGATTTTAAATCCCCAAATATCCAGCTAAGCCCTATTCTATGACTCCTCTCCTAGATAATGTACTAAATAAACACACGCTTCAGTTAACTGTTTCCGAATATAACGACAATTTGCTGCTCTGGCCCTCGGGGTGCTCCTGATTACCTTTGATGAGCTCCTAATATTGTTCCTAATCCTGTCATGCTCTGCTGGATTGGCTACATGCTGTGACAGCGACTCGCAGTAATCATGTACTTCTGCATTGATTTACTCAGTATCTTCGTTTCCAATAACACGCTCCCGTGATGTTGGTTTGCCCGGCTTCGTCATCGTTGAACGAACACACATTTGTAAAGACTGGAAGCATCATAAAAGATATTTTGCAAATACCTTTCTTACATAATCTCTTTTGAAAAAAACCATAAATCTGGCTGCTATCTTCCAGGTTGCATTATAGAGGGCGGCAGGGCATAAACTTCTGCAAAGTCAGCTTTTCTCATCTTGTAATCTTTTGCCTGTTCTAGTGGTAGCACAGGTATAGGATATTTGAATTTAACATTTTCTCCTTCCATTGTGATGCCAAAACTAAAAATTTTCTTCTACAAATTATGAAGGTAACCTTGGAGGGGTCATTCTTAATTTAATCCGTAGCCGCAAGTAGGTCAAAGTAATTTTATGATCATAATTGGATGATTTTGTATGACCAGAGTAGTAATACATTCTATTAGAAATCATAAATATAGAGTTTTAATTAAAAATTAAAACTGGGACGCACCAAGGGTTAATAACTAGATATACTACAATTTTATAATATATGTACATAGGTACTATACTACATAATGTGCATTATATCCCAAAATAAATAGTCTGTTGTAAATGGTAAGGTCCAGTACTGCAGTTTACATTTGCTTATACTATACCACATATTCATATATGTATGTATATAGTAGCTATATCCCTACAATACGAATCATAAAATTATAGATAGTAATCCATGTTGTATCAGATTTGAATAAATTTATTTGCGAGCCTCAAAACCCATATAGAGCTTTTCTGTTAAAAATAGTATAAATACTATTAATTGATATGTATACCGCTTGTCTCTGAGTGTATACAGCTCCCAGTCGTTACATACATATATGTGTGTTCAACGATGTCAACCAACATCATAAATATTTAAAACTATGACAGTTTCTGCTAAATTGTTTACTTTACGAAATTGGATGAGTCTATTAAAATAACTCATAACATTAACTCGAAAACTGTCGATTAAACTGCCTCGCACCCACATTAAGTTCGATAGGCGTAACTCATAAAACAAAAATTTCAGCCAAATTGATTAGGATGGGATCCCATTTACAATACAAAACGTGTTAGGCGACCACCCATTACAATTTTTTCGTTTTTTTGTAGAAAGACATATTTCCGGAAATTATTAAATCAAAATATCTAGTATCGTTTTTTATCAAATATAATCAAAAGTAATTTCGTTTTAATTTTCTCTCCTGGCTATAAGGGTTGTTGCAAAAATTGCAATACTTTATAAGGCCCTATGATTTATATACATATATTTTAATCCAAAGTTTTCTCATATTTAAACTAAAAATTTGCAGTCTTTCATTAAAACAACAAAACAATACTTAATTATTTTGAGAAAATGCTACCATTTTTAAAAATTTATTCAAAACTCATTTATCGTCGAAAGAACTCGAAACGAAAGCAGAATAAAAACTTTTACTCCCATATATTAACATTTTAAAGGGGTAACTTACCTTTTTTTTAGCTAAAAGTGCAACTTCATTTTGAAGTATTATAGGTACATTCTAGCATGTGCTGAAGAAAATATCTCTTTTGCGTGATGATGATGTTTTACGTCATAGTGATCTGGAATAATAATATAACAATTTTTTTTTAGTTTAGATCATAATCGACTGCAATAACCTAAAATTAAAGCAAAAGTATTGTTTTTTCACGATTTGAACATTTTTTAAAGCTGGAAGGGATATCAATCAACCAAATTTCGTAAAAACACTGCTATTAAAATATATAGAACTAAAATTTTAAATTTGACTTAATACACTGAACATAGTCAGAGTAGTAAAATATATGTAGGTATTTGAAAACAATATGGAGGCAAATGCAATATACAATAAAAGTTTTGTTGCTGTGTTTCACAGTTTCCATAAAGCAGTAATGCTCGCGATTAGACCTAAATTTAAAAATTGGTCACTATAAAAATAAAGTTCAATGTCTTTATTCCATTTATGTTGTTTTCCGTGAGTTTCGATTATATTTTACATGCGTTGCCCATTAACATCAGCAAAATTTATGAGACGTCGCATAGCAGATGTCTTCTTAAAACGAAAAACTACAGCTTAATCGCATTAAAATTGCTTTTTGTGTGCAAACCGATATAAGACTTAAACTTTTAAAGTATAAAATTTATGGCGCAGAGACATCAAATCACCGTATATCGAGTAAGAATATATTTTTGCCACAAATTTCGTTTAACCGCACTCGAGGGCAAAACGACACCATAAATTTTGTCCCCATCATCGAAAATTTGCTGAGAAAAGCTCGTTCAAGTGGAAAATGATAGAAAATGAGATTTCTTGGGTGTTGGGCTGACAAGGGATAAGAATTCATATGGAACACTTGTGCCAAATTTGGAAACATCCCCCCCGACGCGACGCGATATTAGAAATCGCTCGATGCAATTCAAATTAGAAATATTTATAAAAAGATATAAACATTAACTCATCAGAGCTAAGAAATTCTTCCATTCCATCGAATAATATTTTTCAGTTGACTTATAATTTTCCGAACATGGCATTTATATTCATACAAAAAAGAATTAAATTCCAATATACTTCAGACGAAAATCCAGGGCACAGCATTCACCTCTTGCTGAATGTAGGCAGATAATGAATAATAAATTTGAAATACAATCCGTCAATGGCATCAATCATCTCTCATTGTCACATTCTTTTGGCCTTCCTTATATTGAGCATATTTTCCTGAAAAATGTTATCGATTTATTTATTTCTTAGCGAACCTTGATTCTATTATTATAATTTATTATTCATTTTTTCCTTTCCTGAATATAAATAAGTGAAACTGTGTCATTTTTTCCCATAATATCTTTATCCTGAATTCCAACTTACATATATCTTATATGGAATTTAGTAATTCATAAAGGAATAAGGACCAGTTATATTTGATATTAAAAAAATTTTGGAAAATTTCTGTATAAAAGTAAAAGAGTTCAAATACCATGGTTCAGTTAATCCTTTTCCTTGGAATTGTTTTGTAATTTCCTCGACCAAAAAAAATATACAACGGGGAGTAACCTTTTCAAACTTTACCTTCATAATGAAACTTATAAAGAGTAAATTTCATTTCAAGGCTTTATCTGCAGGGAAAAGTCTTCCGCAGAAAACATCCAGAAGTTTTCAAGGAACTTGAACTGAATTTCAATGTTTGGTGCTCTGAAAGATCTGATATTTTTTAAAACAAGGAAATTGCTTCCCCTTTTTTTAATAATATCTTAAAATTCCAAACTTGTTCCCGTTTTATCCCTATATAGTTTTCAGTAATCCAGATATCTTGATGAAAAGATTTAGGACAAGATTGTCGTCCTTAATAAAATTCATCAAATAAAACTCAGTGCATACATAACCCGACCTTTAAATAAATATAACAAGTTCCCAAAAAGTTTCTGCATAAATAAAGTCTAAAGGTCGGACAGGGTTTGGATGTAGGTATTGAGATTGAATTGCTACTGACTGATTAAAATCTTACCTGGGGTGCTTAGCTATCAACTTTTAAAACAAAACTGCAACTTTTGTAAAAAACTTGCTACATACATATGTATACATACTCTTTGTACTCACAAAAACCTTGGAAAGATACGTATCAGCCTTTTTCAATCTTTGGAATATGTATATAAAAAGTGACTAATTAAAATTAAATATAAATGAAATTACTTGTACCTATCCCTAAATTATAAAATATATCGTTTCAAAAAAAAGTCACGTGACGCACTAAAAAACAAAACAGATAGCGTACACCTCTATAGGGTTTAAAATGACGACATATATGTATGTAGCTTATCATATTGTGCTTGCAAAACCCTTTTATTTGATATAAATTCAAACGAAAAATGCTTTTAAAAATGTTTAGCAAAAACTGTCTAGGGAGGAGAAAACCATTTCGTATGAAAATGTTATGAAGAAGAGAATAAATTTTTGAAGTCTCAGCTTTACGTTAGGTAATTAGTTTGACCCATTTATCATCATTTAAGAATTTATAATTTGTTGGTATCGATTTTGTGCCTGCACATGGCAAAAATATTACCAAATAAAAATGAGCTATACATTTTTGAAGATTAAAATGTGATACGAGTCTACTCTAATTTATTAAAGAAGACTTAAATGCCCACACAAAATATGATTCCCTTATAAAAAGCATCCACTTAAGCTATCTGAAATTGTTTTTTATCCTATTATGTCGTATAACATATTTCATATTTTTATGCATGAGATAAATGTTTTCCCTTATTTTCGTTTCACATCTCCTTCAATTTATTTATGTTATATTTCATAAGTGATTCAATCAAACCACTTCAAATACATCAAGGAGTACAAGGAAACTTAATTTTTATCTATTCAAAGTTTTATTTCAAAAATTCAATAACATCCATTATGTTCATATATCAAGAAGACGGAAGAGCCCAATTTAAAAGGAAGCACATTTGTACAGGCAGGTCATTACTACCAAATTTTTTTCTTATTCCAAGGGAGTGCCACGACCGTAATTTTCTCAATTTTACGGCCCTCTACGGCAAGAAGACATCTCCATCGATATGAAATAAGTCCCCATAAGCCAATAACCACTGTGTAAAGGGTCGATACGGGGAAAAAATAAAGATAAAATTTCTAGGGTGGGAGTTGGTAGATATAACAAAATTGGAGTACCATTCACCTTCGGGAGTATCTTTTCACATGAAACGCACAGACACCCTCTCCCAGTGATCCAATAAAAATCTTATTATTGTCCACAAACTCTGGTAAGTTTATATAAACTTTAAAATTGACATGTTGTAGTTCAATAAATGTTTGCTTTCATAAAACTAAATATATCTAAAACTAGAGCGAACAGAATTTCATCCTTGAAGGAAAAGCAATGAAAAAGGAAATAAATAGTATAGAAGTATTAGGACCTGGATTAAGATTATGTCCAACGCACATTAAAATATCATATTACAAATATTGTACAGAACTTTCTAAACTTTCTATTTATTAAAACATAATAAAAAAAAAAGTGTGAAAAGTCCTTTATTATGCTTCTTAATGCCAAAGTAATAACTTAATGTGTAGTAAAAGTAATTCTAATATGTATATATTCTTGAATGACCCTATAGAGCAGGAATTTGATGACCAAACGACGAACAAATGAGATTTTAATAGGCATCGCACCATCTATCGTATCGATTTACCTTTTGAATATTTAAAGTGATCACTATCTCGTTCACTGAATACCAATTTAATGGACTGCCACGGACTGTTTTATTTACTGATCTCAATATTGAGGCCCATGTAAAACATTAACAATACGGAACTGCCCTGTAGACTGTTAGGTGCATATAAAAAAGTTTATCTATATTTTATAAGAGCTACTTTTTTAAATCTTATAGTTATTTAAGTTGTTTTGTAGATTTCGGGAGGCTTATTTCAATTATTGCCTCGATAATTCGTTCGCCGAAAGTACCGACCCTCACGGAAATCTTACGAAATAATAAAGTACATATTATAAGGTTTATAAAAGAAACATTATAAAACTAATATTTTTATATATTAATTTTAAAACTTTTTTCTTCAACTAGGTACATACAACAGAGCTCAAATAAAACTAAAATACTGAAAATTGTACCATTACCTTAAAAAAGTCTTTAGGGCTATAGAAACACAAAATTAAATTATGTATATTAAAATAATAAAATACGATAGTTTCATTTATATTGCTAAGGTACCCACATTTTATTATTAAAAAAAAATCTTCATGTTCATCTTAGAAATTCAGTCAATTTGGTTCGTCAAGTTGATATTTAACTAACATTTTAAATCAATGAGTGCCTTCAAAATATTTTTTAATAATATCAAACAGCTCTGAACAATTAGCACTTTTTGAACTCTTAAAAACATTAAACTCCGAAAATGATACATAGGTATACTTCGCTTTTGAAAAGTACATGGGAAGAGAAAAAAATAATTTTCCCGAATCATATTTGATATAAGCTATATTATGAGACATATTTCTATTCTAACACAATTAATTCTCAAAGTAATAAAAGTTTGCATTCCTCTTCAGTAATTTAAAGAAAGTACCTAAGTACATACATATGTATGTAGGTATGTGACAAATTCAAATTCAATTCATTTTATAATTTTTCTCTCAAACGATGAACGATGTGAAATCTAAGAAAGCAATTTTTCACCTAGACTAGACATATTGAGGTCTTACAATTCCAAAAGGGAAAATATTCTGATTAGCTGGGAAAATTGTTTTAAAAACCCTAGAGCCAATTCAGTTTAGTGCCAATAAGATTTTCCATTTTAATAATGGAGACTTTTAAAAACTAAAAGTCTGTGGAATTCAGCAAATGTGCAAGCAAAATTCCCGAGGGTAACGTATGTAAGTATGCAAGTGGTCCCCGGGGATTGCGAAGTGGCGTATAAAAGCCTCCTTGGTGTTCCTAATGTAAAACTAAAGGAATAAGATTGGCTGCGGCAAGTTGAAATTGGGGTGGCACTCCAGCCTCGGGGAAAACGACGAATTCGAGTCATGAGAGCATATTGCTTCAACGGGGCTCCAAAGAGTAAATTGCCCTCTAACGAGGGCGACAGTGGAATAGACGTTCAAAGTCACAATGGAATTCTATGGAATGATGATTGGATGCTCAGCGAACATGAAACGAGTTCTGATTGTAATTACAACATATCTCATCCCTTTTGAATTCACATGGTTGGTTTGGGGACTGCTGCAAATGGCGCCTCCCCTCCCTGATTTCAAAATGGAGTTGGTGTAACCTCTAAAGTTTTTGATTCCCCTGTAATGATGCGACGTGTAAACATGAATTTATATGACATCGATTTACGTTCAGCAGATTAAAGTTGAATTCGGTTTTGTTTATTTTAAATTTATTGAGTTGGGTTAAACAAATATGAACAAAGTAAATAACTCTTGTATTGCAAAATACATGATATATTTCATGATGGTTTGCATAATTAAATTGACTACAAATTGAATAAATTGCCAAAACTCAAATACAATTTACTTTATAAATAAAGGATTTTGGATTGGAATTTAATTGATGAACGATTTTCGAAAATAATCCCATAATTCTGTATACGCGCACACGTCGAACTTAAAATAACAGAAAAATCTTAAGAATATTTTTTGTACGCGAGCATATTACCAAAGAATCGCTCTCAATATAAGCAAAGAAAATATTCACATCATGTGTCAAGGGCTATGTGGCTTACAAATTTATGAGATTTCCCCTTCGTCTCTAACACCATCGCTCAATTTCCAAGAAAAGAATTAAGAAGAAATGCTAAATTGTCTGTCATTCTCTGAATACAAATTCACTTCCTGCAAAAAACGAGACACGCTTAGAATATGCATAGCATACATTTTACAAAGCCGTTTTGTGCCTATCTAAAGATTTTTTATCTGCTCAAGCTTTTTATAACTTGGCAAGGGTATTAAAAGATATTCCAAACTACCCTGGCTAATTTTTCATGATTTACTTACATTTTCGACAATAAAAATAGAACGATTTACGTTTAAAGCAATTGGACATTATAAATCTGCTACCGCTGGTGTATTTGTTTTCTTCTTTTCCAAATTGAGGAAGGGAAAATGATAAAAGTTTTGCACTTAGATAAGCAGGAACTTTAGAAACATCATGAAATATCTCATTTTACCATTTCACCCGTAGAAGAACTTATCTTCTTATCTTTATATAAATCTAACATTGTATATACATACATATATGGATATATGCTACATTTATTCCACATTTGTATATCAAAATAAACGTGGAAGGATAATATAAGAAGAAACCTTAAGTTTATGTCAACATTTAACAAGTTATGATTTTAGACAAAATAAGTAGGTAGGTAAGTTATAATTTTAGGCTTCGCTTTGTTTCGTTAAATACCTACATATAAATAATAAAATCTGCAATTTTATCTTAAATTATATCTAGGTAAATCTAATACAATGTAAGTTAACGTACTACAATTATATTTCTTCATTTGTTCAAAACATTAAACCCGTTTTTCTCCAATTGGCGTACAGTACTTCGATGTTTTTTTTCTAAATCGAATATAAAATCATCCAATTAGGTACCAATAGCCAAAGGCGTTAAAATTTTAAAAAAAGCATATGCATCAAAATGCTTATAAAACGAAGGGTAATAATAATGTTGGGTTATGCCTGAACATAAAACTTTTTCCAATTTTCAGATTTCATACTTTTAATGTTTTTCCAACCTCTTCGATAGGTTTTAAAGTTACATACTTACATGATTTATTTCGACAAAATAAACCTATCCTACCCCTACTTTTTAATAATACCCTACTTATTGCTCACAAAAGATAAAATTTTGCCTTCGTTTATTATCTTTCGTTCCGTAAAAAGGCAAAACCGAAGCACATAAACTAAAGGTAAGATAAACTATGGAATGAAAAACTACAAACATACATATTAAAATGCATGCAGCTTAACAAACAAATATTTTCCATCGATAAAACTCAAATGAAGAAGCGCTGCTCACTCCAATTTTACCTGAAACAATCTCACCTTTGTGATTTTAAAGCATTATTTGAAATTTAAGCTAAACTGAGCATCTAAATCCTTCCCACATCCATTCGTTATATAACATTATTGAATCAACCTAGATATAACCATTAATGCACTTTCCAGTTCTAATGAGGTGCAGATACCAGAATGGCAGCAGAGTTATCTATTGATTAAAAGCTTCTCTGCAATTTAGCCTCCATCTCCAGCAATTTTAAACCTCAAGGCTTTGTACTTATATCGTATCTGCCGGGCTTAATTAAGCCTGAGGAAGAGGAACAACCTCTTAACTAAATCGATCACTCTGTAAGTATCCAGTCAACTGCTTGACCTAGTGCACGCTTCCGAGTCTGTCAGGATTTTATGGCTTTAATGAATTCTAGCGTAATAGTTCCTCAGTTGAGATTCTCTTTATACATTTTTCAGATAATTTTTAATGCTAAGATGGGACTTAAACGCCTTTGTGGCTTTTCTTCGAAAAGATTGTTTGCAAAGACTTAAATTTTTTCGCTAAGTTGCCATTTTTCATTAAAAGTAAAAAACAACAAATTATTATTATTACGTTAGCTTTTGATTTGCCAAAGTGACTGTAAACCCACAAACTAGGACCAAATAGAGTATGTTAAGCAAATATCGAAAAAATCTCCGTAAAAATTAGGTGAACACCATTTGAAATTATAGGAGCTTTAATTTTTATGAAGTAGGCAGGATATTCAAACTACAAGCAATTATATTAATTCAAAACAAGATTTAATTATGAATGAGTTATAGCTTTAAAAAATACATACATAAACTTTTTTATATCGTTTACTTTTATAAATAGACTTTTATTGCATGTATACAAATGTATTACATACAAGTAATAAAAAATACAATTTGAACAGCTCTTAAAAGTACTCTTTTATACTTTATGTCATGCAGACAAGTTTTGTGAACCTTGTGATCATCTACGATAAAATATTTCTATTCGACAAATGAATTTTACATGAACGTTATACCGTGACATATGACTTTAACTTTCATCTTTAATGCAGGTCACGAATTCGATTGAAACACTCCTGTCTGCCTCCATAAAATACCTTCCTTCCACTCAATTTTATTCCCTTGAGTTAATCCACGCGTCGTTCGCACCGCTCGTTCGGTTCCAATAGCATTTTATTTCGCTGACAATTATCGTAAAAACGCTGTGCGATGTGGTTTCAAAAGTGCAATTTGGCAACTGCTCTCTGGCAATCAAATTGTATTGCATACATGCCCTGAGATAGAGGTGAAACTTCAAACAAAAACTTGATACAGATTCAATCGATTCCTTGCATCTCCTCAAAAACTTCCGTAATTCGATCAATTTATTTTTTGATTCAATTCTGCAGCCCATGCATTTCCAAAAGAGCTTCTTTCCTAGCTCAATTATGTAAGCGAGATTTATGCATACATACATATGTATGACGATTGAAAACTTCATATAATATAATTTGATGCACATTGCCATTGGCCGATTTCGAGGGAATAACTTTTTATTTTTAGATATTTCTTATTCTCCATAACTTTATTTTCGTTTCGTTTTTGAAGTTCCTTTTTAGCATATCCATAAAAGCTGAAAATAATATTGTATATGAAAACTGTCCTAGTTTAGTCTCGACTAGTCTATTTTTTAAGAAAATGAAGCAAAATAACATGTTTCTAAAAAAGAAGCTTTTAAATTGCCTTTTACAAAACCTCTCTCTATAAATTGTATTAAAATTGTACTTGCTTCAATACCATATAAAATAGAACATTCAGGCTCGTATAATTAAATTGATAAATTTTCAATATTCATCAATTTTCGGTAGCAGAAAATCCGACATGTATGGAATATATTTATAATTCGATGTTCGATGAATACACACCAAAACATATCGATATAGAAGTCATGCTTTAGCTGAATTTTGCGGATAAAAATTAATGACACCGGGATAGAGTAGGTATCTAAATAATTTTATGAAGCTTACAGTGTAAGTTCCTGCGTAAAATCATATTAATTAAAATTGAAATACTGATTTTTGAATTTTGCATGTTAAACACGTCCTTTTCAAATAATAGTCTTTCAAATTATAGTTTCAATCAATTTTTAAAGGTCTTTACATGGATTCGCACTTCTCTGTATGGGAATTCAAATAATTACAATATACATACAGTAAAGCCAATAAAACAAAATATATGTTTACACAGACAGCACACGTCTTTATAAAATATTTAAAATAAATTTCTTTGAAGTAGATAACCTTAAAATTAGAACAATTTATAAAATTTTATACTACATATATGAAACTAACTTATTAAGATAATGAATAGTTCAAATTTTGTTGTTCATACCGCTGTTAATAAATCGCATTTGATACTTTCACACTTCACTTCCCTTTACTCACAAAATAGATATTAAAAATTTATATCCTTAAATTGAAGCGTACTCTTCACAATCGTTATATTGTTCTTTCAAAAGACATTTCATATAACATTTCAGAGATGTGTATTTCAGAAAGTATAAAGCACTTTCAAACAAAAATAGTTTTACAGTACAGGAATATCTCTTTCGAAGAATTATTACATATGGATCTGCATCTGAAACGAACTATTTAAGTGGTAATGCATTTATGCATATTGTCAATGAAAATAAAGAGGTTTTTTTTATACAAGCATCATATACCAACAAAATATGCAAACGAAAGTAGGTGTACCAATTTTATTTTCATTCGACAATGTATGTACCTACCAAACTGAGTTGATTAAATTACACCAGTACCCGAGTAGATTTTTGATAGTTTGGCAGTTATAGCAGACAGTAGCAAAATTGAAATGCATGCAAGAGCATGCATACAAAATTCAGCAACGTTAAAAATTGTTTCAAAAATGTTAATTAAAACCTTTCGTGGTTTGTGCAGGCACAAAGGCTTTAAAAATTACTTTCGTCAAAATTGCATGTAGTTCGCCCCTTCAATTAATTCCCTGCATACAAGTGGGTATGGGGCTATAGTTTTACTTTCTGCTTATGGGCTGCTCCTCCCGAAGTGCGGTGGAAGCCCGCAAATTTATAAAAACAAAAAGAGTTTCTCTAAGTAAAGCTCCATAGTAAGACACGATGGTTCAGAAATTTCTAATGAAAAGTACACAGCTAGTTTTTCTTGAGTGAAACTTGGGTTTGGGATTTGTTACAGCCGGTGCTTCGAGAAAAGTTATTTATTTTCCACCATGTAGTCATGGAAAAGTACGTGAAGCGAGTAATAGAAAGGAGCGTCTGAAAACTTCGAGATCTGTGAATTCTTTTTTTGTTTTTTCCTTTTCTTGTTCTACTTCAATGTTTGCAGCTTTTAACTATGTAGATATGTTTTTTCAGTTCGATGTACGAAACATTGCCTTTAAGGACAAAAGCTACCTATTGAAGTGCAAACACAGGTTGGCTTCTATTTTATTCTAAAGTAACAACATACAGCAAATTTGCGAAATTAAATTGCCTCCTTTTCCACTGAAGGTCTACGTGCTGGCGTGCATACGAAAATAGCTCTCGAAATGTAGGGCTTAGGGAGGGCACAGAAAATACGCAAAATGATTCATCTCAAGGGCTCATCTGGACCATTTTTCTCCCACTTACTGTGACCGAGTAATGAGCGCTGCTTAATTAAATGATTCGGTAGAGCGATGTAATTGCCAAAAAGTTCTATTGCTATTTAATCAGTATCCCGACTCGTCGAGAGCAATTCATCAGCCTCCCTCAAAAGCACATCGTATACACCTAGCCGAAATAGTGCAAATTTTGCGGCAGGTGTCGAGGCTCAAATACACCCAGTAATGAGGGACACGTTATTCAAACGAGGTGCCATGTAGGTTAAGAGCCGTTCGTGTAACTCATTATGGTGGTTTTGCTCAAAATTTTCCACCGCGCAGAGGGGAATCCTAGACAATAACTTAAGGAACACTTACCTAAGACTTTTGTCAACCTTTCTCGTATTGTGGGATTTCAAAGAAAATGCAATCCTTTTATCTATGTTTGTTTTCATCATCAAAGTGAAAACGTCTTTGCGAAATGTTCTCATTTTAATAGTTGTACATTTAGAAAAAGACTTTCTGTATGTGTAAGGGAAAATTCGCTTTCAAATTCCTAAATTGAATAGCACTTTTGGTGATTAACTAATTGTTTACAGGAATTTTTTGCAAAATAATTAACCAAAGCGTGTATGTATTGTTAATTTTTAAGACATAGCTTGATTTCATTCTTAAGCTTACGAATAAGAACTAGGTTTACGTTTTACTAAAAATCGTATTATATAGTACCTATATATGTATGTTTTTTTCGAACACTACCTAGCTACCTAAAAAAAAACGTGATAGTAGATACTCTCAAAATTTTATCAATTTTATTACTCTGATACCAAAGGCTTCAGTTTGGCACAATTACTTGTGCAAAGACAAATTGAAAAGGATATTCTCATTTTAATCTTTCTATAATCCTTTCAAACAAATTTACCAGCCCATTACTAATTTAAATGCCCCTTTAAACAGTAAGAAATTTTTAATCGATTTCAATTCTCAAAATACTTATTTACCTATTGCTCAAATGTGTTTTTAAAATATTAAAAATTAATCTACAGCTTTTTACACAATCGAATTCACAGAGGAAATTGACTCGCTTTCCAAAATAAACCAATATCTCAGAACGACATCCGGCTCTCAAGGTACATACTTATGACGGATTAAGTAAAAACAATTCTCTTGGGTAATCCGATTTCCGTTCAGCACGTAGTCTGAAGGTTTAGAAAATGTTATTTAGTCGTACAGTCAATCAGCTTAATAAAATCGATAGTGAGTATCCAAGTTTGCATCCCAAGAGAAGTCAAACTGCTCTTCGATTCTTTGTTTGAGTTCTATATTTGCACGAAAATCATTTGTGTAAGGTTTGGACAATTTTCTTACCAAATTTTCTATTGTTGTTTCTAAAAATTAGGAATGCTAACAAATATTGATGTACTACAACATATACCACACAAATAGAATTAAACACATAAAACATTCAGCACTTTGTACCTATATTATGCACACTACATCTACACACACCTGTTTTAGTTTTATAATAAATTTAACAAAGTTGTGGCACCATAATTGAATGTGGGTAGGAATGCATATATGTATACCATGTAGATTTATTTTATTTGCATCCATTTATTTCAATAAATGGTCACTATGAAAGGAAATCAAATGTATGTATGTAATTAGCCTAAACCTAAAATCCTCTGTAAAAATCATTAAAATTTAAATATTTTGCACACAAAAAGCATTAGGTAAATTAAAAGCTTTGATATCATAACGATGGTGCCGCTTCATAAATATTTTCCAGGCCACTACCCCAGGCTATTTACATACACACCCTCACTGAAAATTTATTTTAGTGAATTAACCACAAAAGCTGCGTTGAAGTGGCCACATTTTTCACTTTTCCGGCAAAATAAATTTTCCTTAATTGCACTACGTAAAAAAGGAGATACTCACTGATAAATGTGACAACGTCTCTTTAGATTCTTAATCCAAAAATATTAGATGATTGTTTGCTCATGATGATGCAATATTGTTAGTTGGTCCAAAATATTAAAATTCAAAAGAGCTTAGAAATCAACAGTTGTTAATAATAACATTGGTCAACACCAACTTTTTTTTTCGAAGAATTGGAAAATTTAATCCGTAAAATTTGGACCATAGACTATGAAGTCGTAAATGAAAATCAGCTCGCATTTCTCGTATTTTTTAACTCCCTCTTTCTCAAAATATTTATTATAAATTCTTATAAGTATAAAGCATTTTCATCTGGGGCTCCTCGCCTTTTAGCAGCGACTTTGATTTAATGAAAAACTTTTATTACCCCAAAGAAAAATAATTATGAGATAAATCCTATAGGTATATTCGAAGAACTATATAAATTCAATGATTTATTTTTAGTTAATTCTGCAATATGCCTAAGTTAAAAATTGCAAAAAATTGATTTGATCACTTTTTACCTACTTCCAACAACCGATTATAAGAGTGTGAAGCCTTTCCCTGTGGCGTAATCCACTTAAAGTACTTTAAATTTTTCAGTAGGTCTTGAAGTGTTTTGGTTCTTTAAATATGTTGTTTGCAAATCCTTTTGCTGCGTTTACCAATTCTTCGTGGGTAGGTACATCAGTAAAAAGTTTATGTCGTAATGGACGAATCATCACTAATTCATGTGACATTTTCAGAATTTAAATTCTAGGTAACCCGTTCTTTAAAGATTTCTGAGTTTCTGTAACTGTAAAGGGACTGTTCCAAGAAAGAGCTTTATTCCATACATATTTAATAAATGAGCTACAACCGTAGCAGCCAACGCATTAGGTTATTTATTCATTCCCTTTTTTCGTTTTTAAAATATGCCTATATTCGCCAAGTCGCAGACAAGTATAAATAGATTTGCATTAGTAATGTGAATTTCAAAATAAAAGTATTATTGTCACTCTTACTGGCATATTTAAAATAGTCCTTTTGCACCTGTGTGATAATAATAAGATAACACCTAAACTTAAAGTAAAATCACATTTTTGGTTTCAAATAAATTAAGCAAGGAAATCCCTTAAATAGCTCTGCTATGTACATACTATGTAGTATGTATATCTCTTGTTTTTTCTGGATGTTTTCAGTGGATGCCTGTTTTTGACAAAAGGGTCGCGTACAAATCTTCTTTTCTTAATTATTTTAATGAACTTTTTTATAAGGAAAAAATATTCCGCCATTAGCATCCCAACAAACACAATTAGGGAAAGTTTTGAAGGCGGCAGGAAAATTTGTTTTAAATAAATTATCGATTTTTCCCAACTCCAAAATATTTTCATAAATCGAATTTGTCTTCAATCAAAGTAAACACAACAAAATTTTCGCCTCTTATTGTTTTCATTTCGAACTTTCATCGACTTCCGTGGACACTTAATTATTTTGCTTTCTAATTGCCTACTCTTAACTTCCCCACGAAAATGATGCTACCAGGAGGGGCTTTCAAGTGATTTCGAAAAATATTCTCTTCAAATAGGGGCGCTCCAGGAGTTGTCTATTATGAGCTTACTGCAAAATTGTGTTTTCTTTTATTTACAAGTTAATAAGGCCTAATTTAATTCAAAGAAGTTTACCTCACTATTACTCGACACGGCAAATCCTAAGGAGGGTGATGATTTTAACATAGTGTATGTAGTATGTGGTTAAGTTTATCTTTTCCCCCATAGCTACTAAAGTATTTATCATATTTTGGCAAATAAGGTGTGATTTGATGCATTTTAACAGTCCCCTTGTCATATAGTACATACATAAATATAGCGTCCCACTATATGCAATATATGGTGGATTTCAACGCTCAGAAAAAAAAAATTTAGGAAACTTTTATTTTTTTAGTTATCATTTTTGAGTTCAATGGCAGTAACCAATGTTTATTTTTAAGAATTCTCAGATCAAAACACTATCTGGCAGTATGAAAGACTAACTTTTTCCAAATGATTAAACTTTTATTCTTACTTTTAGTTCTTTTAATATTCCGGTTTATGATTTTCAAAAAGAAGGATGCTAAATAGAAGAATTAGAAGTCTTGGTTTGAGTATACTGTATTTAATGAGTATAGTTAATTTGATTATTAATTGCTTTTAATTCGAAACTCGCACTACACTTATTATCAATTCAATCAAAATAATAATAAAAAAAATGTTTAAGCAAAATTTTCTTAATTCAATACAAAACCTCAAATCTCATTCATATCCGTGACAAGTTCGATCCTCTTAAGCCTAAATGGAAAATGCCTTGAATGAAATTTCCCTATGAAACTTATTTAGTCGCTCCAAGTACTCAAGTGTCTGGGGTACAACCAAAGGACTTCTAATAATTATTTAGAAGTTCTTTGGTACAACTCAGTAATTTAATTCAAAATTACTAAACTAATTTTTAATACTCTTCACCCATATCAATGTCAAAATGTTTTGAAATAATTTTATCTTTGTTTCGCATTATTTTACCCACATGCTACAGAGCTTAAATTGTCTTCAGTCACCCTGTGCTAGTTATTTATGTAGCAAAAATACAAAGTACACCTGAAAAGAATTTGAAAAGACAATACGCAAAAAGTTTGAAATTTAACTGCTTGGTTTTTCGTGTAGAACGTAAGAAAGTTTACCCTAATTACCTTTCACAAGTGAGCAGACAAAGCACCAAGTTTTGTCGTTAATTTTTGCAGTTTTTTTGACTCCACAAGCCCCATCGAAATCTACGACTAGTGGGGAGCAGTCGAGCGCAAAGGGTATAAACATAAACATAAACGTTGCTCCTTTGAAAATAGCACTGGATGTGACCTACATAATCTATTCTTACCTTTCTCAGTTTAAATCCCTGAAAGCTTTCCAGAGCTCTTAAATATGTGCCTAAAAGCCCACATACCGGCAAACCTGAGGAGAAATGAAATTCTTGCAAATTGTTGCAAAAATAGTAGTTGCCGCCTATGCATATCCCAGTGCATTGCAAAAAAACAATTTTTTTTAATGAATTGTTTTCCCTTCTTCCCCAGTTAGTTCGATACAGCCTTGTGCATGATTTATGACTTCTAGAAAACAGAGAAAAATCTTAAAAACTGACACATTCTCCTCTGACTTTGTTTAACACTGAAAGAAATACATTTCGCTTCGCTTTTCTTATTATGCGGAGAATAAAGTGCATTTTTATCGATTTTCATTACGTAAATGTAGGCATAGTAAGTTTCTTCCTTCACTTGGAGTAATTAAAATTTTCTTTTTTTGAAATGTAGGAATATCGCAATATTTCCCTAAAGCGTTATTTAAAATCATGGTTGGGTGGATGGAACTAAAAGCAATAAAGAAATATTAAAGTGGCAGTAGTTGCGCATCGTAGCACATATTTGTTCATTCCAAAATCCACATTAAAAGGCCTATTTTCATTTTTTAATCACAATTTATTTATCCAACTATCCATTTTTGGAACGAAATTGCAAACTTCCTAAGTTTATATCCTCAAAATTAGGACCAGCTTGACTAGAAAGGCCTAATAAAATATTAACCGCTTTTTCCTTATCTAACTTTTATAATATTTGTCTTCGTTTGGGTCAACGAATTGTGTAATAGAAAGGACAGAAACTAATAAAACATTGGTCGTGGAAACAAGACCCTACAAAAGGTAATGCAAGCTCAATTTCACTCTGGATTCGTTATAAGCAGTGATGTCCTGCCGTCCTCAGAGTTCCAGTCATTTCCCTGATATTTTAATAAAGTTCTCCTCGGATAGATAAAAGAATTCCTCGAGCGTTGAGCGGGAAAAAAATCGATAGAACCAAATACTTGACATAATTCCTCGATAAGGAGGCTAAACAAAAGATGCCTCTAAATTCCATTGGGGGCGAAATTGTGTTAAATCAATCCACGTTCTACGAGACATTTATGAAAAAAAATATAGGATAGAACGTGGTAGTGAAAATTCTAAGAGGCGAGTTTTCAGGGGTTTTTGAGGTGTGAATTTAGCATATTTGTACTCGAATGCTCTTTCTCATTCGTACCTATAATTTAGAGATCGATTTTACCCTGGAGGATGAGTAATCTTCAGAAGGAAGCTCCTGATAAGGAGAGCAAACATTCTACCCCCCGAATTAAATATATCTTGAGGGCGGGATGTGTCAGAAGTATGTAATTAACATTCATATTTTGGGTATGTTTAATTACATATGCATAAAAATAGATAGAGATGAATGTAGCACTACTTGGTCTACTTGGAATAAGCAACTAACACTTGACCTACTCTATTTTTTCATTTTTTGAATAGAGTGGTGAAATGCAACCATATTTAAGTACATATTGCTCCATCTGAAGCTGTAATGATCACATGAAGAGCTTTATTTCGTTTTATCCTATAATAATTATTAACAGCTGAGGAAATTTTTGATTATTGCTTATAAAAGCTAAACTCCATGAAAGCCACCTATGTAATTACACTTTTTCCTTCTCAAATATTACATGAAAGGATTTCTGTTTGAAGTAGCTTGAATGAAAATCGTTATATGTGGTTAAAAAATTTGCGGGTGGATAAAATACCAACAGCCTCTTTATTTGAAGCTTTTGACGTTTTTCGATAAAATTAAAAAGAAGGTTTATTCATCTCTGATACCAATATTTCTCTTTTGCCAAGACGATTTCCATTTTTCAATGAAGAAAATTTATCAGTTTTATAAGTCGACATCATCCAGAATGCGACGTTTTTTCCCTAATATTTAATTCAGACAATCATAGGTAGATATTTTTGTAAAACTGAGGGTTAAAATTTTATTCACTGAAGAATACAGCTTTTAATATAAAATATTTCACTAGATATAAATTCTAAATTTAAATCCATATTCTATTCAGTAAATATATCTGAATTTTTAAATTTACTTATAATTATTATTATTTAATAAATTCTCCTAATCATTTTTCCTCTACCACCTCTGTAATTAATGGTGATAATAAAATACATTTGAGAAATCACGTTTGATATTAAAACTTTTTGCATTTTCCATTTTTTTTATCCTAAACCAGGATGTAGTAAAATTTTCAGAATAGTTACTTACGAGTACTTCATATTAAATTTTTAATTGTGCTGTATAATTGAATTGAATCACTTTTAATTAAGTACATTCAAAAACGATTACAAAGCACCTCTTTGTCTCATTTGTTCTTCAGTCGTTGAAGAAAATGAAAATGTATATTTAACATTGAAATAGTTTTAATTATTCCTATTTAAATCAAGGTATTCATTAAACTGGGTAATCTTGCGTAAAATGCCAAGAAAGTTATGAGAAAATTTGAAAGTTAATTAAAATTAGAATTCAACCAGCAGAATTTAAATGATTGCCATGAAAGGATTTAGAATTTACTTGATCTATTTATTCAAACAAAAGTCCTTGAGGCAAGGCAACTCATAATTACTTTTAACGTTAAGTTAATGGAAACTTCAATTTCGAATTCTTAACTTCCAAATGAAACTTGTTTTATTTACATGTGTACATAATACCTGTAAGGTGGTATTTTATAAATTTGAGTAATTCTTTTATGTTACAAGAACAACTCTTAAGTATCCTCTTATGTCGGATTAACATATACATATGTGCCTATTCCAATTAATGATTATGATTTAAGTACACAGCTTTAATACGCATTTTCTTCAAACTCAGATTTTAATATAGATATGTAAGTGCTTATACATATAACATATAGTATATGAATATGAATGTGTAGATTGTAGGTATATATCTCAGTTATTCATATCGCAATTTATGGCAGCATTTGCCAAAAAGGAGGCCTCTATATTTAATTGTTAGTTATATATGTACTCAATCATGCAGTGGAAAATCTCAGAGAATTAATTCATCACGAAATGTGTTAAATATTTACTCCGTTGATGCTTCGGACATAAAGATATTTCCTCCCTGTTCGGAATTCCAAAAAGGGAAATTCAATACGGTGGCCAATTAGGTGGAGCCGGGTATAGGTAACTTCTGGCACCCTCCCAATTCTCCAGAAATATTTTCTTTGGCTGTCTGGGCCATAAATCCCCTCAAGAAATTCTTTAAGAATTAATTTCCCAAGTTCTTCGTATACTCTTCCTCTCTATCTCTCTCTCTTTCTTCGAAATGTCAGTAAATTGGGGGTAAATAAAATGATCTTCGTAAAAATAGGACCAGGAAAAAAAAAATTATTGATTCCTTCCGGTTGTAGCGCGGAAATCTCATTTTAAAGTCGACGGGCTGAGCTCTTAAGTAGTTCACTGATTCATGCAAATATTTCGGAAAGATGATTTGATAAAAGCGTTATCGCAAATATGACTTTTCAGCATCGATTATTGAGGGCAAGACCTTTGATCTAAAAAAAAAAATTATAATACATTTTTTTCTTTCACGGAGATGATGGAGAATAAATCTAAATTTAAATTACGAATCATTACTGCTGTTTCTATATATATTTGATTGGATTGTACCTAATCGCATTTGTAGAAATGTAAATCAAATACCCTTTTGATTTCCATTTCGTATACAATAGGAAATCTTTGGGGAAGAGGATAATATTCTATGTATGACAAAATCTAATATTTATTTCTTAAATAACTGCTTACTTACAATCTGGGTTCAAAAATTAAGGAATTATTATAATTAATAAAAGTAGACCAGTTCTGGTACGAGTGTAATAAATGTTATAATTTATCTTCATTTGAATAATTAAAAAATCCTATTTTTGCTTATTACTTACATTGAAAAGAATTCAATTACTTTTTTAATTTAAAACTCATAAAAAATACAATTACGTTCTATGCTCACAAAACTCACACATCTGCTAAAAATCATTTAGATTTTATTGTTTCTCTGCAAAAGGCACGAAGACAAAGTATGATATATCATACCATTTCTATGAAAAGATAAATAAAATATAATTAAGTACCAAACAATTACCTTTCGGGAAGAGATAAAGAGACTAAGGAATGGTGTTAAATAAGGTTTATATCAAATTTACGACGCGTACGCAAGGCAAATTAATGGTTTCGAATAAAGTTATATTATATTATTCTCGTAAAACAAGAACATTTGTCATATTTAATTTAAAATTAGTAGTAGTCAAGCTATGGAAGTTCCATCCAGTTTTTTTTTTCATAAGAATCTTTGTCAGATCGAAAATGTCATACTTGTTTCTGGATTTTGTTACCTTGAAACCTTGAAAGTGAACACCTTCCTTCAAGCAGACGCAGACTAAGCTTTTTGGGACTAAAATTAATTAATATCCAGGAAAAGCAGGCCAAAATAAAGTTAGTTTTTTTAATGTTGTATATGTTTTTTTATAAACAAATAAAAATAAAAAACTGAATTGATAAAAGATTTGAAAATAACCAATCAGAGACGTTAAAAATTTTAGATAGATCGAGGGCTTCTTTAGTAATAAGGGACCTTTTGATCTGTGTTTTGGTTTGCCAAAATTTAAACTTCCATCACGCATGATTGAATGATGATCAATTACAATTGGAAGTAATCTCTTTCAAACTTAACAAGCGATGTTACAATCTTTTGTGGTGAAAATAGAGCGGAATAAAAAGTTATATTCAATGACTATATACACTAAACCCCTTCTGAGTGGCCCAGTTTCTGCAGAACTCACGTTTCTCTGTCTTGTTTTACTATTTATACAGGTGCGGATTTAAACATCAACGAAGACGACAATTTTAATTACAAAAATGAAAAAATACACTAACATGTATACTAATAAAATTAAATTTTCTTTTCTTTGCAGATGCCAATGACGAACAGCCCTTTGTAGGTAATAATGAGAAATCAAGTTATGACGCAAATTTGTACCTGTACGAAGATGAACTCGACACTCGGCCCCGCATATCAACGTTTATATCATCCCTGGCTAATTACCAGAACACAATTCCCGCCGCCACAGACCCAGATGCCAAACCCCCGGCCCCATCGGCCCGGATGGGTAAGCGAAGACCCACTCGAGCTGGATGCAAATTGCGATAGTAACATTCTTCGTTTATTTCCATTGATTGCAGGTACTCTCATCGGAGTTTACCTGCCGTGCATCCAGAATATTTTCGGTGTCATCCTTTTCATCCGTCTAACGTGGGTGGTGGGCACAGCTGGAGCCATTTTTGGTTTTCTCATTGTTCTGTGTTGCTGCTGTGTGGTGAGTTTTAACTTGTTTTTTGTTCCCGCCTTTAATCAAGGATTTAATAAACTGAAAGAAGGATCTAAAGAGAGAAAAGCTGGTGCATGAATTATTGCGCTTTTATTGGGTTTTGGTAACGTTTTTATTTCAATAATAAAATGGGTTTTATCTCTTTTGGGGATGTTTAACAAAAGTAGTTTCTCTCTAGCACATGCCATTAAAATAATAATTGTTTTCTGACACTTGAATCAAATTTGCTGCATCACTTTTATACTCACAAAGAAAAATTTTAATTTTTAAATTTCACGCGATCAAATTTCAATTGAAATTGATTTCACCTTTTATGAAAAGTCCGTATTCAAACATAAAACGAATTCAAATATCGATGAAAGCATATTGAAGCAACTTAAAAGGAGTAAACACTGTTTTTATAGTATCTAACACATATATGTAGTCACGCAAACCTACAAAACGGACTTGATACTCGATCCGATTATAAAATAAATATAAATCCCAACAAGGCAAAAGCCATATTTTTCACTATAAGGATAAAATCTCATTTTCTACCAAACGCCAACTTAAAGTTAGGCATCCGCGAAATTCCTTGGTCTGACAAAGTAAAATGCCTAGGAATTAATCTCGACAAAACACTGTCATTTTCTAGGCATGTAACTGCAATCCTAGACAGAATAATCTTGCTGATAAAAATCATGTATACCCATTTATTAACAGACGGTCGACCTTAAGTACGGGTAATAAAATCCTCATTTACAAAGTTATATTTCAAAAGATCATGCTTTATGGTGCTTCCTTCTGGTTTCAATGTGCACGTACGCATGTTAACAAATTAGGAATTGCTCAAAATAAAGTCTTTAACTACCAAGGTTAATCATTTTTAGTAGAAAATTTTTGTGAAAAATGTAAAATAGCGGAAAATCCACTGATCCGACAACTCGTCCATAGTTAGATAATAAGGTTTAGGTTAACTATAGATACGTTAGAACATCTTACTGGGTTTTAGAAAAAATTAAAGCACTTTTCCCAAAATCGTATATTAAAATAAAATTATACCAATTATACCTTTGCTATACTACTTATATCCTCATAAATATCATAGTTGGATGCAAAATGTATTTCCAGCACTAAATTTAATTAATTAAACTATATATACAAATGAATTCAAACGTATAATTAATTACCAGAAAACTTAAATCAAAATTACCTTTATGATTATGATTATTCTGAACTTTTTCGTTTTCGAGTAGGCTATTCAAACTTAACAAAATAAGACAAAGTTTTTGTTATAACTTATGTTTACTTTATAAGCACCTGTGTTTCTAACCTTTTTAATCATAACGATATTTTAGACACCATTTTAATAAAAAAATCATATATAGGTATACATATCAATTTTTTCATCTGAATTAAAAACACGACGAAGACGTGAATTATTTACTTCAAATAAATAACATAATTCTCCTGTTGCTATACTTAGGAATATAGTCTTCCCAATCTCTTCAACGATTAGTTTTTACTCTGTATAAAATCAGTATAAATGAAAGTAAAGTAATGCTACTCGTACTTAAAATTGATGATGAGATAAGTATTGATTGAGTTTCATTATTTCGAATAATCTAAATTTGAATTTTATTATTACCGTTAGAAGCCGTAAAGCTATACAAATCGAAGTTTGAATTCTACATATGAATGTATAAAATGCAAAATTTGGATTTGGTTAGTTATGTAAGAAAGAGTTTTTTTATTTTAATGGATAAATTATTCCCAACATTTTCTAAAATACCCATAGACGCACAAACTAAAACCTAAAACGTAGTTATAAAAATCTATTAAATTGTTCCTTAATTTTTTTAGACGATGCTTACGGCTATATCAATGTCTGCAATTGCGACGAATGGTGTTGTGCCGGCGGGTGGAAGTTACTTTATGATATCAAGGTAATTAATTATTTGGAAAATACCTACATCCAATATTTTCCTCCATGTGCTTTCAGCTGGGAACTTGTATGACTTGTAACAAAACGAAAACAAGCCGTTCTTACATGACATCATAATTTATTTTTTCTTTATAGATCGCTGGGTCCAGAATTCGGTGGAGCTGTGGGGATGTTGTTTTATACAGGGACTACACTAGCTGCTGCAATGTACATCGTTGGAGCAGTTGAAATTGTTTTAGTAAGTGCTTTTACCTGGAAGCAATTACATTGCATGGTTCACGTAATTCAAAATAAAAAATTACCGACTGTTGAGTAAAAGGGCGGAATGCAATATTATATCACCATATGCCATGCCCTCTGACTTGATTTATTTGAATTCATTTTATTGTTTTATTTTAAAACAGTAAAATATTTTCTTTCAGAGATTTATTTTTATATAAATATTTAAATTGTTTTCCCGTTTCTTGCTTCTCAAATATTTATTATTCATATAACTTAAATATTGTTTTTGCTTCTCCGGGCTAAATTATTAGCTTCTTACCTAACTCCATAACTCCAAACTCATTATGCTAAAAGCATTTACTTTTAAATAAATTTGAGCTCTTCAGAAAATTATAAAGAAAGGGAAAAATTAAATTTATGGCCCAAACAAAACTTTCCCAAAATTATACATGCCTGAAAGAAATTGGCAATCCGCCAATTCGGGACGGTAATTTTTATTACGCCTTATCTCAAATTATGCAGTTGCAATTTAACTCAATTTAAAAAAAAAAAAACCTTTTTCCCTTTGTTACTACTTTCAGACATACATGGCACCCTGGGCATCAATATTTGGTGATTTTACAAAGGATGCTGATGCGATGTACAATAATTTCCGCGTTTATGGCACAGGACTTCTTATTATAATGGGTAAAAATTACGAATCTGTTTAAAAATAAAACTATATCAATCTCAATTCTCCCGTAATCAGGTTTGATAGTATTTATTGGTGTAAAATTCGTCAACAAATTTGCTACAGTTGCTTTAGCTTGTGTCATATTTTCCATAATCGCTGTATATGTCGGAATATTTAACAACATCAACGGAAATGATAATCTTTTGTAAGTAAATTTCAATAGATTGAAAGACATAATTTCTTTATTGCTACTTTTTAGTATGTGCGTTCTCGGAAAACGACTTCTGAAAGACATCGCTATTGACAACTGCACAAAAGAAGAAGGTGGACCTCTGTGGAATATTTTCTGCCCAGAAGGGAAATCGGAAAACTGTGATGAATATTTTAGGGGTATGTTGACTTAAATTTAAGGTAGCTTTAGACATTAAATCATTTTCTGTTTATAGATCATAACACTTCAATAGTAAGGGGAATTAAGGGTCTGGCAAGTGGTGTCTTCTTTGAAAATATTTACAATTCATTTCTAGAGGTAAGTTCTGTTAATGAAATAATTTGATTATGAAATAGTTCAATATACATTTCTATTGTGTATTTTTAAATTAACTTTTAAAATGGCTGGAAAACTTTAATATCCAAAAATTTAATGGATTTAATATGAAATGACAATTATGAAAATAGCAAATGTGTACCATAAATTACATATCGTTAGAATTGATACTTGAAAAAGGTCAATGAGTTAATGAATGAGATTGAGTATATTTTATAACAAAAAGTAAGTGTTTTAACAAAATCAAAATTAAGCTGAAAAGAACATACATATATTCTAAGGTATCAATGACTCAAAAAGGTGTTTTGATGATATTTATTATCACCTCATACAGATTTTGCACATTTGCATAAAACTATACTATTGCAGAATATTTTTTACTAACATTTAATGTTAAATGAAAATTGTATGTCATTTTATATCCCATAAAAATTCTTATCACTTATTTGATTTGAAATACTCATCAATTCAATCAAAATTAATGGTGGCTTTCCGTTTTAAGTTGCGTTTCTTTCAATGGGACCATATTATCACATCTTTTTTAAACCCAATCATTCTCAAATAAGTCACGTTTTTACTCGAAATCGTCAGTAAAATTTTTCAAGAATTTTTACCTCTATAGCTATATAGGATTTTAAATTTCAGCAAAATAATTATTATATCATGCTAATTTCCATTCCAATTCCAAGACGTAGATTGCTTTGTTGAACCCTTTTTATTAATTAAAAAGAAAATTAGGTATTCCAACATTTATTTGTATTGATAATATCAGTCAGTAAAAAATTTTAAAAAGAAAGCTTTTCAGAGGTTCTCTTCAAAGTGGTTAGGAAAGTGAGTTAAAGGTTATACAAAAGATTTAATAAATTTACGAAATACTGACCGTTTGAAACTTAACGTAATTGTTTTACTTTGTACATTTGTAAAAAGAATAATGTTCGAAATTTTAATCATATTTATGCAAATTCTATTCAAAATAATATTCATATTTATTTATAATATAAAATAAGTAAATTTGCAAGATTGAAGTGTTTTTCGTTAGATTATTTGACCAGTTTGATGTGGTGAAACCAATATTATTATTATTAGCTAATAGCTATCATTTAATTTACCCTGTGATAAATTTCCATTTCACATTTTTGTAACCAGCTCCATTTTTCTTATGACAAATGTAAATATAATTTATATTAACGGAAATCATTATAAACAGGAAGGTCAATACATAACATATGGAAGAGAACCAGTAGATATTCAGCAACTGCAACGACCAACATATAACCAAGTGTTTGCTGACCTTACGACCACTTTTACGATTTTAATAGGAATCTTCTTTCCTTCTGTTACAGGTAAGTCAATTAATTTGAATTAAAATTTCAATATTTTAATAACTACACCATAAAGGTATTATGGCTGGATCAAATCGATCTGGTGATCTTGCGGATGCTCAGAAGAGCATTCCCATCGGAACTATATGCGCAATCCTAACAACGAGTACAGTCTACTTGTCTTGTGTGTTACTATTTGCTGGTACCGTCGACAACCTCCTTTTAAGAGACAAGTACTTTGCTATCTTTTAGAAAATGTAAGATAGTGTCTAAAGATATATTTTCGCAGATTCGGTCAATCAATCGGTGGTAAATTAGTCGTCGCCAATATCGCGTGGCCAAACCAATGGGTCATTTTGATCGGATCCTTTCTTTCGACACTTGGGGCTGGCCTTCAGAGTTTAACAGGCGCCCCACGACTTTTGCAAGCCATTGCAAAAGATGGCATCATACCATTTTTAGCACCTTTTGCTGTTTCTTCGAAACGTGGAGAACCCACTCGAGCCCTTCTTCTCACTATCTTAATTTGCCAAGGTGGCATATTGCTAGGTATGGTATTCTCGTTGGTTTTAAATTTCAAACCTATAATTTAATAATTTTTTTTTCAGGTAACGTGGACTTGCTAGCTCCTTTACTGTCCATGTTCTTTCTTATGTGCTACGGTTTTGTCAATCTCGCCTGTGCCGTACAAACACTTCTTAGGACGCCAAATTGGAGACCTCGTTTTAAGTACTACCATTGGTCTCTGTCCCTCATAGGACTAACGCTTTGCATCTCTGTGATGTTTATGACGTCCTGGTACTTTGCTTTAATCGCCATGGGCATGGCTATTGTCATATACAAATACATCGAATATCGAGGGTATTTATATCATTCATTATAATCTTAGATAAACATTAAGGTCTAATGAATTTGCAAATTTAGGGCTGAAAAAGAATGGGGTGATGGTATTCGCGGTATGGCCCTTACTGCAGCGCGCTTCTCTCTTCTTCGGCTCGAAGAGGGACCACCACATACAAAGAACTGGCGTCCACAGATATTAGTAATGGCCAAATTGAATGACCAAAACACACCAAAATATCGCAAAATCTTCTCTTTCGCCTCACAACTCAAAGCTGGCAAGGGTCTTACGATTTGTGTATCGGTCATTGCTGGAGACTACTCAAAGATCCTTACAAAAGCAGCTGAGTCAAAGCAAAACATAAGGAAAATTATGGACGAGGAGAAAGTGAAGGGCTTTTGTGATGTCTTGGTCGCGCGAACAATATCTGATGGACTTTGTTCTGTGTAAGTTTTTTTTTTTCTTAAATTTTTTTAATACCATCAAAGATGGGCCTATGAATGGATTTAACCAAAGTCTATTCTGCACAGCATTCAAACCATTGGTTTAGGAGGTATGAAACCAAATACAGTCATTATTGGCTGGCCCTACAGTTGGCGACAAAAGGAGGATGAAAAAAGTTGGGGTGCCTTTCTGCAGGCTGTACGAACTGTTGCAGCCTGCAGAATGGCTCTCTTGGTACCAAAGGGAATTAACTTCTTCCCAGAATCTACGCACAAGGTAAGATATACTTAAACTTTTAATTTATATTTTAGGTTATATTATTTTATATTTATTTTTTTATTTATTTATTTATTTGTTTTCTGCAATTTCCCCTTTTTATTGCAAAAAAAAACCCAAGCAATTATTGGGTCCTTTGCAGATTAGTGGCAACATCGATGTTTGGTGGATTGTGCATGACGGCGGACTTTTAATGCTGCTCCCATTCTTATTAAAACAACATAGGACATGGAAAAACTGCAAACTTAGAATCTTCACAGTAGCTCAAATAGAGGATAATTCCATCCAAATGAAAAAAGACCTGAAGACCTTCTTGTATCACTTGCGAATTGAAGCTGAAGTTGAAGTTGTAGAAATGGTAAGTTAAGAGTATCCCAGATAATGTATTCCAAGAACTATTTGATGACTTTTAAAACAATTTTCTTTTGCCAAATTCCTTTAATTATTAGACACAACCTTATTTCAGATTATAACACAAATTTTCAAACAGATCTGAAATATAAACGAGTTTTTAACATCGAATAAGCAGTTGTAATAGAATGAAAAACTAATCTACTAATTCAATTAAATTTCATGGCCAAAAGTTCTAAAATTGCAATCTCAAAGTGATTTTTGGTCATGCCAATAATATTCATAAACATGTAAATATAGGTACGATAAACACTTTTCCTTTGTACCAAAGAAACACCAACTTATTAAAGATATTCATACTTAAAAAGGAATTTCAGAAAAATATAAAATTACAATTTTTAAATGCAAATAAAGTTCTTCCTATTCTATATTTTTATATCCTCTACTAATATTTAAAAATTAAAATGTTAACAGATGAACAGTGACATATCAGCATACACTTATGAACGCACACTAATGATGGAACAGCGCAACCAAATGTTAAGGGAACTGCGATTGAATAAAACTGAACGCCTTGGTGTGGTAAGTATCTTTTTTTGATTTTAACTGAATGCTCAGAATACACTGGAATATTTAACTTTTATGTGTTTACTAATATAATTTTAAATACATATATGATGGAGTAACCCAGCGATAAAATATATAAAATCATTTTTCTTTTACACAAACAAGGTGCAAACTTTGGTGGATTTCAGCGAAGGCACAGGAGAGGATAAAATGCCTTTGGTAAAAAATGTACCTGAAAAGAAATGTGCAAAATTTAGGCCCAAGAAAACTCATAAAAATACATTAATATTTTCAATTATTTTCATTATTCATCGAAAAACGATCATTTCTGTGTTTCACCTGCATTCAAACAAAAAAATACCAAAATTTTATCCAAAATTTCAAATTGTGTCTTCAATGTTTAGAAATTTATTATGATATATTCGCTATTTGTGTTAAATTCAGAACACTTGTTCATGATTCACTCTATATTTCATCGGTTATTTCATAAAACAATCATAAATTTTTCTGAAATCTCATCGTATTTTCGTTTTGTTTTTCATCATATTTAGCTATATTTTTATTTTGGTTTAAGGTTTTTACTATATGTGTGATTTTCTCGTTTTTCTCGTTTTCCTTTTCTAATTTCAATCATCGTTGGTTTTCCTGTGTGTTTTTTAAATGACTATAAAATATGTTAAATAAATATAAAATATTAAATTACTTATAACAGTTGCTTTAAAACCAAAAACTGTAACATTGAAAAACCCTTTTAGTATGATTATTACTTTTGATTGACTTCTAATCAAAGTGTGACCTACATACATTTGCTGTGCAACACTCACTTTCTTCAACCCCACTCAAATAGTCATACCAGTGATATTCGTTTTACAGCACTGACCTTTGATTTATAAAATTTATTGTATTCCACGTAACCCAAAATTTCCAAAAATATAATTGGTATGCTTTTAACTTTTGTACAAATTTAAAAAATAATTCCTTCAACATTTGTGCTCCACATAATGTGATCTCCAATTTATTCCCTTTGCACTGTTGTAAAAAAATTAAACTCCATGTGTAAATAAGAAAGAGGCTAAAAATCGACTTTATTACTTTTTCTTTTTAATTTTTTAAAATTTTTTCATCATTCTATAAACTTCTAAATCATCATTCATGAAATTCACACTTGATATTTACATACACACAGATGTTAATTTACACATCAATATTTTTAATTAGACGATTTATTTACGAATTGTAGATGTTCACAATTGTTGCTTGATGTTGGTATACGATATGTCAAATGAGTGTATTTTATTTAAATCACATGTTTATATGTTTCCTTAAGTGATTAGGAAAATTTGCATGTGTGTAATGAGATAATGTTTCCGTATTTTTATTGATTTTTTAACATATTTTTTCATATTTTGTTTTCTTAGCAAAATTATGACAAAAGATTGAATAAATAAATCGCATAATTGACAAGTATAAAACAAATTATTTTTTTTTTTTTTATAAAAGGTAGACCATTTGCACTGAAATCTATATTTAATCTAAAACTAATATGAATCCCCTCTAAAAGTTCTTCTCTCATAAATTTCCTCATTTTTTGGTACCTACATATGCATCTGGTGGTAAATTAATATTATGATTCATGTTGTATACATATGTATTTCTATTCGCTTAACTGGCTTTTTTCTACGAAAGTTAAGCGTAATTTTCGCGGAAAATGTACATAGCCAATTTTTTAGCACAAAAGCTACACTAGAGCTTTAATATAATAAAAACCTTCGAACGTTTTTTTCTCTATTACAAAAAATCCATACGATTTATAAAATACATGTGGTTCCGAAGTAAGAACTAATGAAATTATGTCATCCAAGTTATCGAAATTTTAATTGTGAATATTTAATTTTTGATTTTTAGAGAAATTTGCTCGAAATTCGTTCTCTAATATATTTTCAATATTCTCAATTCCCCATATTTTCATGAAATCAACCTAAATGATTCCTACGTATGATAAACTGGAATTAAAATATTTTTCAACATCGAACTTTAAGCTATGCAATATTAAAAAAAAACAAAGTGATACAAAATTGAAAACATCTGAAACGGAAAACGTATGGGAACTTTCATAATTATCGATTTTTTTAATTAAAATATGTGTGTACCTACATATGATACATATTCAAAAGTTTTATTACTGTATACCATTTAAATTGTATTGTCTGCCCCAATTTTCCAAAAATTCAGATGAATAACTATTACAAATTTTCCGCAATCAATATACATATGTATATCTGAATATAAAAATTAAATAAAAGCTTACAAAACCCATCCATCATGCCAAACTTTAAATTGATTTCCGCTTCGTTGATGTTTATTCTCACAAATTTTTCTTGGTAACTTGAATTTCTAGTTGAAGTTTTTAGGGTGCTGTGGCCAGGATAACTGAGATTCATGTATGCATGTCACAAACCCTCCTACCTATTTAATTTATTTTATGTCTATTGAAATGAAATTTTATATTCAACCGTACGCTGACCGAAAAACTGAAATAATGAGAATGTTTTAGTCCCCAGTGCCATAGAATAAAAAGTGTAACTAATTAAAAATTTACTTTTATTAAAACTTTTTTTATGCGTTTCAAATTCGTCAAGTGAAATTTTCGACACCTAGAATAAGGGAATTTATTGAATAATAATAACTATGAGATCCTTTGCGGAAATATAAGGGAATCTATTGTTTTCGCATTTCCCTTTTTGTTAATAAATTAATTTTATTAAGAATTGCATATACGAATGAAACATGGAGGAAAGAAATTACACGTATAATGAGGACACTATTTCTTCGCAGACAGTAAAATTAATTGTAGTTTATAGCTCCCTTCACCCACATTTCTATTATTTAGTAATTTACTCAGACAACAAGGCAAGTCACACTGAACGTGTTGAATACCAGTCCTCACGGATTTTAGGGGTAAAAGGAGCCGGAATTATCTTGATTCAACCCTCTTTATAAGTGACATTAACAAACAAATACATAAAAATTAAAACGGTAGTTGAGTAGCATGAATTTTACTGATAATGTTCATGTAACACGACAAAGGGCTATATTTTCGTCCCCAATTTTGATTAATAAATAGCCATGTCAACCATCACGAATAGCAATTACGCAAAATTGGTGATTTTCATTATAATGATACCACTTTGGAAAGCTCTTTCCCTTAATCAATATACAATCCCTTTATTCAAGATTTTTTAAACTACATCTAGAACCTTTTAACTTTGATTTAATTTGCAGCATATGATGAAAAACAATAAGTATATAAAACACCACTGAAACAACACTTTGCTCTTTAAGGCTCTTTGTTTGTTGAGTACATGGATAAAAAAATTGGAATTGAAAGATGCAAAGCTCTTGAAATTCTATGTGAGTTACTCGATTATGTGCCATGTACACAATAGGATGCAATACCTTAAAGGGTTTTCCATGTTATCAAAGTTCTATTTCCGAATGGCATAGTTGGTCATCCTTATGGAAGGAACCATATACATACATACAAAAGGCTGCAAACGTAAAATATTTTGCTCAAATGGAGCACCCGCATCTTCGATTGGCTCCTTTTCGGAATACAAAACACAAAAGATATCTTTCCAAAATATGTTCATGCATTCGCGAATTTCATGGATAAAGAAAATTTTAATCGTACGCATGAATGACGCAAGACATGCCAACAATTGGCTTATTATTTATTTAACAGAAGCCGACCTTAGAAAGATTTATACCCAGATACCGTCCAGTTATGAATTTCACAGAGAATGTTTTGGACATGTTGAAAAAGCGAATAAGATTATCTAAACAAACAAACCATTCATGGAGTTTATAAACTTAAAATTGCAATGCTTTGCTGCATGTAAAATGTCGTCCCTGTTGAAAGAACGTCTAACAAGCCTGATTTAAGTTGTATTAGATATCCTGTCCTCTGAAAACTATCGAATATCCGAAATGAACCTTACATTAAAAACGATATTTCGTATTATTATTACCTATTCTCGATTCCAAACGGAAATCAAATTCGATCGGAATGTAGGAAATTTTTAAGCAGACTAGACATGTACACAAATTTGTAATAGTCAATCTCCTAAAACTCGTTTGAAGTTCAGGAAAATGAAAATTTAATAAAATCAATGATTTACCGATTAATCGGAAAATCCCGAACCATTCATTATTGTTCATAAGATTACTCATAGAAGCGCATTATAACTTCAAACTTTTAAAATACATACTTTCGTACAGAGTGAATATCAGGGCTTAATGCGAAATAAATAAACGTCTAACTCAACGTGCAAAGTCAAGTATTAAAATATCCTACAAGAAAAGTGTAAAACTCCAAAAGTCGTTCTCAGACACAAACATATCTTATTAACCTATCCAAAAATCGATACGAACCTCTTAATAGAGCTACTGCACCACTTTGAAACCACCCTTTAACAAACTATTTTTTGAATAAAAATAATTATTGTTAACCTTTAATCACTCAGTTACTAAACTCGCTCGATAAGTGAAATTACATTACATCCTTAATTTCATTGAAAAATTATTTAGTCTAAAAATAATTGACTATACAAAATATATATAAGTGCATAAGACTATCTATGTACAATATATCAACCGCAACTGAGGCTATGAATTTAGTAAATTATTAATAAAAAAAAAAAAAACATAATGTGCTAAGAAAACCGATTTTTTTCAGGGGGATATTAAGAAATTAAATACCAGTGCCATGCTTTGGTATTATTCTTCATAATTGTATCTATGTAATTAACAATTGTTACAATTTTATATAGAAATTCATATAAATAATCTTATCATGTAACTCTTTTCTTTGTCACATTCATATGCTATTTTATATAGCATATTTTCGTAATTAATATTCATTCTATGCACTTAAAAACTTAAGGCAAGCAATGGTAAATTATTTCGTAAAAAACGAAAAAAGAGAAGAATATTGTATCTGTACTCATGATCCATACGTCGGATATCAAGCAGATCAAATTAAATGTCGCTTTTGCATTGTTAACCCTCAGTTGGCTAATGTAACAGAATTTAAGTCGTTACTCCGCGGAGTTCAAAAGTCACTCTTAGATTGAGCAGACTCTATTCTGTGCTTCAATTGAAAAACAAAAATCTGAAATGCTTTAAAAATTCTAACTAAATTAGCGCCAAGCCAAGCCCGCCCAGGGTTTAGTCAAGTTAAAAAAGTAAACTCCGTAATTATGTACTGTGATTACCTACATTTCTCTCTCTTCTCAGTCTAATTTTATAAATATGTAAATGGCGCGATAATTGAAAATATATCCAAACTTTTGATCTCCATGGGGTAACTGAGGGTTAATATCTAAATATTCTAACTTTAAGAACATTAATTCGCCAGACCACCGCAAATTCTAATGGATCAAATGTCATAAAATACATAAAATAACTCTCATTTTGATTTTTACAATTTACAGATATCTTTAATAAAACCTTTCAAGCCCAAGGTGGGGTTTAGTTCGCACTTGGATAAAATAAATCGTAAAACTGAAGTAAGTTTCACAATATAAAAAACAATAGTTCGCCTAGACTCAATTAAATCTATCGTCGTAAGCAACTCAAAGAAGAAATTTAACTTTTCAAGAATCTACTCTTTCAAATTAACAAAATGAATAAAATATCTCAAGCCTTTCTCTCTTAGTTAATGCACAAAATTATATTTATGTATGTACCTACCTCTACTATTAGAAGTAGACGTCATTTCTCTTATCACACAAATAAAAAACCGAAATTGCCAACGCAATGTATTGAATTTTATCCATCGCATTCATTCGCATAAAAGTTTGCTAGTTTCGATTTACATAAAAAAATATTGGAACAGGTGCACCTAGTTACTGGATATGACCCTTTAACAAGCTGAGCATGGGTTTCACTGCCACAAAATAAAAAATTTGTTAGTTACGTCTGTCTGACTGCTGCTATATTTCACTTAAAATTAAAAGCTACAGCTGCTGCAATGAATTTTTTTTATCTAAAATTATTTGCATGTATTTTTTTTCGTTGAAATTTTATTCTTTTAGCTGACCTAAGTTCGGAGAAAAATGTTGTTACAATTATTTCGAAAACAAAAAAAGCTTTATCAATACTTTTCGAAATATGTATTTCAGAAATTTGATGTTTTCATGAAATTGATGTGTCTTTGTGGTGTGTCATTTAGTTTAATTAATATATAGATGTAGGTTTTCATATACATAGATAGTATCACATACCTCATTTGATAAGCTTAATTTTAATTAAATCGATAAATAAGAGCCGAGATCTAGACATTTAATTCTCACTTTAGAGCTAAAAAACTCAACCGTTTTTATTAAAATATAATGAGTCTATAATTTCGATTTTACTATTGTTTAGAAACAAACATTAGTTAGAACAAAATTAAATTTCAGTTAGCCCAATTTGTAAGTCAAATTTTAATAAAAGTATTGTGGACTTAAACTTTAGAGCTATTAATGCTCTTTGGAAAAAGAAATCATTCTTTTCTTTATATTTTTTTTTCTTAAATTCAATTAATGTAACTTCATTCAAGCTAGCAGTTCTGAAAAATTAAGTTCTTTTATACTTTTGTAAACTACTGTTCATAAAAATTACTGAAAGACACATCAATTTCCTTGTTGTTATTTAAAACATAAATGATAGAAACGTAATTTTTCTTTAAAATAATTTAAATTATAAAAAAAAAAAAGCTGTTTGAAATTAAAAACGTTTGTTTAGCTTTTGATGTATCCCGTAACTCATCTCACAAGAGCAAAACGACTTCCTGTTACGCTTTTAGTTCGAAACTGGAGATAGTGAACCCTTTCTAAATTCATCAATTAATTCGCAGGTGCAAGCAATCGTAGATCATCACCACGATGCAACAAGAACTGCAACTAAAGTGCGTTTCGCAGAAACAAGTGAAAATAAGGGCGAGCTATTCAACAGTCAAGAGCCAGGCAATGACGACAACAAGGACACGGTAATTTTTCCCTTAAAATCCCGCCCTTCATTTTGCATTTTGATTATATGGCAGAATAATTCGCAGAGTAATTCACCTAAATGCGAAGACGCAAATGGCGCAAAGGAAAAAGTCACCGATTGTCCTTCACCCAATGACCAATCTGACCAAAATAAGGAAGCATACAAAGCAAAGGAAGACGAGAAAGAGAAAGGACAAGACGAAGATGAAAAGGAGAAAGCAGATAAATTACCTGAAAACAGTGAAAAATCCAAACCAAACCAAATTAAACCGTAAGTTTTTCGAAAAAATTAGATATCTCTATTCGGTTAAAGAAATTAAATTAAATTTACGCAACATTATTTTTTATACACAAATATTCTAACATAACATTCATTCATTTTTTATAATTTACTATATTTTGGTTAAAAATCTACATATATGCTCATGCAAATTCAATCCTGCAATATTTGAATTATTCAAGAAACTTTCATAAAACTGAGTTTCTGGGAGTCGCTGATTTCTAATCAAATCATAACTCCAAAAAATTGAGCACCCAGAAGTTTTCGAAAATCCAATATCATATACATAGTTGAAAATATAGTTGGGTTTAAATATGAGTATTCTGTTTTTTACATTTTCTACAATGTTAAAGCCTTCTAATTAAAATATTACCTTAATTTTTTTTTTAACAAATCGTGCGTGAAGAAAAACTCGTGCTACAATGCCTTTAGATAATGGTGGCAATTTTTACTATTTTTGGTTTTTCTAAAACACTTTACAATTAACTAACAATATGAATATGTAGAATGTTGAAAATTAACAAAACATAAAACAGATTGAAACTGTATGAAATAGTCGAATAAAATATTAAAAAATAGCAAAATAATCCTAATTAAAATTAATTATTTTCACAGTGACGAATTCAATGTAAGGCGGATGCATACGGCTGTGAAACTTAATGAAGTTATTGTAAATAAATCACATGACGCCCAGTTAGTAATACTTAATCTACCCGGGCCTCCGAAGGACACCCAATTAGAAAAAGAGAGCAATTGTAAGTTTGCCATTCAAATTTTGATTGTGAAGACTTCAAACAATCATTAAATTTTTCAGATATGGAATTCTTAGAAGTACTTACTGAAGGATTAGAGAAAGTTTTAATGGTAAGAGGAGGCGGTCGAGAAGTGATCACCATCTATTCTTAAGCAGACCGAGATCATCTTCGTGAGCGCGGCACAACACCCCGCAGTCATGTAACACATTTAAGCGTGATTCAAATCCATACGAAACGAAAATTCGGGTTAGGACCCGGACGGGTTTTTAAAATATAATTTTAGGAATAAAGAAAATTGATCGGAAATTATATGAAAACTTAAAAAAAATATATAGTGTGTTATTTTTTTTTTTGTAACGTTTTGTGTTACGTTAACGTCTTTTTTCGATTCACCTTTGATGCAAAGGAATGAACTTTTCTGTAACAGAATGAGCAATTGGACCACAAAATATCGATTTTTAGAAATTTTGTGAATTTTATGCCACGTAAGTTTTATTAGTCTTTACGTTAATTATATTTGATTCTATTCAAGTTTTATAGATTGTACCAAATTTTATAAAACCAAAGTTAATAATAAAAAAAACGCCCCACTGGGTAATTTGTTATTTATTAGCCATACCGCAAGATTATTGTGCCATCACTTTGTAAAAGTGAAAATTTGTAAATTTCAAAGACGCTTCCATTCCACGTAGCTTTAGATAAGGTACCCGCTAAGTGCATGATTTTGTATTTTTGAGCGTTTGTAAACTTACATCCCGATACATCAGCACAATCACCTACTGAGTAGGAAAGCAGGCGCAATCAATGTCAGAGCACTTGTGTATGATTTTAACCTAAATTAGTTCCTTTTGCTTTTTATACTATATCAATTTAAAAAAACAAACAGTTTATAGTAAACGAACTTTTAATAAACCCGCGCATTAAAAGGTGGTCGTGTCAGTTGACGGGATTTTTTTCAAATTTTGGCATCATGTACCCATAAACAAAATTCAAGTAATTTATTTTAAGATTTCTCGTTAAAATGTATGAATTAATATAAATAATAAAACTCGAAACTGCCATTGGAACTTTAATTCCTCTAACATGAAAATGAGATAGGTAAAAATCTAGGTATATTAATTAAGAATATAACAAATGAAAAGTAAATAAAATTGCATGAAAATGGCAACAAGGCCTACTCAGCACTTTATTTCGTATAAATTATAATAGATCTGACGAAATAATAAAACTAAAATCGTGCATGAATGTACTGTAAGACACATACATATATGATTAATTAACAAAAAAAACAAGTGGAAACAATTCAAGACTGTAGCTAAAACCTATAGAAAATTGTTTAAATCGTATTCTATCGCATTGAATCATTTTAAAAGTTTATTTTCGTTGTTGTACCTCGTTGCATCACATTGTTAAGATTTCTAATACTTGTTATTGTACAAAATCAAACTCTTTAAAAAAATGTTCTAGCTATATTTTGAGGCAAAGGCATTTTGAAGTGGTGATCGCTAATTATAAATTGTATTTAACATTTACTCAGATGTACATACATACAAACAATCCTAGCATCAAAAAGGGAACGAAAAACTAGATATAATCATTTTGATTAGGAAAAGGTTAATCGATTTTACATAATAAACGCTAATAAACGTAGGAGTTATAACAATTCATTTTATTTATATTTGCCTCAAAAGTTTTCTAAATCTAAGGCTAGGTTGCTCGTATATAACAAACAACTAACAAATCTTTTGGAATGCATTTTTTTCGGTTATCTAATAAGATTTGGAATTTGGGACCAAATAATAGTATTTCATGAAAAAATAGTCCATTTTTATTCCCACTTAATGATTTAAGTTTAGCTCCAAACAGAACCTCCCTCAATCGAAAATGAAATTTTAAACATTTGTATTTAAATTCGCCTTCTATTTAATAAATGAAGTTTACTATAGATTGAACCGGAAAATATATTTGGTCCCTTTTCGAAAGTTTTAAAAATATAGTAGAAGTGAAATTATGTATACAATTACAAACATTTCAAAAACTTTCAATTCAGAGTCAAAAATATTTTTTCAGAGACAAGTTAGACTTGAGAAACAAATATGAATAAAATAAAAGTTATACCTCCCACTAGACGAAAAAAACATTTAAAATTAATATTAGCATAGTAATTAAAAGATAGTGATTTCCTTCGTAGCTAACTCAACATAAAAAATAGTTGATCGTTGTCTAAATAGCGAACTCTTGATAGAATATAATTTCGCATTATCTTTTTCAGTTCTATAAAATAATGAAGAATAAACAAAGCAGAAATAAAAACAGCTCATTTACTGTGAATCAAAATATTTTTTATCGAAAAAGAATAAAAAACTAATATAAAGCTAGCATACGAACAAAATCAACTCAAGTTGTAATATAGGAATTAGATATACATATAAAATTAATTTTAGAGCTTAGAGTTAATCCGGATAGTATAAATTCAAATTTAATTGTCGCTGTATGTACGCAGGCTTTAGGTGTTTATTGACTGCATTCTGAGGCTGATACAGGAGTAACTTAAATCAATAAAATAATGCCGATTGTTTTTTGCAAATTTCCATTTCAAACAATTCAGTTGATTTCTGACTACATACCAACATTTTTCAGTTGAACTAATAGTTATGTTGTAGCGGAACTGAAGCGTATGTAGTGGCTGTGAAAAATCGACCGGAAAGCATAAAGTATACGCTTTTCTCTAGAATATGCACAAAGTAGAAGCTAACAAACGACTTCTATTCTTGTGTAAATTTGAAAAGATTCTATTCAATTCATTTGACAGATCTATTTTGTATATGTAGAAAGTAAAAATGCGACCTATATCTATATATATAAAACAAAGTCGGGTTAGTTACACCATTTATAACTCAAAAACAGCTGGACCGATTTTTATGATCTTTGATTTGTTGGATTCGTCTCCGCCCCGAATAGCAGAATAACTATTAAAATATCGAAAAAAAATTTATGAATTGGAGTTGGAAGGTTGCTTGGAATTCATAATCTTTGTTTGACTTTATTTTATACATATGTATATAGATAGATAGATAGACAAAAATGAGAACAAAGGATTTTGCAACTTACATAATTAAATCGTCATCTAATTAATTAACACAAATTGCACCCGCGCTGCGAATCCCGATAAAACGCGATTCAATGCCACGAACTTTCACCTGAGCACCAAATTAATCACTTTATGACCGGCGAGCATCTCGGCACTCAACACTTCTTCGCGTCGAATTTTAAGATCATTTTCGCGTCGAATTTTTAGAAATTTAACAATATTACGACGGCGAACTCTTTAGTGAGTATACTTACGCAGTAATTAACCGGATTAAATGAATTTAAATATATTTTTTCACTCCGAGACGATGCTGGGCGCGCAGTTTCCGAAAATGTCACTTCCAACTAACGGAAATGGCGGAGAAATGTCCACTGAACTCAAAGTTCAGGGGGAACTGTGAGGAGGCGCCTGAGCGGGAAATTTAAATTATTTAAATCATTGTGCAGTTTCTGCGGCAATGGAAAAATATATTTTATTGTTCCGATCGGCCTGAGTTTTATATCCTAAACTTCATAGAAAGCAGAATGATGTTAAGACACTTTCTTTTCCGAGAGATTTATTTTATATTATCTATATAATAATGAATCCCTATTTCCCGTGGTCACGAGATAACTTGAGAACGACTTTCGATTTCATTCATCTTTTTTTTTAAGTTTTCTAATACTTTGTAGAAGGTTCTTACGGAAAGAAAAGTTAAGAAAATTGCGAAGAAAATTGGAAAATTTCAGAAAACTTTTAACGAGCTAAGTCGATTCGGTAGAGCGTTGAACTTTTAATCCAACGGTCCAGGATTCAAATCCTGCTCGGGCAGAATCACTTTTTTTCATTTTGTACACCGGGTAACATAACTTGAGAACGACTTTACCGATTTCATTCATCATTTTTTTTTTTTTAAAGTTTTTAACGACTATTTAAACTTCGCGCGTTTGACAGGGCAACGTCTGTCGGGTCAGCTAGTTATAAAATAAAATGAGGCATATCCAAAACTCATTTCCTGAAATTCGGCCGGCCCAAGTGATGCATCGGTCATCGACAAACCTAGATTGATTCAATCCTATATTCTAAATCAAACCAGATAGAAGTTGATTCGACATTTACTTCAGTTGTTAAATAATTGGTATTTTTATATTTCATTTTGGTTCTGAATTCACTTGATCAAAGTCCAGTTTTTCCATTTTTCTACAATTAAATTTTTTCGCTTTAAAAATTGGATACCATCACAACACAATTTTGAGAAATAAGTCGTTATAAATTTAATTAAACATTGGTACCCTATCGACAAAATTCCATACCTTTACCTCCACTGTTACTTTCGACTAAAACTCTAATCGAATTGAATTCTTAAATACCCCTACTACTAGGTGAATTTCATTTAATATTCCTACAGTACTTTGGATAAATTAAATATTTAAATGTTGGGCACTTTAGATATTACGCTAATTCCGCATCACCAATCAAATATTCTTTCGTCAATTCTAAATTATAAAACCGATAAATTTTGTAATGAAATAAAATACGCAGGAAATGTGCAAAAAATAATCAGGCAAAATCACATTCCGCAAGCAATAACGTCTGGAGCTTATGAAGAATGAAAGAGACGAATAGTTGAAGAGGAGACACCGTGCTGTTATAATTGAGTTGAATTTTTTTAAATTATTATTTTACGTAGCTTATACCTTATAACCTCGTCCAAAATTAACTTTATAAACCTAGATTTTAACCATTGGTCCCCACATTTAAGTAAAATTATAAGTCTACTTAATTAAATTGTTATATTTTAGTGTTTACTATTATTTATTAGGTATATATTTTAAATTATTTTCTTTTCAACTCATTATTACACTACGACTTCTCCGGTACGTTCAGAGTGATGTATGAATGCATTTAACGAGTGAAAATGTTTAGGAAAGACGGATTCGAAGTGAAAGTTTTCATAAAGAGTATTATATGAGTGATTCAGCAATTGGACTGTAAAAATCCGGTTCGACATAAGTTGATTAAATTCAAACCATAAGATTAGTCTACAAAAACTGGCGACTTAAGATCAATTCTTATCCCATAGAATTCTGTAAAGAATAGTTCGAATAAGACTAGGATTAACTTCAAAAACAGTCAGCGTCAAATTATATGTGTTAGTTAGAATATGATATGACAAAAGTGCATACTTAGTCTAAGTGGAGCCTAAGAAATATGGGAAAAATTTTTAAAAGAAAAAACAAAATGAAAAATTGCGATATTAGTTACGAGAACTAAAAAAAAAGTTGGATATATGTAAGTGTCTACGTAATCATATTTTAAATTTAAGATATTTCTTAATTTTGATGATATTCGTAAATTTGAATTTTGTGCGGAACAACAATTCGAATGTGAAGACCGGGTGGTGACTTATACAATGCGAAAAACATCAAATTTTAAATATATAAATAAAACGTTTATAAGAGAGCATTAGTAAGATATATCTGTATATAGAATTTGTGCTCTTATTAATTTACTCAATCAACGTGTGTGTCCTTTTTCAAAAATCGCATGATACGTTCTCGTTTAGGTGTCGAAATATGTTTTATTTTGCGAAATGAAATTTTCGACCTTTAGATGTATATGATTTGCATTTTTAGACTAAATTGATTACGTTCAGAGAGAGGTTGATGCAATATACACAAACAGTTATTTATATAAAGGATAATAATAAAATATATAAAATAACTTGTTTCAAGACACGACTAAAGTTAACCAATTTAATTAAGTATTTTACACGATTGTGAGTGCGTATATTGCTTTTGGAACGATTAAGCGCTCAGTCGTTTAAAACCTCAGCCCATAATCTAAAAAGAACTATGTATTACATTTTCGGGTCATCTATATTCCTTAAACCAATAAAAAAATAAAAATAAAACACATTTTATCTGTGTGCTATTGAATTTCCAAAAGCAATGTCTCACAACTTGCGGGGACTTAAGGAAGAACACAAAATAAAAATAAAACATATGTGTTGATTTTTGCGTTATTCTTTGTAAGTAAAGTTATATTCAAATGTTATGTATTTTTAGAAAAACAAAATATTTAAAAGAAAAAAAATTCTATATAAATTCTTAAGGAAGCAAGTTGTATAAATGTAAAATTAGAGAAGGTAAAAATTTTTTATTACACTTTTGCGTTAATCAACCATAAACACCACCTTGACTTTTGCATTTGTATAGATCCAACGACTAAATGCCAAATAATTTGAATGTGAATGGAGGAGAAACAAACCGAAGATGAAATATTTTTAAAAAAAAAAAAGAACAACTAAAGAAAGGGACGTAAATGAAAAACAACATTTATTTCTGTTATACTCGTCTTTCTAAAAAAACCAAAAATAAAAATTATTTACAAATGGTGACTAGGTCTAGTGAACTACTCAAATTTTTGAAGTTAAATATGAAGAAGAAACACAATATAGACAAAGTAGAGGAATCCAAACTTAAAGAAGAGTACAAAGTGCTCAAGTATTTCGAAACATATAAATTGCACAATTATTATTGATAGTAGATTCACCGATAATCATAAGCAACTAATGAAAGATATATAGAGTAAATTAAAAGACAAAAAAACATTAGAAATAGCAAGTTTATCTCTGATGATTCTCCATCACCTCTTACCTGTGAGCGTGTGTAACACCATGCTATAATTAACTCATGTACAGGCAGGCCGAGGACATGTTTTTAAATTAAAATCGTGCTATCCAAAAATGCGCAACAAAGTTCTTCTCAGAGAAGTAATAAAAATTGTAAGTCCTCTAGAAGCAAAATCAAACATTTTGAGAATACATAAAGTTTAAATATATTCGAAAGTAATATTTCAATAAAACAACAATTATTTAAAACCAAACAGTTTTTTACTCACTTATCTTATTTTACTTTTGCTAAAACCATTTGCTTTCAATTTTCCCAATATTTTTTTAAAGTTCATACCAATATTAATTATACTAAATTGAATCCTGTACGAAGGTCTGTTATTGATTAATAATTTATGTTTTAGAGTTTAGAATCGATGGTACAAGATCTTCGAACATCGAAAAAATTTGATTTCCTCCCATTCTAAAAAGTTAATATTTTATTATTTTTAAATAGGACAGGTGTTTATGGCACTTTCGATATGGATTGAAAATTTTAAAGCTGGATCGAAATGACGACTTATCGATCCCGATTGAAAGTCTCGATCCGGTTCGTAAAGTAATTATTTGAGTCGATCTACATCAACTGTAACCGACTAAAAAGAGGTCGTAAACAAGGTATGAACATACATATATGATGCTCCAATCTGCAATTTTCACCGCTCGGAAAACTCCTTGGAATTCACTTCTTGTATAAATTACGAGTGCTCTAAAAGAAACAGTGGATATGCTTCACATCCGGCTTTCTAAAGCATTTAAATGTATAAATAAGCCTCGTTAAAATTGGTTACTTTGCGGGCGAGTGCAGGGCTCTCTAAAGTGCACTGGAAAAAGTAGACAAGTTTTAAGAAATTTGAATTTTGAAACATTATCAAGAAGGCAAGACGAGCCGTAAAGTGATCCATGAGAGGGATAAATAAACAAAATTTTAGCATTCAGCCTTTTAATATATTTTATTACAAAAAAAAAAAACAAAAAAACTTGTACAAAAATTGTCTTAGAAATGAATTAAACTAATTACTTACATTATACTAGAGAGCCTTAATCTCGCAATAGTTTTTTTGTTCGCCATAATTATAATTCTTAAATAAATAAAGTACGAGCAGACGTCGCGACAAATATTGTTTGACAAAAGAGAAACAGGAACAAATACAAAGATATGCGATGTGTGTTTTATGTGAAAGACGAACCTGCAGTAATACTAATTCGGTGAGATTACAAGTAAAATATTCGAAAGGGTTCTTACAAATAGATCAAACAATGAACAGAAACAAACTCTACATAAATGTTTGAAATAAACTGGGTTTAGGGCACTTTGAGTACTTCACATGTAGGCAGAGTGGAGGAGGCTCGCTGGTTAGAAGCAGAGTCTCTTCAGCGACTTTCGTCTGTTCGTCGACTTACGACTGCGCGAAATGGAGGAGTTCAGCTGCACAATTCCGTTCTGAAGGTCCTCCTTAGACGGGGACACCGGCTCGTACAGTCTGCACGGCCTGCCCGGGTGGTAGTCGCAAAGGCATTCGAGGCAAAATTGGAACCCACACGCCAAACCAGAGCATTCTGCGTATGGCCGAAACGGCGACGACAATCTTCGTTGGTAGAAAGAAGATGCTTGAAGAATACCAAAGTCCACGGAGATAGACTTCACAAGCTTCCCGGGGACTTTAGTTTTTGGCACATTGAATGTTGGCTGAGAAGAGGACACCGCGTTGTTGTTGTCGCAAGAATTAGATGCGTTACTTATATTATGCAAGGTACTTAAAGTTGAGTGGAATGATTCGAAATGACTACTTTGATTGCTCTGGCCTGGCTGTGGCAGTGGTGTCTCAATGATCCGGCTCGACTTCGAACAACGCGGGCACTTTGTAAGCTTCTCGTTGTCCTGCAGAGTTCGTACTACCTAAGGATATTACAATTTCACTATTAGCTAACCTTTGTTGTAACACAAAATATTTCAATAGAAGGAAGAAGGGGAATAGGATTGAAAATAACAATAACAATCTAAATTTCTAATCCAAAGAATTGCCGTCCAAATAGGCTTTTAGTAATCCCTAGTAGTAATTTTAAATTAGCAAATTATGTTAGTTTCTCAAAACGACAACGCCAATTCCGAATCAATTGTTAATATCCTTATAACTGCTAAACCATGGATTTTAAAGAAAAATGTTTTGCGCACCAAATAGTAGAATGGTCTCGTGAGTCAAAAATAAATTTATAAAAATTATTTAAAATTTGTTATCCCCCCACCCCACCCCCAAAGTATAAATCAGGAAATTTTGAAAAATATAAAAAACATTAAGTATAAGGTGTAAAGAGAACTGATACTGATAATTTTATTATTTCGTGAACAACCTTCGATTCACGTATTTTCTTTTTCTTCATCGTATAGATTTATAGGAATTGTTATACATAATATTTCAACTCGACGCCAATAGAAAATTTTTAAAAACCTTTTTTTTTCAATGTGTTGTCAAAATAATAAAAAATAAGACTTACCTTTTGATTTTCATGAAATTTCCTTTTAGATGGGCTTACAGGCGGAGAATGCAATATCGTTAAAGATCGCTTTCGGTCGTTTTTATTACTTAGAGCAAAAGGCGCTCTAACTGTAGTCTCATTACCCTTGTCATCCTTTATTTTTATGCTGCTCTTCGCCACACTATAAACTTTGTATTCGCCATTATTTTCCTTGCTCAAGTTACATGCTTCTAAGTAGCTCCTCAATCTTTCATTAGCTCTGGTATTAGAACGAACAATCCTTCTATAACTCCTCGATGTTTGTATTAAGTTCAAAAGATCTTGACTAGAAAGCAGTTGGAAAATTTTTTCAAGGACTAGTGTATATGGCTCAAGTTTTGAAATTATGTTTAGATATGTTATTCCATCGTAAAACTTGCGAGGTTTCTTTTCGAGCTTCTTCTCAGTAAATTTCTTCTTGTGCAAGACCTTTAAGGCGGGTGGTGTTTTAGACGGCGTATAAGGAATCGTAGGATATAAAATTTCAGCTCGTTCCTGCTCAAGACAGTGCAACTTTTGCTTCTTAGGAGTTCGAGGGAGTTGAACCAATTCTTTAGATTCGATCGCACGTTGCTCATTCGGCTCCAAAGACAACCGCCTTAACTTTACAGGTGTAAATTCACATTCAATAGATCGATCTACTCGGATGTCATCATTTGTTTTGATTGTGTAGTTGTTACCACCTGCATCGCAATCACTTTCATCTTCAGCGGATGATTTTTGTGATACCTCCGGAATCAAGAGACTTATTTCCATATCAGTGTTATCGGTGTTGTAGTCACCTTTTTTCTCAACAGACACTTCGTGTAATACATTCGGCTTTAAAGGACTTATCTCCATATCAGTGCAAGAAGGAGCTATCTTTAAAATGTCTAGAAAACCAATAGTTTTAGAGGTAGTTCGGTGCTCAGACTTAATTGTAGGTGTTTTTTCAGTTGATTTCACATTTTTGATACTATTCAAATCCGCTAGTCTGGCTTCTGCCACTTTTCGCTTAGCTATCTCTCTATCCTTTAAAACTGAGAAAACTGGAAAAAATTTCTTGTACTCATGAAGACTGTAGGTCTTACGAATGGCACCTGAACAACTTGAACCAGCTGCATCTTCTGCGAACGATCCACCGCTTGCTTCCAGGGACTTTGATACAAAGTTCCCAATAGGAGAAGGCTCATCAAGCAGAGCAAGATCCAATGAATCAGTTTTCTCCTCCTCACCAATAGATGGTTTTTTTACCTCACTTTCGAGCAGAGTTTGAAATTGTTGATCAGAAAATGATAGGAGCTTTTTAACTGAATTTGCCTTTTCTCTTGCATCAGTAGCAATTAATTTTGGCCTGTACCCGCAGGACTTCGGTGTGCTGCATTGCAAATTTACGTTTGTATGAGTAAGAGGTGTTCGCTTTTCTCTGCTGTACGATTTAATTCCAATGGGGGAAATATTGGTTTGCGAAGAAAAAATATTTTCGGTATCAACATCCTCGAATTCTGGAGCCGACGCCAATTTGTACCTGAAGGATTTCTTTCGCAAATGCGACTTCTTCAAACGTCGCGGAGTATTATCAACACTTTTAATAGCTGAATCCTCGACTGAGCTTTCTAATTTTATCTTTTTAGGAGTACTCTGATATTCCTCAAAATAGAGAGCAGTTCTTTTACCTCCAGCCGCAGCAAAGTCCTGCGATTTTGGAGTAGTTATGTGAAAGTTGTTGATTTTTCGAATATTCTGAGTGACTGGCGTAAGTTTGGTGGCATCAGAATTTTCAGGTATTGTGATGAGATTACTACTGTTGCCGAATCGCTGAGGTGTGGAAGTGATTGATGAGATGTTCGATGATGTATTTGGTGTACTGTATGGCGTGACATTGTTAGACGACACGTAGCCGCTGTCGAGGGTGTGGTACAAACTTCGATCTGCACCTTTGGGTGCTTTGCTATGATTATTAATGTTGGGGAAAAGGTTTGAAGGTTCTTTCCCCTTGGAGCCGGTAAGCGACTCCATTCTGATGAGATGGTCACCTGCAATTTTAAAATTTAATTTAAGTCAATTAAAATGCAAATGGCTTTGAAATTGTGACGATGTTGAATACTTCAAAAAAACAAATTAGATTTGCGTAAATATGACAACAATAAAACAAAATGCTGCAATAATCGATTAATCAAGGATCGATAAACGATTATTTTTATTCATAGATGCAAGCAGATGCAGAACGTTTGGGATACTGATCCAGTGTTAATTAATGATATTAGTATATAAAACGTAACACAATTATTATGGCTAGACTAATCGATAATTCTAAAAATTTTGTTTTCTTTAAGCTTCATATGAGCCAGGCCGGAATCAAGCTAGAACCGAACTTGAGGCAACAAAGATTAAAACGTGGCAGTCGCGGGACTGGCCGACAGAAGCTACGCGTTCATTTGTTTTTTTCTCTCAAGCTCTTGCTTTAAACATAAATGTTAAAAAATAAACAAAAATAATTTTTGGAACGCAGCAGTCGACCGTTTCTCTCTCTCTTAAATTAAACTACACCTAATTCTGTTTTTACACGGCCTTTTTTTACACGGTTTTGATTTAACACGGTCTAGAAAAAAAATTTGATTCCGTTTTTACACGATTTTATTCGATTTAGCAGAATTTAAATTTTAAAGAAAAATATGTATATGCATGTATGTACATACTTTAAAAATTATTGTTTTTATGAAATAAACTGTGCATGAATGCTTATAAAAATTTAGTTTGGCTTTTATAAAGACTCTCTTAATAGTTTTTTGCATGAATCATTTTATTATTAGGTGTATACTACAAGAAACAAAAATAATTTCCAATTGCCAACTTTAGTTCTAATTTTTAGTTTTGATTTGTTGGATTACAATAAACGAATCGTTAGCAACTTAATTTTGTAGTTTGTTATATAAAAAGTAAAATTCTCAATAATCGAGTACAATTTAAGCCAGAATTATGTACATATATCGTTTTATGGAGGTGTTTATTATAGTCATAAGTGTTAGTTTTTAAGAAATTTTTTATAATGAAAATAAAATAAGTAACAGAGATCAGTTACTTTCTGATGGAAAAGTAATTTTTTTTATAAAAAGCATTTCCTGTTCTTAAGAGCTGTAATTGGTTGCGATATCACCGATGAAATTGAATCCAAGTTAAAATCAGATCTTTATTCTTCTGTTTGAAAATATTTAAGCAAATAAGAATCGATTTAAGAATCATTTAACATCATTTTCAATCTTTATTAAACTCGCATATGTACAATTCCACATTAGATTAGATAGATGTATGCAACTTAGTTCTGATTCTGTAGTAGTCATTTGCATCTGTTTGTTTTCACGATACCAAAGTGAATTCCAATTTCTATCTAGTAGATATCCTATTCATAATAGAGAAGAAAATTTAAGTCTTGATAAAGGAAATATTCTACGAGATATTTTCAGAGGTGTTCATTGAATTACAAAGACGAAAGAGAAAGTTTTTTTTAAATAAAATTTTGATGAATGGGGTTAAGCTGGCTTTTGTTACAGCAAATTATGCCAAATATTTCAAAGACTATTTCTAACTGAAATTGCAATAGAACTTTGCTTATTTTATTACCTTTACTATTTTGTAAAATTTGATAGAATCTAAAGCGGAAATTGTTTGATAAGTGGACTCAGAGCGGAGAATAAAAATCACATTTTGGCTAACTCCCGCTGAACTAACGGAGCACTTAAACGGTTCGGCCAGACAGAGCGCGCCTGTTTTGCGTAATCGCCAAGGTGAACGGCTAGCGATAGCCTCGGAGCTCATGCGCGAAATTAAAATTTCCTTTCCTAGGGCTGCCTAGTCGAGATCCCATTTAAAAAAGATTTCTCCATAAAACACTTGAAGCAGCTACCGCATAATTCAGAATTGCGATTGGCGCCTCGGCCGTCCACTGGGGCCCTGAACGGTGGCAAAGCGGTCGCTCGTCTCTGACCTAGAACCAGACCCAGCTGTCATTTGGGTCAAGGGGGCGCAGTCTGCGAAGCGCTAATTGCCGCTGGAAATCGCCACTTTTCTGCAAAAATCAACTGATCGGCGGCGTGCGAATTTAAATTGGCATTTCTCCAATTAAGGGGAATGTAAACAAACGCACCAAGGGGAGCCGCGGGGGGCACAACAAGAGAGCGAGGCTCGCACGCACGCCCGACGTGAATGAGACCCCGCTGGAGTTGCTCACCTAATTCGAGCTGGAAGGAGATTTTTCCACTGTTCAGCACATCACACGGCAATAAATAACACACAGTTGAACGCAATCGAACAAATGGACATCAATAAATTAAAAACATTACGCAAATTACACACGGCGTCTTTCCTGTTACAAATCCACTCTCCGCTGTGTCCCAACAAGTGGCGAGCTCATTTCACCAACTCACCAACGCGACGCCATTCGACGTATCGTTCTCGTTCAGAAATTTAGCGAGTGATGGCGCGCTTGTTGGCAAGTGTAGTTGCAATTTTTAAAATGTTTTTAAAATGTATACCAAATCTAACTGATGTGAAGCAGAGTTTCATTAACCTTACCGGTTTTTAATACTTTTTACTGCTACAATTAACGCAAATTCCTTTACTAGAAAAATTAATTACTTATTAGACCAAATCGTGATGACAAATTACTTGACAGCTGTCACATTTGTTGACCCGGTCAGCTGCTAAAGTTTTAATTGTTTAAAAAATGACTGATTTTGAGTGGCCTTGGGAATACACTTTTCCCCCCTTTTTCACGTAAGTACTCCTTCAATTTTATTAACTAAATTACAGCTAAAATATCCCCACTGAGAACTGAATGAAATAGAAAAAAATCAGGCCGTATATTGGAAGATTTTTTCCTTATCAATACCTCGATTTTAACAAATAATTATTTTCAGACTCCAGCCCCACGCAAAAACAAGAGAGCAACAAATTTCTGTATGGTCGGATTTAATTCTTAAGTACCAAAAACACAAGAATGAGGCTGCACTGAATATTCACGAGGAAACTCCGCTGTTTCACAACAGCGCTATCAACAGGAAGCTTCCCGTCGAAGCCCGGCAAGTTATCTTGGAAGAGCTCCAAAAAACAGGCCACGCCAATGCTCTGGATAAACGAAAAATCCAATGGGAGGTTTATTGGCACACTCTCGAGGAGTGGGCCAAACTCATCTACGACTGGGCGGTGGAAACAGGGCAAACGAACACCGTCTGCACGCTCTTCGAAATAGCCAACGGGGATAACAGCACCGAGCAGGAGTTCCACCAGCTCGACCAGGAGGTGCTCCTGAAGTCCTTAAAAGTTCTGGAAGATAAAGGAAAATGCGAGCTGATGATGTTCGACGACAGTCATGGAGTTAAGTTCTTCTAGCAATTCTAGGAGCTCACACTGGTCGACATCGTTTTGATTTTGGCTCAATGGAAATGGCTGTTTTATGCATTTGTTATTCTCCCTCGTTCTTTTCCAGGTAATATTTTAATAATGCAGTTCTGGCTAATGTTTATAGAAACACTATTGTCTATAGAAATAAAGGAGAATTGCTAACATTTAAATCCAGCGACCGGCACCAGGTGTATTTTAAATTAAAAAATAGTATTTATCTTTGTTTTTGTTAACGTAATTTAAAATTTGTTTTTCAAAAAATAACGTGCAAATCCTATACCAAGAAAAGAGATTAGCAACTTTTGAAAAAGTAAATCCATGCTAAAAAATTGTTTACATAAAGATAAAATCCTTTTTTAATTTTGGTGGAAGAAAAACCAACGTTATAATTTTAAAAACTCAAAGTTTAATAAATATGAATTTTAATTACCCTACTAACCAACGAACTGTATTAACATTCAAATAGAAATCTTCCCTAGAATGGCTTATCTTATTTTAAGTTGCTGTGCCACTTAATGAACGTCTTTAATTACAATTAGGTAAGCAAAACAATAATAAAAGCATATATATTTTATTCATCAAAAAAGAAACCATTCAAAGTGAAAAATAAAAGAAAGTTAAATCAATTTTTAATTTTGCATCGACGTATCCTGCGATGAGTCCCGGACGACACAGTATGAAAGGGAACCGGTCGAACATGTGCTTAGAACTGCAAATCGCGGCTGCTAATTTCGAGCTGCCTTTGGGTCAGACAGGATCTCGTCTACCAGTTCGATAACTTGTCGGCGAAATCTTCTATTTTGCTGGTCGTCCATTTTTTTAAAGTCTGGCAACAAACTTTTTAAGAATAATAAATTAGCATCTTCTTCATTATTCTTTTCCATCCAATTGATAATTGCATCTGTAGCAGCAGAAAGGTTTTCATTCCGTCTTTTTTTTCCGGAAGGCTGGCCCAAAACTTGGAAACTAGATTGTCTTTCTTCAACCAGTTGTGATACATTTGATTCAGATTGGGTTTGAACGTCGTCCTGTGAAGTTTCCTGACTGTCCAGAGTATGTGTTTCATCCTCTTCAATTTTTATAGGTAGTGAGCTTAGATTTCTACTCGTTGATTTCGACTTTAGGAACGGGACAATAAATTGTAAATGAGGAGCCAAATAATATTCCTTTTTTGTCTTAGCCCCAGAACCACTTTTCAGTATTTTCAACCTTCGAGAGAAGTTATTACGTATATATCTCCATCGCTCCTGGCAACTCTTAACTAAAATATAAAATATAAATTGTCTTTACTACATGCATCTTGCAACAGGAAGTAGTTATCGCGATTTCTCTTATTAATTTTATAGAGGACACAACGCTATATGATTAATTGTAAGGGGAAACTTGCGCAACTATCTGGGAATGCTTGCAGCCATAATTTATGCCAGTACCTACATAAGATACGTGGAAAAGAAATGCGAAGGGATTAAAAGAAATATAGAATTTGCCAAATTGCGTTGCCGTGGTGATGAGGCTTTCCTTTGAAGCAAAATTTCATACGGTCTTTTTCTCAGATTTCTTAATGCTACAAGAACTATTTTTAATTTTCGGCTTTCCAGGGGAAGAAAAATTGTTGAATGTGCCTTCGGGATGTTAAACTCGAAATTTCGAATTGCGTTAAAAATATTGTAAAATGTTCTTGTGTAGCACAATTTCATAAAAATCAGGGAAGGAAAGTTTCCATTACCCTCCGACTTTAACGAAACTGTTCAAGCAGCTCTAAATTTACAAATAGAAGATGATAATTACGCAAGCCAAACTGAAGGACATGGTTTGAGAAATTATATCGCTAACTACATATTTTATTACACCTGCAGGATCAATACCAATACAATGGAAATAGATTATATTTGAGAAATGTTGAAGAAATATATGTTTAATTAAATTATAAATATTCATTGAATTACCGCTTTGTTTCACTTCAAGACCTACTTCCTTCCATGCCTTTGCCTGAAAATTCCCTCTACTACTATATTCTTTTTTTGTGTAATCCCACAAGCACTTCCGTTTCTTCACAGCTTTCACAAATTTAATATTGAAAGAAATATCCCCTGTCATATTTACACTCTACCAGTTCAACTTCTTTTGTCATACTGCAGAAGTAAACACTGCATGACATGACTGACATTTACCGTTGTACGCAGTATATATATACTGCTAAGTATATATATACAGCTATTTGTATACAGCTCCACGTCCTGCAAGCCACGCGCGCCGGCAGGTAACAAGCCGAGTAAAAACAGGAATTATCGTTCATGGTATGAATATTGAATAAGGGACTATTTGTCTTTATGATTTTTGGCATAAATTGCATATTAGTTGCTTATACAATTTTTAAAGCATCGCGATGAAATTTTCTTTAAAATTTGTATTATAAAATTTAAAAATGGAACGTGATGATGTTGGCCTAATCTGCTGAATGTGATGTGCCCAAATTATTCACCTCTTAAGAAAACACTCGTTAATGTAGTTTAAAAAAAATTACATTTGTATCCTTTTTCTAATTTGGGAAGTCGTTTGCAAAGTTTACCTGAAATACGAAGAAATAATTCAAGAAAATTCTCTCTCTCTTCTTGAAAATATCCCTTTCGTAGAGAAACTGTTACCTGAATTACCGTTCCGAAATGAACTACACGCTACACCATTCTGCAGGCCAAAACAACCCTTGCGCTACAGCTACACCAACAACTACAGTTACAGCTGTGTTACTAATTATTTATAAATAAAAGAAACGTGACAATCTCATTTTTTCGAAATAGAGTAATTTGATGTTGGTTTTCTATAATCAGTTTTATTATGCGGTAAAAATAACAGGGTTTCGATACAAAAAACTATCTTATAAAATTCATCTGACAGTCTGCACCTCAGCTCCAGCTATATTTTTTGGCAGAATGAGGAAACCTGAAAGAGGTGGCTGCATTTCATCAAATTTAGAGATGGAATTGTAAAATCATTTGAATTGTTAATACGTTTTAACATTGCTTATTTTTGTATAAAGACACATACGCAGTAGCCCTGAAAAGGTCTCGTTTTTTGGGTTGTATTCGCCTCCTTCTAGCCAATTTTCAACGTTTAAATCCCCCTTCTGTTTCTACTGTTCTGGTTTTACAATTATTTCTTGACTGCGACTTTCTCGTATTTGTCCTAGACGTCTTCCTCTTTCACTTCAATATCATCTTCCGCGTCCCCTTCGTCGCTTTCATCGTCTATCAAATTTAGTTCCTGTTTCGCGATTTCTTCCTTAACCGGCTCGTTCACCACGACAGCTCCTCCCGCCGAAATTAGTTCAAGCTCAAGCTTTTTCTTTTTGTACGGTCCTCGGGGTCCTCGGGGTCGGCTGCATTTCTTCACAATTTTTCCTTTTTTACGGGATTTTGCAACGTGATGGCTGAGTAAATTAGAAAATCTGAAGGAACTTGAGATGCTTGATCCCGTCTGAATCAAAATTCCACTATCTACGGCGTTTCGTAAAAATTTCTTGATTGATGGCAAACATTTTTCCATCCTCACCTCGTAATTTTCCGTGATGAACCTTTTAATCGCAATCAGAGACGTCCCGCGCGGCGGCCGCTCATGCAGCTCTTTGATCGCTGTGGTGACCATTTCCGCAGCGCTCGGCTTCGGGTCAAATAAATTTCTTCTCTCTGCAGACAGCGCATCTTTTTTCTTGAGCGACATTTTGCTTCAACACTGCTGCAAAAAACTCGGCATTCAAAAAAGTACAAACACTGGCTTGATTTAATTTCAACAAATTTGCAACAATTTGCACCACTAAATGTCAAATTGAAGCGACAATCATTCAATGAGCACAGAAGCGTGAGAAACTCGGCGAAAGGAAATCCTTAGATAAAAATCTACTGCAACGGAATTTTGAAAGCAATTTTGTTAAAATTTAAAATCTTTTGACCTTAAAAAAGAAGAAAAATTATTGTATAAAAGCCAGCTTAGAGAGCCATACCCAACAATAAATACAATGCGTTCAACACCCCTCAAGTGCTTACGTTTTTTAATAATTAAAGTTATTCCAAATAAATCAATGTTCTTCCAAAAAATAAAAAAAATACCTATTGAAGTCATAGTCATAGTTATACAGAATATTGTAATATTTCTTGCTATAATTTGTAAAATATATCTAAGAAAATTTAATATACAAATATGTACCATTTTTCTGATTCCCGGAAAAATCGACGAGATGAAAAATCGGTGGGAACTTCCTCCTATTTCTATAAATCATGCTTAAAGTAGGAAATGCCTTAAAATCCCGTAATATGGTAGATTTAGGCATAGGAGCTAAGTTGGATATAAAAAAAAAGGTCTACTTTTGATTACGAAAATCCGTGAGACCTATTTTAATTTGTTTTTTTAAAATAAGCCACACTTTTCTAAAAATTTAATTATCATAAATAACTTTATTCAGTCAAATTAGTTAGCAACCGCTTCCTTTTGAAGTAACTCGGAGACCTTCTCGACGGTTGTGACCCCCTTGCTAATGAGAATTGTCTTGTGGCGGGATTTGCAGCCCCGGTCCAGGCTGACATCGCTTTTGCGGAGTCCCAGCAGCTTGGACAAGTACTTCACGAGTTCGGTGTTGGCCTCGCCCTCCACCGGCGGAGCCGCAATCTGGACCCCAACGCCCTCCTCGGAGACGTCCGTGACGCCGTTGTGCTTCGAGCCGGGCTTGGCCAGCACTTTTATGGAAATATTTCCGTTTTTGTCCAGGGCAATGGGTCCGGAATTTGGGAGAACTGCTTCGGCCTCTTTTCCTTTACCAGTCTTTTTGTTTTTGGACATTGCTGGGATCACTCTAAACGTTCTCTTTATCATTTATGTATAACATTTCCGTGGAGAACTAAGCAAAAAATATCGTCCCTGTTTGTTTTGTTTACAAAAATGTGACAGTGACAGTGTAAAATGTGACAGTGACATTTAAAATTTACGAATGAAGCCAGCTGTAAAAAGCGAGGTTGATTGACTTTTTGACGTTTTGACGTTTTGACGTTCATTTAAGCCAAAAAACAAGCAGTTGGCATCTCAAAGGGTTTTCTCGAAATCTTCCGAATATGAGGCCAGCAGAAACAAAACGAGACGATGGAGTGGAACTGGAAACGCAATTTATCTTGCGGATACCAGAGGTAAATAAAATTTTATGAGTACATGCAGAAAGAACACTAAAAGTTCCATTTCAGGAGCCTGCTAAAATCCTTCTGGAGGCAATTCAGTCGGGATCAAATAACCTAAAAGATCGACTTTCCATTAAATTAGAGCCAGATCTTCGGTACGGGGAGGTTCGCTTTGACCACTGGTTGCTCCATGCGAAAGTCGTCGACCTTCCAACGATCATCGAATCCCTGAAAACGATAGACAACAAAAGCTTCTATAAAACAGCGGACGTATGCCAAATGGTTTGTTTTAATCCTAAGATCTGCATCCAGCAAAGAGTTCTAAACAAAATACTTTCAGGTGATATGCAAAGAGGAGCCGGACACCCCATCAGCGGATGAGGAATCGCCAAATAAGGCTAAAAAGAAGGACCCAAACAAGGTTGATAAAAAATTTCTGTGGCCCCACGGTGTAACACCGCCCTGTAAAAATGTTAGAAAACGTCGGTTTCGAAAGACTCTTAAAAAGAAATTTGTGGAAGCTCCAGAGATTGAAAAGGAGGTAAAAAGGCTGCTCAGAGTGGACAATGACGCTTCTAGCGTAAAGTATGAGATCATTAACGAGGACGAAGAACAGACGAAAGACAGCAGTGTATCCATCCAGAAAGAGCAGTCCCAGGAGAACGAGGAGAGCAAGCAGTCCGAAGAGCAAACGAGCAAAGCCCAGAAGAACGTGAATGACAGTCTGGACAGCGATGGGGAGGGCGAAAATGCGCTTACTACCCAAATTCTACCAAGGGATGTTGGGGAACATGATATTTTTGGTGGAGAGGTCTCATCCTCTGACGACGAAGAGAATCAGAATGTCCGGGATATGGAGGAGAATAGTCGACTATCAGCGGACGATACAAGGCTGTCGGACTTCTCAATGTCTGTTACTGCTACCGATAAAATGATCACGGAATTCAACAAATCTATGTTTAACAGCCCACAGAGTCTCAAGGCCCCTGAGGACAAACTGAATCCTACCCATCGAACTAAAGATGCAACGAAATCTTTCTTCGATCAGGTGAATCGCCAAGACTCAGAGGACAACGATTCATCCGAGCCTCAGATGTCTAGGGATCAGATCACTTCTCGACTTACTGAGTTACGGCGGCAGTGCGATGATCTAAAGATTCAACAGGCTCAAAAAGCGCAAGAAATCTCATCGATTCAGAATCCCACATTGCGGCAACGAATGCAGGAATCTCTCGATAACGTCTTAAGTCAAATTTACGAGAAGGAAATGGAGGTAATTTCTTTTTTTCCTAGATATTCGCGAGTGAAATGAAATCAAAAAAAGCTTGTAAAGCTGAGCATAAAATTTCGAAAATTTTCATAAAGTCATTTCAGTAACGTTCGATTTCAATTAATTTTTTTCGTTTAAAATGTTAAAATAATTCGATTAGAAAAATTCAGTCGAAACATTTTGAGGTTTTTGTTTTTTTTTATAAAAGTCATTGGTAGAAACAGTTTGCGTTTTATGTATATAGATTTCAATTTAATAGGAGCTAAACTCTTTTTGATTTCATTTCATTCGGAATCTAGAACATTGGCAATTGTTTTTATTTATATATTTCAATGTTTCCAGATGCAAGAGCTACAAAACATGCAATAAAGGGATTGATTGTGTTAAAAAACGATTTGTAGATTTATGGATTTATATTATTATACCTCTTTTACCTTATCTACTTAGTCCTAAAAAATAAAACTTCAAAATAAATACGTACATCGATTACAAAACCGAGTTTTTTGTTTTGCGTTTTTTTCAGAGAGCGGGGAGATGTCACAGACAGAAATTAATAAGTAACTTATTTCGTTCCAGAGGAAATTACTTAGCCTACCGCAGCTCGGCTGCTTCTTCCATCGATCTGACCGTTGTTGTTATTGTTGTACTCTGTGAAAAACGAGAAGTCCTTGTAATTGTAGGCCTTATTCTCGTCCTTTTCGAGCAGTTCCGTCGCTTGGTTAATGTCGTTGTGGATTGCTTCAATGAGAGATTGCAGAGAATCGAAATTTTTCTCAGGGCGAAGGTATCCAACGATGCAAACTTTCAAACCTGTTGAAATTGTGCATTATATGCGTTTCCTGGAACGAAGCGAATCAAAATTCAACTGATGCCAGTTTAGCTAGCAACCGATTCCTTTTTAAGTAACTCCGAGACCTTCTCGACGGTTGTGACCCCCTTGCTTATGAGAATCGTCTTGTGGCGGGATTTGGAGCCCCGGTCCAGGCTGACATCGCTTTTGCGGAGTCCCAGCAGCTTGGACAAGTACTTCACGAGTTCGGTGTTGGCCTCGCCCTCCACCGGCGGAGCCGCAATCTGGACCCCAACGCCCTCCTCGGAGACGTCCGTGACGCCGTTGTGCTTCGAGCCGGGCTTGGCCAGCACTTTTATGGAAATATTTCCGTTTTCGTCCAGGGCAATGGGTCCGGAATTTGGGAGAACTGCTTCGGCCTCTTTTCCTTTACCAGTCTTTTTGTTTTTGGACATTGCTGGGATCACTCTAAACGTTCTCTTTATCATTTATGTTTATCATTTCCGCTGAGAACTAAGCAAAAAATATCGTCCGTGTTTGTTTACAAAAAAGTGACAGTGACAGTTTACAGAAACAAGCCTTGCTTACACCGCAGCCAAACATTTTCTATAACAAAATTACCGGAGAAAAATCTTATATTAATTTATACTTTAACCAATATTTAAATTACTATTATTAATGTCATTTTCTAACATCCTCAAAATCTCAAAATGAAATTGAAACCTTTTTGTGGCATGGCAGTACAGTTGGCAGGTTCACCAACATTTAAAAATGAAAAGATTTTTTTGACGTTGATTCTCGCATACCTGGCATCTCTCTTTTATGAAGTTGTACGTCCGCGACACGCGTGTTCTGTAACATTTCAAACTTTTTAAAGGTAAATATCGCGAATCCCTTTAGAATTTGTATTGAAAATAGTGCGATATAATTCCTTCGAATGTGGCGTGTCGAATTTTTTCAGGATTTCACCGTTTTTAATGCAAATAATCCAAGAATTATTTTGATAGGTTATGTGTGACATTCCCTGAGAAGCGCCCTAAAAATTCAATGCTAAATTGTTCCTTTATTACACTGCTTATGAACACTGTGTTAATTTAAATAAAATTTCCTTAAATTGCAGCCCAAAAATGTCGGGAAATACCGCAACAATCCGCACCAGAAAATTCATGACCAACCGGCTGCTGTGCAGGAAGCAAATGGTCTGCGATGTCTTGCACCCGGGCTTGTCTTCTGTGAATAAAAAGGAAATCCGCGAGAAGCTCGCGGCTTTGTACAAAGTGACCCCAGACGTTGTATTCGTCTTCGGCTTCAGGACAAACTTCGGTGGTGGTCGATCCACAGGATTCGCCCTGATCTACGACACATTGGACCTTGCCAAAAAGTTCGAACCCAAGCATCGCCTGGCCCGGCACGGCCTCTACGAAAAGAAGCAACAGACCCGCAAGCAGCGCAAGGAACGCAAGAACAGGATGAAGAAGGTCCGGGGTACAAAGAAGGCAAAGGTTGGACAGGCATCGAAGAAGTAGATGTAAAAGTGCGTTTCTTATTTTTAATAAACATTCACTTTTAAAAGACTGCTTCTGTTCTCTTCTGTGTGGCTCCCTTAAATCCATGTAAGCGGGCAAACTCGCACCAAGATGCGAGTACAAATTACTATTTTCTAGAAGCTGAGTTGAATTGGGGCTCTAACGTGTAGTTAGTCTTTTGTCATAATTTCAGAAGGAATTACCGAACTGGAACAAAACAGCACTGGGGCTCTTGAATCCGCTCGAATCGAACTGAGAAGAGATAACAAACGCCCTTTATAAATAAAACTCACAAATTCATTTAATTAATTTTTGAGCAAAAAGTGAATTGAAATGGATTTCTGTACAAGTGGAACTTTTTTAATTAATTTCAGTCCAAATCCAAAAGGAGCTTTGGTGGGTTCTTTTCGATCCTTTTCGAACGGATTCAGGAATTCAGCTCATAAAGTGCTCGTCCTGAACAAAAATAAATGTGTGACCGGCGAATTAAAGGGGTTTTTTCATTTATCTTCTTTACTTGAATTCAAACACGTTGTTTACCTCCAAAAAACCAACTTTAGAAACATTTATTAGAATAATTATTTTTTACTTTATTCTACAGTTGCTAAACAAAAAATCGTAGAAAAAGTGTACAATAAAGCGATGAATTGCGAAACGTTTCAAAGTTCAAAATAACATCTCCTATTATTGATTTCAACAGTCTAATTCAAATCCTTTCAAAAGAAGCAGTGAATATTTTGAATTTATAAGAAGCAAATTTCTCTGCTGATTACATGTTTCTTTGAAATTAAAACGTTTTATTTCTCGCAAATAACTAAGCGTGATAAACATCGTCACTTTGTAACTAAATTCAATTCCCTTATATAACTGAACAAATTCTTCAACCTAACGAAGCGAACAAAATAAATAAAATTGTTCATTTGGATATTGCGTAAAATCGTTTATCACCTCGTAAAGATTTAGCTGCAATATTGCGTTTTATTATTGAACGAATTTGTTTTAATTCACAGGGGAGTATCTTATACCCATAACTACTCCTCAAGCATCAGTGGAAGTAGCTTTCACATAGTAAAGAAAGCGATTACCAACTTTACGGAAGGCTTGAGCAATAAGCGAACTTAAGAGTGAAGAGTTAAATGTCGTCTTTTGTAGGGCAAACGTTGTCAAAACCCATTTCATTTCGGATGAGAGAAAAGTGCCCAAAATGTGAAGTGCTCATTTTCACACGTTAATTACTGACTCATTATGGTACAATAGTTACGTAGCACGAAAGCGAAGTACGTTAATTGTGGCGCCTGGAACAATGGCGATGTGAAGTAAGGTAAGCCATTATGCAAAATCTTTAATTATAATATGAAAATATTATGCCCTTTTTAAATGACGTGATCAGTGTTTTGATAGGTACAATATATTTGGAAAGTGTTCAGCCTTCAAGCCAAAGATAAATAATTTTCCTAAAAGTTAAAATGTTTTATTAAATTATTCATAATCAACTTTTAAATCCTAAATAGTACGTTTTTTAGAACTTCGAAACGTATTTTGTCCTAATAAAAAATACTAAAAAAAAGTCGAACTACAAAAGGCCACTATTTAAATCTAGACATAAAATTAGCATTACTTAATTTATAAAAAACATTTTTTATAACAAAACACGAAAAATTGCAAAATCTTAACTCAGCGGAGTAATGAACAGTGTGTGAAAACCGACTTTCAAAATTTTATCAACAAATTTTTGGACAATGCCAATTTTCAAGCATTGTAGATGCAGCCTGACACCTCTCATATAATTTGCTTCGAAGTCTAAAAGTAATAAAAGTAAGTTTCAATATTCAAATGAAGGTAACCGAAAGGATAACCAAATTTTTTTTTCTCGCTCTGCTGACCGACTCTTCCCTCACTAGTCTTTAGTTCATAAACAACGAACGATATAATGAAAATGCGATAAATATTTAATAACAATTTTAGGAGTGAAGGACAGATTTAAGCGGGGAGTCTACGATCTCATCAGATAAGCTGCAATAGGTAGATAGTAGTTCATATGAAATCTACCTAAAAAGGTCATAACAATAATAATTTAATATATTATTGAATATGCAGGTGTTTTTAAATTGTTTAAAAATCCCACAGTTTTTAGAGAATGAATTTTTTCCTATAAATGTTTTAATTAAACTTAATGAACTTATGGCAGGCCAGCAGTTACTTAATTGTGTTTTAGATAAATTTCCATTTCTCAAGAAAAGTTAATGCATACTTTTCGTGTGCCAATTTAAACAATTTCCTGTGACTGTATTCCTCTGGAATGCTTCACGTTCATTGAAGACTTTATGAATTCTTTTAAATTCTTTTGAATTCGAGAAATATTCGTTTGCATTTCATTTGATTACTTTTGTTAAAAAGGCTAAAAGAACTAATGCAATAAACAAGTAATTATTTGTTTAATTCACATTGTTAATTAGACAATACTGATGCTTTTGAATTTTATTTGTTGGAAAATGTTTTTCTTATCACTAGCAAATGGAATTCAAAAACATTAAAGTGAATGCAAGTGAATTCATAAAGACTGCAACAAATATAAAGCATAGCATTTTAGAAGAACTCATTTAAACACATCTGAGAAAAAACAAAGCTTTTGTATTAAAATTTTACCTTTTATATGGAAATCAGGGTCCCATTTGCGGTGGTTCATTTACAGCAGCCAAAAAACATTGTTACAATTCCTGATTTTGTTTTTCTAAGCCGGAACATCCGGTTAACGCCATCTACGGATCGACTAATACAAACTTTATAAAGATTGTTTAATAGTCACGGAGATTTATAAGAAAAATAGATTGAGTTTTGTTATTTAGCATTTGAAAACAATAAAACCATATGCAAAAAACGTCACAATTCCGGATAGTTTCCACAGAAGTGGGCAATTTATGCCACAAAGAAGTGTGAACAATTTTTAAAGCGATTCAAACTAAACACCCACAATAGGATTTGGATTTGGATAGTGGGATTAGCGTCAGTTTTCTCATTGGCACCCTTCCTGTTGGGCGGGCATTGATTCAGAATTTAAATCGTTTAATCAAATTAGTTCCACAGTTTCATCACAGAAAAGTGGAGCTTGTGAGCGGAGTCAAGGGCGCTTGGCTGGATTTCGACCGGACAGCTTCCAAGACTTCATTAATTATTTTGGTGCAATTCGGACACTTCTGGGCAAAGCGCATCCGGCGGTCATTGCGAAATGTTGTCTAATTGAAGGGCACAGCCTTTCCGTTTCTACTTTCGCTTCAACTAAAATTTTATTGCCGTGCTTTTTGTAGTCCTATAAAGTCAGCAAAGTGAGACGTTTATTTGTGGAAACCTGGGAACTTTCCTGCCCGAAGAGCCACAAACTCGACTGAAAGTGCAGCAATATGATTTCATAATAACCGAGCTGCCCGCGGAGATGATAAAACCTGCGGTCATTTTCCACCGGTCTATGAAATATGGACTTGGCACAAATTCGTAATCAAGAATTAGTGATTAGTGGATGTTATCGACGCACGGTGCAGCAAATGTGATTTTGAGCTTAGCCATGTAAATCACTTTAATATTTGATTTCGAGCCCACAATTTTTTTATGCAAAACGCCTGCACGTCCGGAGTACGGATAATTGGAATCACTGTCCATATTTATTGTGACTGGAGCGAGAACGTTCCATGTAGAACGACGAAATTATCGAAACGAACCTACTTGTTATTTATAGTTTCTACCTATTTAGATGTTATAAATCAATAAGCATTTCAAAACATAATACACGCTTCCCAAGGATTTTCAATTAAATAATCAATAAAATCATGAGTCAGGACTTAGCATTGTTGTGAACCTCGAGGCCTGGAGACAGTCCCCCAATTAAATTTAGAAAATAAAAAGGATCGCAATTTGTTTTTATAGCTGGGTTTATTAATTTGGGCAAAGGGCTTCAATGTATTCCGAAATGGAAATACCCCTAAATGCAAAGGATGACTAAAATGCTGTTGTTGGGTTAAGAAGAAAATTTAATTAGAGTTCGCTAGTTTAGCAAGCATATGTAGGGGTGCTGGCTCTAAAAATATTTTTGAACAATTTTGCAACAGGTGATTTTCAGTAATCACAATTTAGATTTCGGTACTTTGTATTTAATTATTTTTTAATTACATAATGCGCTTAGTTTGTAGCACTTAAGACGACCGTGTAACTTGTTGAAGTCAGCGCATTTTCTATCAATTGTCTTTTCTCAGAGATTGTTCCGTAAGAAGACGGCATTTTGCATAATTATAGAGAGGAATGATTAATTTACATATTTAGATGTTTTGTTTGATTAGCATTTATCTTCGGTGCTGATAATTTGTAGAATTATCTGTAGATATAAACAAAGTGAATATACTAAAACAGAAAAAATGAAATAATGTGAAACACATGTTTCTCACTTTCTACCCATTTACTTTTGAAGGTCAAACAACAATATTTAAGATTTCAAATAATGATACCTAAAATTTTTATGGAAGATGTTGCAATGGAGAAAGGATTTGGTTTCTTTAAAAATATCATATCTATTACTGATCGCCCAATTCACTTGACCTAAACTCAACTGAAAATGGTTAGAATATCTTAAGATGTTTAAATTTCAATGTTTCTTATTTATCTGTACTTTGTTTAATCGGTTATCGCAGAAGTTGTATGATTTTCGCAAATCGTTTAAATTATTTATACTAAATGCCACAGTTTAAAAAGGAACCTACATAAATATCATATTGAATAAAATAGGTAAAAAAAATTTTTTAAGTTAAACGGTTTTATTGATGTAGATAATGTACTAAAAGCTAAAAAATAGACCTAAAGTGTGTACAAAATTTCAGAACAATCGGTCAACAGGAAGGGGGAAAAATTTCAATTACTATATTTGACGCAAATAAATAAATAAAAAACAAACAGGACAAGTTATATAAAACCGTTTAAAAAACAAACAGGGCAAGTTAAATAAAATCGTTTAAACACATGTAAAATATGGAGTGAAATAAAACTTTTTTTTTTTATATACATACATATGTATGTTTGTATTTGTACATTAACTTAGTCGAGAGCAAGGAAGAGTAAAGGTTCGCATTTATTAAAATTTTATTAAATGTGGTGAGAAGAGTTATACATATTTATATTAAAAGATTTATTCAAAATTTTAGTGCGGAAGCGCTATAAATGTTTTATGGCACGGTATTCCCCAAAATTACGAAACACAAATAAGATAACCGTTGCAGTTAACAAACATCACAATGTTACGCAGATGGAATTCCCTTCCAAAAATTTGGTCTTTGTGTATAATTAGCGTAAAAACACCTGTCTTGGCAATATTTTCCATTTAATTTGGTGCTATTTAACACCTTCCTTCTAATAACGTTAAGCGTTTACGTGAAATTTCGAAATTTGCAGTGATCGAAAACGACTCGTCTCCATGAAAAAAAACACGCAATTGAGCAAGATGACCTTAGCGCTGTGCTAAATTATTCAATGAACGCGTGAAAATTTTTTTCGATAAAAAAAAAATACATAAGTGAGCTCGCATGCAGCAGCTTTAACCTCAATTTGAAATTTTCACACGGGTCAGTGTACTTTTTGTGCTCTTTAATGCTCTTTCTGTGGTCACGCCTCAATACCAAAAATGTATTAGGCCTTTTAATTCGTTTAATTCACTTAAATATTTCAGCAGTGGCTTGTTCATTAGATGGAAAGCGAAAAAAACTTTCTGCTACTAATGGCTACAAATGGTTAAAAAAATAAATAAATCAAGTCATTGTAACCGCGTTGATTCGTAAAATTGATATGGGTGAAAATGAATTGGGCACGGTTGGAGCGGAAGCAGTGCACAGACCGAAGGAAATGCAACTCTATGTCTTAATTATTGCGCACGCATCTTACAAGATGCACTCACTTATACGTTTTGTTCTGCACTGTACGAATTGCAAAATTGGCTTAAATTGCTACATCTGGAGTGGTTCATATTGCTGAGGAATGCGATTTTTAACGTCCAGCTCTTTCCTACTCCATGTTGAAGGAAATGCGCGCACGAAGAGATAGTGCTGCAATGTCTTGGAAGTTGCAATTGCAACTTGAGGACAAGTCTTGCAACTTTAACAGACGTTCGGTGGAGAGTTCTCCGCTCGTTGGCGGCGCGGACGAATACTCGTTTGGTTGCAATTGCAAATCCGAAAACTGCGCCGGCAACAAAGCAGAATTTAAGATGACAAAATGTAGGTCATTCAAATGGTCTTAATTGATTTTTAGTTTTATTTGCCGACACATTTCCTCAGGTGCTCTTCCGAAGATTATGCAAGCATCGTCTAGGAGGGACCAGTTAGCTGCATCGGGCGTGAACTCGTTTCTTTAAAATGTAAACAATTTCACTTTCAGTCGTTTTGGACGTGACAAACTTTTTCATCGTCTGATCGCATGCGAAGTTGCACTGAGTTCGTTGAAGACTCTCGGTGCGTTTGTGTGCCTGCAAATTGACCGACTTAATTAGTCTCGTACTTTGCCATAATATTGCGAAATGTCTCAGTCGAAAATCCGGCAGATAAAATTTAAAAAAAAAAAACTGAAAACGATGTTAATCCAAGACGGTGGTGCAGTGCTCGGATGCAGTAGAGAACAGAAAGGTTTATAGGATTTTATGAGTTCAGCTCACTACCAGACAATATGCATATTTTATATTTTATGGGACTTATGTAATATAAAATATTTAGTTTAAACAAGGTGATTCTGATAAAACTGCAATTTTTAATTTAGGCGAGTCACAAGTGGACGGATAAAATTACAATAGGTTTTCCCCAAAATATTTCGGTATTACAAAATTATGTAGTGCATCTCCATCATTTTTCTATAATCACGTAAATTTTCTCTATATATGTATAAGCATGTTGTTTTCCAGCAACCACTAGAAAAGTTTTTAAATAAAGTTTTGCCGTACCCTGCACCCTCCTCGATAGAAAGTTATGGAGTTTTAACCATTTATAGCGCATAACTCTGTGGCAATCCTTAAAAATCATATGGGGCCACTTTAACTCCCAGGAGTTTTTAACTTAAAATCTCTAAAATGATTGGAATCCCAAATTTGCAACAAAATTTTCTTGATAAATAATTTGTGTGGGATCTAAACTTATTTATTTATTCAAATAATTCATACGACACGACGGTATAAAACTGACAAAATCATATAAATCCATAATTAGGTATGCTAAAGGAGAAAAAGGAAATTGAATGAATCGTCAAATCAATTTTTTGCAATCACTTCTAATAATTACATATATGTATGTTAAGTAATTTAAAAAATTTAGATAGATCTTTTATGTAAAGCGGGAACCTTTTTTTCTATGGATTTGTTTTAAAATTGAAATTTGTTTATTTCAATGGATTCAGGAATCGAATCTAGGATTAAAATTCCTTAACCAGAAGCGGAACTAGCCAAGAGGATATAATATAATGGTCCGAAATAATTTATATGCATATATACAAATTTAGGGTACTCTTTTCAAAAGCCACGTAAAAGTTTTTACAAGGGTATTCAAAAGTGAACTGGCTTTGCTTATATTATATTATAATTTACGAGTTACGGACAAATGAGTGTAACTTATTTCTTTTCATGCTTTTCTGAGTCCTTTCAAATTTTTTAGCGTATGTTGAACTTTGTGGTTTATTGGCTTAATTATCATTTGCTGTTTATGTGTTTAACTATGCCTCAGACGGTGATGGTAAATTGCTTCTACAATATGAGTGCAGCTTAACAAATTGGTTTATCCGTGGTCAGCATTAATATGTATAAAAATTACCTCGGTAGATGCAGTCTGCCCAACAGACCTAAAGTTTGTTCTCTATCTGGGACGAATTGGCAAACGGTCCGACTGTGATCTCTCAAGATAGTAATTGAATGGATTTTTGCGAAAGATACTGAAAAACTATGCAAGGAAGTCAATTCTATATGGTATTCCATTCATGCTATGCTTGACGATGACACCTTAATTACCATATTAGAAAACTATTAATTTTCAATTAAAACACTTTAATTGTGGGCGCTGCAATTAAGTTATTTAAATTTGCCTGGCTTTCCATTCATTGCTGCCTCTGTGTATTTTTAATTAGACAATTCAATCGCCATCATTTCCTTGTTTATAAAATACATACCTTGTTTTTGGATACCGATACCATGTATTTTATACATTTTAATATAAAATAAAAATATTATAGGAATAGCTTCAAAGATATACATACATACATACATAAGGGTCCACATAATCCCTGATTAGTTTTAGTGAAAATAAAGCCATGGAATTGGCCAGATTAGTTTTTTTAGTTAGTTGGAAAAAACAAATTAAATTCAAAGAATCGTGAAAATACTACGCCTTTTATCGAAACATCTGCACAATAAATGTGAAAATATCGGGTTTCAGTATGACCTAACCAATTTTGATTTATCAGGTTTGTTTCGGACCATCTTTTTATTGATGGTTCCGTTTGTATAATTATGTTCTCGCAGTTAAATTTTTAATGGTCTTGTTTGGTTAAATAATTTGTAGGACTTTCGATTTTGCCTTTTTTGTTAGTATACTTTTAATGCGCCTAATTGTAAAACCTTGAACAGTGTGAATTATACTTATTGAGATAAATTAAGTCCAGTGGTCGGTAATAAATAAAATAAAATAAAAAAACTTCGAGTATATGTATGTAGACTTAGTACGATATTTGTATTGAAATCGATCTGTTAAAAGGTTGCGCCTAGTCGGGTGACCAAAAAGTTATTAATATTAAGGAAATGTTTTCTAGAAGGGAAAACGCTCTATTCTTCGAACTTTTTATTTTATTCGATAGTAAAAGATAAAAGTGTTATTCAAGATAAAATTTTAATAATACTCGTATATTGAGATAATGTAATGGAGATATGAAAGAAAATACGCTAATACTGTGCTCGAAGTGGAGAAGTTCACCGTTTTCGATTGAATAAAATCGGACTTTACCATTTTTAACCGACTTCCAAAAACCGTGAACCGATTTTGATGATTTTTTTTGTTGGATAGTCTAAGATGACAAGACTTTCCTAGACTTTTGAAGTTGGTGTGAAAACCTGACTGATATTAATCCAATACTAAATAATTAAGGTAATCAGCTTGTCTGGAATAATTGGATTAATATCAGTCAGGTTTTCACACCGACTTCAAAAGTCTAGGAAAGTCTTGGTATTTAATGTTGAAAGTAGTAGCAGAGGACTTTTAATATAATTATTTTATACTTTTTAGGGATTGGGATTTTTGGAGTCGGTTCTATTTTTTTTTAAAAATAAAAGTAACTAATCAGTATCCAATCCATATAGTTAACCTACAAAATCTAAGTAACAAGTAACTCTTGGTTTTTTGGGTCTCCTGAAAGTCCTGTTTTGTTCCCCAGCTTTTCAAATAATAACATAGTTTTTCGCTTTATGTATGTACATACATATGTATCTAGTTTTTAGGAATTTCATACGGGTTAGAATTTTTAGGATCGTATTAGAATATCAATACTTATTTTATTTAGTAGTAGTTTGGTAACAAATTTGAGAAATTTAGATTTAGGAGATCCATAATCGTTTTTAGGATTCTTACAGTAGCTGACTTTAAGTCCGACCTATACCTCTTTGTAAAGACTTTTTTAGTCTATTCTTCCCATGACTTATTTAAGCCTGGAAACCTGGCGCGATACTTTGATCATGCAAATTAGCCCACCTCTCAGAAGTCGTGCTTTAAAGCTCGATCAATCGGCGGCCTCAATATCCTTTTGGGAAAATTCCACGCCGACGACTCGGAGCCGATCGCGCTAACTGTACTTCGGCGATCGATGATCTGCGCGAGATCAGCTGCGGCGGCGCGGCGGCGTTAGCGCTGATCTTGAGCAGTCGCCGCGCCGCGTCAGGCTTTCGATTTCATTCCAGCTGATCGCGATCGCGGGTCGCTGAGTTTTTTGCGGGTCTGCGGCTGTTAGGTCAGTTCTTGTTCGCATTTCGGGGCGGTTGGTTGGCTGCCGGAACGACGACGGTTTTCAGGTAGCTCACGGCGCTCTAGAGGCAGCGACTGATCGTGGATTTGGTTTTCAGGCAATCTGTCTCTACTTTACCGTTGGGGTGGCGATCGTGCCAAACTGGCCAGCGGTACTTTTATTCTCTCCGTTCAAATTAACGGCGAATCTCCGGTTTCCAAACGTTGCGGAAGATCGCGAAGCCTTATGACAGTCTTTCTTTTATTTTCTGGCTAGATCGTAGACCCGACACTTTTTCTGGCTGAAAGTGAGTCTTGTTTACGTCGGTCAGACGGTCACAGTGCGATGTTATAAATAATATAGTTAAGGTGTAATAGAGAAAAAAAAATCGTGAAAAGAAGAAGAAGAAGAAAAAGATCAGGTGAAGAAAATAAAAAAATTTAGTAAATCCAGAGAAAACCAGTGTTTGTTGTGTGTTTAATTGCCTGCACCGGCACCCCTAACATTGCCGTCCGACGACGCGGCTCTCGCATTAAATTTCTGCGGAAAGTGAAATCGTATCTTCATAAAAATTGGATACTCGAGACATTTGTTGCTGATTCAACACCGCCACAGGTGAGTTCGGCTGCGTTGACTCCATTCAGTAAATTTAACGGCCGTCCTCCTAGCGACCGAATGGCGTGCGGTCCAGGAAAACTGGATCCTCAGGGAGCCCAGCGGCCAGGCCGACGAGCCTCTTTTTGCATTGATCTATCGATTTTAAAAACGGGTTTTACTGACTCGATTATGACCAAAGAGCTCAGGCAAAGGTTCCACAGTTTAACGCATATTCCACTTTGCATAATCTTAACTGAAACGTGGTCTCCGCTCCTCTTCGTCGAAGATAGTGATTTTGCGAATCGGCACGCTACCGATCAGATAGATCTTTCCATTTGCTTTAGCATTTCGCATTTGTTTCGCGATAAGCTCCAAAAATTCGGCTTTTTGGTTAGTGAATGTATTTTTTTTTTAGAACGAAGCACATTATCTATAGAATTTCCAAATTCCATGCACTAAAATTGGTGAACAATTTAACTGATTGTCACGATTTTATCGCAAGAATTTATTGAGATCAGAAAAACATCGCTAAAGTTATTTTACATATATACATACATACATTAGGTGTTTCCGATTATCTTAAAATTTTTCTGACTATTTTAAATCAATTTATTCCTAATTCTCGATGTTCATGATTTTCTTCACATTTTTCTGAGCGATCCTTTGGTCATATGATTGATTATACGATGGCTGGACAGCAATTTGTAAGAGTTTTTTCCGCAAAAATGTTTAAACAAATTCTTAAGAAATATATATATAAAATATAATGTTGACGTCGTGCTTCATTTGTTTTTTCCATTTCCGAAATTTACCCCCAGAATAAAAATTCAACTTTTTATACCTCATGTTTATAATTGAACTAGTTACCACACTCTGTGCTGAATTTTTTCGTCAAATAGTTTCAGAGGATATCGCCTGTGACCAGATCGACGGACGAATAGATGGACTGATATCGAATTCAACAAAATTCGGTTAAGTGCGGGTTGAATTATCGTACATTAATTTCATTGAAAGAAAATTCTTTCTGATAGCGAATTTTCGTTCAACCTGAAACTCAGGGCATGTCTCTTAAATTTTTACTTCTGCTACCGTAAAAGATTTTAGGATTGGAAATTGATTTTTAGTGATCTTTCGAAAACTTCTTGAAAGGCTGGTGAATAATGAAGGAAGAAACTATTGATTTTAGATTAAAAAAAGTCGCAAAGTTCTTTTTTATGAGCATCATGAAACTAAAAACAGACTGGAAACAGACTGAAATTATTTAACTTTTGGAAGTTGAATTTTTTTTCGCTATAGCTCGAAATGTTGTCTCTGTTAAAGGAAAACAAATTGAAAGAAGGTATGTATGTAATGAACAAGGAACGGAAGCAGGAAGAAATACTGAAAGCGAACTAAAACAGAGTAAAAAATGTAGGTACCTACATATTAAAATTCGAACGTAGAACGTGGATTTAAATCAGACTGAAAAATATGGACTGAAATCAAGCAAATATAGTTATGACTATAAAAAATATAAAAAGCAAAAATTGTCCCTTCAGTTGAAAATTTGTCTACTTTACGTCTGCGTTTAAGCCAATACATATCTACTTATTTATAATAATACAACTACCACACTTATTTCTAGACTAAATTTGGAAATATTATAAATAAAATTAAATAATTGTTAGGATAGCGTTCTGAAAACCTGCTACAAAAATGCCATTTTAATTTTGTTAACCTTGTGTACAAAATTCTCACTAACTGAAAATTAATACAAAACGTTTGTGCCGTACATAGTCTACAAAAATCGCACCCGTACCAGTTCCAACAAATTGAGTTAGCTGTTTGGTGAATTTAACGTAAGAAAATTAAAAACCAAATTACAAAAATATCAAATATGAAATAAACGCTCTCTTTTCACAAAAGGTAAAAATTGGAAAATAGAAAACTGAAAGCGGGACCGCTAAGTCTGTTTCGCATTGGGTAGAAAAATTTAACGATGTTTGGACATAAATTAAACTTTGATTTAATTTTGACTTAATTTGATGAGAGAAGCTGTGGGGGGGCATCGTAGCGGCAATATGTGAATAAATTTCAAAACTATGATTTGACAAATCGCCTCATTAATCTAGCGCAGAAATGAATTTTTTGATTAAGATTAATATGCAAACAAAATTTTAAAAATAAACCAAATGAAAATAAGTGTAAAGGAATAAATCGAAGTGTGGTTAAATATGCAATCGTTGTTGTAGGTAAAGCACTATTTTTTTTATAAACAAATGATTTACGTCATTTAATATCATAAATCACTCAGCTCTTAACGCTGTTAAGGCAATAGTGAACTTGGATAGACCATTTTACATTTAATATCCATCTTTACAATCGATGAAAAAAGCTAAAAGTTATTCAAATTAATTTCAAAAGTAAAAATATATTTGAATCACCACTTTCCTAAAGTATTGTACTAAATGCTTTAATAATATTCTAAAGTAAATAAATAATAGCGAAAGCTCAATTTTCACCTGTAAGGAGAATAATGCACCAGTAAATCTCTTTTAATCCAATCAAAAAAAAGAAATCGCTCAATGAAGACCTCTAAAACGTGATTAAAGAAAAATGTGGGTCATTTAATCTATGGGAGGTAGGTTAACATGTCGGGTTTTCAAAATCCATTAATTTTTTTTAATGTAGTTCCTCAATTTGTGATTAAATGGAAAATATTTCTGCTACGCTGTGCGTTCAGGGAAAAGTTACTCATAAACTAAAAAATCATTTTATTTTATGCGTTGAAATTAGGTTTTTTGTAATTATTATTACTTTCCTGCCGAGCAGAAAATTTTTAATCAGCTTTTAAACCTATGTCAATGTTGAACACGTAATGGAGTCTTGAAAAAATCCATTTTTGTCGATTTGCCATGAAACGGATACTGCTTATTTCATTATGTCAGTACAAAATTAAATAACTCCTATCCCTTTTGGATTTTGAAGGTTTGCAATTGCGACCTTTAGACTGATACCTTATTAGCCCAGTTTCCCTTGACTATTGCTGCTTAAATATTTGTGCTTATGGCACACTTATTGGAATATACTGAATATTGAAATTTTAAAGTAACCCCAATCCCTAATTTTCGTTAATTTGGATTTATGATTTTGAATAAAAATTCTGAACATATTCTGAAAAGTAAACAACAAGAAATTTACCTCCGTTTTCACTTTCTTTCAATCATGTGCTTCGCAATTTAAAAATATTGCAGCATCCCACAAAAATGTGGGCAATCCCGTGTTAGACACGTACCTATTCATTTATATTCATGTTTTATAGCTTTCATTATGTAAAGCAGCGCAAGTGTACCGGAACGATAACCTTTTATTAGACATGTCTTAGAAGCGACATTTCACTTCTTATAGTTACATAAGACTGTAAGAAATTACGGGTCTGTTCCGAGCTGGAATTTTAAGATAATTGAGTTCTTTAGGGCTAATAGGTTTATAACACAAAAGTGGTCCATAAATAACTTGGCCTTGCCTAAATTGTTGACCATTTTTTTAGTGAAAGATTTTGGTCCAAAAAAGTTAACTGATAATTTACATACTCGAAATTCCAGTGGCACATCACTTTGTGCTTGAACTGAACCGTAACTTTAGTGCAAATCACTTTAATTTTCTTTTGTTTAATTTTAAATTTTAAATTCGAGAAACGTTTCAAGTTTTCAGTAGAAAATCCAAAGAAATAATTTTGGCATTTTCCTCTACTGTTACAATATTAATATTGGCAAGCTACACGTGATTTTGTTTTTTTTTACAACTATATACTGGACGCTGTCACTAAAATCCATAAATATGCATTGCATTTACGAACGATAAGCTCGATTTAATATGTATAATGTACCATGTACCTACCTAATATTAATACATTAAAACAAATATTTATGAGAACTACAATAATGCTAAATATATTTACTATACACCACCACGGTTGATTGAAACTGATTTTTGATAAGTATCACGAAAGTATTGCACGCGATTAATTCAAATATGATACCTTCGTGCATAAGGTGCAAAACTGAGAGATTGTTGGGTGAATTTTAATTTAATTTAATAACACCTTTGTTTGAACTAAGAATGATAGCAGAACTTAATTACAATGACCTTCCATTATAGGAAAAGGTTTAAAATGAACAGTTCGACGTGAGGAAAAATTAATTAAGTCCCACCCTCTTGAATTTCTTGGTAAATTATAGCTTATATCTAAATACGGTAAACAGTTTTGCATATTTTAAATATTTTATAGAACCGACACATGGATGATTGCATGATAATAAATTCATAATATAAAAAGATTTTTGGTGAAACATAGTCGAGCAAGGTTTTTTTTATGTTTAGATAGGAGTTTCAGCTCACACTGCATTATTAAAACATTATAAGAATTTGAATGGGAATCTTGTACCTAAGTTTAAGATATAATTTCTTAGCTCGTGTTAATATTGGACCAATTTCTTAATCTGGATTAAGATCATGCGTGACCTGTAATGCGGAAACTTTCATTTATTTATTATACAAATTTCTTAATTACAACAGATTTCAAAAGCATTATTGTCCGCAAAGAGCACTTGCAATTCATCGAAAATAATTGAAATAAAGTGAAATCGAAAAGCATGAGTAACACTGTTTTGAAAGAGTGACGTGTTGCGCCAACTATATAATTAATCAGTAAAACTAAAATTTATAAAGCAACTCAGAATTTGAGGAAATATTTAATTTTTTAAGATATTTATATGTACTTCGAGATACTTTCTCTAGTTGTGTGTACTTGAATTATCGATCTCCTGCTTTACAATCAGCAGATTTATTTTATTTTTTCGTTCGTCAAAAGACGAATAGTTTGCTAACTTTTTGAAGAAAATAATCTATATAAGTATATAAAAATGAATCCCTATTTCCCTTGGTCACGCCATAACTTGAGAACGACTTTACCGATTTCATTAATCTTTTTTTTTAAGTTTTCTAATATGTACTTTGTAGAAGGTTCTTACGGAAAGAAAAATTAAGAAAATTGCGCAGATTGGTAAATTTTAGAAAGCTTAACGAATATTTAAACTTCGGGCGTTTGAAAGTTCGCGCGCCGCAAATGTCCTGTTTTAGCTATGAATATTCAATTTGAACCTGGAATAAATAAACAAAAAAAAAATTTATTTCAAAAGCATAGTGTTTATTGTAATGATTTTTGATACACAAATACAATATTGTTAGTTTTGTTTTAGGCGCGTAAATAAAAGTCGGATCGGTAATCATTATGTTACGGAACATAAACTATCCCACGTCTTTGTAATGGCACTCGGCTTGCGGTGAAGAAATTAATGAACAACGTCATCGAAGCCACAGTTTTGAAAGGGAAGTACAAAGGCGAAGACGTTTTGATTCCACGCATCCCTATAATTCCGAACGACATACCATTCGACTTTAAACGGTTGAAATTTCCAATTGCATTAAATTTGTAATGTCGATAAATAAATCGCAAGGGCAGTCGTTTAATGTTTGTGGCATCAATCTTGAGAATCCATATTTTTGACATGGCCGTGTCGGAAAAGCATCAACATTATTTATTTACGCGCCAGAAAACAAAACTAACAATATTGTGTATCAAAAAGCATTACAATAAACACTATGGTTTTGAAATAATTTTTTTATTTTTTTGTTATTCATTCCAGTTCGAATTGAATATTCATAGCTAAGAGGACAACGTCTGTCAGCTACTACAATAATATGAAAGAATGCAGCGTCTCAACTCATCTTCAGGTCAACGAATAATATAGAAATAGAATTCCTATCATGCAATTAACCTTTATAATGAGTTATGTAAGTTGTAATTCTTAGAAAAGTTCATGTTCATGTAATTTTATCATAAAAAGCAATTGTACAATTTATGCAATCATTTGCTATTCTCTGAAATTTGCCTCATCAACCGTCAACCGCAACTTTTAATCAAATTGAATAGACACAGAACATGATTATCGCCGCCACTTAATTAAAGTAATATGCGAAAATGCAAATATGATTGAGTTACAAAGTGGCGCTAGTATGAGCCGAGCTTTTCGCAAGCACCTGGATTTTCGCATCGTTTTTAATGGAGAAACTCCGACGTCTGGTGCTCTGGGGCCCTCCTGCAGCAGAGGCACCCATCCCCCCCCTGGGGCCAATTGCCTGTGCCGAATTCTCCGCTTATAAATTGCAAAATCCAAAGAAAGTTTTATGCAAGCGACGACGGACCGGTTTTCGCGACCACTTTTGTCAAGCCACGTGTTGGAGGAGATATGTTTTATGGGCGTTATGCTGGGGCTATGTGCGGCACCTCGCGATCTCAGTTGAAGACATAAACTCCATTACATGCAACTAAATTTTCGAGTTTTTGTTCTTAAGACCGAACAGCTGGCAGGCGTCTCGGAAAAGTGTCGTCTGGCAAAGTCCACTTATCGCAGAATTGGACAATTGCTTCCAGCAATTGCGTCGTGACGTCGCTTTTTATCGGACCAATTTACGGGTGTTATGAGCGGACGTCTCGGTGTCGAATTTCGAAATGCTATGCTTTTGGGGCATAAAGTGGGGATTTTCGCGTGGGAGAAAATTCTTGGACCACGTATGGCTCAAAAGCTTCTTTTTTATCCGCGCGAATTGAGAAACCGCACGTCCGTCATGTTTACAGAATTCTGCAGATGCAGCCAATGAGGAAGTGATAAGCGAACTTCGCTTATTTTGCTTAAAATCTGCTGCTTCAAAATTCATACGTGACATTGCTGCGATTTTCCTTAAATTGCATATGCACTGCGCAATTTATTCTCACACTGCGGGTTCATTTTCGTTTTATCTTGAGGATTTTTTATTAAAGGAATAATTGAAGAAGGGGTTGGGGTCACAGGTGCAATCATGCATTTCATTTGGCTTAAGTTTTTGCGATAAAGAAAGGTTGACCTCCTTTGGGAAGAGATTAATGAATGATTAATGAGTGACATGCAAATTTAACAGGTAAGCGGAAATTTCCCCCATGTCTGTGGAATTTTCATTGGAATTGAATGATGGTATCATTTAAAAGTCTTCGTTAAGAAAATGTAGAAAAATCTCTGTATCCGCTATCTATATATAAATTAATATTTAATATACCTATTTAAGGTTGACGATGGAAGGTTCATATTTAATTTCAAAATCATCAACTTCAACGTGAAAAAGTAAGCTGAAAACAGACCAAAGTTTTCTTTATTAAATGGTAGTCGGAAAATTATCGAAAAGTAGACAGTAATCAAGCGGGAATCTCATTTCCGTCACTTTTCCTTCCTATTTCCTTCTATAAATTTCCGTCTATTGTTCATTAATTTCGACCGTTTTCCGACTGTCTTATAACAAGGAAAAAAAATTTACGTGAGCGGTAAAACATTGCTTATTAGTCCAATATTTGAAAATTTTCCAATAGTTTAAAAATGCCCGTCTGTTTTCGGTCTCTTTTTCTATTTAAAATATTCCAGTTTGATTTCCGTCTTAATATAATTTCTGACTGGACTCTAATTTCTTTTAAATATACCTATGACATTTTTACATTGAAGCTCCGCGATTGGGTTAATAGCTTAAGTTATTTGTTTTATGTTTCGAAACTTTAAAGCTATTAATTTCTCACAAATTTTGTTTTGGTGTTTAAACTGGTCGACTGTCATAATCTAAGAAAATTTCAATAGGTCAAAATAATACTTTGAGGATAGTACAGCTAAATAACGACTAAATACGGCTTAGATATTGTAAGTATGTTTTTATAAAGTTACCAAAGTTGCATACAGGCAATTTGTTTTAGTTTTGTATATTTTTTACCTAAAATAAAGGTCTACTGATTGCATTGGTGCAACTTCAAAATGGTTTAAAAGAAAATGAAACCAAAATATTAAAAATGTTAGCAAACATTACCATTTTTAAAAAAACGTATCATAAATTACGTGCAAAATAAACTTTTCCAGAGTTATTAACATATGATCTGTTAAGACCCCCAACTTCCGGATTGCGATTTTCTGCTTTATGAGAATTGTAACTATTTAGAAGTCAGCGACCTTATCATGAACAATGTCACAACGAATCATTTATAAAATGTAAATTTTTCGAACAGACAGTTTATTAATATTTAAGGTTTTTTTTCCGGCCAAAACGCACGTAAATAATGCTAACGCCCGAGACATTGTGTGAGTTCACGAGAAGAGCACCTGTACGTCTCAGCTCGAGCGGCAAATTCCATTGAAGATCAGTGAACTAGTCAAAGGTTGCAGGCGCTAAAATGTCATGAAGACCACCTTCGATTGAACCGAACAGATTCGAAACTGAGGTGCTTTCGGTATTAAATTAAAAGAAGTCGGAGACAGCAGAGCAATCTGCACATCGCGGTAATGTCTTCGAATTCCGCTGGCACAGAAGAGAAAGGAAAGAGACAAGTATGCATGTAAATACATGATTAGTTCATAATTTGCTTCTTTTAAAGTCTCGACAAATTCTGCACCTTGTAGAAGTTTGCGTGCCTTATAGTAGGTAGATGCGCTGTGCATGCATCATGCAAAGATTTATTTCCTCATAAACCATCGAAGCAATTTTGCTTCGCTGTCCACCATTCCAAGACGTTGCTATCGCATAGTCATCGACGACCTTCAAAATAACCGTCCAAGTTACCACTTCTCGGGAAGTCCACAGGTCTTCGGTGTCTTTACGTCTTTAGATAAAAGTTTCCGCTATACCCTGGAGTCCTGCTTAAACCTGTGATACCTGTGATACCGGCATTATGCATAACAACAGTCTTCCACCGCTGCCTGCAATTTTGAAACTATCTGATATCATTAGCATAATTTATCTCGGTCGACGACGGCCGAGATATCGAGATGCTGCTAAATTTGATTACGGCCGACGCGTGTGCAGCCCCACGCGGTGGATTTTCCTTTCAGCTTCCGCGCCAAGCTGCTGTTGGCCAGACTTCTGCAGAAGAAGCAATTGCGAACGAGTACTACTTATACAAAAATCAAACTTTTAAGCGATCTACATAGAAAATGTGTGCCGGTTAAATATTCGAGGATGCAATTTGTGGGCTCTTTTATTAGTAAACAAAGATTTTGGAAAACCAAATATTTTCTATTCAATTTTCTCCTGCCGTTTATTCACCAAGTTATGATTGAGGCGATAATTGAAGCGAATATTATTTAATGTAAATGCGAAATATTTGAAGTTGTTGTACGCAGATGGCATACATACATAATGTATTCATATAAAAATTTAATTCGAAATCTCAAGGGAATTGTGCTACAGCATAATGAAACAGATAGATAAAGAATTTCGACACATCAAAATGTCCAGGCTTATTTGCGCCTAAAAATTAAATATGTACATAATGTTTCTACAATATTTTTGTGTTCCATTTAAACCCGTTTTATTCTGAGGTTGCCTTGCAATGCACTAAAAAAAGAAGCCAATAGAGGCTAAAATATACATATATGGATATATGTATACAACTGCATGATTAGATACAAAAATTGTATAACAAAACTGAACTGTGTTTTGCGGTTTTCGTAGTCTACATTTGTTTATTAAAAAAATTAATCTCTGAGAGGTGTTTGTGTTTTGTGTTAATTTCATTGAAGTGTTTGTAAGATTATGTTTTCCTGTTCTCTGCTGTTCTCTTATTATAAAATCTTAAAAGGAGTCGATGCCAAAGTAACTATTTGGGTAGAAAACTACATTATAGAAACAGAAACAGATTGTTTAATTTTTAACTACTATGTTATAAATAATGTTCCATTATACATAGATATCTAATTTTGAAAAATCAAACCAAAACCTTTGCAATCGAAAGAGACAATTTTATTAGATAATTTGCCTCCTTCTATTTCGTTATTTAGAACCTTAAACTTTCTCAAATTCATTTTTCAATTTTTCAATTGCCTTATTATGTGCCTTGTTTAAATTGTAAACGAAATGGACAAAATAAGTTTCCCATGGATTTTAATTGCATGAAAAACATTTAAGATATTGCAGCCTTTTGCACGACTTTTCCCCAAAAACATATGTAAAGGTATTTCGTGGTGACTATTTAAAAGTTCCATAAAAGTAAACTTCATCTAATTGGCTTATCCTAAAACTTTCCCGAAGTGGCAAAATTGGCAAAAAGCAGAATTATTGCCTTACTGATTTACCAAAAATTGGTCAAACTTTTCGCAATCCTAATTCCTAGGCGAAGTCCTTTCCAGCCATAATTGGCCAGAGCGAGTATAGGGGAACAAAAAATATTCAGGACTGTTGTGTAACCACGAAATTGGCATGGCGAAATATTTGCCAGCCGTCCAGTAACCAGCAGGGAATATGTGGTTTAACAGCTTTTATATAATTCACCCTGCACCTCGGCGCAACCGACTTGGCTCTATTATGCGCTTGAAGTGCAAATTAAAATGCAGTTTGCAGCAATAGCACACCGCGAAAATTCAGTCCACATTTCTTCATGCAGAACTGTTTTTGGTTGCGTGTGCTTTCATAACACCGCCAAGGAGGTTTTGACTACTTAGAAAACCTGGGAAATCAATCGACCGGCGATCTTATGCTGTTCAAATAATGGGCAAGAGGAGCTCCTTTGCAACATACCACCTGCACTTCTTTTACCAATTCGATATGATGCCGCTTATCTGTTTTAATGCTTATATCTTTGCTTTAATTTGCCAGTTTTGGGCAGACAATTCCGCTTTGGAGCATTTCTTTTGAATTGGACTCTATAGCTGATTTAAACTTGTTCCTCGACATAGCCATTCAGAGCCTCTTTTTCAGTCGACTTAATGATCTTGATTTCTGCAAGTTTTCGGAATTGCTACAAAAATTCGCTAAAAGATCGCTTCGAATGGCAGAAGTCATTTTAGACAAACACGTTGCATCAGGTAATAAATAATTAATTTGAGAGGTTTCGTGTTGATTCGATTGCGTCCCAGTTCCGGTAAAAATGCAGCCGTCGAGAACAAGAAATAAACACCTCTATAATTTTCCTAACAATCGGCATGATTATGATATCAATTAGCCACTGGACGCAAGCGTTCATTTCGCACTATAATTTCGAAAGCGATTTGAATAAGAAACGATTTTAATTTGCAAGACACTGTTTTATTGGAGCAACATGGAAATATGTTTAATTTCGATGTAATTATTCATTTCATCATCAATAATTAGAGCTGTCGCAACGCACTTTTATGGGGCCAGTAAAGAACTGCACTTATTCGGCACACAACTTTTAGAAAGGCTTTAAAAGTCAGTCAGTTTTGAAACAACAAGATCGATTGTAGGCTTCTCTTAAAGTGTTTTAAGGTCGAAAACGAAATTTCGTAATTGAGTTCTTACTGAACTACTCAATGCACAGAGCACGGTAAAAATAGTGAATGTTTAAAGTAGACTCATTTTTGCAAGGGTACCTAGTTTAATTGAGAATGACTCGGCTGTTAAATTACTTGCTAAAATTGCGATTATTTTGTGAAATCAACCATAAAACTTCTTAAAAATTCGAGGACAGATAAACCACAAAAATTAATTTTCCCACACCAAGTTGTAATGCATATATTATGTCAAATTAGATTTAATTCTACCCGGAAGTACTTAAATATAGAACAAAACTGTTTGAATTAGAAATTCAAATCTTTCATGCTTGTGGTGTTTTTTCAGTGAAAATATTTTCGCTTAAAGGTTAATCATACACTTAACAAAAAAAAAACCTCTGTTGTTTGAGACAAGTATCACTTTTTTTTTTGCTTATCGTCGTCCGCAAGTTTGTTTCCTTTTGAATATTTAATTTTGTCATTCGGCTAGCAAAGAAAATTGTAAAAAAAGGCCTTAAGCACCTAATTCTGAGTGGTTTTGAGACGAAATATAAAATACTCGATGCAATCACCAGTATTTCCGATTTTTCCAAAATATATGAAATAGAAGAAAGATGACACTATCGAACGATTTTGTTTGAATTCATATTTGGACATTCAGCAATGGAACAATGGAAATTTTCATAATCAGCAAAGGTGCCGGCATTTTACAAAGAAAGGCAATTTATTCCACATATTGGGCCCAACAAGTTCAGCTGTGGACTCGGATCAGCCTGTTATGCAGAATAAGTTTTTCTATTGCTTTTGGATGTTTCAACAGATCTGTCCATCTTATATTAAAAAAACAGACTTATTGACCTTGTCCTAAGTGATCACCGTCTTAATTTAGCGAACGTTTTTACGAGGGGTTGGATTTGTTTTAAAATTAAAAATGAATGAGACTTTAACTGATATTTCGTAAATTCAAATATTGATTTTAACGGTATGATTTGGTTCATTCAATTTGGGGAAAATTATGTTCTAATAACAAGAAAACAGAATTAAAAGATTCTTTCTACATCGAAGGTATGAGTTGCGTTCTATCTTTTGTATTGCATATTCAATTTATCTGGCTAGAGCTACATGGAGATATCAATCCATTAACATAAGCCTAAAGCAATGTTAGTCTTGAGCAAAAAATACAGAAATAATTGAATAAAATGTCTTTTGTTGCATGCCTATCAAAAATTATGTTCATCAGAAAATCCCTTGTAAGCTTAATTACTTCCGTGACTATTGTCTAATGTCTAATGAATTTGAACTTTAACCAATAAATTTTTCAATTACATTCATAGTCGTAAAAACGATTTTAAATGACAAACACAAATTTATATCCGCCGAATAAGTTTGATTTTTTATAAACATAATTCGTGGTATGTCAGGTTCACCTTGTTTTTATCTATGGTGTTTACTGTTGGACAATTTTTAATTTATATCTTCATGTTTTTCCTGCATTTCACAATTATCAAGTTTATATATATCAAGGCTAAAATCGGTATCAATTTTTATTCAATAAAAACGATAAAAGATGGAATCATATGCATGCAAATGTTGATTTTACTGAAGTGCTCACAATTGATACTTTAATGAATAAATAATAAAAACAGGTTTCAATCGATTCTTTTAAAAATAAATAATTCAGAAGGGCCAAATTGAACAATTGTTTTGTTCTTTTCGGGGGCATGTGCATGATTCGCTAACCTCATTTCGTTTAGGTTTATTTGGAAAATAATTGAGATTTTCAATAAGCATACAAACAAATAATGTTTTATTTTGTTAGTATATAGTACGGATTGTTCATATCAAGAGAAGGTCTGGAAAGCCCTCAATATATATTTTTTCATATTCGTTATTATTTCTTAATGTTAAATAATTGTTTAAACAAGTTTATTTTATCTCTGCACAGTTTAATGCTTTGGTGTCGCCTAAAATTTTTTTCAAACTTACATATACATACATATGTATATTCATTTTAAATGGCGAGTGGTCGCGAAAAACCAAAATAGACAGTGTCATTTGATACACTACAAAATTTACATAATGTATTTTTAGCTTCATTTTTCATGAATATGCATTAATTTAAAAACCCTTTTTATAGAGTCTGTTAGATTCGCTCAATAAAACTTTAAACTTTTTTCTTCAGAAACAACAGAAACAAAAGCAAAGATCTTATTATTCTGAAAGTACGAGAGAAAAGATTACATACATATTAAAATTACAAAAATGTTTATTTCCAGTTTCATTGCTTACAAATAGTGCAGTTGAATTTTTTGTTCCCCTAAATTTTATCGCTTCTGCGAGTGTTTATTTCAAAGTCTAATATTTTTATTTACGGTAGCTTTTAAGAATTAAATTTATTAGCCATCGTTATCTAACCTTTTCTGAGAATTGATATTTCGAGTTTCGTAGAATTAATGCTGACCCAGTCTGTGGAACTCTTAGCTTTTTCTTAATTGTAATCATTTTTATTAGTAATTATTTTAAATACAAAAATAAAATGCCTCCATTTCATTTTTTTTCAGTCAATTTACAACGAAAGAACTCATTCAATTGCACCAATGTTTGAATCAAACGTTTCTATAAAAAGAAATTCCTAATTTAAAACGATTAGCTGCACTCGAACGAAATGCCAATATGTGAAAATAAACCTATAACGACGCCAGTTACAACTGAAGAAGATCATCATGCAGAAGCAGCTAAAGTAAAAAAGTCACGCGAACAGGCCTACTTTAATTCATATGATTTTGATGCGATCGAAGTTTTACCATCCGAGGATGAAGATATTGATGAGAACAAGGAAACAGACGTCAAAACTAAGAAAAAATTGCCAGATAATAGTCATCAAACTGGTGCGATAAACAATACTTATCTAAAGCGATTAACATCCTATTTCTCATCGAATAGTAAGTTTAAAAAAAATGTTAAGAAGCGTCCTAATTCAGAATCTGTCCATGGAGAAGATAAGAGTAACATCAGTAGTAGCAGTAGTATCACTGCAGATTCTTCTAGTAACCTGTATGGAATTAATCCGAAGGAAGTGGAGGACAAAAAATCAACAAATAACTTTTTACTTCCACGCGCCATGTTAAAATATCAAGGGTAAGATTTGTTTTTTTCATTATTGTTTACTTTTTTTATGTATGATATTATATGACTATGTTACTATTGTGTTACAAATGCTAAACTGGTCAGTTCACTTCGCGTACTTATGCTCCTGACATCACATCTCTATATTTTTTTTTACATAGCACGAGCATTTTTAGAAGTTATGAAGAATGAAAGAAAAGGAAGATTCTATAGACAGAGTTTTTACATTTAGAAGATGACATAATTGAAATCTGATGATTTTTCTATTCCGTTATTATTTATTATATTTTCATTTTCTCGTTAAATATGATCTTATGTATTATTTCTACTGCCAACATCCCTTTTTCTCCACTAATACTTTACCAAATTCAATAAACACCAAATGATGCGTTTTCGTTTCCGCTGCTGACATCGCTTACTTACTTAGAATTAAAATGCACTATTTGTTTAAAATTTGCGTTGAAATAAAAAGGAAAGTCCTGAATAAACCTAAAAATTCATTTCAGATATGTACCTTTGCTTTTGCTTTTCGACAAAAAACTTTATAATACCTACATACATACATACTTCGATTGGATTATAATACTTTGAATGAAAAAAATTAAAGTTAAAGTTTACTGAAATGATTTTACGACAATTTTAGGAGTTTTATACGGGAATTCAATTCAAAAGAAAAGGAGTTTTACAAGCTCTTTTCGATTTCAAATCACTCGGAATACAGTAGGTTACATAAGCCAGTTTTCGATAACGATTTCGACTTCGATTTCAACGTCACCTTCGACTTCGTTTTCGAATGCTTAATCAATTTCTATTTCGATTCCGATTATGATTTCAATTTCAATAAGTGCTTGCATAATTTACATTCAATCAATATTAAAAATTTCGTTACCATTTCAAGAGAGTGTTGTTCTTAAAGGAAAAAATAATTCGTTTTTGAATTTTACTAATATTTTTTAATTTATAAAAATGTTTTCTTCGTGAAATACAAAAAAAACCTTGAAATTTTCAGGGCATTTTGAGATTGATTAACCGTAAACATTTGGGTACGCCATATTAAAATTTCCCGCTTTGATAGTAAATTTTAAATCGGCAACGTCATATTTTTATTAAAGTTTTGCTTTATTTTAAAAATAGTTATATCCGAGCAACGGCGGATACGGGTCAGCGAAATTTCGCCCGGGTGCACTGGTAGCATAGAATTGCTTTAGTACAGAATTGATAACTGATAAACCGATTATTTTATGAATTTTCGAGGCAATACCTTGAATAAGATCATTGTACTAGAAACCTTTCCCTTTTTCTGTAGAATGGTAAACTATCAAATCGTTGATTCTATGAAAATTGGAGCTTGGTCGTAATAATGCCACAAAACCTCGAAAACGATACCATGGAACACGATACTTCACAATTCATAAAACTTCTTCGAATAGAAATCAACTTCTTTCGAGTTTCGAGCCCTCGTCAAATGAACAGACAAAGTGGCACCTACCTTTCATCTTAAGCAATGAGCAATCTGTGATCTTTTTAGCCGACGTCCAATGAAAGATTGGTGCAACACCGCGGAGGATCACTGGATGAATCCAGGGCAGTTCGGAGCGATCACTCATTCGAGGTCAACTTAAAAATAGTCGCGCACCGTTGTGACAAGTTCAAAGTGTTAATTTTGCTAATTTCAAGCCGGCGATTTCGAAATGACACACCTATGTATGAATGGAGGCATAAACTCTGATTGTTATCGCTTCGTTATTTACAAACTCACGTTGAAGGCGTTCGTTGGGCAAGCACACGAGATGATGGGCATAATAATTAATGTTTAATTTCCGATTATTCATGCAGTCGGTGGCCTTTACCGGACCCATGAATGAAATTTGGAGTTTCATAATTTTTGAAATAGGCATGTGCTGTGGGGCGTTGTTCCCTTGCCCGACTAAGATATTAATTAAGTATGAAAATCAAAGGGCATTCAAATGTTTTCGTGTTTCAAAAGATTTTGAGTTTATGTAACAAACATAAATTTACTATGAAGGTAGAATTAAAAGTTAATTTATTTTTATATTAATTTTAAGTGAGTATGGTTAAATAAATTAACTATGGCTTAGACTTTTTCTAGGGCATTACATATTCCTTTCTTTATAAAAAGTTTTAAAAATTGAGGTTAAAATGAGCTTTAGATAGACTATATTATAAAATTTAACGAACTTACGTTTCAGTTTTGAGATGCGTGTATGATCGAATCTAAAAACTCGATTCGATGTAATAGTGAAGCGTATTTTTGAATCTAGAGGAGATGCCAATAACAAATTTTCCAGAGGATGAAATTCTTGTGCAGCTAGTCAGATTGAGGGCAAAATGCAAAGAATTTCTGCACTCCTGCTGCAACAGAGTGTCGAGGGACGCCAGTAGGTAGAAGTGAAGGAGGTTCACCAGGTGTGGGAGGAAGGCTACCTCTGTTTAATTTTGAGAGCCTTTGATTCCCGTCAGCTTCAGTCAACGTAGTACCAAACAATTAAATAGCTGGGACTAAGGGAGGGCTAGGATTTGCATCCTGTAATGAAGGGAAGCAATGCAAAAAAGAGTCAGAGGATAATACGAATTTTTAATTGAAAAAAATTCCAGTGTGGTTGACTTTCTGGCGTTGAAATTTAAAAGTTTTACCTAGTTATTAGTTTTCTTTTGTATCTGCGGAAGTTTTTGTGAAATTACCAATTGTCTTTCGGATCCTAAATATTTAACATTTTCTGTTTCAGTTGTTACTGTAATTGCTTTTTTCATACAAATTTGAACTGAACAGAATTTCAGTTAATAAGCAGATAAAAAGATTTATTCCAAGTTGGTATATCTTTTTGGACTGTTACCAAAATGTAGTGAATAGCTTTCTACACTATTTGAAGACAAAAATGTATTTTTTTCTTCTGTGGGTGCCAATCAAGATAAATAACTCGTGATGCTATACATTGGTTTTAAAATATAGTGCTAATCAGGAAAACCTAATAATTTTTGGTTCCTTCATTAACTTTCGAATAATATTGCTTTGATTCTAAAGTGTTCTTAATTAGGAAAGTCCGATGTAAGTTAGTGTTTTTAACGGTTAGGATATCTTATTTTGGTTCATACTAGAGCCTACATAGAAAAATCTAATTGTGCTAAGATTAGGTTTTCCTGAGGTAAATTCTGGTCGGGGAATAGTTTGGAAAATTGAATTTGGAATAACTATTATGTTAAAAGTGGTTTTAGAATTTGAGGAATGTTCTTTCTGATTAAGAAACTCAAAATTTATTTAGTTTAAATTAACAGAAAATTTAGATAAGAGTATATTAAAAAGAAATAGTAAATTAAATGATATTACACAATAAACCATTACGCATTGCAAATTTTCTTGTGTAAACAATCTGAACAATTGTATTACATAAACTGAATGCCGTATCGTGAGAGTTTTCTTTGTGAAAATGTGATGGAAACTGAGACTCCTCATACTCCTTTAGCTGCCACTCTGCATGAAACGTCTCTAACCGGAGACTCTTAATTAACTTTGTGGCACACATCTGAAAGCGAGTATAATGACTGCCATTGTGGCAATTGACATTCGTCCGTCGAATTTTTTCCCATAATTAGGTTTATGCCAAAACACCGGGTGACAATTCCCTTGGGTCTGGCAGAGTTAATTAGAGATTACCCAGAAGTTCATAATCGTTATCAGTGTCTTTGGTCATTAATCTTCATTTGATTACGTTACAGATGCCAGGACTTGGGGTCTAATTGAGGCGTAGAGCGATTTAATAGCTTGGTAACTTTTTAGAGGAGGTTGACCTACTCCGGGTAGTGCGGCAATGACCAATGCGAGTGGCTATTCAAACGACATGTGATTTTGCCGCGAAGCCTGGAAATCCGATTTTATTTATAGCGACAAATGTAATTGCAACTTAATCGCACCGGTTTTATGGCAGCGATTACCGAGACCTGCACAATAAATAGCTGCTCATTAGTCAAAAGACTTTGCAGAATGCAACTGGGGAGCGAAGCTGCTTTTTATACGCTATACTTATATGCGATGTGCGACAATGACGCCGAAATGCTGCGCTTTAAGATTAAGATTGAGTCAGTCCCGCTCCGTTGTCGTCGTCGATATTTTCAGTTTTCACGCTGCACCGCGGACACTTGCGCACCCGCTCAATGTGTTTCGCAATTGCAGCCACCTCCGTAACGATCGTTCACGGCGAGTTCTACAGGTCCCGACCAATTCACATTTTGACAATAATTTTTACATGCACAAGGCTTCCCCGGCCGGCACGACAACCTTTGGGGGTTTTGGTGTCAACTCGAAATTGCGTCGACTCGGTTGGCACCGTGCCGTGTAGCAATTGCAACGTGCATTGTAATTCATCCGAATGGATTTGCACGAATGTCCGACTGTCATCCTTTGAATGCTTACCTGATGCTTTTGATTACTTACTCTGTACAACGTGTCCTTCAGTTGTCAAATTATTCCGCAATAATGCAACTTACAAGCATCTTTGTGACGAAGACGTACTCTGATCCCAAGAAAATTGGACAGCATTGTGGACAGGAGAAATCCATTAACGCGCCTTTATACTTACTAACAATAAGTCATGAACTGTCTTTTCTTGGAAATTCTAGTCACACAACAGCTCTTTAATTGAAGGTAAAATTTAATTTAGGTTACGACATTTTATCAAAAATATCATCCCGTCGTGTATTTTTCTATGAAAGTCTTTTAAACTAATACATATGTATGTATGTATATATTCAGGAAGAATAAAGAGTTTTTTGTAACCTATGTTTTAGTTAAGTTTATTTCCTAAAATTGTCTACCTACGAAATCCGAAGAGGTTTATTGTATTTCTGCTTATCAATAAATAAATAAATAAATAAATACAACCTTTAAAAAGGGATAGTAATAAGAGTTTGTTTAAAAATTATATTTTTTTAAATGAAAATTAGTTATACTACAAATTCATGTATTTTTGCATATTCTACGTGAAATCCTACACTTTTTCTAGAACAAGCAAATAATACTATCTCTAAAACTACATATTTAGCCAATTTAATTGAACTTTTAGGCACATCTTACATATAAATTCAATTTTTTAAAGGGAAAATAAATACTTTGGGTATTCTCTTCGATAGGTATTGCATCACTAAAAAAGAAAACCCACAATCTTTTCATTACAGATAAGCTCTGGCTTCTCTTCATAATTTGCGCGCATCACGACGAACACATAACTCTGCCGTTTTTAAAACTTTAGTTGTTTAAAAATGGCTTACACAGATTTCATACGTAATCTTCTGGAAACTGCTTTTAAAAGAGCTTAAACTCTTAATCATAATATTCAGTTTTTGGAGAAGACTGTGTAGCTTAAAAATATGCATTAAAAAATCGATTGTTCCATATACCAAAACCATTAAGTGTCTTATCATCATTTTTAAACTACAAAATACCAACTTCTGCTTGTGTCGTGTTAATGTCCAGAATTAATTTAAGTTAATTGAAGTTATATGACTGCACTTTTTTTTTATCTATAGTAGTGCAATTTTCCATTAGTGAAATTGCAGCACTTTTATTAAAAGTCAGAGAAGTGCAAGAATAAGAAGGAATCAGGGACAATTAGAGAACTTTTAAGAATTTAGCTTGGATTATTCAAAGATTCATTTGCTGGCTATTTATTTTTCTTATCTCAGGAAAAAGGGATGAATTTATTCCTACGGAAATAGAATTTATTTTGGGTTATAAATTACAATGGTTTTTTAGTGTTGGATGGAAACCATGCATTGCTTATTTTAGAAAATTGTTCATTGATAAATTCTTGAAATAAGCTTCTTAGCCTTATTAACATTCGCCACAATCAGTAAGATGCTTTTTGAAAATTTCAAATGAATGAATAAATTTTGTTTTGAGAATTTAATTCAATAAAGTGAGAGAACTTAAGAATTTAATTTTATATAATTTTTTCAACCCACTTTATAAGCAATTACAAAATTATTGATACCTTGATTGATATGAATTAATTAAAATCTATGTATAATTGAAAATTTGAACTCAAATAAAGATGGATTTCAGCTGAGACCAGTATTTAAATTATGAATCACGAATTTGCATACAAATATCAACGGCAGAGATATTGAAAAAATAATTTCCTTAAAGAATGGTGAGGTGTTTCTCCTACAACTCGTGCACCCCGAAAATGTTCAGTTTTACGTTTTTGTTACAAATGCCAGGGTCACCCAATATTTCAGTTAATTACCCCTCTGTCGACGACCGACCTTAAAAGGTTTTATTTGTATAATTAAGGCACATCGAAAAACTGCACGCAGGAAACCGCTAAGATGCCCAAATTAAAGATTAGAAAAAACTGTTTACGGATGTCGAAGTCTATTAGTTATTGTAATGAGTCCGCAACTTGCGAAAATCTTGCAAAAATGCAGAGCGTTGGCGCCTTGTGGGCGGACTTTAATATAATCATTTTTGTGGAAAAAAAAGTCTCAAGTTCATATTAGGAAAACTTACCAGGATCAGCTTTGTAGGTACCATGAGCTTCAAAGTTTAGGTAACAGCAGAATAGGACTAATGTCTAAAAGGGTCATCTAAATTCTCTAAAAGGGCATAAACAACAAAGGTTTATAAAAGTTTTAACATTTTTATAAGAATATAAATTAAATAAATAATAAAAAGAAATCTTTTCTTAAGTTTTTGTCAGTGTAACAATTTTTAAACTTTTCGAGGCCAAAATTTGAGGGAAAGCGGGGAAGGAATGAAATTTAGTAAAATTGAAACAATAATGGTTTGAGAATGACAATTGATATGAAATTGACACAGTGAAAACTAAAACATTTCACGACTTCCATAAAATTAAGGCTAAGAGGTAAAATAAAGCAAAAGGTAAATGGATGACTACTAAAAACTAGCGACTGATATATCATTTCTTCAAATATTTTTTTAGGGATCTAAACTCAAATATGGTATAATTTTTTATATGGCAGAGTTGAAAGATAAAAATAAAGATGGAGTATCTAATTTTATAAAGTTGTTAATATGACAAATTAATTTCTGTTATTCTTTCATTTTTATTTTAACTTATATACATTTTTAAAACTTTTTGTCTGATTATTATTATCAAGATACAACAATTTAATCGAAACTCTTGAAAGATGTTTTAGGTTTTTTATTATATTTTAAAGTTTTTAAAGAAACTTATTGAAAATTAATATATTATTTTAAAAACTTCTAAAAGTTTTATAATAGGTAAATAAAAAATGCTCAGAAAATTTCAGTAATTTCTGAGAGGTTTTCTGTATATTTACTACTTATTTAGCTTGTCTCAGAAGTATAATTTCGCAGTTGGTTATTGTGCAATTTCTTATATGCGTCATCTTCTGATGTCTCAAGTGTACTACTAGAAGTAATTGGATTAAATTTACATCCCTTTTTAGATTTTATCAGTTAGTTGCTCCATATAACTCCTTTTAATCAATTCCATTAACTTCTTTGTAACACTTTAAAGTTGCTTCCGAACTTCTTACTTACTCGATGATTTGCTTTTAAGGTATTGCATTTCGTCTATAGTAAAAAAATACCGAAGTCCAACTATTACGTAAAATGTTACACTTTCCGGAGCCAAGGTCTCGCCTCGACTCAGGTGTTGGCGAAGTAACTTAGAGCCAGAGAGACGGCTTCGAGCGGTTTATCTTTAATAAAGCCACAAGATGTTGCTTTACAAGAAAGTGGAGTGCTCGCGCCGGCTTTATGGTTTTACCGCCGAGTTCGTTATGCAATTGACCATTAATGACTTCTTAGATTGCCTTACTGTCCTTTGGCTCTCGAGGAGCCTGAACTTGATACATATAATTTTTTTTGTTTTGTTTTTGCGCGTGCGTTCGTGAAGAAAGTGTGTTAACAGACCTGGTGCAGAGCACTAAGCAGCAGTCGGGTGGAATGCAGATCACTGCAATTTTCCAATTAGCGATCCTCACACGTCTTGGGGCCCAGTAAACCAGTTTAGCAGCATTTCACCGGATTAACAACATTTGTATCTTATTTGCAAGGCTCTAAAATTATTAGTTTTATTTTTCTTTTGCAGTTCATTGGCGGGAAATTCAATGCCAGTAGTAGCAAATGCGAATGCTTCAATTAGTAAAGTGCATACCAGCATCACTCCGAGCACCAGCGGCCTCAAAAGCCATCACCTGACCAAGACTCCAGGTGGTGCCGGACGAGTCCAATATGACAAAAGCGAGCGGGAACGTGGCATATTTTCATCACATTATTCCACGGACAAAAGCGGCTCATCGGGGTATTACAGCACTAACATATGCTCGACAAGCTCCGTAGAGGAGCATATCTACAGCGAGCCAGTCATAGACATCATAGAGAGTCGCATTCCGAAATTGAATACCTTGACCAGGGGTCTAGTTAAAGCAGAAGTCGCTCGAAAGGAGTGCAGTTCAACCCTCAACGTGGACAATTTAAATGCCGACTTAAGAGTCCTGGAGACGAGCATTGAAAATCTGGACAGGCACCTCAAGAGCTATCCCAAAAATACCCAGGACAGAGCCCACCTCCCGGACTGCCACCATGGAGGATATGAGAAATCCAGGAGTCAGCAGCTTCCGACTATCATGGAGGGCATCGACGGGCAAAGTATTAAAAAGGCGCCCAATTCCTGGTCGGACGAAATGGATGATTCTTTAGTCGATATCGATTTGGATTCCTTTCTCTTAGATGGTGACAGAAAAAAGCAGGTGACCGGAGGTGTTGAACCCCTGAAAGGAATTGACAATCCGACATTTGAGGACAGCAAAATCCTCGATGATAAAGATCTTGAAAATAATTACAAATGCTCGAAATACGTCAATTCATGCCCGGAAGATGCCTACAACGTTGAGAGTGTTCTTGGTAATGAGGCTGAGGATAAGTCGCTCGCATTCTTTCTTAAGAAATACGAAGATCAAATGCATTTCCAAAGTACAAAGGAAATGCTCGAAGAAATTCGAGATAAACTTAGAGCATTGGCACAGACCGCTGGCGGTGATGACAGGGTGATACCAAAAGAATTGGAAAAAAATATTGCGTCCTTAAAACGAGAACTAGAAGCCTATCTAAGGCTGATGAATCGCAGTAATGAAATGGAAATAAAACATTTTTGTACAGGCGTTCTCAATAATCAGAAACTTGTTACAATGACCAAAGCATTCGAGCGACGAAAGTCGATTGCTAGTGAAACTGACTATGAATTAGCATACGAACCCATCCGTTCTCGTGATGGTGCCATTCAATACAACGATAGTCTAGAAGACGGGTCTGTAAGATGCAGCGATCCGAACTTCAAGCTCAAGAGGAAAGCACTCTCGGATGTGTTTCCCACTACAGAAAATGACTGCTATAATGGAGCTAGTAATAGTAAAAATGAAAATGAAGACGATGCAGCTCCTTGTAGCAGGAACTCGGCAAGCGGGTCTCAGCTGCAGCGAAACTTGTCCTTTCAGAGGCCTAGGCTTGAAAGGGCTCAAAAGACTGAAGAAGACAGAGATTCCATGCTCGAGTGGCACAAGAATAAGCCCAGCATTTGGGAGCTGTACTATGGAACCAATCGGATTAACCAGACCTTGGTAGGGAAGCGCGGCCAACTTGTCAAGAATGCATCATCACTGATGTCTTATGTGAGTACCTTTTATTTAACACTAGCTGAGTTACGCGGTGTCACCCGGTATATTATAAGTACTATTAAGATTAAAGATCCTTGAAATGCTCGACTTTCGTAACAAATTTTATGACTTATGGTCGCCATATTGGGTCCGTCATTTTTAAATTCCAAATTTTGTTAGTATATTCGAAATTATAGTGATATCAAAATACCCATAGAAATTTCACTTATTCGTGGAAGTTCGAAACTTTTTGGACGCCTAAAAATACTAATTTTCATGGCAATCCCTTGATATTTACAATTTGTGGCCGCCATTTTGGGTCCGCCATTTTGAAACCCGCGAATAAAAAATAGCCTATATGTTAGGCCGGAATATGTAGTGTCTTGACTCAAAAAATGAAAATGATCGGGCCGATCGTTTAGGCGTGATTGAACAACAAACAAACAAACTTTCGATTTTACATGTGCATATGCATATACATATGTATGTATGTATAGAGGGATGAAACGATTTTTTAGTTGTCAGTATTGAAGACGCCAGCACAATTACATTTTTCATTTTTGTTACTGTGTTTGTTCACATTCGATTCTAAATACATACATATATCAAGTGTTAAAAAATCATAATAATTGTAATTGTATAATAACTTTTATGAAAGTATTTTACATTCAATTAATTGAAACTTTCTTTGGCGCCCCAAAGTTTTCTACTCACATTTAGAAGGTTTGCTGCACAATCGTTTATGATTTTATTAAATATTAAATTAATTCTTTACCGAAATTAATTTAGTTTCTAGCAGTGGAATAGTTTTGTTTTCAATTGTTACTATGTTTGCTACTATAAATTTGATGTTGCTATTCGTATCTAAGTTTATGTGATGGAAGAATATAGTAGAAGACTAAAAAAAGCTATTTCTATAAATCTGTCCATCAAAGAAAATAACCTTCCCTTTACATTAAAAAACACATCTAACATCTAAAACACATTTTGTAAATTTATTACCCGTAATCTCGCTTTTATTAAAATTCAATTTACTCTTCAAGGATAGACACAATAAAATTAATTTATTGATTTATTATCGCTGCTGGTCTGATATCCATGTACCTACTAAATTGAAATTTAATCTATTTTCCATTTTATTCGACATTAAAAATAATAAGGAAACAGAAAATGCGGTAATACTGATTAAATTTAATTCATTATTCAAATTGCAAGTAATAAACGTAAATATGGAAGTTAATAAATAAACAATACTGCAATAATATTTTTAATGAACCTCTCCGAAAGGTCTGCATTAAATGGTTTTTATGTTTGAAGGCAATGCATTTACCTTAATTTTCCCACGGTACGTAGAAACCGTTTCATAACAACATAGAGCAAATTCTGCATATGCCTAAGAAACTACGACAAAGTCAAAGGTTAGCTCAATTAATAAAGAACCCACGGCAACGGGAATCTAGAGCTATTTGTATCACCTTCCAGTGTGAACACATGTGTGGACCAGACCGGTAGATTGCATTAATTGGCTCGCGGCGCATAATTCATGCTATGCTGCATAGCTGTACCCAGTGCAATGTTGCATAAGGTAGCATTGCACTCGGACTACACTCAATTTTCTTGGCTGTGAAACAGATTTGCTTGTCAAATGTGAACGTGCTCCGATAACTCAAACTGGTTCCGTGGAGAATTTTAGACTTAGACTGTAACGCTCATTGCGAAGCGAATGCTGTTGAAAACTCTAAAAACTCAATGCAATTCTCAATTCCATCAAATGGAAGAGAGATTGTAATTTAAATATTCACAAAAATACATAGTATATATGTATATTTATTAAATTAAATGGCGCTTTAATTGGTGCAAAGAAGGTCGAGGCGCATTTGAAAGTAACCGATTTGTTTAATTATAATTAAGTTCAAAACTATTCCTGTTTAAAAATTATATTTTATGAAATTTCTGGATCATGTCATCTTAAACATACAGGGGAAAGTTCAACCATTTTATTATGAATCACTAAAAAATCGTCCTGATTTCTTTAGGAAGAGCTCCACAAAACTTTCCCACAGAAAATGAATAATGTTTTTATAAAAAAATCAATGAAATGATTTTCGGTCTCGTTTTACGGAAATATTACACAATGAGGTCGGTCATTCACGGAAGAGCACAAACTTTGCTCTAGATAACATTATTCCTCCACTATTTCAATTCAAAATTAAAGACAGATGCATAAAAACTTTATCAGATGAAAAGTTATGAAGATGTTTTAAAACTTTTCAAAGGAGTGGACTGTGGAGCAACCGAACTTTTGATGGCTTCATATAAAAACTTATTGAGCCGACTAAATGCAGTGTAAGAAAGTTTTTTGCAGAAAGTTAAAAGTGCCTACTCGACTTTAAGATGCAAGACTTGAGAGGACTATGCCATTTTGCTATCGAAGCAAAACGAGCTGGTTTTTAACCTTAATATACAAATTATGTACATCCGTATTTATGCTCTTTTCATGCTTTTATGATTCTTACTTAAAAGATTTTGTTGGTTCAAGTTTCTTGATCTGGGTTGACTAAGGCAAGGAGAATAAAATCGAACTTAAATGCTGGCTTATTTAAATATATTGAAACTAACAGGGAAATGTTGGGAATTTCGTACATATTGTAAGTTGTTCTAGTACACTAATGAAATTTTACTTGTATATATAATTTTAATTGCTCAGTTTAGTATTAAATAAACCTTCGTATCGTACCTATTTAATGAACACGTCTCAAAATCTTATTTCTTACAAAAAGTTTATCGTTAAGTTGAAAGCAAAATTTTATTTTCTTTTTAAAAGGTACAATACTAAGTAACCCCACTGTAGAATAATTTTCCTCATTTGCAAAGTTATAATACTTAGTTTAAAACTTTTCTTCTTAATATAAAATAAGGGAATATATTTTAATAGAATTTATATTTATTTAATCATATTAATTTTCTTACTCCTCTCCATGAATCTACTTTTTCCATTTCAAAAGTTACTGCCTTGTACGCTTTCTATCTTATCTAAAAGTCTAAAATAAATATTAAAGCCATTTACTATCTTGATTTAATGTGTAGTCATCCCTAAGTTAATAATGAAGTACGTCTACATTTTCTCACTTTCTGTTTAGGACATGACATTCATAAAATCAGTATACCTTCAATAATTTCTTTGAATATTAAGTCGTTAAGAAAACGATCATGGCTGTGCCTTTAGACGGGACACACCTTTCTTATCTTTATTCGCCACCGCCGCCCGTTACAAACATCTGCATCTACTTGTTTCAATAAGAAAGGTGACAATACATTAACCGGCGAAATGTTCATTGAAAACTTTCACCAGCTCTGTGTGATCTCATCGGCCACATCCTGATTGCATATTTCTCTGCCAAAAAAAAAAGATGCTACCTGAGATTTGTTTATTATTTTTAGACCTGACAGAGAAGAAGTAAAAAAACTAAAAACAATCAAAGCCCCCGAAACTCTGTGGGCTTCTTTCTGGTGAGCTAATTGAGCGCGGCTTCACACGACAAAGGTGCAAATTAATTGAACATTGAAATCTTTTATAAATGGCATCGCAATCAGCAGAAGAAAATGGTTTGATACAGACCGGTCTTATTAAGAAGAACATGGAAATTTGGCATGTGCTTAAATTAAGATTTTATCAGAAAGTATAATTGCCAGCTAATTTTGAGAGTCATTTAGAGAATTAATTGATTACCTGAGTGGCTAAAAAAATTTAGTGCAAAACATATTTGTGTATGAACTTTAAAACGGAGGAAAACAAATTGGATAAAAACTGAATCAAAAGGGAAAGTTTTTCGCTTTTGGGCGAAGTATGTCATCGAAATTAAAATGAAATCCTTTGCCTTTGCCGTAGTCGTGTTAAAAAAATGCTTGCAAATTGGCTCAGAGAAAAAATATTTTGCTCTAAATTGGAGCAATACGTCTACGGCTTTCTACTGCTTACTACTTACTGATTTATAACTAAAATTTTACTAATCAATCATTTCGTAATGTGTACTTATATTTATATTTTTCTATTCCATAATAAAGTGATCCATCAATCAGAATGAAATGTTAAAAGTTGCTACAGTTGCATTCATCTTAATTTAACATTTTTAAAGTAAAACCATTTATGTACATATGTATATGAGACAAGAAATGTATTTAGCTTAAAATCTTATAAAACGATGCTTTTCATCAATTTTGCTACTAATCTTATTGAACGAATTTTATTTGATGTTTACATTTAAAAAAATAGTACCTAATGTATAGCCACAATTTGAGGAAAAAATACTAACACCGGTTTTTACTTAATAACAAATGAGGATATTATATTAATTAATAATCATAGAGTGTTTTATAAAACATTCTTAATTTATTAATGTAATCAAATTTAAAAGTTCCGATGATAATCGGAGTTGAAATTATAAAATTTGGGATATACTTAATAATCTGCTTTCTAGTTTAAGGTATTAAATTTAAAACTTTCTTGCTCTATTAGTCTCTATACAAAGAGTAAAAGAAAATCATTCCGTGATAGACGTTTTTTTATAGTTAGTTGGTATTTAATAACACAATTAACGCCACTAATAATCACTAAAAGGTATAGCCATTGGCTTCCTGGTCGAGTTAGTCTACAATGCGGGCGACTTTTACTTTGTTAAAAGAAGCAAGTGCCGCTGGGACCGACTTCTGGTACTTCTTGACTGTCTAATAATTGCTTAGTCGTGAGGTTTGCATTGTGAATGTTTTTAATCCAGCCCGGAGGAAACTAGTTTTTCATTTAAACGTGCCACGTTTTCGCCGCAATAGGCAACAAGGTTCGGGAAATGCGGTTTCGCCACAAATCGTTTTCGGCTTCCAGACTTCTCTTTTGGGGCATGAAAAACTAATGGGGTAATCAATCTGGGGCTCCTTATTCACAGCTTGATTTATTTTGCTATATTTTTTATATTAAATTAAATATTGAGATTTGAGAAAACGTTTGAGAAAATTAAGTAAATAATGCAATTGCGTTAATATATGTATGAATGAAACTATTTTGATGAATTAAAATTCCTACGTGCAATTAATTAAAGAAATCAATGACAAGACATGGTTTTTGAAAAACTTAAGTTACATCATAAAATGAAATTAGTATTCAAACGTGCTTTGCTTTGGTTACCTAACCGATTCTCTTTGGGGTGGCACAGTCAAAAATTCCATCAAAGAAGAGCCATGAAAAGAAACACCCTGCAGTTATTTTGTTTTTTAAATTAATATATTCACCACAAACAAATTAAAGAAGGAATTGAGAAGGTTATGTGGATAGAGTCATTTAGTATTCTGATTAGTTTGTTACTTTTTTGAATAAATAAAAAATTAAAGAAGAAGAGTTTTTTGATCAGTTTTTGTTCTTCTTATAATAAGAAATTGTTTTTTTAATACAACATGCGAATGAAACATGAAATGTTTGCAATTACACATAACTTGTTTTTCAAACTTTCCGTCAGACTCATGTTTATGGATCGAATAAAAACTGACGCTGGAACACTTTCTTCTTTAAAATAGTATAATTTACATTTTCATACAACAGAGGAGGTAAACTCACTAAGCGCACATATTAAAGACTAAACCAATGCTTAATGAGACGTTTCTTACATAAGTACCTCTGTGAGGAGTTGAAGTGCAGATGTGCCACAAAACAATAAGTGTTAAAATGACGTATAAATTGCCTCAGACATAGGTTTAATAGCGTAATAATTTCAAGCAGTTTTCGGAATTACTCGCAAAAGACATCATTTAGCATCAAATTGCCGATGCAAATTTTAGGAAACACTGTAACGCGGTGAAATTCTCTAAATTGACTCAACTTTGGGATAATGGAACACGTGCAAGTAATTTCCTGTGCTTCTCGTCTTTAAAGGATCAATAATGAAATTTTGGAGTCTGCAGATGAAGTGTGCAGAATGGTGACACTAATCGAAGATTTACATATGAAAGTGACTTTCACAACTTCACGGAATCTGAACCCATTGTGGTTGTCGGCAATTTATCACAGGAAGCAGTACCTAATTAGAAAAGGTTTAAATGCGCTTAATTTCTACTTCGTCTTTACCTTTCGCACAAATTATAGGATTTTAAGCCAGTGAATCATACCGATATTTTTTTAAAAAAAAGGTAGTAGGAAGAAAAATTGTATTCATTCCTCACATTAGCATTTTCTACAAAAAAATGTATAGCCCAGCTTCGCATGAATCATTGCTGGCTAAAATATTCCATTTAAGACGAATGATGGCTGGTTGCGTTATTTTCATAATATGCATATTATGAGCTACCAAAAGCATCGATCACGATTTGTAACATCAGTGCTGATGTTCAATTCAGTTGATATTCAAATTTACATATTACGTTTACGGCTCTGAAAACTAGGCAAAATATTTTTGTCTGTCAAATAGCTATACGTTATTCTATGTTATTTAATCAATGAGATTTGAGGTGACTCTGCTTACTTATATCATTTTGACAACTTCTCCAGTTAAATCTTAACCTGTAGATTGTCCTCATACCAATAATATTTTAAAATATGAACTTATACTATGGTTTTATAAATATGTAATATTATTATTGATGTGTTGTTATAGGTGCTGTCAAAGAGTAACAGCGAAAAAAAAGGTGGTGGTGCGTATTAAATAAATAGTAAAGCCAAAGCTCTAAGATTTGCTAATAATCCTCTTTTTAAGTTTTAGTTTTAATTTAAGAAGCCAAAGTAACGCCATTTCATTTTTGAAAAGCGCAAGAGATGTACCTAAACAACAAAGTAGGTTTACATTTTCATTCCATATCAATTATAGATTGGTCAAATCAATCAAATATTTTGTAAAACTCATATAAGGACATAAAATATGTATTAAGTCAAAAGTATCCAGAATTTTAATTAATTGATAAATAAAACATGTTAAGAGAATTTATAAAAGAGAGATGTTCATACTAAAGGAAGGACCCTTAAGAAGCAGGTTATCTGCTCGTAAACAAAGATTTTTATCGAAAAATTTTCCATCGCCAATAACCTTAATATTCGCGATAAGCAGTATAAACAAAATAAATGCAAAAATTGCATGAGCAAGTGTGAAAGATGTTGCCATGCGAGGTAATTAACATCTTCAACACATGAAAGTGACATGGCATAAGTAACTCAGCTCACTTCTCTAAACCGGTGTGGAACGAACGACCTTTAAGGACGTTGAGAGTTCGGCCGGCAAAACATTCGCCCCCAGTCGCAATAAATAACTTTGTGTGTCACTCGTGGCAATGCAGTGATAGCATAAGCATATTATGCGCCGCGAGACACAGCTGCGTTCCGAATGTTTGTGCACCACTCTAAAATAAGTTTCAGGTCATACATACCTGAGATCGCAAAATGATGCAAAAAATAAAAGCCTTTTAATGAGATTTTGCGCAATTATGCTCAAGATATAAAGATTCCTGCTAGTCGATCGGAGTGTCGTGACGTGATCCATCGAGCCCCTTTAGTATGCGACTCTTTAAATTTGCAAAGGCACTTCAGTTCGTATGGGCGTCTTGTCTGGTTGATGAAAGAAATGTGATCTTGGAGGGCGCTGAACGATAGGTGAAGAAATAATGGCCATGATCAATTTATATTGAATTATCGTATAAACTTTCAAAACACTGCAAATTTACGACAATGTCGCAATTTCGAATGGAATTTTACTCCACCTTTCGTATGGCGGTAAGTCGAAATAGTCCTTTTATTTATAGTGCAAGTCATTTCAGGACAAATGCTACCTATACGATAAATGAATTAATGCCAATAGTCAATTTTATGGTTTGAACATGTTGACATATTGGCCTAGTTTAAACTTTAATATTTTCATTACCTCTGCAAAAGTACACATGCATTATGTAGGTATACTCGTATTTTAGAAATTTTTTTTGTACATTCTATCATTAGGTAGGTACCTATAAAAATTCCTTAATTGGCATTTAAACAATTGTTTACCAAATGATTTACTTTTGTCATCGTACTTAAGTTTTTGTTATAGTCTCAAAATACCATTTAAACAACGTTGGAGTTTTGCTTAATATGTCAACTACTTAATTTAGGACCTTAATTAACACACATTTTAGGGGTCACCTTTACAGAAAGTCAGCTTTGTCGATTTATAATGTTGAATATACTTTGACAAGTTTTAGGAGATATCCCATAATAATCGTAGGACCTTATTACTATTCACGACAAGTAATGAAACTTTAAATGCGTATTTTCTTAAAACTAAGTTGTCGAAGACGGTGATGCTTGCAGCATTTTTAAAACATTTGTTCCAAAATACCGACTTTTGGAAAGCCTTTATTATTGTTTAATATTCTTAAAATGGCTTTTATGATTTTGATGTACATACATACACGTATAAATATAATTCATACAAATAATCTTTTTGAATTCCACTTCTGTGTGAAATGAGTCAACTTCGCTTTTTCGAAAATTTAAAATTATGGTAAAAAAGCATGAGTTAACCAAAGCTCATTAAACTTGAAATTGACAAAAATAAGCAGTTGCTCAGAAGAAGTCAGTTAAATCACGTTTCGATGTCACCACCCGCTACAAACCTTGGCGCCGCGACTTAAATATCGCTTAAAAGTAATAAGCAACAATCGATATTTATATTCGCTTAATCTGGCGAATTTATTACAGGAGGTGATAAAAACGATTTTATTAATAGTGTACCAGTAAGCTGGGTGCACGTTACCGCACAGTTGACAATCATACGCCAAGGAATGCGGTCAAGGATTAAGTAAAGAAAAGAGATGAGCGCCGCTGTACAACTTCGCGGATGGGAATACTTAATTGAAGTATTTTTCTTCTTTTTTCCATTTTCAATTTGCTAGACTCTGTACTCTAGAGGGCTATTACTAACATAGTGATATGTAATGAATTTCTCTGCCGTTCTACTGTCATTTCGAGTTGGGTATGTAATTATAGCTGCAACGCAAGAAATTGATTAACTTCCTTGACCAATTGTTGCATAAGTTTAACGACGGTGTGAATCAATTCGTTGATTATTTTTATTGCTGCCAGCACTTGGCCGTCATAGGGAAAATAAATGAAATGAGAAACCTGTGAAAAGGAAGTTGGAAAATTTTCGAAGTGTCACACTAATGGATTTCCGTTCAATTACCGTGTTTTGTTCATCCAAATGTGCTTTCGACACTTCACAATTCTGTCGCGAAAAATTCTCATATAGGCGCAACATTTTCAGACGTGCTTCGATGGCGATGTTGCACATAAAAGTCGACGTGAAAAATCCTGAATTTATGGGAAGTAATATGTCAGTCATGTGCTAGCCAAATGGAGGTTGCTCGACCGAAAGAGGCACAAGCAATTTGTCGAATGAATTGCTGTTTTAATTAAAATCGATGAGCGCAAATGTGTTGCAAAACTGGGATCATATATTTTACGGGGGAATAAAAGCAAAATTGCGGTTCAGCTGGAAAAATATTGGAAAAAATAGGAAAACCAACATAAGCTAGCAACCATCTTCTTCAAGGTGAAAATACATATTATTGGTGAAGATTGCAAAAATATGAAAGCTTCATCTAATTGCTTCGCTCGAGCAAACTCGGTAACAATTTGTTGCGGAAATTAAATTTAGAGAAGTATTGCAACGGTCATTTGAAAATAACTTACTTATAAATTTTATTCGAAGTATTCGTGATCTATTGTATTGTTGTACCCACCGAGTGTAAAAGTTTTATATTTTTGTAGTTTTAGAAAACAATTCAGATTCCTATAATAATATCCAAAACATAGAAAAAATGAAAATAGGATTTCAGTAAATTTTATAACAATCCAAATTTATTGTATTGTATTGAGTTGAAATCATTGAATGAAAGAACTTGATTATTAAAATTTAAACAAACAAAAGTTTTAAAAATTGCTTATTTTCAACAAAACTCAAAAACGACTCTAAACACGGTATATTTTTCTATAACATGTTTATGCTACATGCTCAGAAATATGTAAATTTTACCAGATGAATAACAAATATATATAACAAATATATAAATTACTAATGGTTGGAAAAAGTCGAAAGTTTAAAATATGAAACCTTAAAAATAATTAAAAACATCGATTTGTGTGATACTATTTAATAAAATTATTTTCAAACGATATTCTCTCTTTTGTTCGCATTTATGCGCATCCTAAGATTTATTAACCTTCCAGCAATTCAATGAGTTCCATTGTATTCAAAAATTTTTCTAGGCACCTAATTGCGATGCGGTTGCGTAAGTCCTCAACAAAACTATTGGGAAATCTGCTTCTATCAGTTGTCAGAAAAATTGTGCATTACTAAAATTTACTGAACAGCTTTTGAATCTTACGTAAGTAAAATAAAATTAGTTATAAAAATTGAAGGCCACGTCACGTTCCACGCTGATTGTTCAGATCCCGGCGAGATAAACGAGTGAATGAATTATCGCAGCTGCAATAAGCGCATAAACGAGCAAATCGGATTGAGGAAAAAAAAATAAAAAATGTACTACGCTTTTAGAGGCGAGCTTAATTAGATCTTTAAAACGCAACAATTAGTAAAAGTTAATCAGCTTTTTAGTTTATGCGATAATTTGAAGAGAAAAAACTCACCATTTTGGTCGAACACTAAAGCGAGTGATTTGCGCTTGTTTGAATTGATGGAGCAACAGAAAAAGGCGCGAAAACCTCAAGTAAACTAAATTTGAAGTAGTCCGGTTGTATGCAGGTATTGAGCGATGTTGTAATAGACACCGGCTTTGAACACTTTTACTTGGTAACAAAAAAGCGTTACCTCTTAAAAGTCAAGTGTAAGATGAAAAAAATTGTGTGTCAATATCAAACTTATGAAACTACACCCATTCATTTTAGACCTTAAAAGGTTAACGTAAAACTCCACAGATGAGCTACTTACAGAGTGAGTACGCAAATATGAGAAAGTACGAAGCAAACAGATTCATACTTGACATTAGAAATCGAAATCTGTAAAAGTAAAATGAATAATTGGAAATTATAGCAGGGCTGTATATACACATATTATATTATTGTATCGACACACTATTGACTACATAATGAAAATTATTTTGTTATTATGAAAATAAATTTTTAATACACCAATGGAACAATTTACGAACTGGCGAAATGCTTAGAGACTATTCCAAAATTTTTCAATTTTTGAAATTACGACATACAATTTTTACGGAGTATCCTTAATTGTATACAAATGTATAAGAAATTATAATAACAACAAGTTATTTGTTGTAGGAATATTGAAGATCTGTTTTTTTGTTTTTTTTAAATTTCAATTTTTGAAACTCTACCAAATTTTAAAAAAATCTCGCATGTAAAAATAAAACATTAATCTTAAGGATGCAGTCACAAAATAAATTCAACCTGAATATTTTATTTGTAGGATACTGCAACAAGGGGGTAATTTCCAATTATTGTTCTTAAATTAAACTATCTACTATTTTACTATTTTAATTTTTCTATCTAGTATTGTTAAAGGATTTTTAAAACTAAATTACTAAATTACCTAGAAGAAAAGTATTTTAATAAACATTTTTGATACTTAGTCAGTAGGTTAGGTGTACTTACAACTCAAATTATAAACTTATATTTTCTAAACATAGCCAGCACCCAAAGCACTTAATAAGATAACGAAAACGTTGAAACTAGTAAAATTTTAATAACCAATATTGCAAAACGGCTGTAACCACAGAAGAGATAACAAAATTCATTGTTAGTTTAAGACCGCATAAACATGTTAGTTTTTGCAAACTATATATTTATGAAAATGTTCTTGAGATAAAAATACCGAAGATTAGATGGTTGTGAAAAATCGGCATACAATATTTGTGAATTTATTTTGTAATAATAATTTTTACTTAGCGCTTATTATGCCGTAACGTAAGTTAACGCGATTGCAACAATACCATAGTCATGGGAAGTGCAATAATTGCAACTCTATCTACCGTGATTAATTTGCGTGTAGTTATTAAATATGACAAAATCACATGTTTATAATGCAAAAAAGTTTTAATGAACGCTAATTGCATCTCTTGTTAAACATGTTTGTAGATATTTGTATTGTAGATTGACGATGTTAACAGAAGATATAATACCAGAATTGAAAGTTTTTGTTGTTTTCATGTGCAAATTTTCGTACCTTAGTTGTCGCTCTGGTGTAACTCCAATACGTACCTACCTAGTTTCAGATCTAAAGTGCAATCAGTTCAATTTGTCATGCTTGATGGAATCGGCAGATAAAAAATTATTATTATTATTAGTATAACAACGTTAATTAAAACTTTGGAATTTTCATCGTAATTTGTTGTAATGAACATGTTAACTTAAATTCTTTTTAATTATTTAGCTATTTTTCATGTGCATATTATTTTTTTGAATACATATATGCAAATGCAAACTTAATTAATTTTGCAGTCGATAAATTGTTTACTAATAAATTTAAAACACGAAGGTTGCGCTTTGCTTTATTTAATTGCATTTAATGGTGAGCTAAGTCTTAAGTAGCCTTTGAAGTGTTAAAAGAGAAGCTCGAAATAAGATTTCCTTACGCTTGCTTCAGGGAAGTGATGAAACGTGTAAGCACGCCAGTCAAGCGCAGTACTCATGAATAGTAAATAAAAATTTAACTCTAGAAGACGTGCAGCCGTCCTAAAGGTTTCCATGCAAACATGAAGTGAAATTTCACTACATCCAGGCACCGATTTGAGCAAATGAAGGCGTTGCAATCGACATATCTTTCGCGAATCAAAAATATTCCGTCATCGGTGAATAGGCGCGGATGCCTACGACATTTCTATGATGCTATTTGCAAATTATGTTATGTTTGTTCGGAGAGGTCCATAGGTTCATACCGTCAACAACAGTTGCATAACAACACTTTACACTTCCTCACCCATTTGAGCACATGCAGATTTCGTTTGGCTTTTGTTGCCTTACAACAATCCTCGTTCACGGCATATTACTTGTTGGGCCAGCTGGGAGAAAGCGCATATATTTGGGCCATTTACTCCTATCATTACGGTTATCATTACATGAAAATTTCTACAATGTGGGCAGCGATAAAATTTAAATAGTTTCACAAAAATACATTTAGGTGGAATTTATTGCCAAGATTAAAATTTTAGTATTTTCAGAATATATTGCTAATTTAAGAACTATTGCTGCAAATTGGATTATAAATTCACAGTTTGTAACAATTTTTATGTTATTTGTATAAAACATTACGCGTTATTTACATAAAACATTACCCGTTGTTGGAGTTTTTTATTATCAATTTCAGAGAAAATAAATTTAAAATTAAAATAATTGGGAAATTTCCAAGGTAAGAGGGATTCCATATAAACATAAAGGAACATATGCTGAAGGAAAACATTAACTTTGAAATAAATCAGTGGAACAGTTTAAAGTAGATTATAGAACAATGTAACTCTGCCTTATCCGAATCGTTATAAATTTGTGAATTTTGCAAGTTTTAGAAATTCTCTTTCTCGACATATGTACATATGTATGTAATGTACTATGAGTTTATACTTTAGGAAAATGGGAAAAAGAAATCTAAATTTTCAAATTTCTAGACTAGTCAAAGTCAAACGTAAATTTGATGATTAAATTTGAAGACTTTTCTATTCTTTTCAATATTACAAAGATGTTTAACGAAATGTTATTTTGAATAACTTTTTTATTTTCTACTAATCGTTTTAAAAATGTTTTTAGAATCCATCATTTGGGGTACCTACATGCAGCATATAAAACATATTTTCCTTTATTTAATTTAGTATCGTAAATTTATGTTGTTAAGGTCGTTTTTCTAATTTATTTTGCTGTTCGAATCAACATAAAAAATGTTAGGAAGTCGTATTCATTCGCATTCTTTTTAACACGATCCTGGCTCAAAATAGCGCCAAAGTAAAACTCACTGACCATGCGCGGCGCCGCCGAGATTGATCATTGTAATCACAAGTACCAATTTCACACTTAAAGCGTTCATTTTTGCACTTGTTAAGAAACGTGCCAAAATGTCGCAAAGTAGAATGCAATGCTCAGCGGCCGGAGCGCTGCTTAGGAAGCGCCTTTCCGTGACTTTTTCACTTTTCGCTAAAACTGGCACGCAAACAGGTCGAGGAATTCAGTTCAAGTGCATACGCATAATGAATTCGCGTTGGAACTGTCTTAATGGAACTCAAATTTATGACGTTATCAATTGGCCAATTGAAGCGGGACGGGCGCCACTTAAATAATGCCCGGGCTCGAAGCGAATTTACCTGATTCCTCGATTCAATCAAAATTCACTTGAGATATCAGCACTTGAATTAAAACTGCTGAAACCGAAGACATGTTTCCGGTAGTCGTCGCGTCGTGCCGCCCTCCGCGAGGCAGGTGAGCACGAAAGATAATGCGGGAAAATGTTTTGATCGAACGGATCAAAGCGCTCAATTAAATCAATCAGCCGAACGTGGTTAATTAGGCAGGCACAAGAAATTTAGATTATTTGCTAATTTGCGAATTGCTTTGGCCCAGACGTTTTTAAAGTGTCGAAAAGGCGGATTGAATGTCGGACTGTCGTATTAGCAGTCTGGTCGTGTTTATTGGATTTGCATTTTCGATTTTATTGAAGCTTAAGAGGACTTAACAAGACTCGAACCAATTTAAGGTTATTCTGTTAATCGAAAGCTGTACACAGACATTTTTAAATTCACGAGGGATACTAAAGAAGATGACGCAAAAAAGTATTGCAAATAATTTTAAATGAGATAATTTTTATGGTTTCAGTAAATACAGGCTTAATAAGTTGAGCGGTGTGGCGTCATAAGTAGGTATAGAAAATATTTAAGTTAAAACTTTCAGTAAGTTAATTGAAATTCGTATAACTATCATAAAATGATTACCTTTTCAAACAATATTATATTTTCAAATACAATTTTGCTTAAAAATATTTTCTTATACTTCCTGGTTTATTGTAAGTCTTGTGTCTTCTCGTAGGGTTAAGCTTAAAAGTTTCTCACTCAAAGACGCCAGCTCTACTTATTTAGAATGACATTGATGAAAAGAATGAACGATTTATCAATTTAAAGCTTTTATCCAAAATGCTTAAAAACACAAAAATTTGCCTTAAGATTTGAGTTAAAATGCATGCGTTTGTGTCAAAGTATTGGAATTGATTTACAACTGAAGAAGTTATTATGTAAAATAAAAGGTAAAAGTCGCATTGATGTTTCATTGTTTTAAATGAACTAATCCTAATTGAAGTATTAACAGTATCAATATCCAAAGGAAACGTATTTATATAGACCTCCTTCCTTATACTACTGAAAAATAAACAGAATATCAACAAAAACATGACTGATTGAATTTGTATTTAGTAACTTGTCTATGGTAACACAAATAAAATATACGCGTCTGAAAGGTCAATCTTACAATTAAATTCAATGGCACTTTCTTTTGTATATACATATGTAAGTGCTTTGGAAAGATAGATATATATTGGCCTTATCTGTCTTTGGTTCAATTTCCAAATGGGTATTCGTATTTGGTATGCTATATAAAGCAAAAATAAAAAATACCTTCATTTACCTGCCATGCAATCAAATGTTACAAACTATCAAAAGATCTTTTAGGGTGGCTATCGTTTTTCTTTTTTGTATTTTAATCCCGGCGATCATACGAACATTCTGAAAATATGTGACACCCTTAATGGAGAGCGGGGAAGAGTTGTTTCTTAATACATGTACTAGTTGGCCGTCTAATGTGTATTTCTAAATGCAAATACAATTTGCATCTATTCCAATTTTACCCTACGCTCTTATTAGGACGATATACCATGCACTGGAAAATAAAATTCTATTGCATTGACTAACAATAAGTGTGAAATTTTAGGAAACGAAAATCAAGAATAACGAAAATATTTTATTTAAATAACAAATCAAGATTTCAATTAAAAAATACGGATTATATCGGTCGCATCGCTAACATTTGCTCAGGTTTTGTTCTTATAACATCTCCAGAATTAGAAAATAAAACCAAATTTTAGAATATTGTAATTCAAATGATAATATTTATATAACTAATTAGAATTAATTTTAAGTTGTACTTCATTTTCAAAAGTTTTGGAGCCGGCTAAAGTACCCACCGTTATTACTTTGTACAGCCCGTCACGTTCTTTTATTTGCCTAAGCTTGTCCGTATTGACCGAAAATCTTTTAACATAGCGGAAGCCACTTTTGTACGGAGGCTCCCATTTTTCAAACTGCGGATAATTGGAACAATTTTTAAGGTCATTCATCAAATAGGTTTTGTAAAAGTTGTTGAAATACTCTGTTAGGTTCTGCTTTTTTAGTTTTATTGGGGTTAATATGAACTGATTATTACCCCTAGCACTATAATACACATTACTTTCGATCTGAAAAAAAAGACATATAGAGCGCTATTATCACTTCTTATAATGAATTTTTTTGTTACCTCAAATGAATCGTCTAAGTCTTTAAGTGTAGTTGTGTTCATATTGAGAACATATGCTCCTCGCTTAAGATGTTCCAGTTTTTCACTGTGTTCAAAAACATCCTTAGCAAGTATTGTCGTTTCAAATCTTGTAATTTCGTATTCGATCCCACCGCCATTTACTCCAAATACGATTTTTAACAACACTACGAATAGTAAAAGCTTAAACATTTCGATCTCAAAGCGTTAAATATACTGCGCAATGTTTCTGGTGTTATTTAATTTATACTTACTATTGCGTGTTTTTAATAATGTAATGTAAATAGACAGATTGGTATTTTAATAAGGCTTTTTTTCCATTTTGCATGCAACCAACTTTTTGCGAGTTGCTTTAAATTTAGAACATAAAAGTTATCATGTAGATATATGAAATTATTATTTACTTCCGTCATCCCAAACAAATCCAGCACAGTTTTATAAATGCTTGTTGTCCGTTTGCTTGCCTGATGATAATTAACGACATTTTGTTTTTATGTTATTCATGCATTCATTTTATAATTCTTTTAAGTAGTGTTGAATAAGTAGCATGGCATTAATCATATTTATTATTAATGTCATAATATGAAATTATTGTCACGAAAAATTCATACTTGAAATTGTCTACCCTCGTGGTTTTGTGCCTTATATCTTTGGTTTTGTTTTTTTTTGTTTTTAAAAAGCTTTCAACATAAATATGACTTTAATTTTAAAACAATATCATAATAATGAAATTGAATACCCTCGAAATTCTAAATATCCTTTATAGTGCATGCGTCAATGGTATATAAATATTAGGGGGCTTAAACATTATCATTAATGTTTTTTTTATTTTGATGAAAAGCCTCGTATGAATGTTTAGTTTACGAATTCATTCATAAAAACGTCGTCAAAGTCTAAGGTGCGGGGTACTATAATTAAAAAAGAACCTGGAAGTATAATGATTTCTTTAGTGAGATATTACATAGTGATGGTATTCATTTTTTCGCAACAAGCCTCTTTCTTACTTTAGTCATATTCTAAGAGAAAGAAAAGATTAACTCATTTTCTTAATTCCTTTGATGTATTCCTTAGAAGGAGTGAAAAGTTTTAATTTGTGAAAGCGGGTTTCATCTTCCGCGTAATGAGAGGCTCTTGGGCCCTTTACAGAGTTAAAAAGTTAAGTTCATTCCCTCCACTCGAGATGACGAAGTGTTAATTTTCTCTGCAGTTCCATTAATAACTATGAAAACGAGATTTGTGCTCGAGCGATTTAATAAAGTATGTTTTATTTTCCTATTCTTACATGTCACGTCCGGGGTGCTACAACAGCCATCATCACGTCCTGAATCGGATTTCACGTTGGATCTCCCTAGGGCGGAGCAGTTGCGGTTGAAAATGGAGAAGGAGAAAAAGTTCCGTCAGCGGTGCCGCATCCTGACGACGTTCCTCAGCCTGATTTTCTTCCTTTTGACAGTGATGGTGGTCAGCTTGGTCCTGACCAGGGGCAAAAGGATGTTCGGCAGCATGCTCTGACCGCGCCAGGAGACTGAATCTACATAGTGAAATGAGTCCTCAGAACGCCTTAAGACCTCAACTGCATCGGCACTTCCGGGCCTCTTTTTTTGCCTGTAATTTCCTTACTTTTAAAGAAACCTTTGAATCTCTTAGCACTCAAAGAATATTTTAATGTTAAGGAAGTGCCTTTCATGTGATAAAGAGGTAAAATAATCTCGGTGTCCGCCGTGGACACTTTGAAGGGCGCCAAACACCGCTTTGCTTTGAATTTTGAGGCTTTTGTGAATTTTACTATCCAAAGTACGATTTTTATTTCAGACGGATGTTGCAATGGAGTGTACAACTAAAATGCTGTGCTGTAGTACAACTTTCGTGTGCTTCTATTTAACGTGAGAATTTGCCGAATGACTTCCCTCCACATAATCAACTAATTAAGCGTTTAGCCTTCCCAGCTTTCCCAAGACATCATCCTTGTGCGTTACCATTCACCAGTATTCTTAATAAATTATTTGTGATGCTAGTTTTAAGACAGTCGACTGTAGACCTTTTAATGTATATAATTTAAGAACACTGTAATAAAATAACTCTTCTACTGCCCAACGGTTTTTCCATTTCTTACATTATTATCAAAATTAATTTAAATGCTTATCAACTAAAAATTAGTGGACTGATTATGTAATTTAAAACGTCTTTTAGTGAACAGGCAAAACTAAAGAGGCAGGCAAACATTTTGAAAATTTGTGTTATAAATACTAGAGAGATATGGATTTTATATTTTTTGGAAAAAAAGCGAAATTCGACGAAACATTTTAAATTAATTCTTAAAGCGATAAATATTGCACATAGAAAAAATGTCACCTAAAATAAGTAATTCCATTCTAATAATCACAAAATAAATTTATCTATATCTGGTAAGACCGATTCTACAGCTTTCGATAAAGCTCAGAGATAATCCGATCTTCCGCGAGATTCCGTCTGATTTGCGAAGTTTGGAGAGCGTCACGTCAGTCAAACAAAGTTCCGAGCTTAGTGGCGGTGGTGCTGCCGGTGTTTTTCTTTAATTTGCAGACCTTGCTGGGGGTAAGTTGCACTTCTTGAATTCATCTTGAATAAAATATTTATTTAGTCATAAAATAGAATGAATCCTACGTTTTATCCTTTAATGTCACAACTTTAAAAAGTGTAAAATAACTGATACTCGTACGTCAAAAATAATTGACACGAATTTACGACGCTATCTGTGTTATCAGATTGTGTTTCCAGTTACATGTTAATTCATCAAGCTTTTTTCTAAGAATATTTATTGGGCTAGATTTTTCAATAGGCTGATAAGTTTAAAAGTTTATTCTTTAAATGTCAAATCAATTTGACGCTTTTATTCGTTTGAATGTTTTGTAATATAAAACATAATTTTATATTTTATAAATAAGAAATAACATGTTTTCGTTTATTATTAGGTATCACTTTTATTTCTTTGAATTTTTGTTTTGTAGATCTTTTAACGAAATGATAGAATTTTACGATGTGCAAAATTATAGCAGCGTTGTTAAACTTATAAGAAATCGGATAAAAAAAAAAAGAAAACACCTTGTTGTCTAAATACTTTATTTTTTACTTATTTTATTATAACAGATCTCTAAATATGTAATTAAAATTTTAACAAAACGTTCACGGTTTCCTACAAAACTGTTATTATTTTGCATAGACATAAATCTTGAATTTTGTAATTTTTGTTTTTTAAATTGGTGAAATATGTAGTTATGTATGTATATGTATAGATTTTTAGTCCGCTAAGCAATTTCGACGACAAAGTACTGCTATTATTTTGCTTGCAAGTGAACATTACTTCTAAAATTTAAAATATTGGATCCATCTACATCTGCCGATGTTTTACATCCAATAGAAAATTTGTGTGGATGACACAAATTAAGGTCAATTAAAGGAAGCAAAGAATTTAAATTTTCAAAAGGTATTTTTGACCAAGATTGATGTTAAATTAGTTAAAGTAACATTAAAAACTGACTGACTATATAATTTTGAATATATACCTACGTTAATGTTGATTAGGATAATGGATATATTTTTCATTTGAGAATTTTATATATAGTTATACTTATAATAAACACTTTGCACATTACTTGTAAATATTCATATGTTGACGCGATTTAGTATTTATACAAGTTACATGGTTCCTTTTATAATTCAGGAAAAAATAATTCATTGGTCACAAAATTTTTTCCAAGTATACTTTGTTCCACTTGTGTTACTTTTATATGGGAAATTTCTTTGATTTATCTGGATTCTATAAGCTTGAGAACATTTCACACATCAATGTGAATTATAGGAAAGCTGTATAAACTTTACATTTGAGGTTTATAAATATTTGAAGAGGTTTAAGGGGGCAAACAATTCTAGATTAACCGAAATTAGTCTAGAAAGCACCCGTTTGGTTCGACCACATTTCTGATAGGGTCTATTTATCTATCACCCTACGATTTTTAATTCGCAGAACTAGACCTATTCGGAAATGCCTGTGGCTGCAAATCCTTTTAAAGCGGCTCTCCGCAAGGAAATCAAGGCAGCCGTGAGAGCACTTTCGGCTGAAAGGAAGCGACTTCAATCAGAAGTGATAGCAAAGAAGGTGAGCAGCCCCATTTTCGATGAGTCCCACAGACCTAACTCCCTTTTTTCAAGGTTCTGTCGTCGGAGGCCTTTAAGAGGGCAAAAAGGATCAGCATTTATCTGAGCACGTCTGACGAGGTAGACACAATCGATATCCTGCGAGAGATGTTTCGGCTGAGGAAGCACGTAAATATTTTAAATAGATTGCAGTGGTCTGCCTAATGAATGGAAAAATTCGTTGACGAATTCGCTATTAAAGGTTTTCGTTCCGACGTATAAAAACGAATTAATGGAAATGGTGCGACTACACGGGATGGAAGATTACGAACGGCTTCCATTAACCAAATGGAATATAAAACAGCCGAACTTTGAGGAGTGTAGGGAAAACGTTCTAGACAAAGGTACAACGAATTGTCCTTGTGAAATTGTGAAAATTCTCAGTCTCTCACAACTTATTTTAAGGTGGCCTAGACTTGTGCATATTGCCTGGAGTCGCCTTCACTTTGGACGGAGGTCGTCTCGGTCACGGCATGGGATATTACGACTGTTATTTGATCCGACACTTTGAAAAGTATCCGAATAAGTTCGCACCCGCTGGAAATATTTCAGAAAAGTTGGCTGCTAAAAAGACCATTTTGATTGGGCTGGCGCTAAAGGAGCAAATCGTCGACAGGAGAAAGTTGCCACTTGAGCCCCATGATGTTCCACTAGACGCTGTTTTTACTTCTGATTAAACGTCTCGTTGGATATGTCTAGTCTTTCATTAAACTTCGCCCCACCCTCGAAATATCTAAGAATTGCTGTCTGTGTTGTTAAAATCTTGGCAACTTAAATTTATTGCTGAAGACGTATCAAAAATAAACAAAGGTCGAAAAGATTGTCCTGTAGGAGTTTGGTTTAAGCTCCCGATTGAACTGAACTATTCCCAGCGCCGTACCCTTTTCTAGGAGTAACGCCGGGCGAAATTGAGTTTATAGCAATCGGGGGAGTGACTTCCTCATTACTTTCGCGTTTATCTAAAGAAACCTTTTCGGAACGAGTCGTAAAAACGACTCAGAGTTACTTAAAAAGATAAAAAAATAAGGGGAGTAGTCCTGGTGGGCTCCAGAACTCGGCGACTACAGAAATGATTGCAGCGAAGGGGCCTAATAATGACGTTATAAAAGGATCACAGGATCTTATCAAATTTGCATGATATTGAATCAGTGGATAACTCTGCTTGAAGAGGGTTGCGCCCTGGAGCCCCCTCATCCGAACGCGGCGATATTTTTATCTACGTCCCGTCTTCATTCGAAAATAGATGACTTCATCGTTTTCTAGTCGCCAGGAGATTTTCCAGACTTTCTGAACACGAACAATTTCGTCTTTTAGTTAAAGAAATGAAATATGATTATTGTGATTGAGTCGCTGACTGAAATCATTGCAGGATTTTAAAGGAATTGCAACAAAGTCGATTCGTTCATACATTTTACTTATCTTCGAGTGCAGGCGACTTGCAATTTTATTCAACTTGAAAAATCTCTCGAAGACGTCGAATGCAATTTGTTGTAATTTCTATTCAAAGTTCACTGGGCACAAGATTAATGGTCCTAGTGACCATAGCTCGAGAGAATCTCAACTGAAATTTCCTTTCAAAAGGGGTTTTCGACATACCTACTAAACATATGACAATTTGTATTTGGAACGATACGGATTTTATTTTTGTGAATTTCAATTTATTTTTACATACATTATATACATATATCCAACTCAATTGGCATCGAAAGTAGAAGAGATTATAAATATATGTATACCAACATAAGTATATAAAGAACAAGCATACATATGATGTAAGTATGCAAGTCTTAAGTTCATATAATGTTTATGTATACTCCGTGTTAATGTTACAAACAACAAAATTCTTATAATTGGTATCCGACTTAATTTGCGCTATTCATAAATCATATCTATCTAATATATGGTTTCAAGATATTTCCTGTGTTTTTGCATCAGTTAACATAATAAAATAAATATTGACATTAAAATTCTAAAGCTCTCCCAAATTCGTATATTTCTTTACAGAACGTCGTTGCATAGAACCAATTGACAAATTTTTGTGCATTTCGTACGTAATTTTAATTGAAGTAATTAGTATTCAGCATATAAAAAACTGCGTTTCCAGGAATATTGCTATGCATTTTACAATCAAATATTTTTTGTAAAGACAGTTACTTTTCAAATGGGACACTGTGAGAATATTAAATGACAGAGTGGTAAAAAATCGTGTTTCGTATATTGCATATAAATATTTTATGGTGTCACAAAAGAGTTATGGTTTTCTTCGTGCCAAATTTCAAGACTCAATGTCAAGGGCAAGTAAGTTTTGATGTGTCAGTTATCAGCGTGTTAGTCTCTTAATACGAAACTATGAAAGGCCGTATCTCTGCATTTCATTGAGTTAGAAACTTTTTGCAGGACTACGACTGTAGAATTCAGTTTTTGGTATTAATTTAAATTCTATATCTCTAGCCGTTTCTGAGAAAAACGTTTTGAAATGATGGAAATATGAACAAAAGGTGTAAATGTACTACTTCGTAATTATTTCGAATATAGTTTTATTTAATTTGGACATTGTATCTTTAAAATTTCAAAGAATTCAGAACTTTCTATTTTTGTATCTGTTAAAAACTTTAAGCATTGTAACTTTCGTGTTCACCGATAATTGACGAGTTTAGACATCCTTGAGAAGAAAAAAATTAACATCCGCAGACTGGAATTTATGAATAAATTATCGAAGTCGGTCAAAAGTATGTGCGCGACCCTGCAGTGACTAAGGACAAGACCATGTGCTCCTTCTTGGCTACAGTCACGCTAATCGCGGCGTCAGGGCGCATGGCAGTCCCCACGGGATCCGCTCCTGCAGAGCCCACAGGACTGGGGAAGCGGCTATCTGTTGACTGGAGGGAATTGCTCCTTTTTACTTTCATTCTAAGCCTATGCACTGCAGAAGGAGCATATCGCTTCAGGTTGGGGAACAGCTGCATATTTCTACGGAAATTCGTATTTTATAGAGACAGTCGAAATTATGGCGTAGGGACGGAAGGACGCATGTCCCTTCCGGTCAAACACCTAAAGACGCCAGAAGTGTGTCAACAGCCTCGCCATAATCTGAAATCGAAAGGGCTAACTCCAGCTGGTCCTCCTTATAATTTATAGGGTAACTCAGCACGGGGTGGCTCCAAGCAAGCGGCATCTTGAGATGCGACATAGGCTGGATCTGTGATCCATCTCGAGATGACGGGAATTCACTGCCATTCAACTTTGATAATTTAGCAAGTCATGTTAGTCATAAATTTAATTTTTTATACAGCACTGCGTTTACCTACTTTAAGAATTTCTATAGAGTTGGAACTTGAAAGGGTTTGCCGCAATCACATAAGGCACTATGTCTTTTTGAGTTCTTGCGAAATATTCTGTGCGAAAACTACTTCATAAATAAGCTCCAGATGACATTCTCGAAGTGCAGAAAGTTTCTTTTTGATCTTTTTAAGACGAAGGTAAAAGGATCCCTGTGCAGAGGTAGGTATGTATCTCGTCTGAAGAGATTAAATTGAAATAGATGCACATTGCACCCGCCGACTATCGTGCCACCGAATAATTTCTTACACTCGATTTTGGTCGGATAGAGTAACTTTTCCCTGTTGCAGAGTAGGGCTGAATTTGAATAATCTGCTGCTTCTGCCGCAATAAGTTTTCGGTCTCCCGCATTTTCGCTATTTATTCTTGCAGCTGTGAGAAAACTTTGGTTTGCAAAGACAATGCTGATTGCATAAGCCATTAGATTAAAGAGTTTCATTGAAAACTTCTGTGTATTTTGTGATTGTTTCGCTTAACCCCAATTTCTGATTATAAACAAAATCTGTAAATTTATTTTCCGTTTTAGGGGTATGATAAATTTTTGTATGGATATGTTAAATAGAATTTAAGACAATCCTGATCCTGCCGGGAGCGTGAGAAATTTTACGAAATATACGATCGATCTACAGTTTTCTATTTGTTTCAATTCCTGTGTAGAACCGAAAGTTCAGAAATTCAAAAAAATGATATGTATGCATTAGCTTAAAAATACGTATTCGAAAAATTCACATTAATCGAAATTAATTTTATTATAGTTTCATTTTATAGTCAGTTAATTGAAGATGTGATAAAATGCTTACTCAGTGCACAATCGCATTTTTTGCTCTATTTCAGCTTCCAAAATCCAGATCGTTTAAAAGTTAATGCGTTGACATAATGTTCCACCGGTTAACTCGTAGACCCAAGAGATCTAAGAAGTCTAAATGCTCCATTACACCCAGCAGTGGATTTCTTTGCTATATAAGAAGAGCACACGAGCGGAATTTAATAAAAGGAAAAACGTCCGCCCTCAGGAGGGAAGTGATAAACCATAAAAAAGGGTAAATAACAACCTAAAGATTGGGGCGCAATAGCGTGAAGAGCCTCCAACGAACCTTCCTTAGTTTTATGGAATATCAAAGAGTGATAGCGGGAGCAACCGACCAAATTTTCCTTAACTTTTCCTAAACTTGAACTTAATATTCTTGCAAAGAATCAGAAGTGTGGAAATTTGAGGGTGACACCAACTGATACCACCTTTAGTAAAATCATATCTAGCACATGTGCTCAAGTTTACGGACGAATTCTCCATTACATGGTCTACATGAAAATGCATTTTATTGTGAAATGTGCCAAGTGTGTTCGCAGGTAATGCGCAACACGTAAAAATTTAAGTGGTTCTCACCTTTTACAGAAATTGGTACTTTGTCAAGCAGGTTGGCAACTTGAGAAGACAGCAGGTGAAATCCATTAAATATTTACAACTTTAATAAGGTGAAGGTTTAATATGATACTTTCTGGTTCATTTTCGAAAAAAAAAAATATTTATCTTTTATGCTATCTACTTTGCAGTCCTATGCCGTATTACGTTTAATAGGTTTAACCCTTTAAAGATAAAAGCTTTAGGCCTAATACCTATAAGGATTTATGTGTATGATCTTTATAGATAGTGCTCCGCATTAAAAATGGATAGGTATAGGTACATACTACTTTTCCCAGAAAGCTAGTATAATAGTAAGTTTACTGCAGGCTTGCAAATTTAAAATAGTTAAAACTTAAAAAGATTTATCTGAGAAAGTTTGAAGTTATTTGTTTAGTGTCCGAAATCTTTTATGATGTATAAGACATCTGGAATATGGTTTAAATTGAAAGGGCTGGATATAAAGATCCCAATATATTTCTTTCCGAAATTTCCGTAAGATAGTGCAATACATTTATTTGTTCCTTTATCTTAGCAATTACATAATATGTATAATGATATTCTAGTCTAGATCTTATAATATTCTATTATCAGGTCACCAAAGCGCAAATTCTAGGGTCAAGATTTTTTTCGAAAATGTCCATGTTTTTATGGGTGTTTTTTTTTTGAGAAATAAATGTCTAAACGTAGAATTTTAATTATTATTCATTTTATTTCTTTATATATTTCAAATCCACCTGATAAGTATTTATACAATTAGAAACCACATAATTTAGCGGTAGAATCCAAAATTCATTCAACTCTATTATTGTTAAATTTGCATAAGACAGGAAGTACCTATTTAAAAAAAAAACATTACCTACATATGTTTTTGGGGAACATTTTTTTTTTTTTTTTTGAAGCCCAAATAACCGTAGAATTAAAGTACAAATGTTTTTTTAATACCCAGCTGTTCTTTATCCTACATAATAACCAAACAAAACTTTTATCGCACCAATATAACTTCTTTGAAAGTCTTTATCCTCATGTCAATTATTTCTAAAGCCAGATTGTTTTTAGATTTTCCGATGACAAGCTAAAATCTAATTAATTTCAAGTTTAATCTTCTAATCTCTGAGGTAACCGCGAATATCACGTCTACATCAAACACACAGTGCCTCTTCATGTGCAGTAAAGTAGCAAAAGCCAATAAATTTTTACGGCAGTTTTCCTCAGAGTAAACGAATAAAGGAGATTAGATTGTGATTCTTTATCATGAAAATTTTGGGAAACTCACCTGCGTTCCATCCCCCCATTGATTTAAAGATGAGAGAGCCAAATACAATTTATCTGCGTAAAAACTTTTAATGTGTTTTGGGCTTGGTCATCGCAAATTTAATGGCCTCGCTGGAAGAATAACTTGAAAGAGACGCTAAGTTTAAATTTACCGCCTTATCGGCCGATATAAGAAAATCCACCTGGAAAAAGTTTTTCCATAAAATCTCTTGTTTAGTCTCTGACTGGCAAGTGTATGAAGAAAACTTTAGTGATAAATTGGACATTTTCAGTCTAAAGGTGTATACATTTTATTCTAGTGTATTTGATGGATTGTCTCGATATTTTTCAATATTTATCTGGTATTTCTTTTATAAATATATAAAACGTTCAACTTTTCGTTTCAGGTATAATTTCAAACCTAAAAGATTAAACCCTTTTTCAACTTTTAGACAACGTAAAAGAAAAACATTTATGGTTAAGCTGAAAAAAAAGTTAAAAGTTCTGACAGTTTCCACCTAATTTACTAAGAAATATCCATTCAAGGTCCGACTGCCTTGGATTATAATAAGGCTACAAGAAAACAACGTTAGAGATAAGCTCCTAGTTGTTTTCTTGTTTCCGTCTTACAAGTTTCCGTGACTTGCAACTTCATTTTAAGAAACTTTATGAGCCATCATGAAACCGTCAACGCTTACGCGAGGCTAATTCTCTTGCCTGGAAGGTATTTAAGGGAAAATTCGTCATTTTAGTAAAACCCCTAATTCCCTTTGCCCATCCTTAATTGTAATTTTCACAGGACTATTCACAGAAAGGATTTTGTTTGCTCATTCAGAAACCCCATAATTGGACAAGGTCACGACTCTCTTTATGCCCATATAATTGAAAAATCATAACTTGTTAAGTGGAAAAGAAATTTTTAAAAAAAATTCCGAAAATTGCATGATTATCAAATTTTTTTTTTTTATAGTCAATTAAAGAAAAAGGAAAAATTTTATCAAAAAATTGCTTCTATGTTTGTATACAGGCTAGTATCTTTCAATCGCAATAAAATAGCTGTAACATGGTCATTTTGGGAAGGAATATAAACTTCACGGAATTTTTAATATTTCGCGAATGAGAACAAAATTTGTACGTCTTCCACAAGTAGCCGCATATTTCTTAACTTCTCAGTTGAGGTGACTTAATTAAATTATGTTTGGTTTTGATGCCTACGTTTGTAAAGTTTATTACACTGCCTCCACCTTAAATAAGACAACGTTTTCCATTAAACCTCTCAGGCTGTTGTTAATTTGTAAACATATTTCCTCCCTTCCCAGGTTAGTCTTTGAATCACTTTAAGGATTTAAGGAGTCGCCTGTTTAAGGGCTCGTGACTATGAAATGGGTTGTCCTCGTTATATAGAGCCGTCGTGAATTAATTTGCGAACAGTGCTTTAACTCACTCTGTATAGGTACAGCTAAATTTTAATTGAGATAACACCTTATTTTCTAAGGTAATAAAAGTTAGTAAGTGTTGGAACAGCAAAATATTTAGCTTCCTTAAAATAAGTAAACATGAGAAATACTTATGAAAGTCTGGATTTTTCAAGGTCATTTCAAGTCCTTAGAATTGGAACTTATGTTTACTGCGATATTAAAGACGGGTTATAGCCCACAAAGGATATTAATTGTTTTTTTATTTACAAAATGTTGTTCTAAGTTACTGCCCACTGTCAGAATTTCTACATTTTTCAAAATATTAAACTGGGAAAATTTATAAATATCACTAGAGAAATTTTAATAAGTATTGAAATATTCGAATATCTTAATGTAAAACTGTGATAATGCCAATATTCAAGGCCTAGAATATCAAAAGTCAGCTTAATGCGGTATTGCTTTTAATAATCAAATAACTTATTCAATATATTCAAATATTCAAAGAACGCCCTCACTGTTTTATGTGGAAAGTAATCTAATTAAAAAATCTCTTTTATTAATCTTAAAACAAGGCATAATACAGGAATTGCTTTTCCATAAGCCTTTGGATTTAATAAAGGTCAAAAGGGAGCATTACGATTTCGAGTCCATCAACAAAATTTAATTCTGTTGGACTTAATTAATCCACTGAAGAAGGAGAGAAAATCAATTGAATTTTTATTTATATGAAGTGTACCTACCCATTTTAAATGCTTGAAAAGTCCGCGTTGAATGGCCCTTCAGGAGCAATAAAATTTACCAATCGAGTTCGAAAAGAATCTAGTGAGACTCATTATTATACGAGTTGGAGAGTTTGGATTTCTAAATATAAATTCGAGTACCTCTCCTTTTCTTTTATTGACCTTGAAGGTTTTGGTAACGTCTGAACTTACCAACAATTCTTCATATAGTATCTTTCTATTTATTTATTTTAAAGCTCAACACAATCTACCTTTACGAATTCATCATTCTGTACTGGCGTAATTAAAAATTAAATATAGAACATTTAATTTAAGTGTTGACAACACAATAAAGAACAATAAAATCAATTGCTAAATTTGCTTAAAGCTATTTGTTCTACCAAAAACATCACACCCACCAAAAAAGATGCTTCGAAGACGATTTAACTAAATGAACCCTTAGAGATGTGTGCAAAGGACAGCAATCATAAAGTCAACAGAAGAAAAATGGGTTTTTAAGAAAATATTTGCTCATAAGCGTGGAAATTGACAATGATTAAATTTAGGGACTCAGGATATAGCCATTACACGGGTCGTAGAGAACGTTGTTCACGTAATAAAGAGAATCTGCTTTAATAAATTATTCAAGGAATACTTATGATTACTTCGAATTTAGAAATGAAAGAGAGCGATTACTACACATTCATTTTAGGGATTTAACATTTTCAATTGCAATTTATTGTAATACTACATATAATTAATTCTAAATAGATATATCATGTAACATTCGTATCAGATTTTTCTACTTAATTAATGTATAGGTACTTTTGTGAGTACATTTTCCATACTTGAATTCACTTTCTTCTTTTAATTCACAAAGCTTGTTCAGTTAAGAAAGTTTCAACTCAAAGAAAGAGTACTTTTAAATTGCAAATTAAAAAGAAAAGTCTACATAGTCCTTGAGCTTAAATAAGTTTTAATTTAAAATTTTTGCTATTCCTTTAATAAATAAACGTCGTACTGAGATTTTATTCTTTTAAATTTAAATATTTACAACTCTGCATTAAATGGCATTAAAATGTTAAGGTTCTATAAACCTTCTGTTGAGAAGAATTGTTTTATTTTATTTTTTTTTGAAAAATTTAAGCATAAAACAATAATAAAGGTTTATTTAGTTTCCATGGTATATGAGATATAAAATTTTAGGTTCTGATTTGTAGTACAAAATGTATGTATACAATTACAGAGTGATGGATATGATAATCTGTATATTATATAGTTGATTTAACATTTAAGTAAGGTTGCCTTTTCAACTTTCATCTAATCTTAGGTCGACTTTTCATTGATACATTATAATTCTACTCATTTACTAAAGAGGTTATCTCCCGACCTCTAAAATTTCCTTTTTCCAGCCATTAGCTCTTTAAATGGAAATAATGTGAGAATTCGGGTCTTCTTATTCAAGTGGCAGGACTCAAAGCGTTGAAAGGGAAGGGAATTAGGCGTATTAAATCACAGCACGTTTAATGCGTACTCAATAGGAAAAGGCAGCTTCTGGTGAAGAGTAGATAAAACGATTGGCCCCCTCTTCAACATAGAACATAGAATACATAGGCCTAAATGCTGCCGCCCTTAACGTTTCAACTAACTAAGTCAAATTTCACTGGCCCTCCGGCAAGCAATTTTGGGTTGAGTGACGGTCAGCCAGTAAATGAATATCTGCAGTGGTCGATAAATTAGCGTTTTCATGCGTAACTTGACAAAGAGAATTTGTGAAAATCGGTGGTAGTTTACAGGACCTTTATTTTTACACGACTCGTTCCAATTAATTAAATATTTTAAATTTTATAAAATTACCCGAGGGAAATTGCAGCTCTCTAGTTTGGAGAGTACAAATATAAAAATTCTTTTCAACCTCAACTACGCTAAGTCTCTTTGACCCCTTCAGCATTTATTTTTCGTTAAATTCTTTTTCATGGGTTTCTGCAGCGCTGGAATGCTAAAGATCTTCAAACAAAGGAAGTCATTTTGCTTACTTTGACTTTATGCAAGCTCAAGGATGATGGCATCATATTGTCCTGGTTTAAATGAGAAGTACTCTGTGCAGGAGCTACGTGCTCTTTTTAACTTTGTACCCTTATTTGCATTAAGCCAATTTAAAAAAAATATTTGCTTAATCGATCTTATGCTCCTAAATTAAGTAGTCGACAGTTCACTTCAAAGTAGAAGTTCTATTTTATACATATTTCATTTTATTATTATTTACTAGCGGATACCCGGCGTTAAAATTTCAACTCAATAGGTTGAGATTTTACCGAGAAATCGGTTGCATTTCTTTGACTGAATTTATTAAATTTTAGATACCTCAAGTTTTGATTAAAATTACAGACTTTTCTAAAATTGAAGCTTTCAAGATATACATATAAAAAGAAATTGATGTTTGAAAACTTTTATAGTAGATTACTCCCTAAAGCATTATCTGATGGGAACACCAATCACACTTTATCGAAACAATGATCCAAAAGCAAAAAAACTGTGACCTTAATCTACAAAATGGCTTAAAATTAAAACTTGTTCGCGACTTTAATCCTTGGCCATGTAGGGTAGCAGTTGCCGCCGGAAAGCATTTTAGCTCCTGCTGAACGCAGTCCTGGAGCTTTAAAAATCATTTGCATGTTAAAAGGCAATTTAGTGTAACTGGTATTCAGGTTACCCTCAGAGGTTTTAAAACCTGAAGGCCCTGTTGATTTTCCATGCGATGCCGTGAACTGGCACTGAACTTATTTTGCATATCACTGAAATGATGTCCATTTACGAGCCTTTTTATGTTTTCATATTTTTTTTTTTTCAAATTTACAACAAGAAAAAAAAAGTATTGTAACGAATTTCGGAGGCTTTCATGCGAATTTTGCTCATCATGCTTAGAAATTCAGGTATATTTCCATTAATTATTGAATTATTCGTCGTAGGTCTTTTTCTGCTGTTGAAAAGTATCCTAATTCACGCCAGAGGCAATGCTTTGATACGCCCAACCGGGAGAAAGGAAATCGATTAGGAATCTCTTGAATTATAATTAATGTTCCGGCGCCTCCGCTTTTATAACCGTGGAAAAAGATTTTGTTCAACCGCAACCGGTGCCCTCTTTTCGGTTTGAGGTGCACGCGGTCGTGGCGGCCTCAAACACCCGCAGCCCCGGGGTACAGCGGAGTTCTGGAAATTGATTTATCTTCTAGGAATTTTTGGGTCTGGAATGGAGAATAAAGTGAAAAGTAATCTGGCCCTAATCCTGCAATATCCGTAATTGGCAGACGTATCTGGAAGAATGCTCAGATCAGAGCACAACAAGATGGGTTAAAAGTTAATGAAGACATCATGATATGTGTGCTTTGGGAACGGGAGGCGAACCCTCAGGAAACCTTTTTGAAAAAGACTAGCAACGGGGAAAATGTGCTGCGAAAACAAGGTGCGGTGGGTGTTGGTACGAAAAGGAAAACTCATTAGAAATTACGAGTTAATTAGATTGGTCTTCAAGAAAGTGGCAAGTTTATTAACTTTTTCCCTCAGGATATGATTCCATGCCCACTTATGTTTATAAATGATTTTAAATGCGGTTGGATGATCTTTTCCTATTCATAGAAGGATAGTAACTGAATCATGTAATTAACTTCAAAATAAAAAGATTTTCATTTGGTAATTAGGACCTTTGAGCTTGCTTCTACATTTTTAAAGCTGTTAGTAACATCCTCCCCTCGAGATGGAATCGCTCTGTTAGGAACTATATTGCATTAAAGTTCTAAAGTAACGCTTTAATCTGGCAAATTTGGTTTAAAAATAAAGTGTAACTTATTTGCGACTTAACTCAATAAAATCTAGAAATCTTTTTCTTTTCATCATGATACTGTCGACTAAATTGTATCTTGAAATTGTAGTTAATCTGTTATCTAGGGGTTACAACTTTGGAAGTTAATGATCTCCAAATGAAATCTGATTTCGGAGGAAAAATATAAATATAAAAATTTTGCGCTATCAATACTTTTAAATGGCAGTCTCAAAACTAGTTCAAGATGTTCCTTTAAGGGTTTATCTTATTTTAAAATTCTGAAAAAAAAAAAATTCTTTTACATCAGAAAAACTACAATTTTATTTTAACATTCATTTAAACAACTAGCAAAGCAAACATTTTCATTGGAAAGATAAAAACCTTTTAACGTCTAAGTCTGTGGTCTAAGTATACGAGTAGAGCTCCGTCATCCAAGCAAAACTTTAAACACGTTTTTCTCAAAGAAAAGTGTTTCAATCGGTGTCTTAATTATTTAGCGATGCGTTTGATTCATTTAGATGTAAAATTTTATTCTTAAATTATTTTATAAAACCAGATTTCTTCGATTATAATTTCTGAGAAAAGAGTACCCTAAAGATCTTTGGAGAAAAAAAATATTAGAGCCAAAGATTCCAACGGAATGAAAAGCAAATTAAAAAAATAGAAACGAGATCAGTAGAACATTTTTTATATGTATGCAACTCAAAATGGTCACGGTTTTACTGAAATTGTAAATTTTAAGAGGGTGTTAAAAAAATTGCCTATTTTGACTATTTATGTACATATATTAAAGTCTTAGGCTTTATCATCCTACTAAGTGTAGTATATTATGGCCCAATGACAAAAGGCTTTTAAAAATGTTTTATTTTGTTTTAGTTTACGGCAGAAGTTGCCTTATCTTGTTTAAAAAGTTGATTCGGATACATAGTTTTTATTTTATTTCAAATCTCCCTTAGCTAGGCCTTATTACCCGCACCTACCTTATTTGAACGAAATTTTTCGAAATTAAATTACTTTTTTTTCGAAAATACAGTTTTTGTTGCATCCCAACAATTTTTCCACATTCGTTAGTCTTGAGCTTAAAGGAAAATCGTTGATAACGAAATCGTCGTCCCGATTTTTAGTTTCTTACACAAATTTCCCTTGGCCAGCCCTGTACTAAAAGGACTAAAATTTAGCGTCTGAAAAGTCCGCAAAATAACTCCCGCCAAATTTATTGCATGTGCCCAGGCGTTTTCCCCAGCCTCGAACCAGCGAGTGCGCATGCCGCACGTGCCTCCCTCTCTGGGCATCGTGGAGAAAACCGTTTGACAGCCGCCGGACGGGCTCAGTTGTGCGAAGGTGTCGAGAGGCGTCACATGTTTACAAATTGTCACTGAGACGATTGTCAAACCAAAGGGAGCCAGGTCACCCGCATTCCCCCCGGCAAGGGTTGAGAAGTTTTTTACTGACCGCTGCCGGCGAAGTTTTGATCCGCGACCGCCGAGACCGCGGCCCCGTTTGCTCGAATTTTAAATCGAAAATCGCGAAATTGCGCTCAGTCGACGGAGGTGACAGCGCTGCCCGTGGCGCAGGGTGCTTTTGTGGTGCAGTGTCGAAATAGCCGATAAATCGCAAATCGTGGCCCCCCGGTGCACGTCGGAGGGGTGAGGACGGAGTGGGTTCGGTGCGAGAAGTGGTGCCCCTTGTGCGTGTATCGCCCGCGACGAGTGCCCCTTTGGGGATTCCGCCGCATTCACCCGTGGACCAGTGGGCCCCCACCGCACAGCGAAAGCTCCCCGAGTCGCAAGAGCCGCGACGACACCCGCTGGAGGCCGAGAATTGGGTCAGAGGAGCACCCCGAAGCAAGGTACCCGAACTCAAGTTCTTTCGCAGTGGGGCTGAGTCGAGTGCGCCCCCCGCTCGGCCCGACTGGGAGTCAAAACAAAGACACAAGTGGGGCGCTCGCAAGCCGCGTCTGGCGGCCGTCTAACCTGCACTGGGTCTATCGGGAGCTCCGCCCGCCCGTCGGGGGCTCTGGGTCAGGGGGTGCTCCGTTTGAAGCAAATAGGACCCCCGAGCCATTAATTTTCCAGGTCCAGTAGGGCTCCATGGGCAGGATAAGGGCGGTGATTACGAGCAAAGTTCATCGCTCGCGGAATTTTGGGGCCCCGGAAAAGAACTGATTCCCGAAAATTGGTAATCCCTGATTGATATTTTCCTGCTGGATGCGGCCCGCGGAGCGATAACGCTATTTGCTCCTCCCGAAATAATTTATTTGCTTTCTAAGCCCTCAGCATTTATTTTACGTTTTCGGCGAAATGTTTTGCCTGGGATTAGGCCAGCCAATTCCTGCTAATCTCAAAGTAATACACCAGAACTACCTCCCTGACGAATAACAGCTGAGCAAAAAAATTTGTAAAATAAAACAAGATAAGCTCACTTCGGAAGCTGAAATGAGACAGAGCTGTAAGTCATCACTCAGCGTCTTTTCTGAGTCCGCTTATCTTTCGGATGCGCTCTGCTATCTTCCGCCTTCCACAAAGATAGTAACTACTTAAGTAAAAAAGTTCACTGACTTTTCTGGGTGTATTCTAATATTTGCCGACTAATTTACGTGCATAATCTACAAACAGTCAGAGACCAATGAAGAAAGAAGACTCACGACTATCGAATTTAATATTTCATACCTTCTTCAATTCAATCCTTTAACAATTAAAAGTAAAAAGGCAGTAGCTATTAAAATCTAAAACCTTTGAAAGTCGTTACAACACAAATTTAAATCGGCCACAGAAACTGGTGACCAATAATTGTGCTTAATTTGTTGACTGAGGCGCCAGAATATTAAACAGCTAATTGGTCATATTTTAATTAAACAAAATCATAAAATTAACTTCAAGTATTCCAGAATAGTAAGGAATTTTTCATTACAAAAACTACAAAAATTCTTTATATTAACTATAAAATTTCAGAAAAGTTGAATAGAACGAGGAAAATCAATGGTTGTGGAATAATCTTTCTCGCTTTTATAAAAGAATCTTATGTCTTTCAAGCAAGGGTTTCAAAACCCGTAATTTATTTATTATTAGTTTTGAAAGAACAAGGTTTTGCGAACGGATTTGAGAAGACCCTATTAACCGTTGCAGAAATGATGTGGCACAATGTGTATTTTCAAGAAAAAACTTTATACTTATAGAAATATACTAAAAAACCAATAATTTTCAAAATTTCTTTAGTTTACATGTATTTTTAGCCCAAAGTTTGAAAGAGTTATTAATATACTTGTGAAGCTATTAATAAGCTGGTGAAAAACCGATGTAGGAATTATTTTATTTATACTTCACCGACGCCGCGGGGCCCTTTCAATGGATGAATTCAGAATTTTAAAATCTCCAATACAATCCTTTCAGTTCTATTTTTATAAAAACTTACGAAACTTTTCAGTTAAAAGTCGCAATAACTTTCAAATTAGTTAATTCATTTTGAAAGCTTTGATTATTTTTGCTACCTTGATGAGATTAATTGTCAAGTAAATTAAGCGAGCCAGCAGAAATACTCCGTGCAGTTATGATACATATTCTAGGCATTTACGAGCATTAATTAATATTAATTGAGTTATGCTAGTCAAGCATGTTTTGCAGAAACCTTAATATGGTTGGACTCCTAGTTATTAGGGCTCACAAAATCGCTCGGATAATTGAGTATTTAAGTAATTCAATTTGGAATATTAAAGTATGTACATACATACATACTCTTAAGGCAAATTCATAAACGAAATTTCGCCTTAAGTTGGACTTAGTTTCTGTTTTGATATTTAGAGCCGTCTCTTACAAAGTCTTTTTAAATTTTAAACCTTCAAGATTAAGACTGATCATAGGTGCGAAGCATCCCAGCTGAGATTTGTTACATTTGAACAATAATTTGAATTCATTTAGATTCCCGAACGAAAAGTATTCCATTTATTGGATTAAGTAGCTTTACAGTTTTCTTAAAGTCAAATCTAATTATTTAGTATGCCTACTCCTAGGATATCTTCTGTGCGGACCAGCAACGCATCCGTGTTTTGAATAAATAAAAAAATTAATAGATTGGAAAAATTTGTGTTTCTAGAAGAACTGCCGAACTATTTATCTAAGTAGTTTGATCATTTATTTTAGGGCCGGGATATTTATTTAATCTGCAGCTCGATTTAATTTTGTACTACCGCGGGATTTAATAATTGGTTTGCGTATCATAAATACAAAATGTAACTAGCTAGATTTTACCAAAAGGCATGAATATGATCATTGTAAGGAAGTATAAGTAAGCTCGTCACTAATTCTCTCTCATAAGGGAAGTTTCCCCAGGTGTTTAATTGATATCGATTTGAGATCTGTGCAGAAATGTTATAGATGATATCAAAAACTCAGTCTGTAAATTGCAAGCCCTATATTTGCGTTAAAAATAAATGCTTACGCTTACCAGCTTTCGGAATAAAAAAAACTTTAACGTTTTATAGTCAATATGAAATATTCATTTTCATATACCTAATACTTTTTTTTCATCGAAATTGATTAGACACCCTGAGACCTTGCTTTGTCAGTAGAAAGGTTTATTACCTTATTTAAGGGCTCTCGTGAGCATATCTGATCCGGAATGAAATGAATTTTTCACTGGCCTTTGAGTGTTGAATGCAATTCAATCAATGACCTTTTTATGCCCTTGAAAACTATAGGGGTTTTAATTAGATATACGTGCTATGCTGCGATAAAGCAATAAAAATTTCAAAAATTCTACGGTCTTGACTCACCATAAAAATTAAGGACTAGAGTTTTATGGGGCGATTTGTTTAAATTATAGGACGGCGAACCCGACGGTAGGACGTTGGATTTAAATTGATTTATAGGCTCATTTTGTAAGAGTTCGTGAGTTGAAAACGAGTCCAGCACTTCACCCGAGCAGCTGTCCTTGGCCCTAATAAGAACGAACAAAAACAAAGACTCCAGGGACCTTAATTTAACGAGTCCGGCCTAATGAAGGAGCTTTTCGCGATAATGGCGCAGAAGAACCGGCAAGTGTTATTCATCTTGCCATGCAGTTCTATTAGATTACTGAAATTTCCCATTTAGCGATTTGAGTCGTAAAACTCCTAAATGCAGGTGACCTCATTTCTCCGGGAGTCTGCCCCTGAGCCTTGCAACACGTTAAAAATCAATAAAACAAGATTTCCTGGCATGGTTCGGAGGTAGCAAGGTTTGCGGCTCACGTGAAATACCAAGGACACGCCATCGCGCTGCCTCACCTGCAATAATTCAAGAGCAGAATTCTAAATGACTTGAAAGACCTTAGCACGAGGAACACACGCCATTTAATCAATAAGCGGAAATTACTCCTCTAATAAGGATTTTGCCATTACGTCGCAAATCCTCGCCCGCGGACAGCCGGATCATCCCGAAGATCCGGGAGACCCGGGAGACCCCGGGGCTTACGCCTACGTCGCTTATGTGTGTGATGTTTCCAATTTCACAAAATGACTCAATAAAATTTTAACCGGATGCTGATAAATGACTTTTCAGGCAATCCGATTTATTATTTAGCAGACGGAGGAGTGGCGGAAGTCCTTCCAGATGGAGGCTCATTACGACACAATTACGATACTGCCGAGCATAAATCTTTGAATATGCCTCCGAATCTGTGCTGGGGATGTTCAATAATTTACCACAGCAGATGCTCTGCCCTGCAAAACAAGGTGGATGAATTGATAACGCCCACACCTCGCGTTGATTAAAATTTCTGCCATTTGTATTAACTGCTCGCCCGGGAATATTGAAATTGGCTTTTTGGCGCGAAACATATTCTAGGAACTTTAGAGCCATATTTGTTTGTACTTATGCTGTAAATTAGACGACACTCCCAAATATGCAAATGTAATGTTGTTTATGTTAGGTTTCAGTAAATTGAAGGACATCTTGCAACTGAACCTAATATTTTGAATTTCCATACCGAAATTAATCCAATAATTTATTTAAAAGAAGCCATCGCAAATTAGTTCGTTTCGGCAAACCCTCCAAATAATTGCCTTGATTTGATTCGCTATTTGCATTAATATTTTCATTTAACTCATCTAAATCAGCTAAAGTTCATATTGCACTTTTGTGCGATGTTCGTAAAAATTTGAAATGATATGAATTTTGAAATATGATTTTCGTTTATCACTAATACGGCACGAAGGCGGTTCTAATGAGTACGGCATTCTAAAAACTAATTAAAAAAATGAATTATTGACAGTTAAAGAGGCATTTTACGTAAACTTGTTTCATGTTCATAGTTCAGTTTTTTTCGGCAATTAAATAAGGATGTATGTATACTTAATTCCATAGTAAAAAAAATTATTTTAGAACTTTTACTACACATTTATTTATGTGCATTTGAACAATTAATTTAAAATTTGTTGAAGCCAAAATACACCCATTACTACAACATAACAACTTTAGGTATAGAAATACATGTAAAAAGATGTTGGTTGGTGATTGACACGATCCTGTTCATCTCTGTGGCTTGGAAGCTAAATTTCTCCAATCTCTCTATGAGCTGGTAGAGTTAAAAAACTACATAACTATACGAGTTGGGACATGTGAATTGAAGCAAAGAGTATTGTTGCTAGTTATGTTAAATCAATAGATTTTATAAAAACATATTTTCTATGAAGGTGCAATTCATGTTTTAAAACTTGCAGTTGCGGAGCTGTACAAGTTTTGGTTTTATTTTGAGATCTAGATAAGCTTTGCCGAACCGTTCATTTTACACAACACGTCCTTAAGAAGGGTTTGCATACAGCTCTTGGAGCCACAAATGACGAGTTTTCAAAATCGACTTGTCCACTAAATGCAACTGGGAACCTTGATGTCCCTTGCAGCTCCACGTGACGTGAATTTCCCAGCACAAGTCCTTTGCAGAGCAGTCCCAGGAGCGAGGCTGGACGTAAAGAGTGCAGTCTTATGCGCGGCTCTATAAAATTATTGCATAAGTTCAGAACATTGCAACAAAGTGGATTGAGCCAAGCCAGGATAGGCCAGACCACGGTTATCTGGCAAGTTATATCATTTATGAAAGTTCTCAGAAGTTGGGCATTTCTTGTTTCCGTAGAACAACAGTTTCCAGTTGAATGCATCTCAACAAACTTTGAAAGTAGTTTTCCTCATTCGAATTTAGTTCGCATTCATTTTCCTTAACTCGCCACAAACCCCACATTTTCCGGGTGCCGATGCACTTTGCCTGAACAAAGAGTATCAAATCCAGAAAAGCGAAAAATTAGTAAAGAAAATTGACTTTTCAGCTCATGAAACAAATGGATTCCACTTAAATATTCTTCCGTTTTTGTTGATTTAAAGGCGTGGTATGTTTTGTACGAGGACTTTTAAATTAAATTTTCATAGCCATCATAAACCTCTGTCATGTACACGTGTTGCACTGCAAATCTTTTCTTATTGAGATTTTGATTTTGTAAATTGGAAAACTTGAATTGGTTTGATTTTTACTGAAAAAAAATCGGAAGTGTTCACTGGCGTACGTGCCCAATTTTCCCCCTTTTATTGCTACGTATATGGGGTTTTTATGAGGCTTTTTGCATAGAAGGGAAAAGTTTTATGGAGTTTTTACAGGGGCAAGGCTTAACACTAATTTGGGTTTATTTTCATTGAAGCGTTTAATAAAATCCTGAAAATTGCAGTTTTCGTAAACAAAATAATAATACATACATATAATGGGCAATTCTTGTGTTAAAAAGTTTACAATTTTGTAAGGTTATTATGGGAATTTGTTAAATAACGTTATTTATTTTAGATGGTCGTATTTTTATTTCATAAGTATATTATTATTTCGACCAAAATAAATCCGGAAAAGTCTTTTACATTTTACGAGTACAGAACCCAACATTGCTGGTGGCTTATAAACTATATGTGACTATACATTGTATACAGAAACCTTTTGCTTCAGTTCCAGAATTAGTCCCCTCTAGCTATTGATATTATGCGTTACCTGAAATTTTCCTCAAATAAATTCTCTCAAATCGTAAGCAGGTCTTTTTCTACAGGGTGTTTCGTTAAGGTTTGAACAGGGGGCCTATGCCCAAAATTTTATTTTGGCTCTTAGTTTCTGCCGATCTCTGAACAAACGTTGAACAGGACCAGACTCGATTGGCATACCCCTGTTCAGGCTTAAACGAAACACCCTATGTAGAATAACTTTTGTTTCAAAAAATACACTTAAGTATTATATATTTCTCTGTTATACCTAACGAAGCCGGTCACATATTACGATTTCGTATAATGAGGTGTTATTGAACTAAAAACTGAACTTAGTTAACACAATTTTATGTTGCATATGTAAATGTTTTGATTCGACCAATTGTCTTTTCTATTATGTAGCCGAGTTTTATTTTTTTTTAACTTTTATTTTATTCATATGAATGTAAATCCTGCAAAGTACTCTCTTGGTTATAAACAGCACTTACGAACATTCGTATTTTTCGTCTGGTATACACAAGTTTCTATCTAGAACATATCTCAGGTTTTTCGCACATATTCTGAAGTCGTATCCCGCATACGTGCATATTTTAATCGATTTTATTCAACAGGCGTTTTTCGGAGGGCACGATTACGCAAGCACAGGAAAAAAACGCCACGATGTTATTGTGGGTGTCGCAAAGGAATTCGAGCACACCCGAGGACGGACTATAACCCATTAAGCCAGATTTATGGTTTAAGCCCCTCTCTGCGAAGTAAATGATCTGCGTTATTGATGTCTAATTCTTATTATTTCGTCCATAAATTCTGGGGCTGAACAAGGTTCCTCAGATTTTCACGTAAAGCCAGCAGAGTTTTTGACATAAACCCCGGGCGTTTTTATTGCCTTCCTCAATACGTTTGGCAAGTTCCCATCGGGAAATTGCATAAAATACACATTTTGGGGCCTGAAAAGAATTTCTCTTATACAAATTCAGGGCCTTCTCAAGTGGATCCGATTTCATTTGAATCCATTAATCCCACGCGAAGGGCTAAAGTAAAAGTGGTTGAAGACAGTTTCACTACGCTTTCTGCTAATCCAGTTAGCGTTCAAGACCTGCCGTAAGAATTATTCATGAAGTGTTCTCAGCGACTCCCCCGCTAAAAATAGATCCGGCAGGCCTTCTTTTGTATTCTTTCTTCCGGAGGCCAGAGGAGAAAGGTTCCAGTGACAAGACAAAATTAGCTCATTGCTTTTCATTTGGCACCAACGAATTCGTTTGTCGGAAAATTTACCGCTTTATATTGGAAACATACTTTGGATTAGGATATTATGCATTCAGAAAATATTGCCGGGAGATAAACAAGTCACTTTCATGTTGAAATTTAAATATAAGTACTTGTTTAGATACTTACCGGTTTTTGATATGAATAACAAATTGATACTTTTAAAGAACTTCACCAGACACCTTTGACCTTTAAAATATTTGTTATTAACTGGCTTGTAAAGAGATACATAGCTTTACATAAATAGATTTTTAAATATTGCATACAGATTTACCTACTTTCTATAAATTTTTACACCTACGGGATGTTATGTTTGCTTTTGTTTTATTTTCATAGTAATTTATTGCCATATTGCCATATTGAAAATATTCAGTTCAGATATAGAATATTTTTTACATAAAACTGCCATAAATCGAAAACTGTGAAAATAATATTTTGATATAGAATTCATAGGTATACTATAAAAAAATATTGGTAACTCAGCCAAAGATGGACGCTGGTGAGGGTTCTGAACTTATCGATTTAAAGAGTATTTTAGATCTCAAAATTTTATAACTTTAAATTTTCACCTTTTTTCACATTTACTGTTAATTTCTTAAATATTACAAGACTTAGAATCATTGTAATGGTTTCCCAATATATTTCTGGAATTATCGTACTCACTATAAAGCCTAAAACTATTGATTCCAAATGAGGCAATATCTTAAGGATGATGTTTTACAACTTTGTCGAATTTCCATTTTCTGTGCCAAAAACAGATTGGAACGGGGAAAACATATAGGGAGAATGAAGCGTTTAATTAATTAATACTTGACCTACATTTGACTCGAATTATTTAAGTTAAAACACTCTATTCGTATCATCGCTAGTAATAATATTTATCATAGTGTTAAACAACTTTCAAAAGGTTATCGATGCCGTGTTACCAATTGAACTACCTGTAAATTGAATACATAGAGTAAATTACATCTTTTACACAAACCTAATGAAATTCAAGCCTTTAACGAAAGCTTCTATGAAAGGACCTTTGAAAATCGCATCTGGTGCGCCATTGCAATGAACTAAAGTTTATTAAATAAAGCATCCCTTCCTTGAGTAGCACGCCAACCAGAAAATGTGTTTAGGGCGAAATGCAACATTCAGAAGGTATCGCAAGGGAGCAGAAAATTGGCCCTAATTTCCTTCCATGGCAACCATCATGTCCTTTCACTAAATGCATCCCAGCGCACCCACAACTTGTACAATTTGTAAGTTGGAAGCACCTAACGATTTCAAAGATATTTTCGAAAAGTTTCACGAACTAAACTAGTTGCGTTGAGAAGTGTCCTGTTTTGAAGTTCTCTTTCTTAATTAGTTGCTGAAGTAGTCAAAGTTTAGTACGAACTACACTTATCTATATAGTTAAGACAGATGCGAGCAACTATTGAATACTCGTTAATTATGAATTGCAGTATTATATTGAAAATATTTTAATTTTAAATTTTTTTCTTTTTCAGGTGGGCGTTAATTTAGTACTTTGGATCTGTTGAGCACAGGAAGATTAAGACAACGAAAATGCGCCAAAAATAAGACGTAAATAATGTAAACTGTAGCTTAGAATTTGTTATATCACAACATTTTTAATAGCGCATATGTGAGCACATCAATTCTTATCATTGTCATTGTCATTATATATACATACATTTTTCAATATAATACATATACATGAAAGATATTGAATATTCAAGACTTTTTTTCGTTACAATATGAAATCCTAGCCTCTAAGTTTTGCTGCATCCTTATTCTTTACATCTCCGTGGATACCTGTAGCAACTGCACAAGTTCACTTGATACCTTAATGCTTCGGTAGCACTAATCGAAAACTGAAGAGAGTTACATCGATCCGTGGTAATCCCCCTCATTCATCATACATACATCCCCCGGGTTTTTTTTTACATGCTGCCACGTAAATGATAAGCGAAATATTCTTACAGGAAAGATTACACGCAAAATTTATTGATAATATATGTAGGCAAAGGAGCAAATCTAAAGGGAATATGATATAGGAGCTGAAGCGTAACCAGCATGAGCAATTTGCGTGATATTTGAATTGATTCCAGTATATTATAGGAAGTTATAGGGATGATTACCATTTTTATTTTAAGAGCTTTATTATGATGATGAATTGCAGATCCTGGAATTTTATCCGCATTAAAAAGGATGTCAATGTGGAAAATCGAGTAATTTGTACATTATTTGCGTTGACTTGTAAAAATTAAGTACAGTGCTGTCTGAAATTATAGGACCAAGCTGTAATTTTGCATATATGGTCTATTCCCAAGCGCATAACTTGTTGGTAAGGAGAAGAGGGATGGTGACAACTGGTATATATGAAATCGTTGTGTGTCCTTAATTATTTCATAAATTTTTTTTAAAATTCATGTACTAATTTTAACAAAAATCGTAAAAAGCTCAATACAATAGTGTTTAAAATTATAGGACCAATTCTCTCAGCACTTAATATGATGTCTTTGGCCTTTATATACAGGGTGTTTTGCTAAGGTCTGAACAGGGGTATGCCAATCGATTCTAAATGGTCTCCTGATGAAAGTTTCTTCGGACACCCCACCCCCTTAAAATCGGTCCTTCCCCCCCAAAATCGCGATTGAAAATTTGGAGGGGGTCAACCTAGAAAATGCTTCATAAGTTCTTTCAGAGATATCCTAGAATACTGGTTGATAATGCATTAGAAAGATGAGCCTTCAAGCTTTCCAACGATACCACCCGCGACCAAATCAGTCAACAAATAAGCGGGGGAGATCCCGTCAAATTTCGAAAATGGCAATTTCAAAGCCCAAAATTTGACCTTGACCCCTTCATTATGTCGGTTTTTTGTATGAGAAGATCGAAACTTTTCTTGAGAAAAAGCTTCCCTGTCATATGGCCTTTCTCAAGAAAAAAACCGCACTGTAATCCGACGGCGCGTTCCGAAGTTATTCGTCTTCGATGGTTCAGCCCTACGGAGCAGATGCTCGATGTGACACTTTCCAATTGGACTTCATTGCGGATAGTGGGTTTTGTTGTTGTATCAATTATTGTAACACGAATAACTTCGGAACGCGCCATCGGATTCCAGTGCGGTTTTTTTCTCGAGAAAGGCCATATGACAGGGGAGCTTTTTCTCAAGAAAAGTTTTGATCTTCCCATACAAAAAATCGACAGAATGAAGGGTCAAGGTCAAATTTTGGGCTTTGAAATTGCCATTTTCGAAATTTGACGGGGTCTCCCCCGCTTGTTTGTTGACTGATTGGGTCGCGGGTGGTATCGTTGGAAAGCTTGAAGGCTCAGCTTTCTAATGCATTATCAACCAGTATTCTAGGATATCTCTGAAAGAACTTATGAAGCATTTTCTAGGTTGACCCCCTCCAAATTTTCAATCGCGATTTTGGGGGGGAAGGACCGATTTTAAGGGGGTGGGGTGTCCGAAGAAACTTTCATCAGGAGACCATTTAGAATCGATTGGCATACCCCTGCTCAGACCTTAGCAAAACACCCTGTATATAAAGGCCAAAGACATCATATTAAGTGCTGAGAGAATTGGTCCTATAATTTTAAACACTATTGTATTGAGTTTTTTACGATTTTTGTTAAAATTAGTACATGAATTTTAAAAAAAAATTATGAAATAATTAAGGACACACAACGATTTCATATATACCAGTTGTCACCATCCCTCTTCTCCTTATTAACAAGTTATGGGCTTGGGAATAGACCATATATGCAAAATTAAAGCTTGGTCCTATAATTTCAGACAGCACTGTATTATGTCATATCCATGAAGTAAGAGGTACATACATTTTAGGTCCTCATTTAATATCTATTAAAATGAGCATTAGGATATTTAAAAAAAATTTAAACTCGAAATTTCTATAACAATCCGCTTATTTTCCCTATGTTATACATCGAGTTATTTTGATCAATTTCAGTTTATTTTAAATTTGTTCCACTTCAGAAATACTTTAAGAAAATGTATGAAGCTTTCTAAGATAGATTCAAATTAAAATGAATTATGGGAAAGGTTAAGTTGACAGTGTTGCGTTTAAACAGAAATAAAATTGGATAGACAAAGCTTTCGTAAACTTACTTATTTTGTTATCTACAATTATTTTAAATCGTCTTTATTAAATTATATTATAAAATAACGAATATGACTACAGTTAAAATTAATTTTAAGAATACTATTGTAATACCCCAAAAGTTGGCCAATAACCCAATCCATAATTTTTAATCAGCAAATTTTACAAATTTGTTACGCAATTTTGAACAATATTAAACCAAAATTGGCATCGAATCACAACAACGAAGCTGGAGAGTTCGATCCCCACTCTGTTGTTTTAAAACCCGCATTTTATGTCAAATATTTTACCAAATATAATTCAAAAGAAATTAAGTCCAATGTTAGAAATCTGTATTCAAACTGAAGCGCCACTTTGAGGGATTAAACACTTAATTGAACCCAATTCAATCAATTGCTGTCGGACAATACCCTCATATTATCAATGAAATGGCAAGTTCGAATTAATTGCCAAGATTTTCTCATTTTGGATTATTTGATCATTTAATTGGTGCAAAGTGCACACGTCACGTACATATTTCAAAACGAACCTTTGCTTTCAAGTGGGCGTAAAATTTAATGCCTACTTACGTATATTTTGTCTTTTATATTTCGACTTATGCGTGCATGTGAACAAAAAGATTGTATTTGGATATGACTTGTTGAAAAGATAAAGGTCAAATGCGAATATTTTAGGAAATTTTTACCTTGTTTTACCTTTTCAAATATCTACCAAAAGTTTTGCTTTGCTAAAATAATTATTTTTTTTCTGTGGTATAAAATCCCTCAGTTGTATAATTACAGGAAGGGGGTCCTTTGTCAGAGAAACCCTAATTTCTCTCAGTGACTATGATGATTTTGACTTGTGCCACACTCGGAACAATTGCCGTTGACACGCAATCTCGTAATTTATTTCCCACTGTCCCGGGGGCCATACATTAAAAGAAATTATTTTCTCGTTGCGTTTCCAGGGCGAAGGGCATGGGCATTATTTGACGAGCTCCCCGGGAACATCCCTCTTATTATGCCATGGTCCACTTTTCGCGTCCGGGAAACTTTCACAAAGTTGTCATCTGAATGCCCGACCCGTGAACTCCCCCCAACGATGTTCGAGTCCTTAACAAATGTAATTAGCCGACAAGCAGAACATATTTCTTCCTCTGTCGTGCTTAGACGGCGGACAATAAGCCTTAGCCACTTTGCAAGGGAAGCGACAGCCTCTCGCTTCAATCAAAAGATAAGAAGATCCCCCAGGATCCCCATCCAGGACCCCCGGATCCCGGACTCCCATGGCTCCATTTGTGCTCTGGCTGTTGAGCTTGTTTCTTTTCGCTTATTTGCCCCAAGGAGATTTGCAGGAAGCATCTTTTTCTTCTTTTTTTTCGTTTGTTTAAAATTAAACTCGTTTCCGGTTAAGCTCCACGACTTCTCCGTCTGTCCTATCTAAGATCACTTTTAAACGCGGTAACGTCTACCGTCGTAGAAATCTAGCTGCCGTTTAGACTCGTCGACGAACTTAAGAAATGATGCTAATGACTTCAGCGCGAGGGTGTTCCATCGCTTGTCTCGCACTCGGCATCATCCTCAAGTCCAGACAGGAGTTTAGAAGTTCGGATGTTCCAAGTTGAGTGCCAAGAGAGTTTAACAAAAGGAAATAACTAATTTTAAGTTGGAAAAGTTAAATCTGCGGTAATACGTTAAATTTCATTTAATTAAAATACCTGCAAGTACAAAAGCGGATTGTGGATTAGTGTCTCATAGTTGTCCACCTTCTTTAATCCTATTTAAAATGCCTAAACTTTTGTTTGATTCATGTCCTTTAGCTGAACTACTCAGGGATTTAGAAAAGTGGAAACTTTTAATTTTAAACTTAGTTAAGAAGAAGGAATATTTTTAATGTGCTTACTCAGAGCATTTGTTTCAACTCGAGTTCACGTTAAATTTAACTTCAAAACTTTTTACCACAATAAAGAAACGCCTCTTTCAGAAGAGTTTGTTTTTATAAAAACTTCTACTTTACCTCTTATCAACTATTCGTTGACCATGTGCGTTATTTTTATTCGTTTTTTTTCTTGTTCGTATTTTATTTATTTCGGCTTTGTTTTAGACACGACAAGTTGAACAAAAATTTACATCCCTTTTCTGGCTGACATATGTATATTGGGTGTGAGTTCCTCCGGGAGTAGCTCAATACTTAATTAGGAACTTAAAATTACGACTGTTTATTAGTTGCGTTTTTTTCGTCAGGCGATTTGGATAAGATAAGATTAGACAGAGCAGTCTGTTATTGATCTTAGTTGGATTTGAATTTCGAAAAATGCTTAAAATATATCAAATATACATCTTTTATGTATAATAATTTTCCAAGAATAAGATAATTTCAGGGAAAAGAAAAAACTCACTTCGGGGGTTTAATTTACCCTGGTTCACCCTTATAGTATAATATTGGTCTTGCTCTTGACTTTGAACTTTCTGCAAGACGAAGACCAAGACCAATTCTGCTCATTACTAAACTTATTAGTCACTATCTAATTATTTTTAATCTTGTAAATCAACTCTGCAATGATTTCATCGTAACGTAAACATTAGTTTTATAGCTTCTGTTTTACTGTCCATAATGTCAAATGACTCTATGTACGTTTTAATCTGGTTGGAAGAGCACTAAAATTTAACGAATTCCATTATCGATTTGAGTGAATTTGTAGAAATTCCAATCTGGTCAAAAGTCCAAAATAATTTGACGTTATCTTCACGGAATAAAATAAATATTATTAAAAAATTGCAATTCAATGCAAAAAATACTAGTCTGATGCGGATCCGAATATGAAAAAAACATTCTTCTGCCACTGTATGTTAGAATATATGTTGAAGTCAAATTTCGTTTTCATTGTTGCAACATTGGCGAGAAAAAAAAATAGTGATCAATAAATAAAGAAAAACAAATAAATAAAAATATGTAATTCTCACAAACAAGAGAAAAGATCACAACTTTATTTGGCACAGGTATTCGTTCGTGTTATTGTATTCACATTTAGCACGTAAATCTCTTTTTGTAAATTTACGTCAAATCAAAAGGATAAAAGCAATACATGTCTTTGGTTGGAAACAGTTCGCCAGATTAAGGGATAATGGAGTTAGTGAAACAGGCGGGTTTGCACGTGCATTCGATTTTTCAGTCCTTGCATTGGGTGGAAAAATAACATATTAGTTGTCGATTTATCCCTTTCCCAATATTACGAAAGTAACCCTAAACTTTAGTGGATGGTTGTGTCTACAATGTGACCTTGTAGGTTGGCTGATAATTCCATAAGCGTGCGTTGGTGGCACGTGTAGCGCACCAGGACTCCGTTTTACGGTATAGACAACCTTTTGCTATATAAACAATCAAAAGCGATTTCTCCGAAACTTTACTCAACGACTTAAGTTGTTTTCAAGAATAAATTTCGGTAAGCGTGGGGTTTTAGTTATTGCCTTTCGAAGGCTTTTGGGAATTACAAATATGAGAATATTTTTGTAATCTGTTGAATTGTGTTGTATAAGCTTTCTTTTATAATCGAAAGATATGTATTTATACAATTTGTATACAGTTAATTATAACAAGAAATTTCTGCTGGATCCGCACGGTTATAAATGAGTTAAAAAATTAAAATATCGATTTATAGGCTAAAGAAATTCTATATTTCAATTAAGGCAAATCATACAGGCAATTTATGGCTTCTAATTTATAGTTCCTGAAACTCGAGGCAAATTTAAGCTATTTAACTGAGGCATGTCATGCCCCCTTTGGCTTTAATTTTAGTGAGGAATGTTTTAAGTGCTACTTCACCCGGAATCTCCGTTTGGATGTTCAATAAATAAACCTTTTGTTCAGAATTAAGTCCTTTAACTTTGGCAAAATTTCACAACTTCTTCCGAAAAGTTTAAGAAATTCATGGGGGTTAAAAATAAGTGAATATTTGCTCTGGCAGATCCTTTATAAATTTGACGAATTTCGTTGAACTCAGGTTTGCAAAGATGAAAGGATACCAAGTTTTTAATATTTAATAAGTCGGTATTGTCGAACTTGAGTTAAGGAAGAAAAATCCACATGATTTAATTATATTCAGAAAATATATTTTGGGGAAACTTTGGATATCCAGAACCTTCAAATATCTCATGAATGTGGTTACTCACCTCTGTTGCATTTAATGGTGTAAAAAGTTTGAATAAATATCTTATAATTCGTTTTTGGCATGTAAAGAGCGATGGCAACATGCAAAAGGAAGTTTAATGCGTAAAGTTTAGCTATTATGAAGTAGATTTCTGAAAAAAGGGCCTTATGAATCGTCTATTTTTTCCAGGAATATTTTTAAACGTTCATAAATATTAGGAATTCAGATTTAACATTGAAGGAATACAAAAATGTATTCTTTTTTATTTAGTTAGCTAGAGTAAAGAATCATTTTATTGTTATTTTCGACATTAGGTTATTAACAGCACAAGTATCATTTTGCGATATAATTTTCCTTAAAAATGTTCTAGTTTTTAACATGCTGGTGGTCGAGCTGGTGTGGTAAGAAAATTACTTTGAGAATTTTATTATAGAGCTATTTTCTACTTTACCGGTAGCTGAATGAGGTAGGAAAATAGAGTATAATTGTCTAAGTAAAATATGTAATAGCTGTTTCTCTTTTAAATTGCTGCGTGAATCATACCGAACTTCGTACGAAGTACCTCTTTTCGCCATGAAAACCCAATTTTCCAGTAACAAATCCAAAGCCCTTCCTCGGAAAACCCAAGGAGGTCTAACGTCATGCATGGAGTTCACATATGCATATTTAATACCATCAAGTTTGTAACGAATTTCGATCTCGTTTGTTCTGTAATCTAAGCTTGGTCCATGTTTATATTTGAGGCACGTGCAAGGGCGCTATTAGATTACACATTGAATAAGTGTTTGACTGCTTCGGCGTCAATCAATGAGCCTTTGATTTGAGGAAATTTCATTGCGGGTTTCCCCATTACCGCGGCGAAAAAGCAGAAGTTTTATAGACCTTGAGGAAATAAAGGGTGAGTTATCGGATTGTTACACTCATAAAAAAAATAAGAATGTAATTTTAAAGGCGGAAAACATCTGTGACCTTCGATTTACACTTTGATGCTCTTACAAAAATGTTTCCAAACTTGTACTTAAGCGAAAGAATATTATAAAATAAATTTCGTTGGACGTAATAAATGCTAATTTCTATGACTTAAGGTGAAGAATTAACGAACGGTTATAAATAATCATTTATTAATCAAATAAACTAAATTACAAAACCATTAATCTTGATAATTGAAACCTGCCCGGTGTTGAGTCAAATGTCCTATCAAGGTCCTTTGTATTCTAAAAACAACGACATTCAAATGAATGTCAATAACAGGTTTTCATTGATTTGTACTGAAAAGCTATTCCTTAATTAAGTTGAAAGCAATGCAGGTAAATCAAGAAAGGAGCATAAATCAATTGATAGAGAGACTATCGATATCTTCTGCATTGTTATATTAAAATAAATTCTAAAAAGATTAATCATGTCATGAATGGAAGTACTGTATAATGAATTTTATACATATTTTGAAAAATGCTTTATCCTTGACCTATGCTGCATTTTTAAAGTTTTTGTGAAAAACAGGTAAAGCGCGAGTCAATTTACTTGAGCGCCCCATACGTCGACGTCGTCGTCAATCATTTGTATGGAGTTTAGAGTTAAGATGAATTAATAGAGTAAAAGTTCATGAATACTTTGTATATCTATTAAATTTTATTGATTTTTGTTCAAATTAAGTATAAAAAAAGTATGTTCTTATCAGCTTGAAATTTGAATTATAGTTTTTCCAAGAAAAGTATGGTATGTTATGTGGCTTATTATAATTTAGCTTTAAATATACTATCTTAGATGGTTTTACAATAAATCCCATAAATCTTAGTGTTAATAAATAATAAGAACAAGCATAGGTAACTCTTTTAAAGTTTTCCATTACATTTACAATCTTTTTCAACACATTTAACTTTAACTGTTTTGTTTGGACAGATCCGAAAGAAACTTTATGAGTAGGTATATCTTTTTTTCTCTGTGGAACGAAAATAAAAAATAATGCAGCAAACATTGCATTCTTTCTGTAAATGTACAATATGTATAAAATGGATAAACTTCCCGAAAACTTAAAAGAATAAATAAAATAGTAGGTCCTATAAATAACTACCTATTTTCGGTTGAAAATTTGAGATCATAACCCGAAATTAAAGTGCAATAAAACATTTTTGGGAACCGAAAATGTCACAATCTTGTGGGAAAAACGCTACATAAATGGTTAAACTGTAAAATGCATGTAAGAGCAGTTTTTATCTTGCCCATATATCATTCGTTGGAATTTTTGCTAAAATTTCCTTTTGAGGTGCATTCAGGTTGATGCAGACTCCACAACTGCGGCATTGCAAATCGTTCTGTGGAAGAATGATAAGTTTCCTTTGAAAACAATCTGGACATTTTGTGAAAATTTATTTCGGAACTGGCTTATGTTCGAAGTGCGATATTAACATGAAAGTTTTGACGCATATAATATCTAAAATAATTTGCTTTACTTACTCCATGATTAATTAACAGTTTATAGATGCATTCTATTATTATTTTCGTCCCAAAATAACTTTTTATTATGGAGAATATTTTTGTCATTCTAAACATTCGAGAAAGTTAATATTTGCCCCATCAAATAAATATATCGAATGATATCTCATCCCTGAAATGCTCTTGGTTATTGTGAAAGCAACAAAATCAATAAGTTCGATTTTGCTACGGGTGGATTGGCTTTTATGTTTATAGAAAACATTGAAAGTTTCTTCAGGTCTAATATATTCCATAAATGTTAGCCTCAACAAAGTAAGATTTATATTTGGACAAGTGTGAGAACCTTATTCATTCCCACGCTGTGACTCATTCCCCTTTTTCGCCTGAACGCCTTACTTCCCTTGTAAGAAAAGGGGTTGTAGGTGGTATACAGTGGAAAATGGATGGATTGCTTATCTTTACGACTCTCCCCTCTCCCCCCGGGCAGCACTATCATTCTTTAATAGGCCTGATCCTATTGAAAACGAAGTCGTATCAAGATTACAAGAAAAGACTCTTTATCCTATCATGTTACTGTTGAATCCCTTGAAGAACCGGATGGCAGTTTAAGTGGACTCTTGTCGAAGTAGCTTCCATAGAATTAAAGCTGGCAAGGAATTGGATTACATAGATACAACATAAATCGTAGAGAGGGATGCTCATATCCTTGAAAGATATATTGTTGTTCTGGCCGCTGATATACTGCAAAAACTAATTATGTTCCAATATTGAAAGGAGGACTCTTTGTCCTGTTTGATGAAAAGGATAGTCAAAGGATGCTACATTAATTATTTCATCAATAAATCCTGCACGGATTTTCTAAGGTTGGTTCTAAGGTTTTCTTCCGCAGTGCCCCCCGCATTCATAAATAATATAGGAATTTAAAGTAACAACAGAACCCAAATCCGATATTGGGTTTTTGATTGTGAGCATTTATACGAGTGGTTGATTGAAAAAATTTGGTTTCTTTTTAAACGTGTTGTTTTTTTAAATTTTTTTTTTATTTCCATGACATTTTGGAATGCGTTAATTTTGATTTGTTCGGTTAAAGAGAAAATTATAAAAGGATTTCAAATAAAAATATTTTAAAGAAGAAAGTAGGTATTCAGCAGGGATGGCTATCATGATCCCTAATTGTATATATTTTATCCTAAAATAACTCGGGGGTATAAAATTTAACCTGCAGTCTCAAATTGAGCGAAATTATTTTTCAATTTTTCATCCGTTCGATATCTATATTTTTTGTGTTTTTTATAAAGCAAATAGGGAAAAATAAAACTCAACCTCAACGACAAGAAGTCAAATGGGATGAAAAGATAATCTCTGTTGTTGTTGTTGTTTTCAAAGTGAACCTTCCTATGTATACTTATATATTTCAAGAAAATTTAAAAAGGATAGATGTACGAGATCAAAACTTAGCTCTAACCCTTTGCCTGAAATTTCTTCCAGAAATCATAAGAAGGATGCCGTCAGTCAATCACTTTCATTTTCCCAGAGCCCGCAATAAAAAACCATTTTCCTTCTGGCTGAGAGGAAGTCCTCTTAATCCAGAGACATGGGCACCCAGATATCCGGCAGTTCCATCGATTTATGTGGCTGTAATTTGCAGGAAAGGGTCCCTGGGAAGAAATTTATTCTCACATCCCCTAGAAGAGCTCTAGGGGTTGCGATGGCGGCGTGAAGTCATTTTCCACCATCATCATTATGTTTTATGAACGTATTTTCCGTGCCGTCTACGATGGCACATTCCGTCGAAGAAGTCCCAAGGTTGCAGCAGTCATTTACCATAAAAAAAGGTTCCTCTGTTGCATGACCAACAGGTTTTTGTATGGTTACATAACGAGCTAGTTTCGTTTCTAAAAAAAAGTCTCGAAAAAACTGGGGACGACTCTATCGATTTTCAATGAAGGACATTAGGCCGATATAGTTTTAACTCGTAGTGCACTACAGCGACTACGCCACCAACTCCCACAACATCGAAGAGTATGTGCCAAAATTGGTGGTATTGCACTTACAAAGTTATATCGATTTTGCTGTGGCCGACGGAGGCCTCCTGGCGGAGCATCCCTCAGGAGCCGGGCTCTGGATTCGTGCAGTGGCCGCTCCCCGCACGTTAATAGGAAAATTTACATGCCCGTAATTTGTAAAATAATTGTGCCAGTCGAATGGAGGCTCCTTGCAGGTGAACGATTCGACTTGGTAAATACGATCGTCGTTCACGATGTCTAAGGCAATCGATGTCGGGGGCGGGGAGCCGTTCCGGGTCTTGGAAGGATATTAATTAAGCAAAACATTCGTCTGCCCCACCAAAGGAGTCCCACACCTCTCCCGGATACCTGTGATAAATGCTACTGCCTTCGTGATTTATTAAATTGTAATAACAACCAGGGGGCTATTGGGGACTCCCGGCAAAACCTAACTAAGGCAAACTCTTCCGGCCGAGGGGGTGGAATGAATAATAGAAATGATTACTAACATACTAGATCAATGGGGCAGTTTGCGGGGGCGGGTAGACCGGCTAATGCCGGTGTGATTGATTCTGACGACAACTTGATTGATGTCTCGATTAACCTCGTTGGCCCGAGATTGCCAATATAAAATTTGAGCGGATATCTTAAAGATTCTACAATCTTTTTTATGACTGGGACATATAAAAGGATGGCATAAACGCCGGCAGTACTTCTTTTCGAGGATGTAAGATTAATTTCGTGTAAACAGTTTTATCATTCTTAAGCTAAGGAGATAAGTTAGGCACACTGTTTATGTAAAAAAGGGTGTGTTTCTTTTGTATTAGGGTTCCGGGAACCCTTATAGGATCACTTTGTTGCTCGTCCATAACCCTTTTCTCAGGAACGGCTAAGAAGTATCGAATTGAAATTAATAATCATAATACTAAAATCTTCAGTCTATATAGTCTTATAGGAAAGTCATGAATTTCTAATTGTGTTTTGTTATTTTTTATATTGGTAAGTCAAAATGATGATGAATTATAACATGAAAAACTTAATATTTTTTCTATGATTCAAATGTTTCCAGAAGTTTTTCTAAAACAACACGAACGCAGGGTAATTATGAAACGACGGTAGAAAAACCGAATTTATGCATTTTCTATTCCGAAAACTATGAAGTCCACCAAATGAACTTAAATGATTATTTATTAATTGACTTCAACAAATTCCTCATGTTTTATCAAGTCAATTTTTGCAATTAGCCCCAGTTCATTCAGTTCGCTAATTGCAACACCAAAAGTTCACTATAGTTATTTGTAGCTTATAAATTCAATTATATTTATAAACCCTAGTAAAGTTTGATAATAATGGCAATAAAACAAAAATCTGTCCTAGTTTGATGACATCAAGTATGTATACTTAAAAATTCTAAAATAAATTAGTGTAAAGTATGCAATAGCGTTTAATGTGTTTGCATGATCGCGTTCAGATGTTAGTTCCGATTGCTTTGAAATAAAGCTTTATAGATTTTCTTCCTCAATAAATTCCCAATAAATTTTCTATAAATAACTATTTTAATAGGTTTCCGAAAAAAATGATTTGGTTTTTTGTTTACCATTCTTCAGTATTGGCAATTTTAAAATTTTCTTAATATTTCTGAAGGGAAATATCTTTCTGGGTATAGGTAGCATTTTTAAATTTAGGAATTTTGCAGTTTACCTTATTGTAATCATTTTTCACCATTTTAAGTATCTGAAAAGCCTCAAAAATTAGGAGCACACTTTAAATTTCATTAGAAATTAATATATGTACTTAATTTCATGTACATACTTCGGTAGTACATATACATTATCTCAAAAATCAATCAAGAAATTAATTCTGATTTATGACTTTGGGATTAATTAAAAGACTTCCTGCAATGGTTATGCCTATAGCCTATAAATTTTGAATGTGCTTGGTACAGTGCTCGGAAAATTAATAGTGAAATTAATATTTTATCTCTGCGATTTAATTCTAATCAACTTTAGTCTACAAATGAGGCACTTTAATTAATTCATTTGAGGTATGCTTAAACCACGAATTCCTCTCGAATGTTGAAATCTTTCATTCAAATACGCAAACATGGAATTAATGAGGATTTCATTAGCGTTGAACGATTTGAGGGTTTATGAATTATAAATTTTCTAAATTGTCCAAATTACAGTTGAAATGTGTCGGGCATTTGTTCGACGTTATTTGCTAAGTAATTATTTATATATGGTATTTAAACGAAATGTTTCCAATTTGGTGTTATCTAATTTAAATAGTATTACATACATAGAACACGTTTAAACAAGTTAATTGAAGTTAAAACTTAACATTGTGTGGAACAAATCAAAAGTATTAATTAAAAGCTTTTATGAATTATTATTAACTTAAATTTTATATTTCTTTCCTAAACTATCATTGAGGAGACTATACCCACCACATATTTAAAGGGTCCATCAAATCCATATTTGTACATATCGTACCCAATTTGGTTTTGGGTCTTTTGTTAAAATCTCCTCAGTGTTAACCTTCATTTTGGTTTTTGAGCTCATAAACTTCATTGAATGTACCCATGAATGTCGTTGAAGGCCTGGATTATCTAAGGATTACAATCTCTTCCATTGGAACCTTTCTCAATCGTTTGGAGGAAATTACGGGAAGGAAAAAGGTTTCTTTTCGATGATTTCGGTTTTATTTACTATTTACTTCTTTTGTAGGCTTTTATTGCCTTTTTGTCCGGGTGTACATGCGGGAGTAATAAAACCTCCTTTCTCAATTTTTTTCTGATATTGCCTTGGAGCCAGTCATTCGTACATAATGCCTTTTAAATTTCAACTGACTCTCCGGATTTTTTGGCTTTGTTTCTACGTATAATGTAGGTGGATTGTGATTTTTCTTTGTGTGGAACGTGTATATTCTTTTATCTTTGTCACTCAAGGGAATCATACTTTTCATATTCATGTATTAACTAAAGCTATCTACATGTAATTACATATTACATAAATTTAAAATTCTTTGATTCTCTCTTAATTGTTGTCTTGATCTTAATCTAAATTTTTAGATTCGTTTTGTAATTGGTTCATTTCTTTAGATCCTTACGGCCATTTATTGCTGTTAACTTTTGATGTCTATAAACACAGCTTTATTTTGATATCAACTGTAAATAAATACACTTCACCCAATCGTAAACTGTATGAAACTGATCATAGATACCTACTTATGAAAATGCATTTTGCTTTTGCTCATCAGGGTCTAATCGAATCACAAAGGGAACTAATTTATATAAGCAAAGTGATGGTATTGCCCTAATCCCAAATTTGTTAGTATCGTTTTTAATTACGTTCATTCGACTGTAAGTAAACAAGTAATCAAATAAAATTTGGAATAATTTTTTCCACCTTTAAATAATTCATTCCCGAAGATGATAAACGGACTTTCATGTAGTTGAAACAATTGTTCATTTAATTTTTGCAAACTCATTGCTTAGGGGTTTCAAGTGAAAACGTTTTATGAAATGAAGTACAGATTTTTTGTTTATTCACTTTGTGAATAAATGGTGGGATTATTTTGGAAAAATCGCATATCACGCACAACATAATACATACAGTACATACATATATGTAGGTATGTTTACTTTTTCGACATTTTCGACATTAAACATTGTAATATATACGAGTAGGTACGTCTAGTAGGGAATCTGCATTGCTCTGAATAAAGCAAGTAATAAATAAAAATCATTTTAATTGAATTGTACTTTTTTCTAAAAGACAGCTGCCTGTAAGACTCTGTAGCTCTAAAAATAGATTGGAAATAGAATTGGTCATATAAACGTATTATGCAATTGAATCTATTTTTAAAAATTTTCATTTCTAGTGGATACTTTATTTACAATTTGATGAGGTAGACGTATTTATTTTTTGGGACGTCAAGACATAGTAGATTGACTATTCACTTTTTAGCGAAGCTTTCTTACCTAAAATCGATTTTTATTCTGTAAACCTCATAAATTTAATTCGATATCTTTTATGTTCTATCCATTCACCACCCTTTTCCAAGATAAATTTGATGATTTAGTACTGTTTGTTAAAATTTGTCTAGTTTGTCCATTATATTTCTGAAAACTGCAAGTCATGTGAATATAAAAGTAGTATTAATTGAGCCGTTAAGATATTTCAAAAAGTGGAGTTAATCGATTTATGCAGTGAACGGCTCAATTAAAGTATTTGTATGGAATCTAAATTTTGTATGTTAAATATTTGACGGTTTTTGCAAGAAGCTGAGTAAAATTTAACAAAATGATTTAATATTTTTCTAATATATTATAATGTAATATAAATATTTAATACGAACAAAGTGTTCTTAATTAAAGAAAGGATATATATATGTATTATGCCTGTTTATCGAAATTATGTTCCTCCTCCTGAAAATTCATTAACTGAAAATAATTAAAATCCCAAAAGCCTGAACTCGATGGCTTCAAGTTGTCCATAGAACAAGCCATGCTCTGTTCGTTAATTTTAATTTTACGGGATTGAAAGGTCAGGTGCTGGGGAAACCGGGGATTATTCAAATAATTGTTTATGCTGGCAGGTTTGATAAATTTCCCACTTCATTTGCTGCGGTCAGTGGCGCCAGGAGAGTGTTTTCATCCAACGGATGGTCCCAAGTGCACCTCTGGCCATAGAGCTATTATAATTCCCTTACCCTCATGGCAACCAGCTGATCCTGATACCCTTTCGCGTAAAAAGGGCCTAGTTAGGGCTGCGTTGATGTTTTCGAGAGCCATTTTGAAACTAAAGAAGTGGAGGCTTCTTTGGAAACTGCACTGTAGTTTAACGTCAGTGTTGTTAGAGCAATGAAAGCTGTAAACAGATTGAATGCTGCTTAACCAAACTTCCACGAATTCAAATTAGGGAATGAATGTAGCTTTAGACTTTGTTTGTGGATTAAAAAATTTCCATCTACGCTGAATTTGAGCGATTCCAGTTGGTCTAATTAATTTAAGGTGCAACAACTCCCATTTGCTTGATTAATTTAACAAATATCACTAAAACAGAACCAGCGAATCTGTAAAGGTGTAGATTGAGTTGGAGATACCTAGTTATTTTTGTGCGGAGACTAAACTTTTTAATTAACACCTCCCAAAACTACACAATTTGTATATGTGTTTAATGTTGTGTTCATTAAAACGAACACATTACAAAAAAATAAAACTTTACGCTTACGAATCCATTTTCAGGCTCTTTTGTGGAAGTCGTCCAAAAGTTACTGCCTCATGACCTTGCAAATGTAATGGAGTGACTCAATAAATCTGTAATCTTGATAAGGAATCACTCTCAAATTGAGTACGTAATTTTATGTTAATGTATTATAGAGACTTTGCATCATTATGTCAAATAATTTCGGAGAAAATCGACTGTAAATGACGGACAGATGTACACAGAAATGGTTCTCTTATAATTGATTTGGTGAAAAGAAATGGTTGTAATTTTCTGGAATTCATAGGCATGTCGTAATTCTTAAAGACTGCTCAGAAAAGTGGAAAATTATGAATTTCAAACGGATTGATTGATTCCATTTTCGCAAAGAAAAACGAGAACGTCAATTCTCAGATTTTTATCTTTTGCCTAACACTTGATCGAATTAGATTGTTGAAAGGATGGTATAATATAACTAAAACATCTTCCCCAAACTAGGAAAACAAATATTTTTCAGACACAAACAAATTAATGCTGTGAAATATTTGAAACAAATTACGACTTTCATAAAAATTTACAGATAATTTTCTTATCAATTTTGTTTCCTTATCAAGGCTGATGGATTATCAGCACGGAAGAATATTTATTTGAAATCTATTTTTTTTATGAAAATATGACAATGCTATCTCTTGTTAATTTTTTACTTTTGATTAAAATGCGAGTAACTATAGCTATATTTATAACGAAAACAACTAAGCCCATTTCTCAAATATATATGTATAGGTAATTGAATAACTTACTTTAAGGTGGCAACTTAAACGTGCTTAAACGGAAGAAAAATGTCTGCTTCTTTTTAACAAAATTAATTAATTAAAGCATAGATCTTATACCACACGAAACCCACCTTAAACTCTAATTACGGTGACACTTTTGCAAGAAAAGTTAATTTTTACTTAAATATTTTCAAGATAGCAGTCAGAATTTCTTGAAACCCGAGTGGTAAATAAAACTGTAAGAAGGGGATGCTTGAAAATGGACATAATTAGTCCTAAGAGCTTTTTACTTAAGTGCCACATTTCTTAGAGTATTCAAATGCATAATTAAAGCCAACGTGAAAAATTCCCTTGGCAAAGGAAATTAGGAGAGGAAGGTACTAGCTAAGAATTTTTCAAGTATTACCTGGTAAACTACCATCTCCTAATTACTAATTTATTTTATAGTCATTTCCTGATGAATTTCTTTATTGATTTTGTGGGTGATTACCTATGTAGAAAAAATCCATTTCTTGTTTTTCACTGCTAGAGACTTCACCATGCCCCCCACTTTATGTGCTTTTTAGAACCAGGAAGTGGGGTTTGTACTTCATTTAGTCCCTTCGGTGCCTTTACCAAACCTTCCGCAGAAAAGTTATAAATCGAGGTTTGTGGCTTGGAAATTGTTTAGAGCTGACGTGTGGTGGTGGTTCGATGTGTTGAGGAGACCTGTTTGATTAATATGACATATCAGGTGTATGTGAAGCCTTTCTCGTACCTTTTTCTGCGGATACTTTCAGGTGTGTGATTAGCAGGTTTACATATACATATGTTGTATGGTGTATAGAGTTCTTTTAATCGACGTTGCTAATCAATCTCTCCACCTTCTTTTCAGAAGTGTCTAGAGCCGCACCAAATCTGCTTCAATGGCGCATCATCCTTTTGCTTTTCTCAGTAAAATTAAATAAAATGTCTGTTTTCAGCAGACAACGCTTTCTGGCGGCTGATTGATTTCTTTGGCTACTGGGACTTGAAGGACTCCCGGAACTCCTGGATTTAAGTAGTATGCCAGTGTGATATATTAGGGGCACTTTGACAAAACCCTTGTTGGTTTGAATAGGAATGAACCGCCCTTTTCATTTTGAGAATGGTCGAAAAGTTACCGTGCGGAAATTCAGGTCTCCTGAGTTTAATTACTCAATAATAGATTCCTTTCATTTAAATAAAAGAATGACTACACTAATTGAAGTAACTAAGCTTCTTATTTAGTTAAAAATCTGCACAGTATTACGACTTCTTAACATTGTTCAAAAAAAGCTCTTTAAATTAAACGAAGGAAGTTGCAAACTCGTTAGGTTTTTTAAAAATGCTGAAAAGATTTTAACGAAAGAAAACTTTCAATTTCTTTGATTTGTAATTTCACACAACAACTGCGTGCTTGTCGACGTAAAAAAATCAAATAAGATATTTACTTTTCATTCGTTTATTTTAAGGATTTTTCAGAACAAATTTTACGCAAAAATGTTCAACAAGACGACAATGCTGTACGTATGTACCTACATTAATTGATTGCTACCAAAGAGTTCTTGAACAGATATAAAGTGCCTATTTTGGAGTGCCAGCAAGCACTTTCATTAAATTGCACGTGGAGACCAAACTCACTCATCAAAAAACAAATTTATTGTAATAAAAAATTGAATATGCTTAATTTGGAAGAATATAAATTGGGTATTATAGAATTTATCTAGCCCTGGGTCTGCGAAAAATACTCACAATTTCCGAAATTGGCTACGTTGCAGGTCATGACAGATTTTTTTCCAATCAATTTTTATATTTCCTTTATATACCTACTGTCACTTAAGTATCAAATTACAGGGAGAATAAAAGATTATTTCCAGAGCGTGGGTGGCTAAAGATTCCATGGTTCTTAAATTTTGGGAAAATGATTCATTCACAGGATTTGGTATGGGTGGATATTTCTTAAAATAAGGTTATCAAAAATCTGTAGGTGGTGATGTTTTTGATGACCTTTATCAAAAGTTATTAAATCCGTATATTTATAAGGAAATATAATATCTTAAATGCTCTAAATTATATAAGGAAGCAAAGATGCCTATTTTTAAATAAAAACATTGTAATACCACTGTAATACCTACAACTCAGTTGCTTATAGATATGTTTATTTGCATAATTCATGCGGAAAGAATTAAAGTTAAATGGAAAAGGAAAAGTCCAGACAAAGCCAAAAAGATAGAAGTTGACATGGGTTAGGTATCTCATAACCGTAATCTGAAACTTAATTAATTCAAATGAGGTTCCCAAAATCCTAGAAAGCTTCTTCTCGAAAACGAATGTTATATTGTTATTGCTCCTAAATATTGCGTCGTAATCGGTTTCGTAAAATTCACGAGATTTGGGACTTTTTATATTTGCTGAAATCAGCTGAAAACGCCCCCGTTTTGCTTAAATGGTATTATGGCTAAACTCTAGAGGGAACGTTTTCAAATAAAATTCACTTAAATTGTCGAGAAAAGGAGAAAAGGTTAACATACCTCTAATACTAGCTGAGATGCCTGAAAGGGATATGGAGCGCAGGATGTCTTCAAAGGAGTTGGACATTCAGCTTCCAGAAAACTGAATTTAAATTCCAGAGCGGGGGCTATTAAATTTCCGGTTACGTCTATTACTACCAAAATTATTAAGCGTGTAGCCGAGGATATTCTAGTCCGTGTCCACCCCTGTTACTTTTGTCTGTCAGACCTTGACACGACGATCGTTCTGACAAGAAATTATGTGTTGCGGCTCCTTTCATGAAGCAAGATTGACTTACTCTGAATAGTAGTTAAGAATTTGCGCGGCACGACGGGTTTAATTAAAATTTCGCTTCGTATCCATTACGTCACGGTTGAAAGCGCAGATTACTGACGCTTTTGACAAATTATCACTCCTTGTCCTCACTGATAAAAAATTATGACTTCGTTGTGAAAAGAATTCCCGTCGGCCGCCGGCTCGTTGAGGTTTCCTGAATTTATGTCGGGGATTCTGTCTCGAAATTGTCGGGCTATTTCGCCTTCCATTTTTATTATGCTATAGTATATGGTCAGGACTTTCATTTTGTATTAAAAAATCCTGTAAGTAGGTATGGTCATATTCAAACTAAACGTAGTTATTATTAAAGCATTTAATTCTAATAAATTTGTCTATACGAGAATTTAAAAGGTGAAAATGGGCAAAAATTTTCTTAAGAGTGCAGGAGACATCATGACCAGATGCTTATCTGAACCCAACATGTTACTTTGAGCATATGCTAACATGAAAGAAGATATACGGCTTTGAATTATGTCCCAAGCATCTGGACTATCCTTATCATTTTATTCGTTTCTCCTTTATTCGCTGCCGGTACCGGCTGGCAACATTCTTAAGATATCCTGAAATGAGGCACAAACATCGTTTCCTATCAATATAGGATAAAGAAATTCAGGTCATCAAATTCAAATACTGGTTAAGACGCCGAGATTTGAGTGTGCTGGTTGTTGTGGCACCTGATTTATCCCCATGTGCCATGAATAACAAAATGTATTCTGAAATATTCATCACCCCACATTTGCCCTCAGGCGGATGGCATCTTACGTTGTTAGGCAATAGTAAATCCTTTTCCATATTCTTCTATATGGCCCAAACCTGAACCGAAATGTTTGCGACCATAACACCAGGACACGATGGCTATGCAAATCACAAAAGGGGATTTGAAACTGCCGCCTAGACGGGTGCAAGTCCATTAATATTGATGAACATACAAATCTCTGATTTTCTATACTTTTCGTCTTTAGGGTTTTTATTGTGATTTTCCATAGAGAAATATGGAGGTTTGGACATATTCACGTTTTTAATTTTTCACACTGTGCGAATGACTTTCCCAGGGGTAATATTTCGGAAAATTCAGTTCAAATCGGGATTGCAGCTGGGCGTTGTTTGAAAGTAGATTTATTGCGACCACTTCATTCGTTTTGCCAATAGCAATAAAAAATGTTTGCGCAATATCAATATTTGATTCCAACCCCCAAATATGTACCTATATATTGGAATTGTCGCTAGAGGTCGATTTAAAAATATGTATAAGATATTGAGCTTTGTGTTGGCACTGTACGATTGAATTGTTTTCGTTCTACTAATTTTAACTGGTAAATTTGAAGTCGACCCTACAAAAATTAGCGGAGTTATAATAAATGTTGTTCTAGTACGTCTGGTTCATAGAAAAACGCAAACAGAACTTTAAACGCGTTCTATCCCTTTTTCAAAATACCTATATCGGAAACTATATTTGATAAATAGTAAGATTTTTCTCTTTGCTTTTTCTTGTATACCTACCTAATATATGTTTTTTTTTAAATTTAATCAAAACGAATAATTTGTAAAATTGATTTTGCTCACAATCGTAATCCGTTTCCTTTTACTTATTTGAAATGATCCAAATCGAAATAGAATTGGTCACCGTAAAATACGTATTTGTGAAGACTCGTAAACTAAAAATTTTTAATATTTCGTCTGTTTCCTAAAATGAAGGTATTAAATTTAATTCACAAATATTCGTAACTATAGCTTTTTGGTCATTCATCGAAATCGCCAACTATGTAAATCTTTTAAGAATCAGCTTTTAAGTTTCTCATGGAAGACAAAAGAATATCCCTTTTCTCTTTAAGTATGAAAACTGAAATCGATCTAGAAACTTGTCTTCTCTAGTTTGTTTTTATGAATCTGTACTTCAGCACAAAGGTGTACCAGGAAAACTGAAATATTATGTACAAATTCATCTCACAGTCCGTAGTAAAACAACATCTGTCGTCACTTTATATTCTATCACACAAATAAAAAATTCAGTCACAAGAAGATAGAATCGGAAAAGAATTTCCGGATTTTTTATTCGAAGTCCTGCTAAATCACAGACGATATTTGTCATGAAATGAAAGTAATCATTTCCTTGCCGTACACAGGAAATTCTGCTGTCTTGCCACCTTTAAAGACATTTTAAGGCTTTGAGTCAGTCGAAAGGAAGCAATTTGTTACCTTTCAACAGAAATGTGTTCTTGATCCTGTAGCTATTGGAATATCTTCTCTGCCGCATTCAAACTTTCACGCAAAATTTCCAGGAGGAAAAAATTCGTTAGACATTTTCCTCATTCGTTGCCGAGCACACAACCTACATATATGAGGTATTTTTAGTAAACTATATCAATAGACATTGTACGGAAAGACTTTATAGAATGTTTTCATGCTGTTTGCTAAACCAGGAAAACTCTGGAAATGAGAAATTCCTACGTGATGTGGTTTTAAAGGGACGTTTATCAGACATATCACTTCAGACATGAGAACCAAAATTTAAATCGAATCCTTCTTATCTCTACCGTCCATTAGGCAACCCCGCATCCGGTTATGATTTAGGTGCAAGCTCAAAAATACACCTTTATCCCAGGCGACCCTCGACTGTTCACAGGGAATTTAAATCAAAAAAAATGTTGGGCTCGTGTCCACAGGCTTACGGCTGTCAGGATCTGAAATTCCAATATATTGAGGTTGGACGTGCCAACTAAAAATACTTTTTTGGACTGAATTGGGCAAGGTATACAATTCGAGATTGTGTGTGTCGGATTGGGCTTTTCTCTAATGGGAATCACGTTTTTCGGCTCACTATAGATTGAAATTTTCGGCCAACTAACTACAAATTAGTTTACCCTTTCTATACCTCCATAGCTCACACTTAAAAAGTCAGGCTTCCAAACACCCGCACCATTTAATCTCAATTTTGTGGTTACGATTTTAGTTTATTCCTATTAATATTATTAATTATCTTTAATGTGTACTAACAAAAAAATTTAAAAATTAAGCTTTAATATCAGTTAATTAGAGGTTTGGTTACTCTGGTCAATATTTTTCATAATCGTTTATGTATGTCTCAAAACAAGCACTTTTGAATTTTGCAAATTCGCCATATGTAGGTATAGGTACAAAAGTCTTTTTGATAAGTATTATTAAAAGTTGAAATAGTAAAATAAATTTGAAAGAAAATGTAATGTAGTTATTCTTCGCACAGGTCCTTATTTTATGTATAAAGATTGAATCTCTCGGCGAAATCTACATACTTCTATCATTTTTGGAATCGTTCTATTAAAATTTGATTTTGTACGTCCTTATACTTTATTAATCAATGTTATTATTTACACTTTCACGTCCGGTGACATGATACAAATATTTTGCTTAATTTCAGCATCAGATGAAATGCAGCTTTTTTTAAACCTGCGGACGGAAAGAACAAATTATTAAAAATACTTTTATTTATTTTATTTCCTCTAAAAAAAAAATTGTTATAATAATACTAATAATAAACGAACAAATACTATAAACTACATATAAACTTCTAAAGCTTAAACACAGAAAAGTGTTTCATAAAATATAAGTTGCTAAACATGCGTGTATGTAAGTTAAGTAGGTACGAAATTTAAGCGTTCTGCAAAAAGGACTCTTTTCGACTATCTTAAGAGAAGCTACTTCTATCCTTTTAGGGGTATTAAAATTTGTCACTTTTGAGGCAGTGGAACATTATGTACTTTTGCCATCGTTAACTCAAAATTATGTTCTTTTAAATTGTGCCACTTATCTTTTTTAAAGCAGGATATGCCCAATTTTTATTCAGTCCTCATATTTCGTTCTTTAAGGCTTTCTAGTTTCAAAAAGCAAAAAGCTGGCTGAAATTGATCTTTGTTTATTGTTTCATATCTTAAAATAAAACAAGGAAGGCGCCTTTAATGCAATTTCTATCATAAAATTACGGCTTTTTGTTTATGCGGCACATGAAAATCTCAGCCCATTCATTAGAAGAATTTTCCAATTTTCATTTCATAAAATTTGAAAGGCTGTAATAAAGTGTTCTTTCGAAAGTAAATACACCCCAATTTTCTCCAAATGTTTCCGCATGGAACGGCAGTACAAACTCCGAATACTGCTTGCTTACTGGCCTTGGCACTTTTTGAAATATTTCGTGAGTTCACTTGAGGAATTTTATCACCATCACAGTAACAACTTTCAACCTCTTTCCCAGTTCCCGGTTTTTGCTCACAAAATATGATTCAAGAGGAAAGCGAAAAGCACGGAGCCGTGCAGGGAAAATCTGTTGCCTCTTCCCTATGAAATATTCAAATAATCCTGCAATGTTTAGAGGCCAGGTATTTAGAGTGAAGAAATCGCTGGCATTCTGCGATGGCACACTTTCGAGCGAAACACGGCAAAGAATTAGTCCTGAATTTCTTGGACCCTTCCGCGGATAGCGGGGGTGGCTCGTGCAATATGTGACCTGCTTAAAAGAACATATGAATGATATACTCTTTGCACAGCGGTGCTTCCGCCAGCCACCAGTGCTCAGAATTGCTATTGAGACAGGGAACTCATCAGACAATTTCATTTAAATGGAAAATTCTTGGAAAAATTTTCATTTCGCAATGTGAACAATTTCAAGTAAATATTCTCCACGGAAAATATTAATCCTACTAAGTCCGGTGGGAACAAGAGACGCCAGACATAAATCAAGGAAATGTTTTCCTCGGCTCGTTGGCCGCGAAGGAATAGATCGCATGACTGAAAATTAAAGGCTCTGATTTTCACTAGGCCCACTATTTGTGAGCACGTCTTCCTCATCAGGAAAAAATTAAGTTGCGCTTATTTCTGTCCTGAATGGCCAAAGAAGGGAACAAGCAGCTGTTGGAGGTTGGAGCCTTCGTCTTTTCGGTTTTCTGAGGAACCGAGCAACGAGATTAATCACACTTCAAGCTCGGAGGATACCGGTCGGTAGCAATGGAATTATTTGATTTATTAGTTGACAATAGGAAATGCTTGATTAATTTTATGCGATTTTTCGTCTTTATCTCATTAAAGATTAAATTTTAATCTCTTACAATACTGTCTCTCAGATTAAGTCTTACCAGTTCATCATGAATCTGATACGGAATTTTTCAAATGGTGGACAGCAATAGTTTCTAAAATAATTGCAAGTTTAAATTTCAAAATCTTAATCATACATATATAGTATGATATACTATACATATACCTTTAAATGAGTAAGAGGTTTTACGAAACCACGGTCGAAGTAACCCTATAAATGCTTTTAAGTTTTACCTCGAAATTGCTGAAAGTATATAATTTTGTTTACGTTGTTTTGTTTAATTCTGGTCAAAATTTATTTTATCCTTTAATATCAAAATTGGTTTTGAAGCATTAAGCATTTCAAAACAAAATTTTGACTGATTCGAAGCTGTTGCTAGAAAGTTATTCAAGGTTTTCCAAACAGCCAAGTATATGTAGTAATACAAAACATTTTCATTTTGGAAATTAAAAAAACCGAACTTCTAGGAAATCAGATCAAAACACCATTTATCCAAGAGTAGCACATCAATCACTTTTCCAAATAGGGTAAACAAATAGTATTTTAAATTGCGACAAATTACGGCAAGATTAGCATGACCAAACAAAATAAATCCATTATGTGAATGTTTATTTTGCTGTCTATTCAAAAAATGAATTAAGTGGAAAAATGGGGCTTTTGGTTTAACCTTCCTCACATATGATATTATGATTTATACATAGTAATTACGTCGTTCAATTTCATTATTAATTTGGTTCTCATATTCACTTGTACAGTCTATAAATGAAATCACTAATTTATGATGCATAGATAATATTTTATTTTTTCAATATATCTTAAGAAGATTCCATCAATTGTTGTGTCGTATCTCGTAATCGGTATAGTTGGTGGTGGTATGTTTGTGACACGTGCAATCGAAAGAAAATCAATGAAACCAAATTGTTTTATATTACTAGCTAAATTTTATTATTTTATCACCAATTTAATTACTATAAAAACCACTGCTCATATGTGATATGAATAATTAATAACCCAGTGCACCGCTCGGATGCCCAAAAAACCGCTTACATAATTAATTCCAATTTTTATTTGATATTTCATTTGTTTAATTATTTTAAACCAAATCAAATCTTCTATTTGTGTTCATGCATGCCCCAAATCCTCGCAAATACAAATTATTTAATTTAAATTTATAACTACAGCTGGAACATGAATAACATTTTTATATGCACCGAGATGACAGAAATCCATTTCATGAGTAACTTGTACTGAAAGAATATTCTTTATATTACTTTGAGGGCTTTTTACTTTGTCGCAGTATTTATTTAAGTTTAAGCTTAGCGCAAATATTACAAACGCTTCAAGGCAGCAAACGGAAAAAGCAATAAACTGTTTAAAAGTAATGTTTTTGCTACTTTAGATAAAGTTATTAAAAGTTGCTAGACAACGTATGCTTTCAACCAAATGGTTTATTCTGTGCAATAAAAATACTTTGAGATATAAACAAATAGCAAAGGAATAAAAGTATTTTGGTCACCAAACTGAAGAAGTTTAAGTAACAAGATTTTATTTTGCTTGTATTCAAAGAGCAGTCAAGTAGTACCTACTTAGTTGCAATTGGATGATTGGGATTTCATCTTTTGCTAAAGAATGAAGCAACAGAAAATATCTGCAAAATGTTGATGTAGGTAAAAGATTTTATGTCAAGTTTATATTACAGTTTAATATGTAAATAAGTTGAAATCTTACAAAGAGATTTGCACTGAAATATTTTCTTTTTTATTATTGCTATTTTGGGAAAATTTCACAAAAGTAAAACATTTCAAAGGAATTATCTTCCTCGGAAATTATATTTTGGTGATCATTTAAAATATCTATATCAAATATTGATTGATATATCGATTGAAAAAAGTGTACATGTGCAGAAAATTGCAATCAAGAAGGTTCTGGCGAGCGATGGTCCTTTATTTTCTCTCTAGGAAGCCAAGCTGGTAATTATAGGGAAAAAATCAATTTTTCCCATTTGCATATTTTCTTATTTTTAGCATGTTAGGAAGAGGAAATCAATTTTTCAAATTATGTATCTGGAATAATAAAAATAAGCTAATATGAACATATGAATATTAGTAGAATAAAGTGACTTAATATTTAGTTTACATAGTTCATATCCAGGTCGTTCGACCGTTGCAAATTAAATTTCGTCTGGGGGAATTTCATAGTTGTCAAGACTCAAGACATCTCGAATTCCAATTTCCGCTCCCAGACGACAGAAATGCACATAAGCTTAAATGCGGAGCACCCTTGTCATAGAGCAAGCGAAGTCGCTCTTCTTAGATACTTTGGAACAGTTTTCGTGTATCTAAACTTTCTTCAAGATCTGCGAAGTTTCTTGAATAAGCGGTGCCAAATGGTGATTATTTGGATAAGCGCATCAGACAGGAAAATCGCGTTAAGAAGTGACTGATGGTCCTTTCGAAAATTCTGCCGTCAGCTGAATGGAAGTTGATTTGAGGTTGAGTACTAGACGACAAAGAAGAATTTAGTCTGGAAGCTAATGAAAACTATTTGAGAAAACTTTTAATATCAAAGTTACTCTGCACTTCAACTGGAAGACCAATAAAGAACTTTCCCTGGCTTTTTAAAAAAAACTTGTGTCAACATTCTGCTGTACTAATTACCACACCTTGCATTGATTGTTTTCATAAAAATTCAATGTTAATTACCGTGAAAAACGTTCTGACATTTTTATACGCAATAATTCGCCTAGAAAATCGTTTTTTTAAAGCAATTTATTGCAGAATTTTGCGTTAATTTCAATAACAAATTTCGAGAAGTCATTACTCAAACATTCAATGAATTTAAGCAAAATTAAAATGCAGTGATCCAACACACAAGTGGAAAAAATTCAAGCCTACGTTTAGCTGGAAAATAAAATCCCCTTTATCAAAGGAAATTCCACTCTCCGAATGGCCTTGGGCCTTTTAATTACGCCATCTAAGAAAGTCCTTAACTCCGATATTGTAGTCCCCATTTCCATTATTTTATTCCCCCAAATAAAAGGCCTATGAATATTATTCCGTGCGAATGTTAAGTGGCCGTTTTCTGATGTGGCTTGAGTTGAACTTTGTGCAGACCTGGTCAAAAGAGAGCACTTGTAGGATCATGTCAGTGACCTCGATATTTCGTATTCGCTTGAAAATAAACCAAATTCAGGCACCGTACTAAAGAGGATTTGGGTTTTCATTACATGGAAGTTAATTACATCCTGTGTGGATAATTTACAGGAGAAAACAATCAACCTTTAGGTGAGCCGATTTTGTTTGAAGGGAACCACGGAAACCCAAGGTGATGGGCTTGGATATCCTGCGGTAAAGAGGTCGCTCTGGCGAGTAGTGAGTTTGATAGTACTGAATCAGTCCTTTGTAATTGCAACCCTTTCCTAAGAGAGCACAGTGTGTTTAGAATTTTATGCACAGTGCTCCAGAAAAGTCACAGCATCAGTGATTTAGTAAATATGTACCTACCTAGTTAAATTTTCTTGTACAAAAACTCATATCTCCAAATAATATCCACATTGCTTTAGTTGCGTATCCATCTTTACTTTACTTTAAATTCTGTCTATGTTTTTTTAGAGTAGGTAAATGTTTTTTTGCGTTTCAATTCGCATGAATATTTTTACACATCCTTAAATTCTGATTACGAAGGTTGGCTGAAAAGTTTCCGACCTAAGACATTTTTTCTTCAAATTAAACTATTCCTGGGCAATGCCCTTTTTTAGTATAACCTTTACTGCATATTTATCTTTTTTTGTTTTGTATTTATTAAAAGAAAGGATAGCAGGGTAATGTAACTTTATTATTAAAATAGCTTTACTCGCATATGTATATGTATGCATGTACAATGCATTATTCTAAAATGCAAACAAAGGCATTGTGAGCATATATAGCACAAAAATCTCCCAGAGGGCCTATTTTATAAGCAACACAAAAGTTTCAAAGCACTTAAAAATTTTGCGGAATTGTTGTCGAGATAGTTCCCAGTTATATTCATTCAAAACATGATTTATTAGCAAACAGGTGCAGATAAATATTTTTATCAAAATTTATGGAAGGCATTTATAGGTATTCCCATCCCAGGGCCTGTTCCAAGGCAATTTAAATATTTCCATGAAAACGAGAAGCGCAATTTAATAGGGGAGTTTTTTCAAGGAAAATGTTTCCGCAACCCTTGCCACAAGTATGCTTTTAGCGATGAAAATTACTACTACTTTTAATAGCCTTTTGAAATTAGCATAAAACTGCCCTCATCTTAATGGCTTATTTAATCAAGAATCGTGTTTTTTTTTTTTTTTTGGTTTTCGGTACCTACAGCTGAAAAATCCCTATATGGTGTACATAGAGTAGATTAGGGCTCAGAGGAGGTCTAGTAATCGGTAAGATACTCGAAAATTCAAAATATAATTTATACTCCTTTCATTGCTCATTTTCTTCGTTTTCGCTGTATGCAAATCGTGTTACTCGAAATTAATTCTGATAAAAAATAGTGAGCGGATAAAACAGAAAGTTGAAAAGTTTAAGGGCTTTTAAGTGATTGAAACCTCTCTAGGAAAGCAAATAAACTCCATTTTTACGGTAACGTTCTAGAGCCACCCTATGAATAATTCTGGGGATATTTCAGAGGCTTAACCCGTCGACTGAAAAATGTCTGTTGCATTATTTATTCACAGGTGCTCCACTCAAAACGTGTGCTCTTAGTTGAGTGATGTTTCGCATAGATCCACCGCCCGAAATTGGATACTAGAAGCCGATCTTCTCTGAATCACTGTAATGGAAATGTCCTTCATAAGTGATTTTTTTCTGAGTGGGCAACCTAGGCCCAAGGCTTACCCCAGAAGTCCTAAATAATCTATCAACTTGAATTGTGTCACCCACGCAGACAGTTTGCCAGCAAGAAAATTGGAAGTGTTAAGCCCTGATAAAAGTAGACTGCCATCTTTCGCACGTTTACTGCCATAACTTTTCACGGCCTCGAGCCGTATTTATGCCCCAGATCAGGGAAAATGGTGAATCGTAAAATGTTGCACAGCTCTAGGACTTTCTCTTTTTTTTTTATTGATTCGTCAGTGAAAGTTCTTAACACAACGCGTATTTACAAAGATTCGGGCGGGTGGCCAACATTGAAAGCGTATCAAACGTGCCATTACCCTCATGCTAAATTGGTTGGAAATATCACGAAATTTATACTGCACAGGTTTGAGCAGCGACCCATCAGGTCGTAAATGCCCTACCTCTTTTTTTATACAAACACCATAAAATCTTACTTTCAATTTCCTTTTAAAAATCATTGGGTCCTTAAATGAGTCCTTTGTTGGATGGAAGAAGACATACCCATCGATACGTTAATACCCGACCATTAACCAACTGATGGCATCCCAAAAATTTTCCAAATAATCTCACTGAATTCACGTAGATGCCCTTGAACCAAGAGTACCTAGGCCCTTTTTTTAACGAGTTTCATAAAAAAGGAATAATCCCATTTTATAGACGAATGATTTGGCGACAGATGTGCTGCAAAATTTGGCAAAAAATCCATTATAATTGAAGCTTCAAGAGACCTTTGGATACATGCATGATATCCTTAATATTCTTAAAATATTATGATTATAATTAAAGAAAAATTAGTAAACGTCTAGAACCCATTTTTCAATTGATTGGAATGTTTTGAATTTTCAACATTAACTTTATGAAAGATTAATTTAATATATTATATATTATATTAGAAAAATTAGATATATAGAAAAATTTGTTGACCCCTTTCTAGCAGTGGTTTTCTTAAATAAATACAAATGATACTTAGGATAATTTTTTGGAAGTTTTGAAAGCGTTCTCAAAATTAGACTATATTTCTCTTATCCGTTTAAGGATGATAATGATTAATTAACTACACTTATGGTGGCTTTTTTATTCAATAGAGGTAATAATAAAATATTTAATATAATTAAACACTTTTAATTTGAAAGTATATGTACATAATGAAAGATCCTCGAAAATAATTATATATAATTTAATTTGTAAATGAAGTCAAATTTTCTTTAGTCTCTATAATGCTGTATAATAATGGTAAAATTACAAAATGTGAGAGAATAAAGATTCTATAAACTGCAGTTTTTAATGAGTTTAATTTGAATGAAATTGCGGAGCGGTTAAAATGATTTTGGTAAAAAATTGACCAACCTGTTAGTAAGGCTTATCCGGGCTTATCCACCGGCGCTATTAATTACCACACCCTCTAAAGGGCCTGTATTAAATTGTCACCTCTCGAGTGCTACTCAGCTCGTTTCCGCCCCATGAACTTTTAAAGCTAATTAATTTATCTTGACGTGAAAGTGCTTAACCCTTATCGTCGGAGGTATGCTCTTAAATGAAATGAAAACAACATACGCCCGCCGGAGAACTCTCCAAGTGCCGTCGTGAAATTAGATAGAAGATCCCCGGACTAGGTACGGGTCGGCCGGGATAAATATTTCCCATACTCCGTAGAGGCGGGATAGAAAGTGGGGAAAGTTGAGTAATATAGTATAAGCTCATTTGCACTTAATTCGATTCTCACTAAATCCGCTGTGGTTAAAGGGCGAATCACGTTTATTATGAAAACTTCTCTGATTTTGTTTATCCTCCGAACACAGCTTTGGCTAAATTAAGTTTGATTTCTCGGATAAGGGATCAATATCGTGAAGGAGCGTCAGGTTTTTCTAATATCGACGTACATATCGAATGGGGGTTTCATATGTGCCCAAACAAACTTCACCTTCGCCACTTGGGTGAACTCAACTTGAACGTCTATCTAAAATATTTTCTGCTCCCTTTTGGCGGAAGTTTTGGAAGTTCCCTGTGCAGACAAACATAAGATTTGTTCTATTTTTAAAGAACCAAATTCGGAGGGTTATGAGAAAAGGAAAAGATTATTCGTGACATCTGCTCCTCAGGAAAAATCTCATTCAGGGAGGTAAAACGAGTCTATTTTTTCAGGTTAAATGGCTCTTATACGTGGTTCTTAAATTAAATCTGTTTGTTTGAATTGACCGACCATATAAAATTGAATAGCTCCAGACTCAAGGTGGTTTTTCCCGCAAGATATGTATTAGAAAGTAAATTGAGTGGAACATATGTGAGTGAAACGTGCTGAATGGACAAGAAACATTCAACGAAAAATAGCACTTATTAACCCTTTTACTAAGATTACATACTAAATTACTAAGAGAAAAAAATTAAATATATTAAAAATTAATTACTTTCTATTAATTATACTTTTTCTTTGCAGATATATTAAGGCAAAGCAGTTGCTGCAGGTCCATAGAATCATCTTTTTAAACCACAATGACAAAAATTTCAACATCTTACGAATGTTCAGCGAAGGGCGATTGAATAATAAGATAATTACTATCGGCAGGGTGAGGGAGAAGTAATATGTTAAAGAATAAACGACAGCCGAAACCGGTGAGTATTTAATTCGGATAATAGTTTAAATTTACCTATTTCATAGTTTTGCACAAAACACACTCACCTCTTGAGTGTATATAAAGTAAATTTTCTACCCTTTAAGTCTCAAGCAATTAATTCTCTCCAATCTGCAGTATATTGGGTGAAGCACTATTTTTTAATAGTAGTTTTGCACCACTTCACCACTCCCACAAATATTAGCGATCTACTTCATCCAATAAATTTTTAGTGATTCCCAGTTATTATTGCACAAATTTTAAAAACGTTTTCGCACATATTTAAGCATACTCAATCGTATATTTACGAAACTGTGGTACTGTCTTATAAGTATTATTTTAGTCTGTTATCTAACTAGTTTAGTTTACTCACTGTTTTTATACGTGTTCTGAACCTCAGTCCTCACAAACAAAATTGTTAAGAGCTTAAGAGGTTTGGTGAACTGATGAATGCAATAGCAACCTAGCAACATTATTCAGAGGCAGACATTTCAAGCTTTTAAATGAATATTCATCAACACGTGTTGCCGTTTTTCATGTTAGAAATAAAAATTTTCGAATTCATAAATGATTTTTTCTTGTTAATTCGATTTTATTTTATTTACTTTTCACATCGTCCAATGATACTTACTTTAGTTAATTGGCCATTATTTATGTAAAAACTTACAATTCGAATTGAATATTCATTTGAGAGATTGCAATTTCTGCTATAATAATTCTTCACCTGAGGGTTATAAAAACTTAAGTAACCATTTGTTTATGAGTAAAAACACATTAATAAAACTTACAAAAACATCACTAAAGTGCATACTTTATTGCATTTTGTAGGAAAACAATGTTCCCATTTAGGCTTGTGTAACATACAATTGCAAAAACACTTTTCCTTTCACAAATGAAAAATTCTTTTATCCTAAATTCGAATTTCGCTTTATGTATAACTATTTGTCATTTTGTAAGTCTTATTCCCTTCATTTTTGAATTAATTCTGTATTTTAATTGGAAATAACAAAAACAGTATTTAAAAGGTAGGTATTATTTGTACTGTCTTTTAATTTGAAATTAAGGAAAGCACACCGTAAGCGGATGTCGGCGAAATATACTCATTTTATGTTTATTAAAACGAAGCAAAAGTTTGTGCAAAAATAAATGGGATGTGATAAAAGAGTTAGTTCCCAAATATCCATTAAAAAATCATTTAGACAGCTGTAAACAAAACTGCATGCCAATAGTTGAGCGAGTTACGAGTGAACAAAGTAAATATGCAATGCACTTGCTAAGTTAGTTAGATTTCAAGCAAATAAAATAAACCTACTGCTGATAGGACATATGCAAATAATAGCAAAACATGAAGTGTCGCAGTCGACGAATCTCACTGTAAACAAAAGCATCAGCATCATCAAAACAAGCTTGCATTATAAATGTAATTAACTGAGATCGTGTCTTAGACATGTGTGCTTGCAATTGCTATAGAAACCTCAAGTTAATTTCTGTAGATACTAATGATGACGTGTCATGTAGAGATGCGAATGAATTGCAGCACCTAATTAATCTTGAGCAGTAACATGTGTATTTAGTGACTTGATTGGAAAATGCTTTCTTAGAACTTAGATAGCTGCGCTTTAGCGTAGTCTTGCTAATATTTTACCATTGGTAGAAATTGACAATTTTATGCTGATTTCCAATAATAACATTAACCCAATTAATTTCTTATTTTACAGTTAATATTTTCGTATTTATTTACTTTGTGAAAAGACAATGTGCTGACGTGTAAGAGCTCTCCGATGGAATTCATCAGATATGGGAAGGCTTTGGGTAATAATTGTTATAGGACAATATTAAATCAAAACCTGAAATAGTTTGATTTAGCCGTTTGTCATAAATTTTTGATCACTGTTTGTGATAACTGAATTCTACTCAATTTGGGATCTCAACTATTTTTAATATGAACACAAGTTAAGAATTTTTACACTGATGTCTACGATTAAAGAACCATTGATTTGAAAAAGTTTGAAATGAAAAAGTATCATGATTATATCGTAATCATGAGCATCACTATAAAATTCGAGGATCTCTTAGAATTTTTACAACAGTTCTAAGGGTTTTTGTATAATACGTAAAGCCCTCGATAGATGTCTTCGTGTTTGAAAACTTCATTCTTACCGAAATAATCAATTTATTTCCAGTGTATGTAATATATGTACATTTTGCCTTCATTTAGCAAAATATTTTTAATATGATAGAATTTGTTTACTCTTTTTTATTACCAAACGTTTAATAAATTGTGATCTTTTATTTAAATATACAAGTTACGCAAACAATTTTATGGTTCGTAAGTATGTATGTATGGATAGAGTATAAAGTTAATTGAAACTTTGTAACCTATAGTAATTTTTTGATATGACCTTTTTTTGGATATAAATAAATACAAAAAAAAAGTAATTTAAAATCCCTTTCCAGGCTATTATAATGAGCAAATTAATGGAAATGAGGAAATGCATTTTAAAAGAACATAGAATTCAAAAAACGGGCCCCACAATATTTTAATTAAATCAGATGGGTTTTGCACCAGAATTTTGTCAGACTAAAATAATGTTTTTAGGACAGTTTCATTATCTCAAGTATTGCTCCAAATATGCTCCAATTGAATTGTGTAGCATATATTCTGCTATTACCTATGTGTATTTATGCATACATACATATAGGTATGTTTATGATGCATATGCAGGATTAATATAATAGAAGCGCTCATAATCTGCTGCAGTAAGCTGTCACATGCATGAGTTGACCTCTTAATAAAGCTCCTTTCTCTCCGAAGCATCCTTAAGTGTGTGTGCCGAAATTTCGTTTTAATATCTTAAATTCTGTAAATATTTAAAGTTAAAGTTATAAGGTCTCTTCATCAGTTAACTTAGTACGTGCATGGTGTAACTATTTCTAATTAATAGAGCATTATCCTCCTACCTATAAGAAATTGCGCTATTTGTCAAATACTTACTTAGCCTCAGGACTTATTGTCAGAAACAAACACGTAACTTACTTAAGAATATTTGCACATGTATGAAAGAAGAAAGTAAAAGAACAATCATTCACATTAGGGATGGACCTTTTGAGTAAGCCACAAATCATGGGAGGCATTAAGTGTCTAACTACAATAAGCTGCGATGGCAGTGATATACCTGATGAGATTACGGAGGTCGGCCTTAGTTCTGTCGGATTTTCGCAATTTCATGTGTATGATTTATGGCATTTTCCATCAACGTAAAAAGGTCTCGTAGAATGACCCTAAATAAAAAATCAATGAATACAGGACAAGAAAATGTGCCTAATAAATAACTATTTGTAAGAGATAATGTTGCAAAATTTTTTTTTCTTGAATTGAAAGGTTTGCATATAAAATGCATATTTGCACATTAAATACATTTAAACAATATATGAATAAGTCGACGAATTATGTAAACTCATAGTTTCGAAACAAAATAGGTATCAGTTTCTGTAAAATTATTTAGGATTTGTAAAAATAATTGTGAAATATGTATGAATAAAAAAGTTAAATTGCATCTGCCTTCAACAAAAGTCTTTGCAGGTTTGATAGGACATATATATTACTAAAGGATCAATAACCATTCAAATTGTTCAATTGGGAAAGAGGAACCTAAAGCATTGAAGCACTCTCACGCAATTTGACACCCTAACAATGAAGATACTAATCAGGTCGATTTACTTTGTTTTCATGGAGATTGGTGCCATAAATTGTGTTTATTACAGTAATAAATATTGTTTACGATATTTTTGTTGCAGTTAATAAGTCTTAACAGCTTATATTTGTTTTGAACTACGTATTGTACCTCATTTAAACCAGAGGTAATTTGACAACTTTAATACATTTTCGAATTATTCTTCTTAACAATTCTTTGTTAAAAATTAATAAATATCTAATAATAATTTTATTTTAAATTCATTTACATAAAACCATTTTCTAAAATAGTTTAGTATTTAAAAGTTTTCTTTTCATCTAAATGACAATTTTTGAATAGATAAGAGCGAGAACCATTCAAGCAAAAAAAAAAAACATTTGTTTACAACACTAAACAATAAACTTATTGAAGAAAAACCTGATCACAACATTCAAAAAACCTGGAATTAAGAATAAGCTACATCCATCATGTCTTCACACTCTTCTAGATTGAGTAATAACATTCGCAAGAAGTACTTCATGCATATATCAGAAAAATATTAAACATTTTAAGGAAAATATTTATTTATCTAACCTTTATCACATACGCGAACATTTCTTGATTATCTATAAACACATTAGTATAATCTGATCTAGCAAATAACCATATTTTTTGAAAATATGTGCCTACCAATAAAAATCCCATTAAAACGTTTTGTCAACAGGAAAACCCCTTAAAAGTCACACAGGTAATCTAACATTAAATATTTTCTAAGGTATTAAATCTTCTCGGCACGAAAGGCTCCTTCTTTCCATTATTCGCCTCACATTTCCCAAGTTTACCGGCATTCACTTTGGCCGCAATAAAATCAGATCTTGGGCAATAAAAGCTGTTGGATTACGAGAGTGACATGTGCCGTGGTGAATATCACACACGAGACAACGACCACAAACTCTTCGGTAACGCGATTTAGGTTCTTAAGCACTCTGTTTTCATGCAAGCATAATATGTTTTGTATTTTCCCATGGAGTTGACAGTGCCATACACATGTTTATTCATGCTTTTACACACAAGTTTAAATTCCTAATACTTATGCAAAGTAATTGCAGTTCAATCAAAATGGGGTAAACGTAATTTAATTACGCGCTTCCTTCTGACACTTTCAGAAAACTTTAACAGACAAATGAGAAGTTGCCAAGGATGAGAGGAATCGCAAACACGTGACCTAAACTTTCTAAATTGACTTGATATATTTTAAGAAAGTTTCTAGGTAATACGTGTAGTTTAAGTAACTCTTGTCACGTGCAGAAACTTCTTGGAGGTGTACTGTTGCAATATTTTTATATACCCCTATCGTTGTGCATCCTTTAGTTTAGAAACTAATTTTATACACATCGCGCATCGAAAACTTAAATCCCAATCAAAATCAAATATTTAGTTTAAAATGGAAGAGTTTAAAATTTTATTTAAGATTGTTTTTCTGATGTAATGTATAATAAGAAAATAATCAGCTTATATACAAGGTGTCTCAAAAGTAAGTTCACATTTGCTTATCTTATTACGCGAAAGCAACTATTCTGAGGGGCGCGGGGGGTATGTCAGTCGGTAGTCTGGCTCTTGGGAATTTAGTCGCTATGGAGCGTTTCTCTGGTGCGGACCGTGCGTTGTGCGTACGTGAGTTTTACAAAAACGGTAATTCGGCGACTGTAGCGGACAGTGTTACTCAGTCTATTCGAGATGATCCAAACCTCTCGATTCGGAAGCGTACGCTGTTGCTTTAAATGTGCACAGATCTTCATTATGCCGCATTTTACACAAAGATTTAAAGCTGCACCCGTACAAAATTCAGTTAGTGCAAGAACTGAAACCTCAAGATGCTGGTCAGAGACTACCTGCCGAGCTGTCATAGGCAATTTTAGTGCCCGACTAAATGAATGCCGAGAGCGCAACGGTTTACATTTGGACGATGTTATTTTTAAAAAATAAATTCCCAAACAGTGTACTTCAATATAAAATAAACATTTTTTCAATAAAGCTAAGACTTTTCTTTTAAAAAAAGAGTTAAATGTGAACTTTCTTTTGAGACACCCTGTACATATGTATATCTTACAAAAAGATTTTTCTTAAATGGTAATTGCAAAATTATACTGAAAAAGGCATCAAAACTCTAATACAATTAATTCAACAAAAATTAAAATTAAGCGGAAAATCTCAGCGAAAAGATTTTGTGTGCGCTCATCCACAATATCTCACGATGTTGATTCCCAAATTAAATGCCCTTAAAAAGTTATTTGCATACTTCTAAAGTGTAATTAGCATCAATAGTTGCTCACGAAATTAATTTGATTCCTTTAGATTGGAATATTTGCATATCAACTCGGTTTGTTTCTAGAATTACAAACTTTAGTCTGTTGAAAGCTTGAATTCAGCAAGCAGCGAAATTCAATTGTCTAGTTACCAAACATTTTCCAAAAGATGAGATTTTATTTCTCTCATTTAATGGAAACTTTCATAATTTTAAATTTCTAGAAGTTCTGAAAATAGGGATTTCAGTTTCATCCTAAAGGAAGGTTGCAACAATTGAACATATTTTTTAATTAAGTAGGATTTTCGAATAGATTTTTAATTAAAGTTAGAAAATTCTTTTTCTCTGAGTTTTTCGATTTTAATTAACTGTAGAAATATATTCAAACTATTCGGAATATCATATATTTCAAGGGCTTTTGTTCTCAATATAAAATATTACTCAATCAATTTCAAATCACAATTGAATGCTCGATTTTTGTTTATGAAGGATCTTAAAAGTTGCCTCTTAACTTTGTTCTTTAAATATAGTTTTGGTTGTCACTGTCACTTCAAATATGAAATAAAATTCGTTCTTTTTCATTTATATTTGGATATCATAGTTTTACCTTATAATTTTTCAAATTCAACCAAAACTGAGGATTTTATATATTCTTCAAATAGAATCTTGTTAGAAGCATTGAATTGAATTGAATTTTTAAGAGTCATAATACAAATTATTTGTTCCTTATTTAGTTTCAGACCTTAATTTTATTTATCTAAAAACATGATTCATACAAAAATGCCGTGTAATTAAAATAAGAAGTTTTGAGAAAAATTGGTTTGAAATTTAAAATTTTAAGAGAACCTCAACTCAAGTCCATTATTCAGCTCTACACATTCGCAAAAGGAGTTATTTTTTGGAGTTCATCTTATTTGACACGTTAAATTGATTGAGTCATCCAAGACACATCTTTCGACTTTCGACTATCTTACTCCACAAAGTCTAATCCATCAGGGCTCATTAACTAAGTGCTAAAGTTCGCAGCTCTGGCGCCAAAGCCATTATCGTTTCATTAGCTTAATCAAAATCATTTGATTTCCCATCGCCACTAATAAAATCATCCTTTTAACGAGGCGACCTGTCTTTGCCCGGATGCCGTAGGGGTGGCATGACTTCTGGTCGTAAGGCAAACAGCCCCCGTTTAAACATTTACAGGGAGGCGCCGCAGGCAGGTGGAGGCCTACAAACGTGCGCTCAATTGGACATAGAAATTCCTCTTCGAAAAAAAATTCAATTAATCGGCCGTTTGGCGACGCATCGTTCCGGAGAGCTTTTACACGCTGTCCGAATTTAATTAATTTTTCGTTTTTATTTTTGTTTTTCTTTAATCTTATTCCCCGCGACACACCCTCAGTCCTTTTAAGTGCCTAAAGATATTTTGCCTAAATTTTTTTGAATTTTAAGCCGGCTTTCACTGGTGTCGGTGTGGTTTCTAATTTTGTGTTTTTTCTCTTTCTCTCTTTCTATGTTATTAAAACTATCTGTCTTAAAACTGGAAGATACGATGGGGACTGAAAAAAATCTGTTGGGGCCTAATAAATATTACAGTGCCGCGGGTAAGAAGTGTTTCCTTTATGATTTATATTTTATCAAATTTTTCTTTTCAATTTTACTATATTTGTATGTGTTTGTGTTGTCTTGATCTGTCTTTTGCTTTCTAATGTTTAGATTGTGTAATTTTTTTTTGTTATTATGTTAGCTGGCTTCCAGTCTCAGCGATGCAATGTGGTTTTTGCATAATACACACTACACAGTCTGCACATATAAAATACATAGGTACATAAAATTGATTATAAATATTTCAGTTATGAAAAACATTATTTTGTTCATAATCAACAAACTGAAATAATCTTACCTATGTATATAAATATTTAAATATCAATTTTTTTCCCCTCACAGTGACTAGTACAAGCTAAAATCGAAATCACTGACTTACAGAATTTGAATTTTAAACCACAAAAATCTTGGAATTTTTCTGTTAATAATAGTGAAAATAGTAAATTTAAACGCAATAGGCTTGTATGATCACTTCTCTTAACATACACTACTTTTTTCTAAATTTTAATAAAATAAATTTTCCCGTTTACAAAACATATAGTCTTATTGTCGGTCCCTGCAACAAAGAATTTCGAACATTTGACAAAGGAACAATTAGACCTTGGTTTTAATACAATGTAAATTTGTAAATACAGCTCTATGAATTTACATTTAATTTTAAAAAAATACGTATAGAAAATTTTAATTTTATATATTCGAATAGAAAAATACTATATCCGCGTTAAATATAAGTAGGTATACCTACAATGAAACTTGTTAAATTAATTTGATATTTGAAATTGAAAATGTAATGATATTTAATTCAAAATTTAAATAATTATGCACTCTATAAAATGAAACACTTTAATTTGCATTAATTTGGTATGATTTTACAATGCCATTCGCTTTTCGATCAGTGTACTCTGCCTTTATCTTTATTCCCTAAATACAACTGGCTTTATTTCCTCGAAACGTCAATACATCATATCATGTTTTCTTTTTTAAAATGCATTTGGTAATGGTTTCATTTTTCAACGGCTAATAATTGTTTAGTTATATTTTTTTCGTTTCGATGAACAATTTATGTATTATATTCTAAATTATTCTTTTGAATTTGAATAAAAATTAAGTATGTATGGAAATTAAAAGTAGTAGGTACTATAATTTTGTAAGTTAATGATACATATAAGTATATTAGATACTTAAAACACAAATCTGATGTAAAATCTTAAGTTTTTTATATAATAGAAATTTTTTTCAGAAACGCATGTAACGTAAAGCATGTTGGTTAAAATGTATGTAAGTGATGATGCAAAATGCTAAACACCGAATAAAATGAAAAATTTCGCAACTTCAGAAATTTAAAACGACAGTTTACATTAATTTTAGTATTTTAATATGGCCAAATATAAACTGATTAGTGGTACCTTTTAAATTTTATAATATTCCAATAGCGCAAGACAATTTCATGCTCAATGAAGAAATAAATAAAAATCAATTTTTTAAAGAAATGTTTCTTCCCAACATGCATTCAATTTTAACTTCTAAAATAAGTATTTATATTACTCCTTGTCAATCTTTGTTTTCCATACGCATTGTACGTTTCAATATTTTTTATATAAAATTCCTAGACAATAGTTCGATCTACTAGAAAATTGATTCTAAATTGCAACATTTATGTCCGCATCTCTTGGCTTGAATTTTTCATTATAATTCCTCGTACAAATAAAAAATTGAATTTATATGCTTGTACGGTATTTCGCAAGAGAGTTCATAAAATTTTTTGAATGCATACATACAATTTAAATAAAAAAAAGAAGAAACATTCTTTCGTTTAGCAACGGTCGATATTTCATCAAAATGAAAGGGTTTTTCTAAGATTTTTTCTTTGTGCTGATAAAAAGGACCGGTACTATTGATTCTTGAAATCTTGTACCCTGGGTGCTTAATAATTCAAGATAAAGAAAAAGCTTGTCTACATTATTTTTGAGCTATAGGCCTTAAAATTCTATTCAGGTCCTGCTGAAAGTAACACTTTCATTTCACGCACGAAAACATTTTAATTACGTGGAAATATTCAAAGCAGAGAAAAAGAGCAGGCCCGAGTTTAATCAGTAATCAAGTCCCAAATTCCAGTCAGATAGGGAATTGCAAATGTGTCGCTCTTAACCCAAGCACGTGAGACTTCCCCGGCAAAACAATGCTCCAGGGCTGTGCTCACACGCTTGCACCGTTTGTGTAATTAATAGGCGCACATGAAATTCGCGGGGCAATGCCGTGGGAGTTCATAATTTATAAAATATTTGCGGAGACGGCGACTTATCGCGAATGATGCTCATGATGTTCGTGCTGCTGAAATCCACAGAATCTGCCATAAGTGGTGTCAGTATCTTCCCGCATTGCCGCAACGATGTGCTCTGGAATTTGCCCGGAAAATGATGAAAACGTCCTCCTAGTTATCAACTAGTTTTATCCCCCTGTATCTGAACGAGTCCTCCCGAGTTTAATGAGAAACACTTTTGGGTCGCAACTTTCGGAATGTTCATTAAATCGCCGACGCTATAAAATCCAGTGAATGGCTGCGGAGTGTGAATGCCAGCCCCTCCGCATCCGGAAGGCGGGGCGGCTGAATAGTGTTAATAGTAAGGATGAGTCCAAGGACAGAAAACGTTCATCAATATCGTCAACCTTGACGAAACTTTTTATCCTCAACGTGAGGGATTTACTAAGGGCTCAGCCCGAAGACCCCGGAGAGGTATTACTTGTGTATTTCTGTGTTCACTGTTCATATTTGCACTCACAACTTATTTACTTTGATTCACAAAACTTTTTCTCAATTTATTTCAAAGAACTTCCCACTGATCACCCAGATTATCGACTTATGTTGGCAGAAAAACGCTAAGGATTTACTTTCTATTTCAGCATCAGCCCCGCAGCTGGATCGAGACCAACTTCCAGAAAAGAGAATGCGTCAAATACGTTCCTTGTCCAAAGGACGAAGCAAGGTAAGTCTGCCTCTATATTAGGAAAAAAAAAATTTTGGAATCCGTTTATACGGAATTGATTTCCAAGATTGTTTGTTAGACAATTTCCCATTCAAAATTATCCTTACTTATGTAGCCTATACCAATTTTTCCGTCCGTTACGCTGTAAGTGTTAAACCTCTAAACCAATGTTAATAATAATTTATACACATACATTATATGCATTATCCGGCTTAGCTATAATTGATTAAGTTGACTCCAGCTAAATCCAATTTGCGCCAAATTTAGTCCGGCTTCAGCCAGACTCTTAGGCCAATCTTGAAGTAGGCAATTGCAAAAAAAAAAATGCATTCGGGAATACAAAACATTTTTGAAAACTTGTTGAGCGGATGTACTTTTATAATTATTACTCGCTTCACAAAGATTGTTTGTTACCTCTGAGTGCACCAACATTTTTATTGACCGTTGAAAAAGAAAAGTCCCCTGTAACGTAGTATGAAACAACCAACATCTGAACTCAATTTCAATATTATTTTAATACCGTGGACGTTTGGACTAGTGCCATCTTTATTTGACGGAATATTAGTTTGGATTTTAACTAACTTGAAATTGTATGTCGTTTAAACAAAATATATAATCTATACCTAATGTCGTATTGCATATACCTATACATTTGTCTTTTTCTATTATGCACGTGAAAAAATTATTGGTTTAAGTAATTCCGATAAAAATCCGCTAATCGTAAGCTTTCTCAGCATAATACAAAATTAGCCATCTTCCGCCATACCTGTACCAACACTCTTCAGATTTTCCTACGTGTTGTTTGCACCGCTCCACCAGATTTGATTACGATAAACCCTGCGGACTTAATTATTTTTCAATCTGGTACTAAGCAAACTCGACTTATCTTATCAATTTTATTATCTTCGCCGCCATTTCCACGTGTGTACGCGAATCGCTAATTCTGCCGCTCCTCCGTTCATCTCAGGAGCGCCTCTTATTAAATTTAAGAAAATTTCACCTAAAAGTTAAACCGATCCGCCTTCCTCAAAGAAGAAGCCCTGTGAAAATTTCATCACTCTCTCTGGCCTGGGATTAATAAATAAATCCAAGGCGGATGAGGGAATTCATCCGGAGCAATTTATTTACCATTAGTCTTATCGGTGGAATTTCCTCATAACAACCAATGAATTATTAAAGTTCACGCGTACGGCCAATGTGGGCGTTGATTGCTCTACCAAGAATTAATTATTTCATTTCAGAGATCACGCAAAACACAAAGGTGAACTTTCTAATTTCACTGAAGTTTTGGCTACTTAGGACGTGTAATTTACTCAAAGCAAAGATGCCAATGTTTATTTTTATCTTCGGGTAAAAAAATATGGGCTCCAAATTAAGATAAATCGACCATGTGGGTAAACCGGGATATTGATAAGGAAGATGGAATAGGTCTTATTTGCGGAAGTATTTTCTTAAGATATTACTATGTACCTACTTGCTTGCACACTACCAATAGATATGGCAATAATTTCATGATAGCTTCAAATTTGCTCATATTGCAATAAATTAACTATGAAACAAATAAACATTTGTTCTATATCAACATTGTGTACAAATTAAATCATAGTGCAAAACGGACCATATCCTCGAAATATTATACGCGTATCCCCTATTCAATAATTTGCTTTTCTGAGGTAGTCAAAAATGTACTTACAATATTTGGAAGTTTTTTTTATTTACATTTTCCTGAACCTTTTATTTACAGTACACTGATATGATACTTTGAAAGTAATACATTTATTTTTAATCAATTTTAAATAAATAATACATAAAATAGCTCGTTCGAAAATATGTTCTCTACGATACTTCGTATAACTTAATTCGTTTACTACTGTGATCTATCAAACGTAATAATTTCTCGTCCATATGTAAACTCGTTAATTAATTATTAATTTTACTGTAAGATTATAACCTAGCGAATACTCTATTTTCGTTGAATTGGTGAGTGCATTACTGAGAAATCGCAGTTTTTTGATTCGGCTTAATGTTAATAATCTTTAAACGACTTTTCATACTGACGTTAAAATTTCTCTACTTCTGTCCTTTATTACAAAACTTTTTATACAAATGTCGTAAATTGGCACTATGAACATCTGGGCACCTGCCCACCGCTGTATCTCTTTAATAATGTAGCGTCAACATGATTCCGTCTATTTGCACGAAATATCCTCTGGAAAATTTCTATGCTACCTCTGTTTACGAGGCAAAAATATCACGTCATTTCTAAGTTATGAGAAATTCATATCCAACGCAGGACGATGCTGCTCCTGTCTTGTAAGCAAATAAAATTTACGAGAAGAATAGCAAACTTTTCAAAAATCCTGCACCCGGGAAGCAAACAACCTCGTGACCATAATGAAATTTCCTGGCTCCTCCCGACGACGGACGCAGGCAGGATCACCTACTGAACTCTCCCCATTCACTTTTTCAGATGCTGCTGTGGTCAAGTGAGGACCACCCACCAAACGATTCCTGGAATAGAAGCGGGCTCCCCAGGTGATATATGGGCCCCATACAAGCACACGAGGCCCCAGCCGACGGACGCCTATGGAACTATCGAGTTCCAGGGCGGAGCGCATCCAACCAAGGCTCAAGTAGGATCTTCGCCTCGAAAGGATTTCCATTTAATGCTAAATATTTTATTATTCAGTATGTCCGGCTGTCGTTCGATACAAGGCCCGAACTCCTGGTGCAGCTCTTCACCAAAGAGTGGAATTTAGAACTGCCAAAACTTTTAATTACGGTGCAAGGCGGAAAGGCAAACTTTGAACTGCAACCAAAACTTAAAAAGGTACGTAAACGTTGTGAATGCAAGTTGTTTTAAAATTACCCCTTAATACTAATGTATAAGTACCTACTCATTACTGATTTTACTTCACAAACTATTATCTGAGACATTTGTACCTACATACGAGTAAGCGAAATTATCATCACTCTATAGTAATTTTGAATTGAGTCTGACTTTTATTAATTTAATATTTCGTACTTTCAGATAAATTGTTCGTCAAATAAAATTGTCCCAATAATCAACTTGGCAGATAGGCTGTTATTCGTCAGTTAATTTTGAGAAATAGAGTGAAAAATAATTTTTCTTTATGGCCAAGTTGCTTTTTATATCAAGAATAAAGTTATCAAGCCCTTGAAAAATCAGCCCTAAATTGAATAACTATTTAGGATTCCGAAAATGTTTATCAAATTTTTGACAATAAAATAAATAAGTAGGATATTATATATTTTTATTTCTTGTAAATAAATAAAATAGTTAACTATTGAACTTTTTAGTTTACTTACATATATTATGTACATATTACGAAGAACTTAAAACTCATTCATTATAAAAAAAAAATAGTTTTGATGATCAGGAAACGCGAACATGTTTTGTCTGGAAAATTTAAGAAACAAGCAGCTGATAAGCTTTATGGTTATGTATCAATTTGACGCATATCATGTAACGAATTTTATCAGTCGTGTCTCAATCCAAGAGTAAAATTTGTGTTTCCAACCATTATGTTGTGTTACTTCAAGGGTGATTTCAGGGGTTAGAACCTAATGTTTTGATTGGATTCTTGAGGGTTCATTAAAGATAACCATAATGTTCGGAAATATTTTTAAATCGTGTATCTACTGCTAAGTAGGTACGATATAAACAGCGAACAAGGAATACTTTTTTGCACGCTTAATGCCATTTTTGAACAGCTATACCTTGAATTCGCCGGAAGGACTGTCTGTATTCGTAAAAATTCTAAAACCCTATATAATAAGGATATTTATAATTTCAATATTAATATTAAAAATTGCAACTCCGAACACGCTTAAAAACAAACTAAAATATCAAATAAACAGAATTTCGCATGTAATTTCAGTTTCTTTTGGAATCTGGAGCAGTTCAAATTCTCTAAATTATTAGTACGGCTATATTAATTTCGCTTACTCTATTTCGACATGCAATCTTAAAGTGGTTCTTAAATACGACATGAAAGTAATTTTCTTTTGCCTCAATCACAGGAAATTCGAAAGGGTTTACTAAAGGCTGCAAAGACTACAGGTGCCTGGATCTTCACAGGTGGAACAAACACTGGTAAGATAACGCCAATCCTTTTTGTCCATGAAATTTATCTTTAAGTAGCACATAGAGCAACTCATTCTGGAATTGCATCCACTCCAAAAAACAATAGAAAGCGCAACTGTCTATGAAACGCTCCAAAATAAAGCCCATCTCTTCGTTTTATTCCCGAGGAACCTTTATTCAAGGATGATGGTAAAAGCCCGCTGCAGAATTCCTGTCCAGTGCAACTCCATTGGCTTCAATTCAGTTTTGATAGTGAGCTTAAATGGAGTTGTGGAGATAGTCGATAGGTTGGACTGAAGTGCATGTGGTTGTCTTAAGCAAAGAAAATGCACCATCGACAAGAAGATTCCTTCAATTAGCTCCCTGCACCACGTTCCTGGAAACGTTTTCCCTCGCCAATACAAGAATCGATTTTCCTCATTGTAATCTCGGATGTTTGCTTTTCCATTTTTATGAAGTTTGAAGTGCACTTTTAATTTGCACTGGTGCTTGTGCAATTTTGTTAAGCCATGATTTTATGAGATTTTTTTTTTTTTTTTGGATTTTAACATCAAATAAAAACCATTAATTACGCTATTAGACTTTTAAAATTACTTCAGATTCGTTTGATGAGTTTTCGAATCCAATGCAAAATTGGACGAAAGTTTGAATTTATAATTCGGCGGAATAGTTGTACTTCCACAAATTAAACCTCGTTTAGCGGAGAATTTGATATTGATATTGATATTGCGTCTATCAAGGAAAAGCGAAGAAATTACACCCTATAGTTCTTCAAAAATTGTTTGATGATTGTCTAACACTATTTTTAATTTATTTGTTTTAAACTATTTTCTGATATTCAAAAATACAGCAAAATATCACTAAAATTTTTATAAAGATGCGCTGAGTTTGTGTTTTAGTTCCATTTTAATGTAAAATATGCCTCTAGTTATAATTTCTACTAAAAATCACTTAAAGTACATTTCTGAGCCTCTCAAGTCCTTATTTTAACTTTACGTTCACATTGTTTTGAAACAAGGTAAATATTGGTCTTACTTTGTTTAGAATAGGACCTTAAAATTATTTTTATATGTAGTGTAGGGAATGTTATTAGCTAATTTCTAGAAATGGTGATGACTTGAAATTTCTGATCGGCTCTTGATAGGAGACTCATATTTTGATATCTGTACTTGAAGTGTAATTTAGAGGCTATTATTTGTCTAGGATTTTGACCAAAATGAGCTGCCAGCCCTTAGAAAACCTTTCAACTTCTTATTTATTTTTTGTATTTCTGAAATAACTTAAAGTGAGCAAGACAGTTTAAAAGAAATGTGATTTCGCTTAACCGAGGAATCATAAAAGCGTTTGTCACGACTCATATGAAAGATTACCCCACAGTGACACATTTTGTCCAGAGTAGAGATTAATATTTTGGCAAATGCGGGGATAATTAATGCCCTAACACTCGGCCAGCCCCATGACTCAAAGCGCGGCCGAGTCCGTGAAATTCCACAAAAAGCCTTTAAAGCTCAGGAGCAGGTCCTCGGTAAGTGTGATTTATTGTTAAAGTGCCACAAAAGTTGTTAAAGTGGCACAGGAGCTCCCTGGGGAGCACCTCGTGTGGGAGAGTTGAGTCGCTTGTTCGTAAAGTCTAGTGGTTTGGTTGTATTTTATATAAAAAATAAAAATAAAAAAAAGTTATGTAATTCAATTTGTCGACGATGTCAAAATTTAGCCTCTAGGCTGTAGATTAGCACGCGTTACTCATGTCCTTAATTTGGTACAAGTTCCGGACTAACCACTGAGCAACAAATTTCCTGTTCAATTCACAGGTGTCACAAAGCAGGTGGGGGACGCCCTGCTCCTGGAGGGCCAGCAGAGGACCGGACGTGTCGTCAGCATCGGAATCGCCCCGTGGGGCATTGTGGAAAGAAACCACGAGCTGCTCGGCCACAATCGGGAGGTGCCCTGCCATAGCATCAGTTCGCCGAGGTTAATTGGAGCATCAAAAGTTATGAACGAACGTCGACCGCAATTATGTTTTATGTTACAGATCGAAGTTGGCCGTCCTCAATAATCGACATGCCTATTTCCTGCTGGTCGACAATGGAACGCAAGGGAAATACGGTGCCGAACTGATCCTCAGGAGGAAACTTGAGAAATTCATTTCAAACTTGAAATTGCATCCCTGTAAGTTCCACGAAAAGTGTTGTTTTAAAAAAGAAAATATTTGGTACGTTTTCGTTTTACCCTCTTTCAATTCTATCTAGAGAAGACCTCGGTTAGTTTAATTTCTTAGAAAAACCTAAGAAAATGAAAGAAAACCTTAGCAGTGTCCTTCGTCAAGTTTATAAGAGGGAAAGTTTAATTATCCTATTGGGAAATTGGCGATTTGAAGGACCAACGAAACAAATACGACCAAATCCTCTTTATTTATTGGAATTATTATAGAGACCACTTTTTTCTGTGGTCAACAAAAATTAAAAATGAACCGAGAATTTGAATATTTCTACCACAGAAGTCGTGATTGTGACCCAATTTTATTTGGCAGTAAATTAAACTTCTCATCTCATAATTTTCTAGCATGTGCAATAAACAACAAATATAAAAATGGGAAGCGCAAAAACACCACGTGTAATTCAGTTGTAGTTTATGTAAGCAGCTCTGAAAAAAACCTAAACAACTTTAGGGAAGAATATTTACATACATGCATACATTTCGTTGTATTTTGTCCGGCCTGCACCTAGGTATTTTTTCAATGAAAAATGTTTTTGAGGCGGTAAACTCGTTTTGAGGGTCATCCTTTTTGTATTACAATTCATCGCATTTTTCTGCACTTTTATTTTCCCGAGTTCATCGATTTGTAGCAATGAGTAGTTTTATTCATGAGTTTGCGTTTTCCTCCTTTGGCGAGTGTAAAAGTGATGAAATTAAATTGTTTGAGGTGACTGCTTTACTTTACTGCTATTTTATGAAATATAAGTTGAAATTCAAAAGGTTTTAATTATCCCATTAGTAGTTTCTGTTTTAGCATCGTCTTACGTCTACTTATGTGCTTATCTATACAATTTTTATATTTTTTTAAATTACAAATTACTCACCGTCAACGCTTTCTTTGACATTTATTTGAAATACAAATTTGATCAAATATGGATTTATTGTCCCCAAACATCTAAATTGAGTAAGTTTGTAGATTCTGAATCAGTGTTGCTTTACCGTATTTTATGCGTAGAAGAGAAGTTTAATATGTGTTTATACACAACACTTTTATAAAGACTTAACACTAAATAGGTGTCTAGTATTGATATTACGCCTAAAAGTCTCTAAAAGAATATTTATTTTCTCATCGTTCGGTAATTAGATATTGTGTCAAAACTGTAAACGTATTTAGTTTGAACATTAGTTAATAAATAGTGTGCCATAATTACTAAGTTACATCTTGAATCACCTTTTTAAAAGCTTAAGTGGATCTATTAGGGTATTTTTTTGTTATTAACACTTTTATGTTTATTTACATACCCAACACACAATGCACAGTTAAGTAAACACATATACACTTACAGTATTTTTCAAGAAATATCATTTTCAAATCGTTGCAATGTCGTGAATCTCCCTTAAATAAACATTTAAGAAGCACAAAAATGTATTACTATTTGGAATAAATTATAAAATTGACACTATTTTAAACTTTGCAATTTTGCAAACGAAAATTATTAGTAAAAAAGTGATATTGTTATAATTTCTAATATGTTATAGTATTGTAATATCCTAAGCTTTTCATGTTCATTTAACCTTTCACACATTTCAATTCAAATTATACATTCCAGCGCGCGAAAGAACTTCAACTTTTGGTATGAAAAGAGGTTGGTAAGAGGAAAAGTAGTTCATATGTGCGTTGTATAGTTGTTACGGCTGTAAAAAAAAAAAAAAAATAGTGCAACATTTCTTCGAACGCTTCAGTTAATATTTTTTAGCCAACTGTCCGTAAATCTGTTCTTCTGTTGTCTCTGTAACGTTAAAATGGTGGAATTTGAAATGTAAAAATATACTGTTTTATACGTAAAAATGAGTAGTACTGTTTATAGAAAGTGTTAGTAAATTCATGCATGTATGTGTGTGTATAAATAAAATATTAGTAACATTGTATCTATGGCTTAATCAGCAGTTGCCCGAATTTAGGTGTCTTCAAGAAGAGGGTCATTCAAAGTTATTTTCTTGAATTTTTAGGAAGGACTGAAAAGATGTACAGCGTCGTTATAAAACATATCTGAAAATGTCGCTGTAAATGTACATAAATATTAAATACCATACTAAATAATTATAATCATATTTTATTTGTATTCCTTAAATGAAATTAGGTTCGTATTTAAGTTGTATATTTGACTATTTACAACATACTTTTTAAATGTGTTTACGTCGTAACCTTAAATGTAATTAGTGTAATAATGATTATAAGTGATTCTGGTATAATTTAACATATCCAGTGTTTAATGTCCTCTCGTGTGATGCGTTTCCACCCTTTAATGTCAGTAGCTATTTCTAATCCACTTACCGCACGCTATCCTCTCTAGAACTAATTGTGCATCCAAATCTAGAAAAGTTTCAAAGCTCTTTTAGGGCGACAGCAGCCTTCTGGCCTGATCGCAGGTTAAGGGCATTGTTGCGGAAGGGATTCGCTTATGACGCAATTCGAAAACTTATTCAAGAAATAGCTGCTCAAACGTGCATTCCATTTTCAGTTACACACTCGAGCACACCTGTGGTGTGTTTGGTTATTGAAGGTGGGACGAATACCATCAGAGCGGTTTTAGAATATGTCACAGATACTCCCCCAGTGCCAGTTGTCGTATGCGACGGATCCGGGAGGGCGGCTGACTTAATCGCTTTTGTACACAAGTGAGTACATTTTAATTCAACTGTTAAGTCCCATTTCTAATTGGTTTGTCTGGGTCGCCTCATTTCCCTTCCAGGTATGCATCTGACGGTGAGGAGCAGCCAGTCCTTGAATCGATGCGAGAGTACCTCATTGGAACTATCCAAAAGACTTTCGAGGTTCTCCCCGATCAAGCGGAAAAACTTTATAACGAACTTCTACAGTGCACGAGGAACAAGAACTTGGTACGTAAACATGTTTAATTAAGCCATAAGGGTTGGTTAGGAACTTTACTGAGTTTGTTCTTAAATTGGACGTTCTAGGTGGTAGTCGTCAAGTGCTTGCAAAATCGATTCACTACTGCATTGCTCTTGATGCCATTTACCATCATTTATTAATAGATGATGAAGAGCATCAACATTTTGAACTTCAAATTTTCCTTCATAAGAGGTTACATGCTACCAGCATTCTAAAATAAAACAAAATTTCTATTATAATCGATATTTAAATATATCTTTAAAAAATTGTTTACTAAAAAACAATTGCTTTCAAAGTTACTATTACTATGAATATACTAGATTTTTGGTCCGGTCAAGGTAGACATTTCAATTTGCAGTAATTCGCATAGAGCTGAAAACTGGTACAGGCCTTGGGGACATTATTACAAATAAAATACTAAAAGTCCCCACCGATCCCACATGTGCAAAAAAAGTTATTCAAGGTCAAAGGTCACAAAAAATAGTTTTTCAAATTTTTCCGGTAAACGGTAAGTTTTGTCATAAAAATATATTAGACAAAAGTTGTAGATCATGAAATTATCTACAAAAATTGTTCTTACTTTTTTTTCTAAGAATCACCATTCCTGAGATATTCCGATAATTTCTTGTCTATTTTGACCGGACTATTTATATATATTTTTTTTACTATCACATTTTTAAATTTTTTTAATATAAAAATATAAATTTAGTAGGGGTAAAAATTTCACACACTTCGTTTGTATAATTTAACATTTACATAATGAATGACTTAAAAGCAAATAAATTTAATTAATTAATTTAATTGAACTCTCTCTAGATAACTGTATTTCGAATACAAGAAAAGCCTGAAGGAGAAGCTCAAGAACTAGATCAAGTTATCCTGACCGCCTTATTTAAGTCGCAACACCTTAGTCCTCCAGAGCAACTGAGTCTTGCACTCACCTGGAATAGAGTAGACATCGCCAGGACAGAGATTTTCATTTACGGCCAGGAATGGCCTACAGGTAAGAAATTAGATACGAACGTGAGGTAAACTGATTGTTCGATTTTGTTCATAGGTACTTTGGACGAAGCCATGATGCAGGCTCTGGAGCACGACCGTATCGATTTCGTTAAGCTTTTGCTAGAAAATGGAGTTTCAATGAAGAAATTTTTGACAATACCTCGCCTAGAAGAACTGTACAATACTAAACATGGACCAGCTAACACTCTAGGGTAAATGCTCTTGTTATTTTCCATGAATTTTTTACGTTTTTAAAAATTTTCTTTCTGCTGACTTGTCGTCTCGTCGTCACATTAGGTTCAGTCAATTGCACATTCAGAAAAAATGTTGAGAACTCCCTCTGGTGAAGTAAAATTGCCCAATTTGTATAACTACAGGTGAATTTTACGAGGCACTTTATGAGAGGGTACCTTTCCGACATTAGGTTAAAAATAAAATTTAGATTTTCCCCAAGCTCATCTGGGACTACTCAGTCATATGCCAGTCTGTAGATAAAAGGTAACGCGCCAGCAGTTCTCCCAGGCAGAACAATTTAATTACCTTTTAAATTTGAAGTCATGTAAAAAAGTGTGAAATTCTTTCATTTTTCTTTACATTTCTCACTCCCATTCTTGCTAAATTGTGAGAACGGAATATTTTGTGATTAATGAAAAATTTGGGGAAAATTTAAAAATTTAAATGTTTTTCTTGCAGATTAGATTGAAAACTTTAATAATATTCGCAAATAATAATAGATTTGAGTTGTAGAGTAATAATGTGTACATATATATTTTAATTACCAATTCGGTGGTAGTTATGAGCAGCAAAACATATTAATTAAGTTGATTTTGAAGTCTTTAAAACATATTAACACACTGTGCAATGTTTTTATTTTCAGATATATTCTGAGAGATGTTAGACCTCATATACCAAAGGGCTACGTTTACACGTTACACGATATAGGATTAGTTATAAATAAATTAATGGGTGGTGCGTACAGGTATGTCTCATATAATTTTACAAAATTTATAAGTTACAAATTTAAGTTCACTTTAGAATCAGAGCTAGAAACAGTTTTAGTGGTGAAATTATTTTCATTAGTCATCCTATTCCACTTAAATATACATCATCAATAACATTTTTATTCCTCTCCAATCACAATCTCGAAATTAAACTACTTAGTCCCATTAACAACTATTTTTTAATTAAAAATTTCCCTTCAAACTTAAGGGAATAGAAACAGCATTACCACAATTTTAAAGGAAATTCTTTAAAAATTGGAATAGTCTGCTAAAAATATTTTAATTTCAACTGTTTTAACAACTTGTATACTGAAAATTTTAAACCACCACGAAGTATATTTCCACTTAATTTGTCAAACGAATTTGCTAATCAATACCTAATTATAATCTGTAAATAGGCTTAGAAACCAACAATTTCTATAAAGCTTTGTACACTTAAAAGTCAAACATCGATGCCAAAATTTGACCATTGTAAAGCGAAATTTGTACCTCATATGCCTTTGTTTAACATAATTATTAATTCGTACTTGATGTAGAATTCCATTTAAAACAGCCTCCAAGCAATTTTAGCAAATGTCCATTAAATGACAAAACAAGGCTTATTAAATTTGGTTCGCATAATTTCCTGCTATTCCTCCCGACCTTCAGGAACCTTTAGCACCTAGTTATCCATTTTATGATTGTGCCAGGAAAACTCCAATAATTTAATGGACGCAATTTTAATTCGGATCTGGAAAACTCGTCTTATTTAATTAAATCATTTGCTTAGGTTAAAATCGAGATGACCTCTGTAAATCAGCCACAAAGAAACTGAACTCGTTAACCCTTTTACCCTTTCGCTAAATCCCTAATCCCTTTAGGATGGTTCCTTAGCTGTGAAAATTCGCTTCCCTGCCCAATAAGGTTCCTCTGATAACTTCGTTAGCTGAGACGTTTGGTTTTAACAACCTTTGTGGGTTAAAATTCGTACTTTTGCTTTGTGGAAAATATCTCAATTGATAGATATATCAACACTCAGTCCTCCGAATTTCTGAGAGTTTTTGACCCGGTTCAACGAAAATCCTTACCACTTTGTACTTTCCAGATCCTACTACACCCGGCGAAAGTTTCGTCCGATTTATGCAAAAGTTATGAACAGCTACGCGAACGCTCACCGAAAGTCGTCGACGTTTCAGAGGTACGCCGGCGCTAATTCGATGAGCCTTGTTACAGGACTGCTGCCCTTTACTTCGGAAATGGCCCTGTTTGAGTTTCCCTTTAACGAATTACTGGTAAAAATTGAGCCGTATTTTCAGGAGACACGGTATAAATAAATCCCTGTCCTTCCAGATGTGGGCCGTCCTAACGAAAAGGCAACAAATGGCCCTTTTGATGTGGACCCACGGGGAGGAGGCCCTGGCAAAGTCACTTGTAGCCTGCAAGCTCTACAAGGCGATGGCCCACGAGGCGGCGGAGGATGACCTGGACACAGAAATTTATGATGAATTGAGGAACTATGCGAAGGAGTTCGAAACAAAGGGTAATAAATGTTCCACGGAACACTGAAATTAATTTAACAAAACCACCACTCTTTGTCCTGAAGGTCTGAAGCTCCTGGATTTCTGCTATCGACAGGACGCAGAAAAGGCCCAGAGGCTGCTGACTTGTGAACTAAATTCATGGTCTAGCCAAAGCTGTTTATCCTTGGCAGTCGCCGCAAATCATCGGGCGCTTTTAGCACATCCATGTAGTCAGGTTATCTTGGCAGATTTATGGATGGGAGGTCTCAGGACTAGGAAGAACACTAATATTAAGGTATGTATCAAAATATTGAGTACAGCATTTATGGGGGAGAAAATACATCCAATTTTATATACTTTTAAGAAAAATAGTGTTAAAAACAAAAAGTGTGTGTTTTGCAAACTTTGAACTGTGAAAATATGAGTCCTCTAAAAATACTAAAAGTAAAGGATGTAAGTTTGTTAATCATTTTGTGTAACTATACCTGAGGATACAAACTTTCTTTCGAATTTCGTTTTAAATTTCTCCAATGCGTTACAATTTTTAAGCAAATTTGTTCCAAATCGCATTGATTCTCCTTCGTTATTTGAACATGCTGATGATTAAGCTATTATTCACTGCATATCGTATAATAGGTATGCGATAAGATTGTTTTTGAAAATTTGTTTTTAAATTACGAACTTTTAAATTATGGAGAGAACTTCCTTGGAGTGACGCAAAAAACGAATGGCATTATTCTATAGTAACAATAGTGACAATCGAAAATTTCAGGTGGCATTTTGCGAGGCTATAGAAAGATGTAAAGGTTCATGTTCTTTTTTGTTTTGCACTATTTAAAGTTGTATACAAAATAAAAGTAAGTATAACTCTCTGCTAAAAATGTCTTCAACACACTTTCGCTCAAATTATATTTTTGTGAAGAAATCCCAACAATTTTACTTTAAAAATTAATATTATATTAAATGTTTGTTTTTAAAACTTTTTTTTTTAATTTTAATACAATTTATATTATAATGTTTAAAATTTGTACTAAAAGTTTGCCCTATAATTCCCTTGTACGGCATAAAATTAAAAAATCCAGCCAAGTATTTTCTAACTCGAAGTTAAAAATAACAAATAATAAAACACTGAATATGTCTACCTTGCGGCTAACTTCAATTGTCCAGAAATGTATACGAGGATATAAAAATATGTATATATCTTTCCACCAAAAATAAGATAAAATATGTCTTTGTTATCTTTGGAATCTATTTAATGAGACCAATAGCAGCTGAGTATCCCCAAGTGTTGAAAAGGTGTTTCGATTTTCTTCAGAGAAATTTCCGCTTTTAGGCCCCTTTTCAGAAATTTTCATTTTAAGCCAAGACCACATATTCTGGAGAAAAAAAGATTGGGAGTTTGGGGAGGACACTTCAGAACGTAAACGTTATGCTCATTTAACTATTTAAGCATTTTGGCGGTGTAAATTTCCGCATTATCCTGCTTACCTTCCCTTCAGGTATTATAAAATCTTTGAGCTTTAAATAAATAGCAGAAGTTACTCTTCCTTACAAAAATATCTATGTCTGACATTCTAATTATACATATGTACTCTCATCGATCCATAAAATTCTATAGCAAACATTTTCCGCTTTTAAAGCATGCTCGTTGTAAAACTCCAATCTTTTTGGCCTATTTTTTTTACTCAGTATCGGTATTTTTCTCGCTACGACCATGTATACTATGTATGTATTTGTTAACCAATAAATAACAAGAACATTTAATAAAACAAAAAAACATCACATAAATAATTCGCTCAAAAGTCACTGTTTGTTATTCTTCAAATCAAGAGAAAATTAAATTTTAAATCTTGTTTATTATTTTATATCTTGTTAAACTTTCATGTTTGCTCAATTTTAAATTGCAATACGAATCTATCCAAAGTTTTTAAAAAGGGTCAGAACAAACATAAAAACAACGCTACAGTTTTTCATCACCGCTGCTTAATTAGCATGAAAGTAATTAAATTTCATGTGCTAGTGGCATTGTTTTGCACTCCGACATGTAATAAATTTTTAATTAATACAGAATTTTAAAACATTAAGTTGGGCTTTCTGAATTAAGAGCTTACTGTCGTCATCCCTTCGCCATAATTAGCCAACATTTTGTAACAAATTGGGATCGCAAAATTAAATTAAATATTTGCTCAATGAACTTGCTGTGCGCTGCTAAGATTTTTAAAGTAGAAAAGGAAGCCATGATATAAAAATCACTCAGTGAAAAACAAAACCTTGGCAGTTTTAAAGGCACAGCTAAATTACCAATGTCATAAGGACTTTCTCAGCAAAATATGGAACAAGAATTATCGGAAGCTGTGAAACGAAAATCATCAAGTGTAAATCGTGTTGAAAACGTTTGTAAATTGCTTAAAAGAGAGACGAATATTAATGATCTTCCAGACGACATACTTTACGAAATCTTCAAATACATTCGACCAATTGACCTCTACTACTCAGCGTTCGGAGTTTCTAGAAGATGGCAGTCGATTTGCCTTCATCATTCCTACTGGAGACGAGTTAGAATAAGTGTAAGTTTTTACTCGATTCGAAACATGCCTAAGAACTTACCCGTTTCCGCAGAACTTGGACTCTACTACAGAAAGAATTTGCCATTTTTTGAAAGGAATAGGCTCTAAACTCCATGAGCTTCACATAAGCAACAGACCCGATTGCGATATGATTTTAACTCAAGTAGAACTGGTATATCGATACCTATTTCGTTTTTCTAACATTTTTTTCTAGGTTTGGAAATATAATAAAAATTTAGGTATATTATCGCTCTCATCTTGCGGTGGGAAACCAGGAAATGGATTCATAAATTCGAAAGTAATTAAAGAAATCATCATGAAGCTGAAAAAATTACAATCATTATCCCTTTTCGGTACCATGTTTCGGTCGGTTAAATTTTTCGAGATTTTCAGTAGTGAGAAATTCACGTTTTTGAGGAACAAAAGTAAGCGAAAAACATATATATTTATCCATAATAGTAATCGTGAGCGCTGCTGAAACAGGCAGTGCAAGGAGTATTCGCTTAACTTATACGGGAGCTATAACTTACAAGCAACTGCAAGCTTATACGCAAAACATAAACAATACAGGAAGGGTCATTCTCGACAGTGGGAAGACATATACAATAAGAAGTGAGATCACACTTCATTTTTAAACGTTCTACAAACTATTGTATTAATTTTTTAGGAGTCCACGAAATTCTAGCTCGTAGAACCTTCGACCCAAATTCTCTTGTTTATAATCTGGAGGATCTTTAGCAATTTTCTCAAATGATAAGAAATTGATTGTGTTTATTTATCTAATCTTACTTGATTCATTAATTTATGTACAAATAAAATATTACTATTAAAGATATTTGATTTACTATCATTTAAAAACTTAAGAAGATTCTTACTACGACCAAATCTTTCCTAGATTTTGGATCAGATCAAAAAAAAAAGAAGAAAGGATGTTCCTACTTGTTTGTGAATTTTCAAAATCAAAGTGTTTGATATCGAGGAACTGCTTAAGTAAATTTTCTGCATTTTTATGTAATTTCAACATATTAACTTTATTTTTCGTATCAACATGGAAGAGCATAAATACTAGACAAAGGAAAGAATTGTGATCCTTGTCAGAACTGGAACTGCAAAAGATTGTCAGTAAGGAAAAATTGATTTGCTACAAAAAGCGTTTTGCAGATCTACTATATTTTAATGGACAGTCTGCTCGCACAAAAACAGATATGTTGCCAGCATGCGTTTCTGAACAAGGTCGTGTGTAAATCCACGTTACATTGTTTCTTACAATCGAAACTCCATTCTCGCTACTATTAAAATAAAATAATTTTTCTCTAAGTCAGCTTTGTCTTTATTCCTTTCGGAAATAACATTTTTTTTATTTATTTATTTTTATTTTTTTTACATTGACAATTTAAATTGTAATTATAGTGTCTTTTTCCTAATAGTCACTGAAACTATCTTGAAAGACTACTTTCTCTATTCGTGGGAATATTGTATTAAATAGATCCACCACTGTGGCATCAATAAAAGCTTACTATGATCACTTTGTTTGACATATTGTTTTTGTTAAGTTACAAGTGATTGAGTACTCATTGCACAAAAATAATGTCATACAACAAATAATTCAAATTTACAACATTAGGCTTCACTTCCTGCGAATCTACAACATCCCGATGTAATAGACAATATCTAGATTTTAGTAAGAGTAAATAATTCTTCTTCTAGGTAACCCCAATACAAAGAGAAGAGCAATTTGTGGCGGTTATATGAAAGTAAGCGGTGAAATTTTTGTGGAAATCGTAGCAGGCTACGAGATGAAGTTTTTGTTTTATAAAATTGAAAATATCAGTTTGGTAATTGACTCCGGCCGGTAAAGATATAAATTAAAAATTAATAATGAAATAAACCCAAAAATTAATAAACACTTAAAATAAACAAATTGTAAATAATAATACAAGTGAAAATAAAATATAAAATAAAAATAAATTATTTTAATTTAAATAAAATTTAAATGGAGGCCGACCTCCATTACTGGTCGACCCCCACAAATTCATTATAATCCTCCGCTGTCTTATAAAAATAAGCTAAAATCCGAAGTGTAGGTTAAGGTAATCGGAAAAATTGCCAGATCAATGAAAATATGTGTTAATTTCAGAATTGCGGCACTTCTTAAAGGATGTACAAAGGTTCTAGTTGTGGAATGATCAGGGGAAACACATACAACCCATGGGGTTGTGTGTTTTTGCCCTGAAGGTTCCGCAACCAGAACCTTGATTGATGTTCTAAAAGTAATTAAAATCGAAGAAGCTTATAAAAAAAAGAAAATATCGAAGGGATTATCGACAAGGTAATATCAGTACATAAGAAATATTTAATTTGTTTTTCAAAATTATCACTATAAATTCAGAAACGATCAAAAAGGCGGAAATGAACGTTTTAAAGATGTCATAATAAAAGTAAGTGGTATATAAAAAAAAAATGTAGTGATAACATTTCCTTCTTCCTAGCTGAAAAAAGGCACCTTGGGTAAAACTTGTGCATTGTGCCATAAACATAAAACGGTTGAATTTTCCCGTTTAAATCCCCACGAAACCAAGAGCGCAGGAAAACAAACAGAAAATTTGAATATTAGTTCAACACGAATTGATTATCAGGATAATAAGAAGATCCAGCAAAATCAAGAAGCACTTCGTAAAGATACGTAGAAGGGAGTTAACCAAAGTTGAAATTCTAGTTAAATATATTGGACATTTTTTAGATCCGTCGGAAAAAACTTGTCGAGCTAAAGTAATTTTATATGTTCTGTTAATATCAAAGTTTTTCTATTTTCAGAAGCTTCACTAAAATTGTAATGACTTGTTTTATTTACAATATGTATATTTTTATATATCTAATAATAATAATAATTTATTCAATAATTTCTGGTTTTTACAAGTTTATAATTCAATATGTATTTATAAAACCTATACACTTTAAAGACTAAATATGCTCCCCAGACAGATTGCTCTATTATGTATAAGGGCGCACAGTGTGGCAATTTAGTTAATTCTTATTATTTGGTCTAATTTAATATCTATACTTACATTTTTGCTTATCAACGATTTGAATTCATTTATAGTTTTGGCGTATCGGATAGTAAGTGGTAGATTATGGTAATAGCGTATTGCGATGAAATGGGCTTATCTGCGAGCCGGTTGGTCCTTGACAATTCATTGTTGATCCTCTTGTTTCGTGCCAATTCATACTATGTCAAACAAAGTGTGATCATAATAATCTTTTACTGATGCCATAGTGGTGGATCTACATATTTAATACAATATTAATGTGGTCAAAATAAATAAAAATATATTTACGATACGAATTCATTGGAATTGTATTCAGTAATATGTTCCCAAAATAATTTAAAATTTGGAATATCTGAAAAATTTTCTTTCTATCCAGTTTTCGAATTTTTACACTTATAGGAGCAATGATCAAATCCAACATATTACCCATTTTCTGCATCTCCCTTTTGTACATTTAAGATGTGAGTGTTAAAGTAGGTGTTCCAAACTGCAATCGAAATTTGGAATATATGTATGTAGATTCAAATTTTTACTAAGCCGGAAACGAGGATCATTTATGATCCCTTACAACTAGGTACATATTTGCAAAAATTCGTAAACTAGCTTCTTCTTCACCAGTTTCCGCCAATAATTATTAATAAATTAGCTAACCCGGTGTCTTAAAATTTGTTTATTGTTTAAAACTAAATTTTGTTTAATTGTTACAGGTTGTATTAGGACTACTTTTTCCACCGTTTATCAAACATTTAGACTTCAAATCAAAAGAAGAACTCCAGCAAATGCCACAAACTGAGGAGGAACACCTAGAGAATCAAAATCTTGACTATGAAGACAGCGAAAGAAATCATGCTGATGCCGAGGTGAGTAGTTGATGAAAAATAAAACTAAAAACAATTTCATTTTGTTTGACTTACACAGAATAAAATCCTTTTAGAATCCCTTAACGAAAGCAAAAAGGTCTATTTCGCTCAAATACAAGAAGGGAAACAATTCCGCTCAGGTAGTGTTAAAATAAAACTGGCAAAAACAAATTTATGTTTAGCTATGAATGTCTATCGTATTTATGTCTCCCAAAAAGCTAGCTATTTGTCTTATCTGCTCTTTGCATATGTAATTGTCTTGACGTCCAAAATTATAAAGGTAGTTTACTAATATCTAATATATAGCAAAATTAACTGCCTGGATTAAAACAAATAACCTTGTCGCCAAATTACTTGAGACCTGCTGGTTGACTTGGAAGACCGCTGCTGAGTGCTCTGGTAGACTCCGAACTCATTCAATATTTTTCCTCCGTCAATCTGAAAACGCATTCAAAACCAAATTCGTGACTCTGGCTGAAAGGTATTACTTATAATTTATTCATTTTCTTACTACAATATTTTCATTTTGTGAGTGGTATTGAAAAAATCCAATGCACTTCAAGCGAAGTCAAACAGATTTGTGAATTATTCGAACACAGAGAAAATTCCCCGTACTTTTTTTCGCAAATTCGAAAGGGAATGGAATTGATTTCCTGAAGTACCCTCGAATAAAACTCCACGATCCGCTTTGTTAAGCGCCCTTAATTTTTCAACGGGTTGACTTATTTCTCTTTTTATTCTGTAGAAATCCAAGAATATTGTGTTTTGTTTGTTACTGATAAAAAGTGAAGGAGTTTTTATTGTAATGACGGTAAACCGTATCGAAATAGAATTATTGCGGGGGATATTTTGTTTACTTGAAGGACTCTTAGTTATTTATTGTTTACGGGGGGTCATCATATTTATTCGATTGTGTAATATAAGTATATTTGATTAGTCCTGTGCGTCGTGATTAATTCAGCTTTAAAATAGGTATTTACTATCAAAAGCTTAAGAATATGCTTTATGTAATACAATAAAATTAAAGTAATCTTATTTTAATAGTAGAATGGGAATATAAACTCATGAAAATACACTAATAATTTCATAACAACACAAATCAAACTCATTTGCTAATTTTCATCAATATTATGAGTAGTAGTCGTTAATGTTTTTTTTTTGTACATTAAACTATAGTAGGTATCTTAATAATATCATCACAAAACAATTAAACTTTTCAAAAGGGTTTTTTTTTGATCCTCTATAATATAATATAAAATTATAAAGGACACGACAAAAATGTGAACATTTAGCTTTTTTTTTTTAAAACTGTTCGATTTTGTTATTTTTAACTTTCTTTTCATTATAACTATCAGAGATAAATTTGTGACAAAGCTCGACATTTATTTTTATCTGGAAACGTAACTTTTGGAAAGGATGAAAAAATTGATTGTACATATGTATGTATATTAGTTCTAATTTCTTAAGGTGATAAAAATGCTTAGCTGGGAAAAAACCATCAGAAATGAAATTAGTAGGAATTAAATGAAAATTGAACACTTAACTTAAATTTGAGGTCCACATAAATTCTTTTATCTTAGAAAAAGGTGGTATTAAGGCAAACTAAATTTACATAAAGAAAGAAATCATATTAAATGCATTATGTGGCTACTGAAACGCTTTTCCAGTGAAAAAAAAGCCCACAAGGGTAAATTGCTTTTTTTTAAAGCTAAAATTCAGTACAAACGCTGAACGCCTCCTTATGAATGGCCGTGCATTTCAGTTTATTTATATTCGCTTTATAAAGTTTTTTATTCTTGCCAACTTACCATAACAAATTTTAGCAGCGGAAAACCATATTCAGCATTTCACATATATTCAGAGTTGAAGCTTTTTGTATGTAAATATTTTTATTTAAATCAGGATCAATAAACAGGACGCAGTGGCAACAGTCCAATTTTTGTAATCGTCTTTTATGTGGAATGTTTTAATGCTGCTATAATTATTCGTTTTTGGCAAGTTGTTGAAAAGCAAACCCCTCAAAATTTTTTTGGATATATTTTCAGGCGCTCTTGGCTGACACGTACTCTTTGCGGGACACTAAGGTCCAGGAAAATGGGAAAGTAAGTAGAACTAATTAAGACTTAATTGTCCGTCCTATGCCTTGCGGCTCCAGAACTCATAAATTGTTAAATAATTCCTTTATTTTCACTCAACCCCACTGTCATTCACCCGCAATGGCCTTGTCTACAGGTCGGTCTCACTGGAGCGGATGCACCCGCAAAAGTTAGTCGTAATGTTCACTATTAGATTCTTTAGAAATTCGAACGATTAACACTACATAGTCATTTCCCCAAAGGGCCTTATTATTGATAAAACTTTGACCAAAATAATTTCATTCTCCCTAGGTGTCCCTATCCGATTCGGACCCCTCACAAAACAGGGACTTCTTCAACATGTCCGATTATGAGGTGAAGCAACATCAGCCCTTGAGGCTAAAGAAAAAAATTTATGAGTTTTATACGGCTCCAATTACGAAGTTTTGGGCTGATTCGGTAAATTGAGAACTTCATTCTTGGTAATTACATAAATTAACCTTAAGCATCATTCCAGATGGCGTACGTTTTCTTCCTGATTATGTTTACGTACACCGTTCTAGTCAAAATGGGACCAACCCCACGATGGCAGGAAGTTTACTCAATAGCATACATAACGACGCTGGGTTGTGAGAAAATCAGAGAAATAATATCTTCGGAACCTGTGGCCATTACGTGAGTTCCCCGCGCACAATTATGCCAATGTTACATTTTGCGGTACGAATTTTCTATTCTATTTTACATATTCCAGACATAAATTCGCTGTGTGGGCATGGAACATGTGGAATCCATGTGATGCGGCCGCGATAATACTTTTCCTAATTGGACTTGCCCTCCGTTTCCGCCCGACCACCATGGACATTGGGAGAGTCATTTATTGCGTTGATAGCATTTACTGGTATCTGCGGATTTTAAATATCTTAGGCGTTAATAAGTACTTAGGTGAGCCAGTTCCGTGCAAGAGGTATTGAAATAGTAAAATTCCTACCCTACATTACTTTATACAGGACCCTTGGTCACGATGATGGGAAAAATGGTGAAGAATATGATATATTTCGTCGTTCTATTGGCTGTGGTTTTGATGAGTTTCGGCGTCAGCAGACAGGCAATTTTATTCCCAAATAATGATCCTGATTGGAGACTTATTCGGAACGTAAGTATTTTATAAAAATTATATTAATTCCTATCATGCCAAAGTATTTTAAATGTAATAAAGCACTGATGTTTTTTTTCACCTTCTTTTAGTTCATTTATTATAAACTATTCAGCCAATTTTTATGACTCTATTTTGGACTTCCACTCGTTGTTAGACTCAACTACAGATTTGTTGAGTGAGACAAGATTTATTTGTTAGCAAAGGATAATTAGATCAACAATTTTCATATCTTCTAAAAAATTCCCAACCAGCCCGAATTTTTGTCTGCGGTTACAATTAAAAACAAAAAACAAATCTTCATTTTCAAATTATGAAAAAACTATGATTTTATGCTTTCATTAAATATTTCTTAATTAAAAGAGTGAAAATTATATTTCTGGTCCGAAATAATTTTATTACCTTTATTAAAATTATAATATCTCGAAAATTTTTCATCTTAGAGTAACTTCTGATATTATTTTCTTTTAACTAGTGGATGTGAATAAAAAAACAAATTTAATTTTAAAGGTTGACATTTTTTCTATATTATAAATATTTCGAAAACAATTAATAATTATTAAAATCATCTAGCAAGGTAAAATATAGCAATAGAAAATATAAATAGAAGAAGCATTATGAATAATGATGCTATAGAATGTCTTTTTTTTGTGGAATTGAGGTGCTTTTTCAAGTTCTCTCTTCTTGAGCAGTCGATGAGCAATTATGCAGTTTCCTTAAAACACAACACCTTCACAATGAATTTCTCCTCAAACTCCCAGGGATCGGAAAATTCATTGCTTCGCATCATCGAATAGGGTTTGGTCTTTTGTCTTGTACGACAATATGCTTCTATCGAGCTGTGGTTAAGGCTACAGCAATTTCCATGGCACAAAACAAGACTTGATTGTTGCCAAGAAAGAAAATCCATTGCCAAGTAATAGTAAGGTGCCACAGAAGCGATAAATTAATCTTTCTGTTGGATGAGCAATTTCTATTCTATGTCTTTCCCTTCTACTTTTTATTTTATAAATTTAATTACTTTAATTTCTTAGTTTTAATTAGCGAAAGAGCTTCCATTCTATTGCAACCAATATTTCTGCATCGCACAACCCTCAATCTTCGTTTCTTTCAATTTTATTATGAGGAAAAAGGCCTTAACCCATTTTATTTTATTCATGGGTATTTAACAATTCACACTTTCATTCGCCGGAAGTAATCAACTGCGATGCGAACATTATTTTCTCCTCATTTTATTTAACGCCTTCTCGAGAACATTAACTGGAAAGTTAATCAGAAAAATTATTCAGAGAATCTGCTCTGATGGAATGAAGATTAAGCTTTTATCTCCTTGAATACAGCGGCAAACGATTTGGATTTCTCTCGTGAATAACAATTGAGCCGTAGTATCACAGATACCCCGAGAATAACAAAAGAAATCTTCTGGTACTTCTTGTTTTTTCTGTGGGCACTCCAAGAGATTACGGAATAAGAAAAAGATTATGAAAAAAAAAAGCACTAACGAATAGTCTTCTAGAATCTAGAGTGCTAATCGCCGATTATTCATTATATTTTCAGGTGTACTTTCAGCCGTACTTTATGCTGTACGGAGAGGTGTTTGCTGACGACATAGACCCACCTTGTGGCGAGGATCCCTCGCAAATTTCGTGCGTGACAGGTAATTTTCTGCAGCTGTCCATTTCAATTCAAATAATGCTAAATTTTCCAGGACATTGGGTCACCCCCATTACCATGTCGATGTACCTGTTAATTGCGAACATTCTATTAATTAATTTGCTCATTGCGGTTTTCAATAATATTTTCATTGAGGTCAATGCTGTTTCGCACCAGGTAGGGTGGCAAATGTGCCAAATTTTATCGGCTGCAATTCAGCAGACAATTAGCTGCAAATCAACAGTCAATTAGTTGATGCTGATAATTAATAATATCTATTTTTCTCGCCCGTATGATTTTAAATAGGTTTGGATGTTTCAACGGTTTACAGTCGTCATGGAATATCAACAGAAGCCCGTTCTACCCCCACCCCTAATTGCATTCTGCCACTGTTATTCTCTGCTCAGATATTGCATTCAGAAAGCCAAAGGTAGACTTAATTTGGTAATCGTAATGCGATCAAAACTGAAATTGTGAAATTTTCCCCAATTCTCTTTTAAGGCTTAGAGATTCAGCGTGACAATGGGCTTAAGTTGTTTCTAGAGAAGGATGACCTTGAACGTTTATACGACTTCGAAGAGGAGTGCGTTGAAGGGTTCTTTCACGAACAGGAAATAATCCTCAACCAATCTACCGAGGAACGAATTAAATCAACTACTGACCGCGTAGAAAATATGTCGCAGAAAATTGAAGATATTAATCAGAAAGAAAATGTGCAAACAGCCACAGTACAGGTAAACATCGCGTTTTATGCACGAGGCTGTTATTAACATAAAATATTTTAACGAAATATGTATATTAAGAGGCTTTTGGTTTCCATAAATATCCCCATTAAATTTTTCTCAAGTGATTTATGAATGCAATGAATTGGCGGATCATAATTTCACTTTAAAAGTTCCAACGCCTTTGGTAAATAAGTTATATTCCCCGAAAATTTATGATTATTTGATATAATGAATTTTTATTATTACTTTCTACAAATAAATTTTTTTATAGAGCATTGAGTTCAGGTTAAGGAAAATGGAGGAGTCGGCAGACCAAATTCTTTCCCATTTAGCAGTGATACATCGCTTTATGTCGACGCATACTTCCTTGCAAGATAATATCCAGGAGTCAACAAGTAACGTCTGCCCGGAAATGAGATTACGGACTGTATCTGAAAATGACAGCACACCTTCTTTCCAGGTTAGTTATATTAAAATTCTACAAAATATTTTGATCAGTACTATTTAATACGAACACTGTGATTGTCTCCGACGACTTTTTGTGAAATTGGAATTTTTTAAGGCAGAAAACAAAATATGATTCTTATCCTTGCATGAATCATCGCTGGTATTCATGGTCCTAAACTCATCTTAGCAATACATTTTTCTTTTCTGAAGCAGATCATTGCTTTCATTTATTTTTAGAATTTCTTTATTATTCGATTTTTTCAGGCCTTATATTATCTCTTTTGCTACTATACAGACATAAACTATTAACACACAAATTCTCCAAAATTTTCTTTATTTCAGACAGCACTGCAACCTTTACTTGGCGTACAATTAAACATCAGTCACAGTGTTAATAAGGTTCGACATCATTTTTCCTTACTCGTTTCACATTTTAAAATCATTGCTGCTCTTGTTTTCTGCCTTTTTTGAATATTGGATTTTTGTATGCTTAATTGAAAATTTATAAATTTACTAAAGACGAAATCAACTTTGTGGAGAGAATTTTATTCACAAAACAAAATAATTTTGTAGATTCGAATCCTGTTTTTATGCGTACATTGATGAAATTAAAGGTGGCCGTCATTTTTGTGATGTCTGAATTTTTTTTATTTTTCTCCTTGTATGATGAAATTTATATGCAGTATGCGAAAATATGCTTCTCGAAAACCATCGAAGATAGAAAGATGGGCCCGAAAATTAAATCTATAGAACATTATATTTTGTTGGCCTAGAATGACCATGAAAATGTGCAATTTTTGAGATTTTAAAGAACCCTGCAAAGGTGACACGATGATTTACTAAGATATCGAGCAGTATATTATTAAAAATAATTTCTTTTGTTTATAAATTTAACGGCTATAAAAAAACATGATTATTTATTATTCACAATGAAGTTGTACATGACCGAAAAGTGAGAACTTTTAAATAGTTTGTAAAATTTATTTTCTTTAGGGACCTAAAATTGAGATCCATATTTATCTTGAATTTATGTTATTTAAAGGATGAATGGTTTAAATGGTTAAAAAAACTTTTACAAAAACTTCTAAACCCTTCTTAAATATTACCGTTTCTTCTAAAATTATATCGACTTTCAAATATTATAATAGTTGAACCAAAAAGTTTAGTTTAAAAGTTCTGGAAATATATTCGGAACATTTTTAATCCTTTTTTAGTCCCTGCTAATTTCTGGACATACATATTTATATTAATTGAATATTAATTATTCCTAAGCTACTAGAACTAGACAATTGATAAAATTTAAAAAAAATGTCATGCAGATTTTATAGCATACATATATTTTTAAATTGTGCCAATTACCGACTTAAAAATATATATGTTTGTAATTCCGAATACATATTTTCAATTTCACTAATGCACATATAAAAAACTCTCCTGGTCCAAATTGCTTACGACCTTTTAAGCTCAGTTATGTATGTAGGTAACAAAGTACATATGTACTCATTTTAATGGAAATTTGAGTCAATTAATTAAATAAGTTGTTGATTTTACAATAGTATGACTTGTTATAGGATTTGTTTAACTATTCACATTTTTAAAAGGTGAACACTCGTCGAAAGTTCAATCGGTCTTTAACCGAAGTTCGTCCCGACGCCTACATTTTTGATGAAGGAACTCACTTCGAAGTTGTGCCCGTGCCTGAAGAAAATGAACTTTTAAAATCCCACGAAGCCTTGACCGAAACAATCACAAGGAAGACTTCGGTACAGTCGGAGGACTCTGACATATTCCCATCGTCGCCCCATCACAAGCCCTCCATAGAGTCGGTCAAGAAACCACCTTTCCTGAACGTCCGTCAGGAGACGACCACGAGCACCGAGAGCAAGGACACCTTAACACCTCTCGGGAACGAGGACGATCACACCTTGGTGGATGAGGCAATTTCTACTGAAAACATTGTCGATTTGAATTATGAAGGTAACTTCTCTTCGTGTTTTAATCCTGCCACGGCTAATTTATTTTTGTATTTTAAGCGGGGCTCAAGCAAAGAAGTGGTCTTCGACAAAGGAATTCTTCGATTTGTCGACGAAATTCTGAGAGTTGTTCGAATTATGATATCAATCGATCTCATACGAGCCTACACGCTGGGATGTCAAGGCGGCAGTTGAGTCTCACGCAGTCTGAACCCGAAAGCACCAATGAACCAGGTAATTAATTATAAAAGGTTTCAGTGTAAATTTAATTAATTTTTCTAATTTGAATATTAATAGTGAAACCCGTGATACCTATAAAACCAACAAGAAATTTGCTGCTGCAGTTTCACGCCGAGTACACCTCAATTACGGATGAGTTGGAGAGTGTCTGCCATATGATTGCTTCTCCAACAACGTCCTTGAAAGGTAGGTTAAGGAAAAAACTCGCTAAGTTTACTCAAGCGGTGCCTTTTCCTAAAACAGGCCCAGTCGATCGGCCAAAAAATCTAAACGAACTCTCGAATGCTGAGTTTGCTGCTTTTATTGAAAAGCAGCACCTGAAGGAGTGCGAGGAGCATGATTATCAAATTTTAGAAGGGCTATTCCAAGCCCGCGGGTCTATTGATGGTACCACCGATGAATCCACTGAAGTAAGTTTTGACTATTGAATTGTGAGTCGTTCAATTTGCAAAATATTTAATATCGTTAGTTATATTTAAAAAGATATTAAGCTGTTCACACCAATTTATCGTAAACTACTCTTTGAATGAAAGTAAACAATTATTTTACAATTTCTTATAGCATTACTTATGCAAACTATCAAGAATATATAAGCAGATCTTTATCATTATATATTCATTATTAACCAACCAACCAAAAAAGACTCGAAATTTCATAGATAGTACATTTTGAGGAGTGATTTTTCAAAAGGGCTGGGAATTGAAATACGCCGCTTTTTTTCTAGCCTTTGCGGAAATACACCTACATACATACTTACTAAAAGTTTTCTCTTGATAAACTTATATTATATTGAAACTTCAATTTCCTTCATATATCATGTTTAAATTACATAATCAAAACAGGTGCTTTTTCCAGTAGGGCGTCGTAAGTGTTATACCACATATGAAATAATTATTATCTTAAAATATACAAAGCCTCAGGCAATTATTGGAACTATAGAACAATTTTAATTGAATTGAAGTTTTTAAGCCCTCACCTACATACATACAATGTACATATGTACCTATAAGAAAAAAATTTAAATTATATTAAAAGGGCATTAATTTTACTTTGAAGGCCGCAGAAAACGTAAGTAAATTAAACGCTATTTTTAAAATGTTTACTTTAAAGAAAATAAGCCCTTCAAGAATTGAAGGAAAAATATAAAAAGAAAATAGCTCCCTGAGGAACAATTTTAAACACCAGCACCGTTAACCGTGAGGTGTGCTTAAAATCAGAGAGAAATTAACTTAAGCTTTTATAAATTTTAAATCACGCAAAAATAGAGGAAACAATTAAAATGCCCACTAACCTTTCGTTTCGTCCTCTTCTTGTTTTTCTTCTGTCTTCTGTCTTCTTATTCCCAACCGCGAAACACTTCAAAAACACCAACAAATGCACTTTTCACCAAATCACTGTTTCACTTTTTGACAGGCCCTTTTTTCACTAAGAAAACAAACACTTCACCTCACAAAACCACTATTTTTTAATCGAAATCATAGATCGCGATAAATATTAAACAAATAAACGGAAAAAAAATTGAATTGGCTTAGGTTTCGAATTTTGCTCGTAGAATGTTTTCCAGATTCAAAGCAGTTTTTTGTAGTTAAGTTTTTATTTCTCGGATGGACTGCAATTTTTACCCAAAGTCGGTACGAATTCTTTGTTTTTTATTTTCGAATAAACCACTCGATTTTTCACTCCCGCATCCCGCCGCCATTTTATTCACCAGTTCATTGTACGCCCGAAATTTAGTTCACGACTGACTGACTTACTCCGAATTTCCGTCCAATGGAGATTTTTAACAATTTAAGTAGGTACTTTACGTCGTAATTTCGCGAATAAATGCATAACCTCACCGCCCGCGCCGTTTGAAAGAGTATCTTGAGGTAATTTAAAAATAAAAATTATCGAAGTTACTGCAGTCCAATGTCCACCCACACAGTCCGAAAACACTTCACGAACTGAGAGAACACTTCCAGTATAACTGTAACTTCCACTAGAAATTTGAAACGAGGGGAAAAGAAAACGAAAAACTACCGCAAAATTTATGAGAGCCTCCAGGGATTTGATTGAAAAATTGCAACGGATATTTTCTACATAGCGCGATTATTTTTCGTAAAAATCACTTAACATAATATTTATATGAGCACCACGGACATTTTTGTTTATTTTATTTATGTAAACTTAATAAAATTACTTAAACCGCGGCTGAAGAAATGCAATTCACGATCGCTCACTGCGAAATGACCGGACGAAGTTTGGAACGGTAGTGGAAGGGGAAATTTATTCCAACGCCTTGCCTGTTCTCATTCATTCGGGCGGAGCGGAAATACAAAAATTGACCACTGAAATCAAACATTTGGAATGAGCAGATCTGCAGATCGAGTGTGAAATTGATTGAATTGATTCGCATTGAAATTGAATTGACTGCTTTTCATGGAAAATGCTCCACTGGCTCGAAAATAAATTTGTCATTGCTGAATTTTTGCATATATGTATGTATTTGAACTTTACAGAAAAATTGTAATTATTACTTGAATCCAACGCGACTTTTAAAATTTCATTTCAAAAAAGAAAACCCCTGAGGGATTTAAGGAAGCAAATACCGCCAGAGCAAAACTTATATAAACGCCCCTATACTCAAAAAACCAAAACCATTGCATTTCCCACCCTGTATATAACTTCCACCCCTCTAATTTAATAGCACTCCGCAGTTTTTTCATCCTTAATAACCAATTGAACGATTCATGCAATAAAAACCCTTGAACGTCTTAGTTCCTTTTGAAATGACATAATCAAATAGCCTATTATCAGATATTCCTACAAAAAATTGAACATCCATCTGAATAATAATGAAACACTACCTGAGAAATTAAATTATTCTTTTGATAAAGATGGTTAACCTCTCAATTGACTACTCTATGGTTACTTTATTATTATTATTCCATGTTAAACAAAATTTCAGTAATGAGGAAAAACGTTTAAGATCTCTTTACAGTAACTTTTTTTTTTTAATGTATATATAGTGTTATAGTGTGTTGATCTAATATTATAATGCGCTTAAAGATTTCATTCTAACATATTTTGTATTAATTGGAACAAATAAAAACATTTGGAAATGTGCCCTTTTGGTGTAAACTACAGGAAATAAGGCTGTTTTGTAATGAAACAGTTGGAAATATGCCCTTTTGTTGTAAAATTTTATTATTATACCACAGATTTTACTCCACACTTAAAAATAGTATATATAAAGGTTTCTTCAGCGACTATAGAAAATACATCTTTTTTTATGAAATTCTAAAAATGTCTAACAATAACACACAAATTAAGTGGAAATGTGTCGTTTTGTGTGAAACTGCGATTTTTGATCACGAGTTTCTCTTAGAAATCTATGTCTTTTTTGTAATATTTTTTCACTAGAGGATACATTTCAGCATGATAACGGTGATAGCTTTCTTAGGTTGTTCAAGGTCATATGTTGAAATAAGCCCTTTTGAAAAATCACTCCTCATTTATGAAATAGAATCAAAATATACCAAGAACTATTCATTTTTACTACTATATCCATACAATTATTAGCTTTTGCGTTAATTTCTAGATAATGGAAATGAAAAGATTATGATAAAAGTAATGTTCTTCTTTAGTTGTTAACAATAAATTGGTTGAAAGGGCTGCATTGTATTATTAAATAATCGACATCACATTTACTTCTTCGGTTAGACGTTTGAATTAATTTTATAATGTTTTGCTATAAAACTAAATTTTTATTGAACCTCTAGGCTGTATCTTTTGATTTCACGCAACGTTATCCTCTGAGACGCGAGACCGCAATCGAATTATCGCCATCGAAGCCACCCGTGTCAACGGAGCCCGATTTTGGGATGAAGAATGAACGAGGGGTCTACAGCAGGCACTTATCTGCGGATTGTCAAGCCCCAAGAACCCAAACGTCTCCGCATGGATACATGCGAACAACCAGCGACTTTTTGAATCCAACACCGACGGACACTAGGATTTTTAAGAAGTCCAGCGAAAGTCTCCAGAAGAACTCGAGCACAGACACCGACTACTCGGTGCAGCCGTATAAAGTAATCAAACAAGGCTCAAACGACACGAACACTTCGATGACCGGGTCCTTCAACATCGACAACTCGTCGATAACGAACGAGCTATCCTTGGACGCCGAAACGAGCAACACGACTGTGATTGAAGGAAGAGGTCCTTTAAGGACCTCGTCCGTGGGCACGACGGACATCCGGCCTAAGGTAAGTGAGCTTCCACCACCACCCCCGCGATCAGCGATGCTGAAGAAGCAGTTCAGCATGGATCAGTCTAAATATTCACCTCAAAGAACGGTTTCGGAGTCTGACAAGGCCGACATAGCCACAAAAGGCTCAATATTGAAAAGTTCACTAAAACCGCCGACAACCTCCAAATTGGGAATGAACATCTTGAAGGAGAGCAGCTCAAGCACCGAGGAGTCGAAGGATGAACGCGGAACCATTCCGACCATAAGCACAAACCTCGTTCAGGACGAAATCGCTAAGTTGTCCTCGAATATCAAAAGCAGCACAGAATCGGAAAAAGAGCCACCGTACAACGAAACAATGTGCTGATTTTTAGTTATTTAAGGTCCCTTCGGGGTTTTATTTTATTTTAACTATTTAAAGAAAAAAATGGACAATTGTAAATAGCGTTTAATAGGCACTTTTATTGATTGCACCTCTGCAATAGTTGCTATTTTATATTTCCTAATCATAATTATTACTTTTGGGATACACTTTAAGTAGAACGCATGCCAAAAGAGGAATTTTTTATACCTGCTTTATTTTTGTTCACTTTAAGAGGAATTATAGAAAAATATATAGGTATTAAAAATATTATATGTAGCTAAATTGGCGGCACATTAAGATTTTAATTAAGAATAATTTCCCAAATATGTTTATACTTATTAAGATATAATTTTCTAGCAGTTGCATTAGAATAGGAACTTTTTCCTATTTATTTAGTCAATTTTTGATTAAAATTTCCCACTTATTATCTTTTAAATCTTAAAGTTAAAATGTATTATGTAATATAAATATTTTTTTGGACAATTTATATATGGAAAGGGTCTCCAAAAATCCCAACGATTTCCGTTAATCGAAAACCAAAAATTATTTATTAATTTAAGAACCATAAATGGTAAAAATATCTTTTAAATTATTTGACATAGACCTGAAATTCTAACTCGGGCAAAATATTAAATTTTGATTTTAAATTCGCTTTAATTCGCAATAGAAATAAATTATATTTGTTATTTTAACTAAGTTTCTTTTAATAGAAATTTCCCACATTCAAATAAGCACCAAAATCACTATTTTTATTAAGTACTTTCTTAAAAAAGGTGCCAACACAAACCGATGCGAGCTAATCCAGTGGTGCTTACAATTAAAAAATTCTTCAGGTCATCTTAAAACACCATTCACTAGTTTATTCTAATTTACTTTGATTATAAATGTTTTAATCATCTATTTAAGTAAAAGTTGTTTTTATTCCATTGAGTGAGAAAAATCTCTAAATATTATGAATTTTGCCAGAAGTATTTAATCAGTAAAAGTGCCTACCGATAATTTATCAAAAGGTGAACACAGTTTAATCGTTGATTAGTAACCATTTTTATACAGAAAAACAAAAAAAATAATTGTACATACCGGTTGTTGTCTTTTACATTTTTGTATATTGCGCAGAATGAGGTTGTCATTTTAATTTTGTGTATTTTATTTCTATTTTGTATATTCTGCCATTGTTAATCCAGGATATATGTATGTATGTAAATCCTCGGATAAAATTTTACAAAATAAATTACAGTGTACTTATATAATAAATAGCTAAGGCTAGATCCAAAAAGGGATGCAGCAGAGAATTGTTGAACTTTGTTAGCCGACATTATATTTGAAAGTTGGATTTTTGCAAAGTCTTTATCGAAAAGTGATTAATGTAAATTATCGCATATCTATGGAATTGTAAGGAGAATGTAAAGTAAAAAGTTTGTGAGATGAGGAAAGTTCGTGCAAAACAATTGACAGGTATATTTACGTGAAATGTTTTTATAGACTTGATAAAGTAATTTTTCCATATCATTAGGCAAATTGAAATCAGAAAATTAGGCATAAATTTTGTAATTTAACTGTGAACGAAAATTAAAGTGATCGCGAGTAGTTGATTGGATATTAATTAGTGTGCATTGAGACACAAAATTGAATGTTCCAATAATTCCAATTAAACTGGGCTCAAATCCTCGTGAAACCTGAGAACCGTCTTATCGAAGCATAAAAATATAACATCGGTTTAAAGTGATTTTGGTTCACATAAATTGAATTAATTATCGAATTCCAATTAGATAGCAAAGGTGGAGTCGAGCTGTCGTCTTCGAGATGTTAATGTAAATATTGAACAATATTTACTAGGGTTACTTGAAGCAAAGAACGGAAATCACGATTTGGGCCCTGCATTTACAGACCAAAGTATGTTTTTAATAGTAACTTTTAATTGTGAAATTGTACCATTGTTGTTTACAAATTTATTAGCATTATTATTCTTATTTATTGCTTTTAAAGTAATTTTAATTTCAACAAATTTTAAAACATTTTTAAAATCGGATATATACAGTGAAATTTTTTAAATTTCAGTATGATCATAGTAAAATTTTACTACAAATTGTTGGAACATAAATTGATCGTTTTTTAGGAAAAATTGGGAGCAACAATGAAAAAAAAAATAATGGTATCTTAGTGTTTTTGATTTCAAATTTTCTTAAAGTTAAATTATATATACGTATATGTTAATCAAAATTTCTAGTGTTTAAATTTAAGGGAGGGAAATTCATTGGATTGGTAAAAAACAAGTTGAGGTGTTGCATTTATAACGTACTAATTTTTGGAACTTTCAAAACCGAATACAAATTACAATTCTATTATTTAAGTTTAAATTATTTAAATTGGAGTTCACTTATATTCACTTATAAGTGCAGAGCTCCTTATAGTGCAAAATCAAAAGTTTTATGTAATTTGAATTATTCGTTCGTAATAATTTCAACGGTTCTTATTTTTATATTTAATCAAACAAAAAAATTGATTTTTTAATTATTAGCTTCAACACTTCAACTTGTTGCAATTGAATACCGATTTTATTTAAATTTACTATCAAATTGTAATTTAAGTATTGAAGAGAAAATTGTGTAAATGAGACGTGCCGGCCTTATTTCAGGTGACGCCTTAAACTAAAATCAAATGTTTCAATCAGCACTAAAATTGGATTACTGAATTCCTAATTTGCCAACAATTTATAAGCTAAAACTGCCAAGTGAACCAAAAGCTGTTATTGTTAACAAATTTATTTTTGAAAGAAAAGCCCAAAATAGATAAAGATGGCATTTGAAATAAGGTTTGTCGTTTCAAAATTTTTAAATTTTCTTAGTACCTACGTGTAAGTTATGCAATAAGCAAGCAATTTTTGTCTATTGGCGCTCAGTGGAAACGGTGGAAATTGTTGAAAGATATTGAAAACGTGAACAAGGTACTTAAAGCGATGGAAAACGACTGATTTTTAAAAATAAAATTTTAAAATTGAAAACGAAAATATGAAACAAAACCAAAAAACAAAAAAGGCTAAGAAAACGATTGGTAAATTTATATATAGTAAAAATAGAGCAAGAAAACCAATGCTTAAATTTGAGACAATATTATAAAAAGTCAAAAAGTATAAAATGAAGTAAGCAATAATAATAAGAAACTCCTCAAAAGATTTCTTGTGAGTTCTCTGTTGTAACTAAACAATAAATTAATTTCTTCTTCGAGCTCTTCTTCTTTGTACGATATAATTTTTGGCTATTCGTTCTGTAACAAAAATAACACTAAAAAAAGAAAACACATTTGCCGACCACATATCTAAGAAAAAAACTAAATCAGCCTGTATTTGATGTATCTGAATATTTCATATCTACTAGCTAGACACCACGTGGATGTTCAAAACCAGCATTATACTTGTAAAACAATGATACAAATTGTGTTTAAGTAAATAAGTTTTTTACACCAATTTCTTTGTAACGATGTAGCGTATGTATATGAGAAATAAGTGAAAAACTAGAGGTGTTACGTTAGAAAGTAAGGAAGACTTGTTTTTGTACTATATTGCATTTTTTTCTTAATTTGTTATACAGAAATCGGTACAATTGTAAGAAATTGTGAATTTAAACACGCTCATCGAAGTTATTCATTTTAAAATGTTCGGAAAATAAAGATTTTGTCTTTTAATAAATTTCATTTTTCAATTTTTTAACCCTTGCTAAATATTTTTCGAGTTTTCTGAAAACAGTTTAGTTGTTGTGATTGATATTTCAGAGTGTTCAAAGGATTCGTTTTCATTTAAGCCCAAGGTACACCTAATTCTTCCCATTTTCGAAATACATAATTGAAAAATCAATTTAAATAATTTACTAAAGTCATAATTTATTTCTACGTTTTATTTTTCGATTATTATTCTACATGTTTTTTACAATTTTAAAGTATTGGTACAAAACACCCATTTTACAAAAAAACCGACTACAAATTATTTTTGTGGAAGGCTGTAACAAAAAGAGAGTTACATATGTAAAAATATTGCCTACGGCTTCTTAACCCTTTCACGTGCAACAAGTCATCCAGAGACCCACAAACATGGTGGTATAAGTCCACTCTTTTAAAATATCATTTTTACAACTTCTCTAATTAAATCGTCTCTTGTAGGTAACCTTTCTGTAAATTTTTGAAAAAGTGTTACACCACAGGACCATATAAACCGCAGCAGGGGCGATTTTTTTTTAGAGTTCCACCCACTGGAGAACCTCAAAAAGAGAAAAACAAATTTAGCCCTGCTGCGGTTTCTGGGCTCCTATTACAAAATCCCGGAAATCGAGACTAAGAAAGAAATCCAGATTTTGTAACAGGAGCCCATAAACCGCAGCAGGAGCAAATTTTTTTTTTACAGCTCCACCTCCCAGAGAACCTGAAAAAAAAAATTTGACCCTGCTGCGGTTTCTGGGCTCCTGTTACAAAATCCCGGAAATATGTAGAGACTAGAAAATCCAGATTTTGTAATAGGAGCCCATAAACCGCAGCAGGTAGCGGACAAAAATGTTAAATTCTGAATTATTAACTTTAAAAATCTCAAAACCGCAATAACAATTTTCATCAAAATTCGACGAAAAGAAAAACATGTGCTTCAAAATGTTGAAAAACTTTAAGCAAACAAATTTTAATATTTACATAGGTTTGGGAGGTCGGTTAAAACAAATTTTTACCATTTTCTTAACATTTTTATTTCAACTAAACTCTAAAATTACAAATATTTTGCACTTATCTTGCTTAGGTATGCTTAAATACTTTTTAGGTATGACATCTAAATGTTATGTTCTTTAAACGGCTTGTAGATGTGAAAATGGCATGTAAAGTAACTAAAACTCTTACAATTAATTATTCCACAGCCTGTACAAGGAAATTTTTCCTTCGAAGTAAAATCGTAAAGATTTTAAGGTTTTCGAGAGTTACTCATCCTTCATCATCGCGTCATCTTCACTCGGTGCCTGTTGGCTCTGTCTAGTCAACCTCTGGAGTTCTTCCTGCTTGTGACGCCTAAAGAAGCCAAGCTGAAAAATGAGGCAGGTATAAGTATGAAAATTCTTAAATTTATGTTAAAAGATTAGTTTACCTTGTAAAGTCCGTAAGAAATCAGTACCAGGAGGAGAAGTCCACCCAAAATTGAAACGATGTACACCCAAATTGGGGTTGTGTAAAGTGGATGCTTTGAGATGATGTTGTATGGATCAGTCTTTTGTAAACTAATAGAAGAACTAAAAAATTCATATTGTAAATTAAAAAATTCGTTTCAATAAATTAAGTTTGAGGTCTCCTCACAGATTTTGATGAAACTTTATACGAATGTTGATTTAGTGTTGATAAAAGTACCAGGTATGCAAAATAAATTTTTCGATCACTAAAGTTTCCTGAAATTTTTTAATATTAATAAGTGAGCTTCTAAGGAATAATTGTTTATTTGGCGCCGACTCAAAATTAGTTACATTAGTTTAGGAGCTCAATTATTAAGATTAAAAAGATTTATTTTATTTTTCACTTTTTCAGTTTTTTTTTCGTTGGTTTCATTTTTTGTTAAAAAGCTTTTATAACTCCAAATGAACGTTCCAACAAAGTTTTATCAAAATCTATGAGGTGGCCTGAAACTCAAACTGTTTCAATTTAAATTTACCCAAGGTCATTTCCAATCCTTGAAACGTCTACAGAGGTTGTGATGATGAAGAATTCCTTGGGCTCCACCAAAATTCGATTGACTTTGTCCAGGTCAACGTCGTACTGGAGTCCAATGCTGACCGAACTGTCGCGGGGCAAGAAGTTGTGGACCCTCATTCTCGCCTGGATGCACGAGTTTTCCTCGGACTTGTGGCAGTCGAACAAAATCGTCCTGTTCGCCGGGAATGTCCCAATGAGATCATCGGACAACTGCGCACTGTACTCCGATTTGGTTACGGCCGGCTCAGCCATGCGTCGTCTTCTGGACATCACGTAAGTGTCTGAAGAAATACTTTTTATTAGTAAGGAAGCACCGAATTCAACAAAAAGGACTCACATTCGTCGTAAGTGTCCTGATCCAAAGGATACTTCTCCGTCGAGTGGAGCGAATCGAATGCCAGTCGCTGCATGTTGCTTACGATGGCCGAAGGTGTCGAGGATATTTCAACTGCGTTTTGAATGAGAATCACTTTGTTTTGGTAGAAGGAGACTCGCATCGGATTGTTGTTATGAGTCGCATTTATTGAAATACTGTTGAAATCTACAAGACTAAGCGCATCCGAGCTCGAGGTTTTGTAGGAAGTGGGAATGGAGATTATAATGTCCATTACCTTGATTCTACTCGGTCCATTATTACGTATCTAGATAAAAAAAAATCAATTTAGTACTTTCAACAATTATTTTTTTATTAATTTTAAACGTCTACCTCAAATTTGTTCATTATGGTTTGAACACCATAATTCTTCTCAAGCGTGAGTGGAGGTGTGACTGGAATTCTGAAAATTAAATTAGAACAATTTAAAACTATCGTTTATTGTATCAAATTTAACTTGAATATTAACCAGTGTAGAGATCTTTAAACATTTTTAAGATATAGCCCCAATACTAACTAATCTTTTTAAGCCTACAAATTTTACTGTGAGTCTACATATAATTTGCATAAAGATAAAACTAATTTTCAGAGGTAGAAATTTAACATAAAAAATTTATTATTTGTTAATCCTTGTTTGTCAAATTTTCCAATAAAACCAAATTTTTGTCGCACAATACTGCTTCTTATTTATTTTCCTCCATACCCCAGTTGGTAGAGTTGAATGACATGAAATTTCAAATTGGCCTATTTAATTTTGTGAAAGACGTTGTCCACTACCAATGTTTTATTATTTTAAATAACTTAAAGGGTTGTTAGAACCTTTTGGTACACCATAAGTAAATTAAATTTGCTAATGTTTTTCTCTGGTTGTACAGCTCTACTCCGTCTATGAATAATTTCTTAGCACATTTTACTATTATCAGGCACTTTTCGAAAAATCTTAGATTTATTTATCCGCCAATAAAATGTAAGCAATTTTTAAACGATCTTCACTACTAAATTAAAAACAATAAAAGAATTGATGCGTAGACGGGGAGCATTCAAATTAATAATATTTAAGTTTGTTTTACATTTGTATGAAATAAAGCAAATCGTAGTGTAGAAATAAATTTGAAATAAGGAATAAATAAATAAAAATTGAACTTACCCCACGGACTCAACTTCGCTAAACTCTTCCAATAACACTCTATCTCTGACTTCGTTATCTGCAGAGTTTTTCTCATCACCAGTACTAAAAGCAGTTGCGATGATATCAAATCCAGAACCTTCAACGTTTGATGTATCAAATGTTATAGCCAAAGTGTCCTATTTTTATTATTTTAGTAAGTAAATGCCTGATATATTTAGCATAAATTAAAATTACCTTATCACCCTTTTTAAGAGGATGACCCTGATTAAGATCACACAAAAGAACAGTGGCGTTCTGTATGCAAGCTGAGGGTATTTTACCAAATGGCATACTATTAGATGATGTCACGTTAATCTGAGGAAGATACGCCGTTTCGCCTTCATTTGAAATTTGATACTCAATCGTTATTGTTCTTGTACTTCCAATAACGTAAGGTGACCTGTGAAAGTAGTAAAGGATAGCATTCTTACTGAAAAATTCTTTATAACTCAACTTACTTTAATCCATTGCTACTAAGACGTAAATCTGCTACGCAAATGTCTGATTTACAACCTGTACTAAACACAAGTCTTTGGGAAACCGAAACGGGGTCCATTGGATCTACTGCGACACATGTTTCGCAAAATGCTGTTTAATATAATAATAATGATTAATTACAGCCTTTATTATAATTATAAAAGTTAACTTACTTTCGCTATCAGGAGCTCTACCAAGAACGTCGTAAGTCATTTCTAATTCTATAGGTTTGAATATGTCTGCAATGTTGAAACGGACATTGGCGTCCATTACGCGGCATTGGCCGTGTCTCCCAACAGTCTCATTAAATTGAAATTCATTGCTTCCCGAGGGGAACTTGACTCGCTTTACTTGAGAATCCGCAGATACTTTAAAAGAAACCATTTGACCAAGTATCCGCTTCGATGTTGTTTTCAACTGGTAGCAGAATTTCAAAGTGAACTTATTTTGGTCGATGCTCAGCACTTTACTTTCTGATGCGATAGATGCAATTATTTTTACGACTGGATACGCCCTGTAAATTAGCACAGCCTCAGCATTTGGTGCTCCAACCGCCAAGTCATTGAAGCCATTTCCATCAAAGTCTGCTCCTTTTGAAAGTCCATGCCCAAACATGTACGGCTTGTACTGAGTTTCTAATCGTGGTGACTTCAAAATTTGACTAGGTTTGTCGCGAAGACCATTTTCACTTCCTAAGTAAATGTACACGGTTCCGTCGTCTTCAAAGGGTGCCGAAATTGCAATATCTAAAATAATCAATAATTGCTTATAATTAAGTGTAATGCCGATTATAAGTAAAAGAAATACCATTGAAACCATCATGGTTAATATCTCCAAGTGGTGAAAGCACAGTTCCAAAGCGACCTGGTTTATCACTTTTTCCCAAATATAACTTTCCTGCTTCAAATGTTAACTAAAATTTACCAAAATTCGTTATATTACTAAATTCGATAGTATATTTTTGTAATAATTACATTTCCCTTGTTCATAAAAACGTAGACAGCTCCTTTATCATAATTCAAGCCAACAGCGTGCTGTGGAGCTGATATAATGACATCAGTTAGACTGTCGCCGTTCAAATCCTCTGTGATTACTGAATATCCAAAATATTCTCCAAATTGATTACCACGAAAAACGTAGAATTTTTGAATAGATATTTCTCCGTTTCGGCCTTTGATCAAGTCAAAAAGATAAGCCTAATCATAATGAAAATTAATTAAAATAAATTAAATACAAATTTATACATATTTTAGTGCAATATGAAAATTAGTCAGTAAAATAAATTTTAATTAATCTTTCAGAACCATGTAATGTAAGTTTAAATGGAATTGGGTACTTCATAAAAGATTTTGAAGAGTTCGTAGCCTGCGAAAAAATTTGTTTTAATTACTTTTTACAATTTTCTGATTTTTAATTCTTTATGGATATCCATCCATATTTCATCAGTACTTGAACAAATAAATTTTAAATTTATATTTGAAATGGTAGCTATAATTTTTTAAATATAGTATAAAAATTCTAAATAAATGGCGCAAATATGCTTTTGAGGATCTCTTTTTCTCTTTAAAATTTTTACCCGCCATAGAATTTTCGTTAGCTTTATGTAAGTATTTAAAATTATTTAAATACTGCAAAATGTGTACAGTATCAACTGTGGAAAAGTCTTTGTAAAATAACATTTTTTTCCTTTTAAACTGAGTTTCTTCTCTAACCGAAGTAAAAAGAGTTGTTTAAAGTCTATGTTTTGGGTTTTGAGGAGTAAAAATATTATGTCGAAACAGGTAAACAGGCAAAAAAAGATTTTCAAAAATATTATTGGATATCATAATCAACGCATATGAATATAAAATTTTAGAAAGAAAGTAAATTTCATCACCTACCTCACCCGCTTGGGAGTTTGCTTGTGGGGCTGTGGCTATATATAAAAGTCTCCTAGAATCATGTCCCTCAAAAAATCCTGATGCGACTGCGTAACCGAAATACGAATCATTAGCTTGAGCCCATGCATCAGGATTAGGAATGTCACTAACATATTCCACTGTAGCACGAACTTTTCGGATCATCACTCGATTATCACGTCGACTAAGACCCCCAATATCTTCCTCGATTTCTGGTCGATATCGAATTATAGAGCCTTTGAGATAAACATATTAAGTAAAAATATATTACTACAGAATTTTATATCTCAATTACCTTTCCATGTATGCACTCCTGGGGCACCGATAATAATTTCTTCGTTATTCTCAGTAAGATGAACGCTAATGCCCTGCTCACCAAACATGTGATAGAAATACTTTAATCCATTTTTCTCCTTTACCTGATTAGCTGCAGAATTATAGACAAAAGTAAATTTTAATGTTCGTTTTAAATTAAAGTTATTTCTATACTTTTCAATTTCAAAGGAGATATTTTTTCGTATATATTCGGTTTATCTCCGGCAGTGTCAGTGGTCCAGAAGCAGACTCCGTGCATCAAGTAGTCATTTGTAAGACTTACTAAACGACGAGGAGCGCACACCACAAGGCGGTCCTTTTCATTAGGACCCCCATCCATAGACGCCCCAAGCCACTGGTTGTCCTTCTTTTCCGAATCGTAGGTGTATTGGTTTTTTTCAATTTGCGTGTTTCCAGTATCGTCGAAAACGAATGGTTTGCATTGTTGCGTCTGAAGTGAACATTTATAAATTGCACCAGTTTCGTTCACTTTTCGTTGCCTCTCAAGGGTTGACTGTGCTCGTGGAGCACCAACGAATACGCTAGATAAAAATAAAAATAATCAATAATACTTTTTGCAATCAACTAATTTTAATAATTTTATATTTGGATATTTGTGCCCAAATAAGTGAAAACGATTATTAAAAAATAAAGTTCCTTCTAGATCCGTTTTTGAATTAGTAAGAAATAAAATTAAACATACAAAGTTGACAAAGATTGCAACTAAAATAAGAAAATGTTTTCCTATTTCGGCAGTCCAATCCGAACATTAATATATACATATATGTATACCTACATTGCAGCATTTAAAATATGTATTATAATGCATACCTTTTTTGCAGTTTCATAAGTGAAAAAATATGAAATCTTTTAAACCCTAAAAAACACAACAACATACGAGTAACACGATGTCGTAGTAGGAAATGTTTAAAAAAGAACAGATACATAATTTTTTAATTTTAATAATTAATTTTTGATTTTTACATAGAACTAAACCTCAAAAGCTTGGAAAATGCCACACATAATTTATAATTTATTGTGCAATTTTCTCAAAGGTAAGAAAATTTAACAAATTAGTCTAATTCTGTAAGAAAAGCGAATGCATTATTATATGATTATTTTCTGTTTGGTGAATCCTGGTGGGTTACTACATATGTAGACATAAATCAAAACAGTTTGAAAATCATTCTTCAATTTGCTTATTTAAAAATAGAAATTAATGAAACGTATATAATACATATGTATACCTACATATATATATACTATGTAATGTCATCCCCTGAAATATTTGTTGATTATACTCAAAGAACTCGCTTTGTACTGTATACGAACCAAATTCAAAATCATAGCCTAAGTCCATTGAAATTTTTAGTATACCTCCAATAAAGTTTCTAGAACTTATACCGGAAGTATGTTTGTCCATTGTGCGATAAAATTTACTAACGTCCTAATTTACGAAATCACAAATGATGCTAAATATCAAATTCTATTATTAAGTTGAAAGTTTTTTTAATTTAAATGTGTTCATGACCCACCCCATCCCATACCTAATAATTACTCATACTTTATTATTTTTGAAAAGTATTCTGATATGATAACAATGAAAAATAATCTCTATATCTTAACTACAAATAAACCCAAATATTTACTGGCCTTGAATTATGTGCAACATGTTGATTTAAAAAACCTGCTTCAGTAGGTAGAAAGTGGCGATGTTTACTTTGGAAGACTATTTAAATCTTGTCTAACTCTAAACAGTGTTAATATTTATAATTTATTTTCATCCAATTATACGATGACTTGTAAGAGTCTATTTAACTAAAAACAAATTATTGAAGATTTAAAACATGTTTGGAGGCATAATTAATAATTCAAACACAAGAAAAAATGCCAATTCAATGACTCACGGTTAAAGATTGATTCAGTGAATTTTTGCCGGTTCTACATATAAGAAAACATTTTATGACAAGTACTTCAACAAATAAAATTGGTTTATTTTAAGCTGAAACAAGTAAGTCAATTTCTGTTTATCGGAAACTGAAATTGGGTAGATATGTATACATAACTTTGTCGTATAATATGCGTTTGTTAAACATATACTTAGATTCGTGTTTGCAATACCAATCATTAGATAGGAGGTCTGTGCGTACATTATCTGCCAGCCAACGTTTCTTTGGGAAACTGATAAAAAACCAAGGAAAACTGATTTCTGAAATGACTTCATTGATTTCTTATGAAATTCTAAATAACCGCATGAATTCCTTCAATGAAAACTGAAAGCTGTGATATGTTATAAGGTAAGACACGATCGCATCTTAATGACTCATCGGTAAATTATGACCCTGCATTGTTTCGCTTCTCCTATATATTTATTTGAATTTGCGGTAACGATCACACGAAGCGACAATTTTATTTTCCCGTCTCACCTGGAGGATTTTAAGACTAGTGAAAATCCAAAGTAAGAACTGTGATATTTCGGCAGCTCTGTGGCAAGTTTCGGATCCAAAATCTTAACATTCGCCTTTGGAGACAAATTGAAGCCGACGACACAAGTTATTAAAGACACAGCACTGAGTAAACAAAACCCACATTTCAGCGACAACGCGGACATAATGAAGATCGCTAAGTGATTTTTAAGTACTCGCTCCGACTTACTGAACCCGGTAATGGTCACTAGGTGTGACTGAGGAACCCAATTTCAATTTCGCCGTGAAAACCTTCGTGTTTGCTTAAGTGGCTGGAAAACATTCGCTTGCGCTTAGTCGCTTTAAACTGAATTTTACGTTCGAAAAATAGACACTTTTTCGAAGACATGTATGACCAGTTCGTTATCAGCATAGATAAAATTTTATATAAGATTTTAAAGATAACAAGCGGCGGTAATGTGAGGGGAAGTATTTTTATGTGACTCATATCTCTCTTTTTCTGTTGTCGTGATTTCAACTGATCTCAATTCGATTCATTCATGAATATCGATTATGACATAATTTTGCGAGACTTTCAATTTTCAATAATATTTTGATTAACCTAAATGAAAGTATGCTAAGCTATCTTTAGTTTTGTTGCACCTGCACACTATTTTAGTTGGTGATATTACACAGTAGATATTCATATACATATACTCTAGAAAAACCTGATTTTAAATTTAACTTCATAAAAAATTCAAAAGAAAGCAATTCTGGTTGTTATCCATTGACTGTTCTGAAATTTTCAATTCATTCGTTGTTTTGTCTTGCGAATTGTGATGTTAAATCATTATGTTAAATATTCTTTGCAATTTTAAAAAAGTTAATCTAGAAGTTATTTTGTAACAAGAAGTCAATTTCTTAAGAAGTGAAGCAGAAAAATTGCTTCTTAAAGGTTATCTGAAAGCTTTATAGTTTCTTGAAAATAAATAGGCCAAGGGGAGTGGCAAGATGGGGTTGTGAGTAAGGTGGGGTATGAATTGACACTACACCTAACATAAAAATTGATTTTAATAATATTTATCAAACAGAATTTTCGATTTGTATATGTAGAATCACCAGAAGTAATAAAATGGGAAAGTTAATAGACAAAGACGAATTTCTACTTACTAAAACTTCATTTTGCCCCGAAGGCAAGAAATGCCAATTTAAATATTTATGTTATTTGTTCTACATTAGAAAAACCGTAACGTAACTTGAAATATGTTCCTATTATACCAATTAATCAAAAGCCTGATAATCAAAAATTCGATCAATAACGCTAATCAGTCATTAAACCCTATTTACCACATTTTGCTTTACAATGCAATTAAAAACAACAAGATTTGCCTGAATTTACAAATTCAAGTTAAGAAAACAACGAATTTATTTACTTTAATTTAAACTTAGAAATTCCTCAAATATGGAACTCAGAAAATTTAAAAATTTTTTTATCTCTACTGAAAAATTTCTATAAGTCAGGGAGATCAGCTATGCATCATTTAAGTTATTGTTTTTTCAATTATCTTTATTTAACAGTTTCTTAAAGTAATGAACATGAGACAGAAATTTATGAATGGAAACCAGACGCTCGTGAACGGAAAATATACTTCCGCCTTATTTCCATTTCTTGTACACTGAGTTTACTTTACGATCGCTTTCAGACTACTCTTTAATATAAAAAAAAACTCGTCTTTTTTCAGGTTTATTTTTTCACGTGGGATGTTATTATCAATCAATCCTCAAATATCGAATATTCATTATTAAAAAGACATTTAAATCAAAGCTTTTTAATATAATATAGGAATCGTTAATATATTATTGGTATCTGTTCAATTAACAATTACAAGTTTTGAAATAACATATACGAGTAACGAATTCAACAGGAAATATTCACTTTATTTATTAAGCACATTTTGCTGACGCTAATTTAGATAATTATATTTCCTTAACTAATGAATTGGTTTAAATGGGTTTTTATAATGCCTTTGAATAGCGGGCAATCCACAATTGATTAAAAACGCTCCAATAATTTTAAATAATTCGAAGAATTTTAGACACAGGCACATTTATTATTGCATTAATTAATAGGGACTTATAACTTCCATAGCCAATTAAAGATTTAATGCTTGTCATATTATGAGTAACAATTACCTCTGGAATGTACGTTGAAAGTATGAAAGCAAAAGCTAGTTTATAGAAAATGCTAATTTCACCTATTGATTGCAAGGACGCCAAGTTGTAATAACTAGAAAAGAGGATGAAAGTTTTGTAGCAAGGCGACCGAGTTAAGATTTTTATTTATGTACATAAAAACAGCTGTAATAATTTCGTTCAACTTATTTCCGCACTCATGAAAAGTAAAGTGCGCTATGAAAACCGCTGGCGTTTTCTCAATTTTTTATACGAAACATCTTACGTAGGCAAACAAGTGAATTCAAATGAAGCAGAACTTTCATTTTTTTTTTAAAGTTGATATGTATGTAGATAGAAAGAAAAGTCAAGAACACTTTCTTTGATAAAATTGATATAGAGTGCAGAATGTGCTTGGATAGCACCGAGGAACGGAAACGAGAATTTGCTAAATCTACCCAGCGAAGAGACAAACAAATGACAACACCAAACGCACCATGAGATAAAAATGTAAACGCAAAATTCTAAGGTTCCGGTCTGTGACTTGGAAATGTAATGACCAACGCACCAACGACAAACTGGCGCAATTGCGTGTAAACGACCATGCGATAAGAGACCTTACAGGGAATTTAAATAAATTGATTCATAGAACAGACCCCATGGAGAAAGTGACTAATCAAATTTTTGCTCGTTACGAGTCATCCCATGCTTTTGATGTCTCATCCGTGAAACAGAAAAGTTAAAATACCCACCTTTCGTAGCGTAAATTGATCGTAAATCCAAAGTAGGAGCTCCTAATTTTTGGTAAAAACGTCCTTAGGGCTGGTTCCCTTATCACAATATTTGGTTTAGGAGAATAGTTGAAACCACTCACACTAATCACAATTAGGCAAAAACAAATAACTGATACACGAGACATTTTTTGAGCCGTTAATGAATTCACATTTATTCACAAAAATTTTTAATATACCGCGATACCGCGACTTAATCCCATTAAGCGAGCTATTCTCAGGTGTTTCTAAGATAACTGAGACGAGCGTCTTATCTCCGTAAAGGTGTCGCCTAAGACTGTCTTTAGATCAATCCGGGGATGCCTTCGCGGAGATCTCTGCCTCCCAGTCGCAAAGTCTTACAAGACTCTTCCGAGTTGTGATTAATCGCGGTTTCAGACGAAATTTACGAAAGTTTTAAGAAGGCGCGCGTACGCTCGTAACAAGGTATGAATCACTGACCGGTGCTCGCGATTACTTTTTCGAAACGTGACGTAGTCTTCGCTGGTTTCTTGGTCAAATGCCCGGTGGAATTCCTTTTTTATTGGTCAACGTCGTCGTTTACACCGAAGACGCTGGCTCCGAGCCTCTTAAGATGTTGCGTAACGAGGAGCATCTGATGGATTTCGATTTGTCTTCTCATAGCCACAACAGCCGCTGAATATCTCAAGTGCTTTGTACTTGGCGCTTGATTTGTGACTGCGCCTACCGAGATTCAAAAACCGCCGTCTAGACTCGGCTGGGTCTAGTATCTAAATCTAGTATGCTAATTGATATTTTATGACGGGGCAAGTGTAACTCGACTATCAAAAGAGCGGTTGGCCGCTTCCTCCGAGAGCGCCCCTTTCTCACGCCTCTGTTGGGTGATAATCATTGATAAATGCAACTGACTGCCACTGGACAGCATTGCACTTTTTTAGGGAAATAAAGCCCCTCCGGAGACGCCCTCGTCGACCCCTCCCTCGCTGGTCATGAACTCCATTAAACAATTAAACTCTGATTGATGTGTCACTTAAATCAAATGGGCCACGAATGCACCACCGACTGTTTATCGTCGGAAATTTTATGCGATTAGTTCTGATTTAATAACGCGGTAGGTGCACTTCGCGTGGGGACGGCACACTCTGGGGATAGTTTTGTTTGCTAAATACCGGCAAACAATGTTATCACAAACACGCTTTCATAACTCGTCAACAAAGCAGCTGCTCTTGTTACCGGTTGTAAAGTTTAATATAATTCGACGAATTCTTTTGATAAAATTAATTCTTTTAGTTAGGAGTCCAGAGAAGTGTCTGCATCTACAGTAAATGGATTTTTGTAAAACTGCTAGAGTACATAGGTGAAATTTTTGGATTTCAATATTTTCTTAAAGAACATAATCTTGGAAACGCTTTCAAAATTTCAATTGATACGAATAGATACAGAGACTATAAAAGTTCCATACAAAAAATACAAAATTACAATCAATTTATTATTAATAACTCTTAATGAAGAAGTTATTCGGACTAAAGTTATAGAGTACCGAGGGGGCCAACTAACGGCGACCTTTGCTTTGACCTTAAAGTCAAGGATCAAGGTAATTTGAAGAATCAATTTTTTAAATGGGGATTCCTACTTCTGACCCCGGAAATGGAAAGAGCGAAAAATTTTATGTTTAGATATTCCATTGATCCTGATTTTAAATTTGAAGGTTAAGGTAAAAAAAAACGATGCATCCAAATACCTCGAAAACTGCCCGCCTTGAGAAAACATTTTTTCAATCAACCTGCTCAAACTACTCCTTTATCGTTTTATTTTTAAATTAAATTTTTGTTTCTATTCACTACCTAAACGAATCGAAGTAGTGCCAACAAACAACATAAACAAAATAAAGCTTGTTTGAAAGCGGTCCCTCTGAGGCTTCTAACACCAAGCCGCATAATTTAATTAGTAATAACTGAATAAAAGCGCATACATTTTATTACTTTTATTATTAATGTTTTATTTTAGTACTTTTTTTTTCCTTTACTTAAAAGCGGCACATACATTTTCTTAGAAGTAGTTTTTTAAAACAATTTATTCTTCACGTAGAACTTTTCTATAGAAACATAATTTTGTTTAAAAAAGTGAGTGTTGAAATGTACAAAAGTAAGAGGATAGTTTTTAGGTTGTACTTTTAAAATAAAAACAACAAATATTGATGTATTATTCTGCTTTCCATTTATTTCTTTTTTTCATTCAACTTTATAACTGTTAATCTATCAGTCGTCTTACCACAAGTTAAATGTATGGATTTTAACAAGTTATGTAAATATTTAGCTAACTAAATCTACAGTAATTACGAACAAAGTTAAAAGCAGTGCAATAAATAAATAAGTAAAAAATAATAATAAGAGCATAACTTGAAATTTCATAAATAAAATACATTGTTTTTTTTATTATTTTTGATTACATAAATTGTTTTCTTGAAATATACATCGAGAACATTAAATTAAACACAAAAATAAATAATCAATTTTACAACAAGTATACACCTATAGTAGAAGAGGCAAAGATTTTTATCGAATTAAATTAGCTGCGATTATTTATACGTATTTACATTAAATGGGTGCTCATAATGAACCAATCTCTCTTTGAAGTCATCCAACTCCCACCAGAAAGGAATCTGGAAAATAAAATAATATCGTTATTATTATGAAAATATTGATTTAAACCGTTAATTGTAACTGCCAGTTTGAGAAGCTGTGAGCATAAACTTTTCATTCGCTGCCTCGACTAAACTTTTCGAAGTTGAGCGAGAACAGCTTTTAACTTTTTCTCTTGGAAAAGCGGGTTTACAACTAAGATTTTGTAGCTTTTCTTCCAAAGTACAGTGCTATTCATAGGTATTATTTTTATTTTTCATAAAGAAGCTATTTTTCTAGCAAAATATATGTTGTCTAATTTAAAACCAAAAACGAACGAATCAAATCTACAGATTTAAAAATGCCTTTCGATACCTGTGCGGATTTAATGGTGCTACCGTACCATAAAATTACTTGTTATTATAAATTATTAATGTTCAATGTACAAACGGTTTTTTGAAGTTGTTACGCATGCTTTGAAGAAACTTTATTCAAGTCAAAATGTAAAATATTATGGACATGTATAATAATAGTATTCTTCAATTTAATCCATTTACCTCAAACTTTCATTTATTTAATTTATTCTAATGCTTTCATGTCTTGAACAAACAAAAGAATTTTATTGATCTCAAAAATCAACTGGTCTAATTAAAATACAAATCAATAGATGTATTTTTTTCAAATCAGTTCCGGTTCCAGGTTTAACAGGAAATTATTCACTGAATGGAAATTTTTTATATCCACTTTCACTTTGTGTCAAAAACTTAATCCAAAAATTTATCTAGTTCAAATTTATGAAGTTAGGATTTCCCTGAATTTTAACATCTTGATGTACGCGCAACGACTTTTAAAATTCAATTCAATGCAAAATTTGCTATACATATACATACATGTATGAAATTGTAACCAGATAGAAAAACGAAAAAAACGCAGCTAATACTTCAGTCAAATAAACAAACTTTAAAATAAAGTTTCAAATTCAAAAAGTAATATTACGTAATGTTTAATCAAATTCTCGATACTTTTTAAATAATTGCTATTCCATTTTTGAACTTTATTTTTCTTAAAAACGAGAGGACACTTAGGTAATTTTAAATTCACAGTACTTCTGGTACTACGGTTACAAGTATCAAATTATTGACTTGAATAAAAGCACGGAACCACATCTTGAGCACTTAAGTTTGCTAATTAATTATATCAGACTCACAAAAATTAATATTTGGATAACGAAATAAATTAACTCATTATATGAAAGAAGAACAAATCAAGCCTACTTAGAATCAAGTAACGCCATAACGAATTGAACTCCCAACCCAATCTCAAGTTGAGTTTTGAAAACGACTGTGGACATACTATATCTTTTAAAAATGTTTTATTTTACGTATTTTTAATAAGATTTAAAAAATCTGAAATTTTGGCAGTATGTATTTATTGGAGGGTATATGTAAATACATGCCACCTTAATTGATTTGAAATTAATCTCCGTAAAGTTTGTTTCTCTCGTGGTCAAGTATTTAAATAATATATGTACATCTAATATCTGTTTTCAACGTGACAACAATTTATGGCAAAGGTCGTAGTTCATTTAGAAAGGGTTTGTGGAGCACTCACCTTTATGGCAGGCTCCCGTGTGCCTCACGTCGATGTAGAACTCGGTGTTGCATGAGTCCCGCCGCATCTGGCACCAGGATTGGTACGTGTGATTGTTGTTTCCACAAATTTTCACGTCCTCGTAGCGCTGCCCCTGGAAGAGAAGAAAATATCGACTGCATTACTCCGGCCGCGAGTTAATTAGCAGCATCACCGCTGTCGGATTTTGCTCCACAAGTATCGCCCAGCCTCCATCTGTCGCTCGCAATTAACTTAATTAATGAAAAATTTCTGCGCGTCGAATCAATATTTGCGTAAAGAGCGGCTCGCGAACGAGCGTTTGAGCCATTGAGCACTTTAAGGCTGAGTGCACCTTTCATTTGCGAGGCGGTTGAGGCCAGACCTCAGCTTGATAGACGGCAGCTAGGTAAAAAAGGAAGATCTGGACGACCTAGAGATGCGAAATCATCTTATTTTGTTGGGAATTTTCTTAGATAAATGGGAAGATACAGTGCTAGATTTACAGTCATATGGCCCAGAGCGGACCGATCTAACCCCGCTCGAAACGCAAACATGTTGTGGGTAACAAGACGTCTTACGTTTTACAAACCGTAATTACAACTTAGATTTAGATTAGAGCTGATTAAGAACATATCAAACGCGGACCAACACTAATTGCAAAGTTAATTAAAAGTCAGCTCTGTCAGGGCAATTGATACGTTTCCCAGTGCCATTTTCGTACCATCTGAAAGTGCGGTATCAACAAGTCTTAAGAAATTATCCGCGTAATTTTAAGTTGTTGCCAGTAATTTGCATACGGCTGGGGGAGACTTGGCGTGTCCAGCAGAATACCGGATCTCCGTTTGAATTAATCCACGGCTAAGGAAAGACGACGGCTAGCAAAAAGAAAGTGACGCCATCCATGCATTTTGCTCCAATGGAAGATGAAATTAGCGAACATAGCAATTCTTGCATTCAGGAAATAAACATCAAGTTAATTCTCTTCGTTTTATTTTTAAATCATAAAACAATTTTTTTCTAAACATTATCGACGGACGGCAGCACTCGTGCCGTCTTTACGATCAAAGAAAAACAAAATATATGAATAACTATTTGTTTATAGTTTATAGGTAGATGTTTACTAAAAACTGCATATAGAAACAATTAAGATTAAGCGAAACGCATTTTCTTTCATTCATTTTAGAGAAATTAATCGCGTAAACACCCAAAAGGCCTCAGCTCGACACTAACAAAATGTTTTAACAAATTAGAACAGTTTACAGATAAAAAAATAAATAGAGGTTACGACAGGAAAAAATTCCTCAGAAAGAAATTTCGTTTCGACACAATTAGAAGTGAAGTACATATTCGAAATATTTTATTTCTTACTGACTTCTTCATCCCCAAAATGTTGTTAGTTCATTTTAATAAAAATATGGGTTATTGTTAAGAATATCTTTAATTCCTTTAATATTGAGTAAAATCTGTCATGATGCATACTAAAATTTTTTTTGTTTTACCTACATACAGTTTGTAATTTTTATTTATTTTATTTTTAATTCTTATTATAGAGAATTCTAAAAAATCCAATTAGTAGAGACTACTTATAACTTTTTTTCTAGAAATCTTGGGTTAATTTTACGAAATATTTTTAAGGAGCCTACACTTTTTAGGCTTTGCCAAAAATTTTACTAAATGCCAATTTAACTGGCCACATCCACCCAAGGCTAAATTGAAATGCAAAACATAATTTCATGGAAAGTCCTGACTGTGGTAAATTCCTGCATGGCGATGCAGTCTGAAGTGGCTGAAATTGATTACCCAAATTACAATAAAAATTACCCTGGATATCTTGCGATAAAGGCCGCCTGGGATAATATATTAAGCCTTTTAGCATGTATAAATTCGGGTCCCGTAGAGGTGGCCGGGGCCACAAAATTTATCTGCCAATTGGAGAGCTGAGGGAGCTCCACCAGACCAGAACTGTCAACAAATTAACTCTTTTACTCTTTGTACTTTTACTTTTGGGGGTATCACTGCCGGTCCAATACATACATATATACAATAGACAGGTATATTTTTGGTATTCTTACCGGGATTGTGAAAATATTTACAGAAAGGCTGTCCGGGAGGATTTGAAAATGTATGGCGCAGACGCTAGGCTCTTAAAGCAGTAATAAAAATAAAAGCAAAATAAATGAAAAACGTAAAAATTCGGCAGACGATAAAGCAGACGAAGGAAGAATTTATCACCTGCGATTGTAGCTGCAATCAATCAGCAGTTTTGCGGGTATTTACCTGCGGTCGTCGTCTTCGAGGACACTTAAAGCTGCATGAAACACATCGGGGCTTATGAGAGACTAAGTCAGTTAGGCAGATCTTCCTGTCTTCACAGTGAATTGTATTGCAATTAGCCTCATCTGAAAGTAAAAGATATAAACACGCCTTTTAGTCAATTTTATGAGTTGAGATAACTACGTTCGAAAAAAAAAACACGACACCCTTTTTTTTTCATTCATATACAATGTTGCAAAAGAGAAATTTATGAAATTTTTATATAAATTTTATATATTCTCCCTTTTCTTTCAATATAAATTAGAGTAAATTTGAGTTTACAGATAAAAGTAACTAAGTTTTTCAGTTTAAATTTTAAATGCTTTATACTACATACTTTTGAAAAATTATATAGATTACCTTTTCTGAAAAACCTTTTTTATTTTAAAGTTTGAAACTTTCGAAGAGTGTAGGATAATTTCACAAGGTTAAACTTAATTTTTTATACGAAACTGCACGAAATTTGATGTCCTCTAATTTTAAGAAGTTAATTTTTTTCTTAATTGCCATAGTATGTACAACTTCATAGGCAAAAAATATCTCCGAAGTTAAAAATGCATAACATCAAAAGTGCATTTTCAAGAGGTTGAAATTTTCGTCTCGAGAATGTGTGAAAATTAAGCACTCAAGCACTGTTTTGCTTTATTATGGGATATAAACTTTGATGAAAGATTTTTTGAATACCTCTAAATTGTTGGATTTATAATGTTCTTTTTGTACAATTTAAAAGTTTTCGTAAGAGTCAGTATTAGATTCGCAAATATTAATCGATTCCTTGGAGTGTCCTGAGCAATTCTTTGTTCTGGAAATCCTCTTTTAAAACCAATATTTTCCACTCAAAAACGACGTCAAAGTTTTTTAGGAGGTTTCATTTCATTCCTTTTAGATCGGACATTGAGTGGGAGTTAATTCAAAAGAGGTTAAAAGGACCTTTCCATCGTTACCTCATTTGTTAGAAAACGTTTCCAAATGTAGGAGTTATTGGGGTTTAAAGGCAAAATTTATCAATATTTTCGTTAAAAAAATTCATAGTGCAGAAAACGAAATTTCGTTAAATTTTGAAAATGGATCCTAACAAGATTAACTTAGCAAGGATTCCGAAAAATTTAATTTAAATTCTCAAATCTCAATACCGCAATGAAAGTTTGGCTGAAAACGCAGGTACCCAAGCTACAAAATGCCGTCAAGATTAAAATGTCAGAACGCAGCAAGAGTTTTATAGCTAACAAATTTATAGCAAGGGTGCAGAGCGTGAAATGCATGAAACTGCATCATAAAATACGAGAGGAAATGAGACTGAAAAAAAAGAACAACTTCGGTAAAAGCAAAATGATCAAGATCAAGGTCATAAAAAGTTTTACAATGACTTGAAATGCAGCCACCTTGAAACGGGCATGCACTAATGAAGCCCCGAAATGCAGTCTGCACCTCTGATGATGCAAGAAGCTGCACCGGCAAAAATTGTCGATTTTTTTCCCCTTTTTCCAGCACACCGGACTCGACCACAGGCGGGAAGAGACCCGGGCTCATCTGCATCTAGTGAGCGCATTATTGTTTGCAATTTTCAAGATTTTTTGGATGACTTCAGTCAATTAGGCGAGGAAAAAGACAGATTCATTGGCAGATACCGCGGCAGCGTGTCGCTCTGGCAAATAAATTTTCCCTTATCGCTTTCATCTATTTTCACCGTGTATTTTCTGGGCATGCCGGGGCGTAAAAATTCACAGCCGCAATAAATTAAACGAATTTTCAATTAAATTGTCCCAAAACCATTAAATTGCTACAAAGAAGCACTCTGCGGTGCACGCATGAGTACGGCATGTTACGCAAGCATGTAATTATAGCTAAACTTGAACTGGCAACCACGAAGTATGCACAACGCACCGAGAGATTATGGGATTAAATGTCTCCACCAGTGGGGTTTTCTTCTTTCTGGTGGCAACTCTTGTTCTGGGTGGTCTCAAGGATCCGAGCTACTCCGCAGCAGCATCAATCGCGCAATCTCATTGAAAATGCCTTTGAGGATTTCAAACAATACCGGTCGCTGACTTTAAAATATACCACCGCGGTAGTGGTTATGTTATTCTTAAGCGGTGTCAGTTGATGACAGTTTACAAAGATTGTTAAATGGTCAGAGTCGTGTGGAATGGGAGTAGGAAGATCTGTAATCGTATTAAATACCCATCTTAAAAAAAGAATTTTTTTATTCAAGCAACACACTTTCAAATTAATGTAAAACGATATACCTACATACTTACAAACAAATATGGTCTTCAGAATTTCTTTAAATTTTTTTGAAGTTAACATTAATTGAATTGATGTTTTGTACCGAAAACCCGAGTTTTTAATTGAGATCGAGTTCGGTTATTCTAAATGTAAAACTTGAGACTGAGCTTTTTTTTATTGTTACCGATAATTCTACCACAAACGTGATTCCAAATTATAATCGAGTAATTGATATCCCGAAATTTCTTCTATAGTATACAAAAATTCAAGGACATTTTATTTTATCATTATAAACATAAACAAATAATCACATACATATATTGAATGATAAATCTTTTGAACAATAGAAAGATAAAACTTTCATATTTGTCGTGGCCTCTAAAATCGCCGGATGTCTTTCAATTTGTTTGGCTATTCGGAAGATTTTAGATTTTAGATTACACAGGGATATTGCGTTAGTCTTTTGTGACACCAGCGGAAGCTGATGCTGAGTTTCGTTAACATCAACAGAATTTAATACTTATGGAATATTTATTTATTACAGGCAAACCACTTTATCAAAAATCAAAATTGTGGATATATGGTACAAAAAATAATTGCGCTGTCTTTAGTCTGTCGGTAACCGATATTTCAGAAATGTTAGATTATATTTTAAACCAATCACTGCAAATCACGAATAAACTCGAGGTTACCTAAAGCTTGAAATTTCAAATTAAAATTAATAATTTAGCTTCATTTCCATGTACCATAATTATTCATGCAGATGCTGAAAAGTTGTTTACTAATTGTAAGAAACACTTGCTGATGAAGCCAATAGTAATCTAGAGGCCAACGTTGAAAGATCATAGCTATACATACTTTATGTAGTATGAAACAATATTGATATTTAAAAAATTATACAACTCTAGACTTCAAAAAATAAAATATAAGAAACAAAAATCGTATGTCTTCTTACTAATTATAGGGTGATTTTAGGGGGTTCATCAACAAAAATTACCTTATGTATGATGCCTAAAGAAATCGATTGATATAGAGTTTTTTACATATTTAGTTGTACTAAACATTCCATTTTTTATCAGTATAAGTATGGCATAACTTTTTGAGACTGGCTCAGCTAGAAATTCAATTAAATTCCATAGAAAATGTATGGAGAATTCTAGGCCAACCGAACTTACAGCACTGGGAAGCAATATACAAAAATTTGGTTAAAGATTTAAAAGCAGCTCTTAGCAAGGCTCGGAGGTCCTTGTAACATATGGAACGCATAGTCGAATTTATGACATAAAAGATTGTTGAAGTAATAACTAATAGAAGTGTGTATTACACAAAATATTAAGAATAATTTAGCGCAGTTAAGAAATTATTTTTATTTTATCGCGGTTTTTCTAATTTAAAGAATAGCCTTTGTTTTGTCATTGGGTTTTTAAAAAAAGATTTTCCTCAAAAGCAAGTATGATTTTTATTGTGTATACTTGTAACATTAAATTGGAATGTTTGCGATGAAGTAAAATTTTTTAATTTTTTATAGTTAATAATTAAAAAATGTATCCAATTTTCCCAACTTATGTTTTTTTTAAATTTAGTGAATAACTCAATTCAATGTTTCAATGTGAGTTTACTGAAATTTCGTGCGCTGTATTTAGAAGCAACCTTTATAAAAAAAATAGGAGCCGATTATCGAGTTATAGGGGCACAATTGTAGTGTGATCATGACAACTTCTGCCCACTTTTTGGAGGAGAAACTGATTAGCAACCCATATGCAAAATAAAGTTATGGCAACATTTGAGGACATCCCGAAGAAAGACGTCCAGTAAAAAACTTTTCGCAAGCTCCGGGCAACTTAATGACTGTTTAAAGGAGACAAAAAGACCGGCTGGCATGCACAGTTTTTACACGCCAACGGAATTAATTATTACTAATTTGCGATTATGAATTCAGCATGTGTTTTCACGCACGTCGTCACATCCTAATAGTGTGACATTTGGATGCATGTGCAGGAGAATATTAAACCGCAGCAGGTCGTCGATAATATTCTCCCCAAAATCCATAAAAAAAATGCAAACAGAAATTATTTGAAAAAAAGGAGGAAACGAGTGGAGGAGCCGCGGTGCTAAAAGCCGGAGGAGGAGCGCGCCCCTGCACTGCAACGTTTCGCGAAAAAACGCGGCGGTCCCAGCACGTCAAATCATTAAGAAGTCTAGACACTCACTGCATTATGCTCGTAAGAAATTTTTTTGCTGGTATCGTCTTCGTTTTGTTCGCAAGTTAAAATTTGATTGTGTCCGACAGATGTATCACAATTCCCAGCATTTCTGGTTTTTGCGATGCGGGCAGCAGCGAACATGCCCGCGGAATAGCTGAAAATCCATTTCGCGGTGATGACTTTCGCGAATCTCCAGACCCAGACCGAGATCCAGACTCAAGACTCAGACTCAGACTGAGACTAAGTATAAGATCCAGACTGAGACTCCTCAAGGATTCGCGGATTCCGACTGAGTAATAGGATGTTACCCCGCGGGGAGGATGACGCTCACCTGCGTCTGATATTTATCTAAGTAGCCGGGCGGCTGGACGGGAGTCGGCCTTTGCCTGTTTCTGGAAATCGCGCACCATTCACAGGTGTGTCAAACTTAATGCAAATCTTGTCGAATAGTGGACGTCTTAAGAGGAGTCTCGCCCCAACTGTTTTTTCGGGGGGGACCGCGAACTCTAAGCCGCTAAGAAAGAAATTTATGACTGCAATATTTGGTCGTCTGTCTGCGATTTTTGCATCTTATTTGTACACTCATTTAATTGCTATGTACGGCGGGGTCGCGGCCACGGTGGGTAAATAAAGGAGATTTTTTGGGAGAGGAGTCGGAACGATACGAAATATTCTCCTCTGGCTCATTAACAACTATAAAAAAGTCATTTCTTCAAAAATTGCAAAGATAACGATTTTTTTTTCATGTTTAACTTACTCGCGTCTGCGCAGTCCTGCAGGAATTGTGGGTGTGGACTTTATTGCAGGTGGGTACGGCTGGTGCGGTTTTAAGTAGTTTTAAGAATGCAGGTAAAGGTGACCTACGCACACCTCGCGAAATTTTAAATTCATTTGCTTAAATATTCAATTTGCATATATTCATATTTGAAGAATATGAATTTTTTAATATGCCAGTTGGCAATATTTTAAACAGGACAAGTTATAAAGGTTAATATGCGTGTATGAAATATGCATAATTTATATAAAAATATGCGTAAACCTTAAAAATTCAAAAATTTTTGCTAGTTATCTATAATATAGGTATATCAAATACTAAAAGATCTAAACTTAACTCCCAAAGAGCATACTGGGTTTGGTTTTCTTAATTTCGAAATACTACTTAATCATTTTCGCATGCATAAGTAGGTATAATTTTCATAATTTTCACTGACTTCAATATACCTATACATCAAGTAAAATACATATATGAGTGTGAGCAACGGAGAATCAAACATTAAATTAATTTCATACATTTTTGGGATTCTGGTTATTTTTTTAAAGTACAGGTACACAGAATAAAAGTGGAATACTTGCCCCACTTTTTAAATACAGTAACTTATCGGGTTATTTAATAAGTACTCTGCTTCCGCTCTCCTAAGTCGAACTTCTAGAACACTTTATCAGAATAAGCAAGTGAACACTTTTTGTGTTACCAAGATGTGTGCTATTGATTTTTTTAGGATACTAAAGTAAAGACGGAACTAATAGGATTTTTTTAAATATCCGCGGCTTTAGTCCTATACGTCGAATACGTCATTACGTATTATTTTCTGTTTATTTTTTAGAATCTACTATTAGGACTAAACTTCTAATAAAGGATATTTTTTTAGATATTGCTAATGTTACCTCTAAAAGTAATCAATTTTGTAAATATAAACGCCTAATTAATTTTACTAAGAAAATCAAAAGCTCAATATTTAAATAAATTACTTTTCACCTGTTTATATAAACATTGAACATGTAAACCCTTTTTTTAATTTTTCAACCAATCAATGAAAGATTTCAAAAAATTTCCTGAAACCTCAAAGTCGTGAGATGAGCACTACCCGAAAAAAAAGTTATTTTGCGTTCATTTCTACCACCCTCCGCTGTTTCGTATAGAATGATTTATCTTATTTCTGAATTGTGCACCTGCCCCAGTCCTTGGATTTTGGTTCTGGTCCGCAGGTGCACTTGAGTTACAGGTGCATTTGTCGCTGCAAAAATGTATGAACAGGAAATTGCTTGTTCAAATTTGATATTGACTCGTTTGACCATTTTTGTGGCTGTTGTAATTTACCTGGGTGTTTTTAGCCCCGATGAAATTGCAATTGTAGCAACACGGCAGGACCCATCGCGTTCAAACTGACTTCAGATTTTCATGGGATCACTCCGGCCATTGGAGCGCAATATTGCTCCGGCGAAGTCCGAAGACGAGACCAATGTTTTTGCAACGTATCACACCGTCGTCCAGTGCTGGCCGTGAATAAATTCTTAAAGACGTCGTCTGAAAAACAATTTCACCGAAAAAATAAACGACGACCGGAGAGACTTCGAGAAAGGCAGAGAACAATAAAAAAGTTGGTGAACCTTCCCCAAGGTCCATGAAGGTCAGAGAATTCTTGTTGCATTCGGCCAAGCATAAATGAGATTGCAGCATGTGGACGGGGCGACTATGTGGTGAGGTGAGAGTGGTGCTGGTGTTGGAAGTGCAACAAGCAAGGCCCCAAAGAACAGGGAAAAAAGAAAGAAACTTATGCAACGGGCTCCGCCGATGCACCACTGCACCGCAGGGCACAGACACAGAACATTTCTTGCAGAAAAGACTTCTTCAGCCAAAGCCAATCTGCGCGCGCACCTTTCTTCGGATTTCTCCTTTTTGTTCTGTCTCCTTTTCAGACATAATCGCGTAATACAACCAGACGTGGAGCATAGGACGTTTAATTTACCCTCGAACGAAAAGTTCCTGCCAGATGGTGGTCTGGGCGGTTTTTTACTGCTTTTTGGATGCAAAAAGAGATCAACCGAAAACATCCTCTTAGCGTAACAGCTACTGGGTTTGCACAAATGGATGCATCTCGTCGTACGTTGCACTTTCTTCAAATGTGCCTCTTGCCGACATCCCCGACTCTCTGATGGACCTTGAAACTCCAGGAAGTTGCATCTTTTCACAGACAGTGTTGCCTTATAAATTCGATATTTACGCTGCAGTGTGAAGTGCAAAACTAAATAAATTAACAATTTACTACCGTAACTGACAGCCTTATAATTCCGTTCCTAAATAGCATTTATGGAATATGTACTATGAAATTTATAAATTAGCCAAAGCGAGTTTACCCATTAAATGTTCATACCAGTTAACCACATGAAATTAAACTAATATTCCACACGGCTAATGCAAGAAGTTGGCTAAACCTACATAATTAATTTTAATTGCAAGCCTTTGATTACTTTATATGCAAATGCATAAAGCTTACTACTTCGAAAAAGACTTAAGAGACTGTCCCACTTTTGCCCAGACGACCTCAGAATGAAAAATCGTTTTAACCTTACCTACTAAACCTTAATGAACCTTTAGAGTGTATGCACCCATTCATAAAACCATTGGTACTTTGTAATATCATAAAAGAAAGAGAATAATTGGTTCTTTATGTATTTGTAAGAGGCAATCTTAAAAATATATTCCGAATCCAAAACTCTAAAAATTGTACATATAATAAACTTTAAATTCTATAAAATTCGTAGTATTCATTCTAAAATTATGTCCTAAATGAGTCTAGAGCTAATTAAATTTAAGGGATTCGACATACTGACGTTTGAAAATCTGACGAAAAATTTGAAATCAGCACTATGAAGAAATTCCAAAAAGCCACTTTGAATATAAGTTGTAGAATATGTATTTATTTTAAACAACAAGATTATTGAATCGCCCCTAAAACCAATCGACCAACCAACTCCCAGATTATTAATTAGAAATTACACTCTCAATACGACCTCAAAGTTCTAAAAATGCTCAAAATACGATTGTTTTTTAAGTTTCTACTATATTTTTCTCAAAAACATAGTGTGAAAGAAAACTTTAATTTTCGAATCCATAATCTTATGGAAAAGTCTTATCAAAATTATCTATCACTGATTTTGTGGCATTAAAAATGTTGATCAGTCTCCCCCCAAAATTTTTATTATATATAAAAATGAAATTATCAAATACAGATCACCTTGAAGATCACCCGAAAAAAAAAGATTAGCTTCCTACTGTTAGACAACTTGTCTACTTAGTGCAACTGATAAAATTGAATGTTTACATGCGTCCTCCACTCTTGATCTTGACCTTGTTGATGTATTCCACTGGGTTAATTTTCTAAAGTTTGTTTAAAATATTTGTGTTTTACAATTGTAATTTAACACGTAGGTATTTTATAAACAAGAAATAGGATGCGCTAATGTGATCTCCTTATTAACGATCAATTAGTATTTGGGGTATTTTAATTATTTATGGAATGAAATTCCTCGCCACCATCACCGCGTCGCGAAGCCGTCTGCGGATTTTCAGTGTGGAATAAAAAAATAATGCTAAACCGTTCCAGAGACGCGGCAGCTTATCAAATTTATGGGAATCCATTTCCCTGAGTCACAGATTTGTTTACGAGATGCGGCCGGCGAGCACCTTGGGAGGAGGACTCCCAACTAATTCGCAAACAGAGGAGCCCCATCCCATGAAAAAAAAAAAAAAAAAAACAGGCGAAGGGGCGATAAATCTTTCATGGGTGGTGTGATCTCAGCTGGACATAGTGTCTTTGCGCTATGTTTTGTCTAATAGAATGATAATGACCTTACCTCCGTGCTAAACAAAACGCATAATTGCGCCCCATATGAGCCCACATAATGGGCCCTGGACTTCTGTTCACTCACTTATACCTTTTCTGGCTAATTACTAACGAGTTAATTGTTGTGTCTGCTGATTTTGCTTATTTACGCTTCTACACGCCCAGTGAGAGGGTTCCCGCGTACTACGGTCTCGGCGGTTTGCGTCTGCCAAGAATCACATTTACATTCCACAATGTGCACGTCTGGTGGATTTTTCTGCCGCGGCAGTCACTCCGCGAGAAATGGAAATTAGCTTACGCCGCCGCCGTAAAAAGTTCGTATTTTGATATTTAAGTGGATTCCAGCCAGAAAGAATACGTTAACGACACTTTCGAAACAAATTATAAATTTCTGCAAAAAAAAAAAAAATGTATATATAAAAAATATACAAGAAAAAAAAAAGAAAATTGCCCGCCGACTCGACTTTGAAGGGGAATTTTGCGGCGTTGGGCAATTGCAGAAAATATGAAGTTTTGCCCAGCACCGAGTTTATGGAGACGGGATTCCAGAATCGGTGTGGCATGTAAATTGATTGAACGAAATTTATCAAATGCAAGCACTTTTCGGACTCGCCCTGAGTGGCAGAATGATGAATTTTAATTAATATTTCCACGAGTCCAATTTAGAGATTAATCAGAACCCGTTTTGGGTAGATTAATGACGGCGCATTAATTTCAATAAAGATATTTTTGCTAAATATCCGCCCGCAAAACGCGAAAATTAAAAGAGGTTCACATTCCGCGCCACTTCTATTGGCCCATTGTCTGACCCAGTGGCAATTCGCGAGTCTGCTCCCAAACCAAAAAATTCACCACGGTCCTCGTTAGCAGCATCCAGTGGCCATGCGATAGATTCTCTAAGCTCTAGATAGTGCAAGTCATGTTGGGATTACATTTTTGGAAATACCTTAATTAGTGCTCGATTATGATGACTATGTAGGTTAGCTTGTTTACAACTAGCAAATTCCGGGGCGAAATTCTTGACCGTATCACTTCTAAGCCAATGGAACGCAATCGAGTGATATCACAGCACTTGTCCCGATCTGAAACTAAACCGCTACTATTTCGCGACAGTTTCTTGCTCGAAAATGTCATCTATGAAAGGTTGAGTAACAAACTGCTTTTTTGATTAATGGATGGCTTTAACTTCAGACTTCAGAAATATCTCTTTGCCTAATTAGCACTTCGGCCGTGGCGCCGTTGTACTCTATCTAACAACTTCCAGGGGTTGTGACAACTTCTCAGATAAAGTGCAGTTAGACACAGCCAAACTAATTCAAGCCGCTGACTTCGGAGATTTCTATCATTAATCTTTTTGAGCTATACTTTGAATACGGGCGTTTTTTATTTTATTTTATTTTATTTTTATTTTTTGGCATGCAAATTGGAGACAGTGCATTATCTTAAAGTGAGGCAATTGAGGCTTGCTGGTTTTTCCTATTTTTTGTGATAGTGTAGAAATAAAGTGGGATATCCCAGAGAAAGTTGCTCAGAGTAACACAAGATTTAAATTTAAATAGCTAGATTTATTTCATATTAAAGCTGCGATTATTCCTGCCTTGAATATTTATATAGGTGCAGGAAATTTTATATTTCTACCTAAAATATTTAGATAATGCTCAAATGCTGCATTCCGTTCGCTTCGCTGTGGAATATTTAGCTATGAGTTAATAAAAAAATCTTAGAGCACTTTTGAGATTACTTATTTAAAAAAAATTAAAATCATTATATGAAATTAGAGTGTGGCCCAAGTTAAACTTTGAACCTTGACTTATTTCCATAAAATACCGATAACTTGAAGTTTAATAAAATATCAAAACATCTTGAATTTTACAGTGTTTATAATTCTGACTTATTGCTGTTCAAGTAACACTTATCAAACATTTATCCAAGAAACTTACGAATCAAGTTTTATAGATTACTTCACTTTGCGTTAATTTTTTAAGGAATTTCATAAATGTACCAAAACAAAACACAAACAGACGGATTCGCAATTAACACAAAAGAGCTGGGAAAATTGCTTCTTACATGTGCTATGATCAACTTCTTTTTAATCAGTGTAATCGATTGTAATGTAAATTATTACATTCACAATTGGTTGGTTAAATTTCGCATTTTCCAAATTAAGAAACAAAAAAACAATGAAGTATAGTAGGTACTTCAGTATATGGTCGTGTATCGGATATTATTAAGAGTAGACCAAACGACATTTGAATGAAAAACTGCTATTTTTTAAAGAAGTTAAATAAATTTTGTATTTTTTGAATATATAAATTTTTTCATAATTAAATATGTAAAGAATCTGAATATTGATAAAGTTACCTATATATGCGCTTCGACTTTTGAAATCATAATTTCCTCGAAACGGTTTTAGATGATCTGGTAAAATTCATAACTATGTATGTATGTACAATAAATTAATGTATGCTTAATAACATACAATTTCTTCCACATCTTACATAGTAAATACCTACTCTAGAACCTAAAACAAATTCAAGAAAATGTCCTTTTATTTGAGTTTATCACTGTGGTGCTCATCAATTAAAATATACCCTATTTCATCAAAACTCAATCGATATGTGAACTTAAGTATTTTACTTCTGGCAGTTTGTCCGATTTAAAATAGACAAATTCCCAATTTCAAAAACAAGTAAATCGACTACTTTGAAAAGATCGCTTTTAAGGTTAAAGCTCACTTAATAAATACAACCAAGTGATTTTGTATTTTTTGTTATTTTTCACAAAAAGCTAAAACAATCTTTCTTAATAAAATTTAAATCCAAACTAAATATGTAAGTATACATAATAAAGGCACACAGCCTCGCTCTCTGAGAAGTATTAATTAATTAAAGTTCAATGCTATTTTCTTGGTTTAAAACAAAGTTGAATAAGCGTTATGATGAACGAATTAATTGATATATATTTTTTGCATTCCGATCTGATAATTTTTTACTCTATCTCGGTTTGTTAGTGCATACCAACGTGCAATGTTTGCTCTTGTGTTTAGAGCCGTTTTACTTACTAGACCCTAATTATATAGTTGATTAACGAAATGATTGCAATCAGCACTATACATCTAATCCACAGTGCCCAGCATTGATAAATTAGCTGATAATTATTCCATTCACCCAGTCCAGGAATTTGCATACGTTTTCTGTCTCTCAGAACTCAGTAATTTGAGATATTTGAGGAAACTCCCACAATTCTAAATTAACTGGCACTAAATTGGCACTAAATTTCCATGCAATTTACCTGGCGCGATCAGACGGTGTTCTGCGCTATTGCACAATAGATTATTTGGAGCATGACTTCAACATGTGTCCGTAATTAAGTCGATTTCTAACGCAAATAAATGCAGTTCCTGGACGTCGCCGTCGTCACGGTGGGCTCCTTCCTTTTACATGGTAAGACACAGATAACTTCTGTTTCTTTTGATTCGGAATCGAGCCGAAAATACACCATTCCACTCTCGTCTGGCATTGTTTAGAAATGTTTATTATGTCTGCCATGTTAAGCATAAGGCCCCTGTGAATGCAACAGACTGAAATTTGACATGATCGATGTCGATAAACGCAAGTTTGATACAAACAAGACTCAAATTCTCTTCGGTTCTCGTTTACAAATACTTTTTTGTTATTTTCCTTTCAGTTTTAAAACTGAAACAAGAAAATCCGCCCATGTTTTTTATGTTTAAAACATTTTATAATTGGTGATTTTCAAATTTTTTCGTATTTTCTGTTTTGAGTCTTTAATTTCACAAACAATCAAAAGAACTCATATAGTAGACTATCGAATTTCCTTAGGAAGGAAGTTACCTACTTTTTGTAAATCAGTGTGAAATTGAAGATTTTTGTTTTGCCATTTGTGAGTTCCGCGCGTCTTTATTTCTTTATTACATACAAATCCGATTTTTAAAAACAAGTTTGAATGATTTTCGGCACAGTCACGTTTTTATTTACTTTTCATCATATTTTTCTTTTCCGAATTCAAAAAAGGAAGATTATTATTATGTCTGTTTGAGCATGAGGGTTGAATAGCCTGGTTCTTCGAAAGGTAAAATAATAAGTTATAAAAATGATAAATTACTTGCGAATTATATGCAAAACAGATATATGGGGGTTTTTTAAGGTCGCTAATTTCAAATTAGTTGTTCAATTCTTAATTTCACTAAAATCTCTTAAAAATAGTTTAGCTATGAAATGCGCAAAATTTATATCGTTGCTAAAGTCATAACAAAGTAGAAAGACCATTTACAAGTTACTTTTTGTCCGTTACAATATCACTGATTTTGATCTCAAATCAAAACGTGGGCGCCATGAAATAATTCTTGTCTAATGACAAGAAAAATTCTTAGAAATGAGATCTAATCACAGAGCTATTCAAAAATTACTATCTACTTATATAATAGAACTAAAGCCGCCTTTACCTTGATCGATGTATTTAGCTCTAACAACGCGATAGAACAATGGGGCGAAGTGAGCGCCAGAGCAGGATTTTAAATTAAATTTATTAACAAATAAATTCAGCCCGAAGTGCCGGCAGGAATGCCTGGCCTTTAAAGAAGCGAAGAACGTAAAGATCACTTTCATTAAGTCCACTCCTTCGTGACACACCTTCGCCTGCCGAAGTATAATTGGCTCGCGATTCATTATCATTCCCTGGAAGACATCATTCCGATTCTGCCCCAACCAATATCGATTAGACATTCGACAAAAGTTGTTGTGCAACATTGTATGGCATAATGTAATCTGCACATGATACCTGCAACTTGGCTTCTGGCACATCGGAGCTGCAGTAGTCGCGGATATATTTGAATTAATTTCTATATCGTTGATGCCCGGCCTGGGTGATGATCTTGAAGTAAAACGATCGGAGCAATACCGCTGCAGATTATGCAAATGCGCGATCAGCTAAAAGGTACAAATTATGCAAAATGATTTATTGCATTTTAACTTGTCTCCGCTCGAAGGCCATTATGGTTGGGGGCTCCGCCCCCAGATGGTGCTAAGTGATTCATTACTATGACATTTATTATGAGAAAACTAGGAGCATCGTTCATGCTAATGCCATGAGACTAGGAAGTCCTCCGCATCGATCAGGTGCTATTCAGCCGAAGTCGTATAGTGCGACTTAATTCGTTCGCGACGCGCTCTGATTAAAATAAGATAGTCCGCGGAAAAGTCCGCTAAACCCCTGGACGACTTACTCAATTAATCAACCGTAATGGAACGGCCAGCGGAGACAGAGACGCATTGACTCCTATGCTAATCGTATTACGTGTTAATTATAATGTGGATTTTACCTAAGCCGCCAGTACCAGGCCTGGATTTATGGCTTTATTTAATTATAAGTTGCGACGGCAGCGCCATTCTAGAGACCCAATGAAAATTTTACGTGAGATCCAGGGTAATTATGGGCTTTGCGGTGTCGTCTATATGCAGGCAAATCGAGATGAGTGCCATGGGCGGACCCACCTGATCTACTGCTTTACTTTAAAGAAATGCTAGGGCGGTTAATTGCATCGAAACGACTTTTTAATTCAAGCGCAACCCCGCTGCGGAATGGCATTTATCACGGAAATAATAACACGCTTTCGGGGAGCTCTAATAATAATTGGCTCATTGGCAATACATTTTAAAATGTTTCGGTGCGCAGCTACCTCGGTAGCATCCATTCATTACGCAGGCGCACTGCGAAAAGTGAGCTGCCTCCGCGCACATTGCTTTTTAATAGATATTGTAAATCTTAGTTAACGTTTTCAGTTCAGCCATAGGGAAATATTTCAATTTAATTTGCATTCACGACAATCGCGACACTTTCAAGCATGAAATATGTAGTACTGTATGAAACGCAAGTGTGTCACACAAATGTTTTGGTAAATACTTGTGGATAATTCTTACATTAAAAGTGACTGTGACTACACGACAATTAATAAAAAATATTATGTTATTAAATTTCCCATTTCACAAGAAAAGCGCGCTTGTCATCATTGATAATCCTTGATATCCTTAATTCAATCATTTCAAGAATTCTCAAAAGTAAAGTTTCAAGAAAAATATATGTGATAAAAAATAAAAGTAAATAGCCCAAAAGCTATTCATCAGGACATGGACTAAGCTTTTTGGCATTCTTTAATCGGTATTGCATACCAAGATTCTTGAATTGTTTTTCACAACATATGCAATTTGTTGTATCATTGAAGAAATTGCTGTTTTACCAGAATTTTCTTTTACTCAGCCCATGAGTTCTCAGGATAAAATTGGGACTTTATGAACCTTTAAGACATGAAATGTTCAAATTAACCAATACTGTACTCAGCAACGAACGAACCTAAAGCGTAAATTAATTAATTGAATTGTTTTGAAACTAACTACATCAAATTCTCCAACAATGAGACGAACCGAAGTGAATGAGGCAATGCGTTAAATAATTATGCTAAACGTAAGAAGTTATGTTCCAATTCTAATTGAGAACAATCTTTAATTTCTTTGCACAACTATGTTAGGTACCTATAAGAAAAAAAAACTTTTATGTAATAACCTTTTTATTGCTTGGTTTGACATTCATTGAATTCATTATTTAGTACCACTTCATAATATGTTCACCGCTAATCCGAAATGGTACTCCAGTTCGTATGAAAGCGAATTTGTTTTTTACGATCTGTCTAAATGCTTAAGCTTCGTTTATAGCATAGCCGATAGCCTTACGATCGGTGAGGTGCGACTTTTGTAGTCGTTTAATGTAAATTGTTTTTCTGAAATAGGCTGGGCTTACATATATCTTCCGACATTATTTTGTCTTATATAATGCATATTGAATCCATATAGGTACTTTTATAATCTAGAATGTTGTTTTTTTCATATACAGTCCCATAGACGTAGATGTATAATTTAGAAATACCTAATTGCTGTTTAATTGCATCGAATTCTATATTAGGGTTTTTTGTCAGTCACATAGGCCTCAGTTTAGCTCTAGACCTACAAGTAAATCCTCCCGAAATTTTAGACTCCTGGATCAAACTTGTGAATGGCGCAAACAGAGTTTAGTTTCCTATACAATTTGTATAGAAAAAACTACTCTTTCACAAAAACATGAATTACCTACTCATTAAAATTTTTTTTTTAAATTTGTTGAGAATGAAATTTAGTAGGTACCTACGAGGTCTTAAGAATTTAATTCGTACATTTTTCTCATAAAAATTGTATGGGAAATTAAACTCTCTTTGCGCCATTCGGTTTGGTTTACAATTGTTTCTAATATGCAAATCTTTCGGAGCATCGCAGTGAAATGAACATTTAATAAGAATTGTCCTTACTTTTAACACTTTTAGTAAGTCAGTGCTGACGAAATTCGAATTTATCAGTCTGTTTTTTATCAAGTTACTACACAGTTATCTTCGAATTTTAATGGGACAAAACAAATTGAACTGCTTAAAAACTTCTAACGAATATGTAATTTGTTTTCGAAAATGAAATGATTAAGCAGAAAATTTTAGGTTATATTAGCATCAAAAGTCGTGTGTCATGCGTATTCTACTCCATCTCTACAAGTTATATGTAAATGATAAAAGCATATCTACGAATATTAAAATTGCTAAAATATGTAGTAAGAAACGTCAGTATAGCTTATACTCGTCATTTATTTTAAGATGCCTTTTGAAAGGTCTTCAAGAACCAGAAAATTTATGAATGTTATATATTTCTGGAGTTCTTATCTGATGCATCAATTTTAAATTACGAATCACTTTCCGTGTCGAAGTCTCGAGTTGCCGAAGCATAGCGCAATAAAACGCAAATTTTTGCGAAATAAAAAAAAAAATATAAAAAAATAAAACAAGAAGGAAAAAAAACGCACAATTGATGGCAGTTCGTTAACTTTCTAGAGATGTTGAAACGCGTCTCAGACTCTCACCAGAATGCTTACTCCATAGGTTCGCCTTTTAAAATGTGTAAATTGAAATCAAAATGTATGTAAAATGCATAAAACCGGGAAAGTGAGTATTTGCCTAGGCCTACCAACCGCTTAATGCCTGAAAAGCTATTCAATTACTCATGAAAACCTCAGATTAACCTAAGCCCGGAGCGGGCACAGAACTAGATGGAAACGCTATTAAGACATGCAACTGGTTAGCCCCAGACGCTTTACTCGCACTGGCGTTGCGGGGCTGTTGCAGAAACATCCAACATGCTGATAGCTCGCGAATTATTTGAAAGACTAATTTACTAGTGAATATTAACATAATAATATCATTAGTAACTTGAGCCGACCGATGTCATTGCGGTTTTGCATACTGTTGTAGTCTGCCCCGAATCCGAAGACGCGACGCTCTCTAGCCACTCGGCGTCGTCGTCGTCAACTTTTAATAGCATTCTGCGACGCATGACAAGTCCACCGCAATAAGATTTTGCTTTTTATTGGGGCCTATGAGCGTATTAAATTTTCTCTGATATAGAATGGAAAAGTTTAAAGTGGAAAACGCACAGAGATAGCTGAATGTTGAATATGTTGCGAAAGCAAGGTTAACTTACCTTGACACGGCCCATTGTATGCAACTGCGACTGACCGGCCGGTAGTGCATATCATCCGATTTATGTCGCAGATGCTTTTGTACGTTTGGCCATCGACGCCGCAAACGGCCCGTCCTGGATCAATTAGGGAAGATGCATCGTCCTGGGGGCACGTAATTCTGCACGAAATGCAGTGCGGGATCCCATACTGATCTTCGACACACGTTAACCCGTGCAGACAGTGGACTAGTTTGCATGACGCTGAAAGAAAAAGACAATTTTCTTGATAAAAGGAATTTATAATATCGCACAATGTATAATACTTGTTCGTCGCGGAATAAATTGGCGGAATGTTTTTTTTTTGCATCGACTGCGTATTATTGCCCCAGTGCACTTAAATATTGCTTTATTCTGCTTATCTTTAGAATTAAATCTATCCCGTCACTTTTTACTCATTTTGAGAGCATGGACAGCTTATTTATGAAAAACACAAAGCATAATCAAGTTTACACTTAATAATATGCAGCAATCACTGAAACTTTATCAATCTGCAATCAGACTACCCCTTTAGCCTTTACAAATGCAGATTAGCTCTAAATTAAAACCGTACAATTAATAACATAAATTAAAAATTCCCATTAATATTGCCCGAAGAATTAACAAAATTTCCATATTATACATTTCGATCGAAATGACTTCAAAAATCAATACTCAATTGCATTAAGATTGAAACTAGGGCATGAATTCAGTTTGAGGCCTCCTCATGAATGCTAATGCTTGTACAAAATTCTCGACAAATTGAACTTTCAAAGTTTGGGTAGTCTTCCACCTTGACTTTTTCCATTATTCGACAATACTCTGACGAAAATTGTGTAAAAATTCTTAAATTAATCTCGCAGTTTCAACAATTTAATAATAACGGATTCATATTATATTTTTCAAGAACGGCTTACAATATTTGACTACTACACTATTTTTAGATTTATTGTCGTTATATCAAATAATAAATAAAATAAAATTGCATACTTTACTTCAAAATTTTGAATCAAAGATTAACCCGGTTTTATTTTAATTTGATGCACTTTACTCAAATTTCGCAATCTTAATAGATGTGACGGTTTGTAAAATTTGTTTCAATGGAATATTTGGGATCTACTCTGATCTAAGTATAAGTAAGAAAATAAAAAATAAAACCATTTTATTAAATACATGTACCGCAACCATGTACATAATACGGTTTTTCTTATTTCATAAACACTTTTATCTGTAGCCAATAAAGATACATTTCTATTTATTTATTTATTAAACAAATATTAAATTTATTATCCGCATACCAAACTAAACTTGGATCACTTAATTTCACCTAATGTAGAATAATGGTCTTTTAGTTTCGGAAATGACTGATATTGAGGGAAAATGAAATAAAATTACTATTTAACTTAAAAACTTTTTGAGGTAATATATCTGAATGTAACTTTTCACTTTACTTTGATCGCTTCGTTAGTGGGAGGGTTAATATCGTCCTTTCAACGTTAAATTATGAACAACTATATTTTAATTATCTTTAACTAAGAAAACTTGGAATTGAAGTAGTTAAAGGGAGGTCTAGAAAATTTACACTTTATTATAAATTGATCTTACATTTGAAACTGAAAAATGTCTGTAACTACTAGACTGTGGTTGCATGCATCACGCATATTAAATAATTCAAATCTCAACCTCGTTTATGTGAGAAATATAGCAGCAGCATGTCAAATTTCACGAATCAAGTTTCGCTTTGTACCACCGAAATTTGTCATCTGCTAATGCTTTAATGTGACTTTAAATATGACAGCTGTACCATAGAATTTTTGAATTATGATCCGTTTTGCAGCAGAAATGCATCAGATCTAATTTTAGGAAAAAGCTGCAAGAAGTCAAGAGTGACGCAGCACAGCTCTAACGTATCTAAGCCCTGACCGTTCGGGTCCATTGACAGAGCAAATAAATTTGGGCGGTTCACACGTTTTTCATGGCAATTGGATCAACACCAAAAGATCGGAACGAGTCGCTTCGAAAACCTTGAGGTTGACAAATTGCACTTCCTCGCGGCCAAGCGGTGTGCTCAAAAACTGCATCACCGAATTGCACGCGATCGCTAAAATTTGGGAAATGCACAGAGGATGGCCATAAATCTATCAATGAGCAATTTCGAATGTAGCCCGGTGTGCCAAAATTGCCCAATCTGCGTTCCTCTGATCCCGAGGCGTGCTTGTCTCGGTCCAAGAACAACAACTGGCGGATAAATAAATTCGCGATCGCTTAAGGGAATCCGGAGTCTTTATGAATCCAGATTTTCTCCTGCGTGGGTGACGGAAGATAAAGCAGAACGGTGCAAGATTATGCACTTTGAAATTGGTTTCGCCGCTCTCAAATGCTCGCCAAAAATCCGAAAATAAAGCCCCTTAAATCAGCGAAATGAATGATTTCGCGGTGTTTTGGCGGATATTTAGGACCCGGTCGCCCCGGCCGTGGCGAGCCCCAAGAAGACCCGGGGCCTCCGCATGTGGACGCAAGATGTGCACACGCTCAATTGGCCACATCAACTTATGATCCCGGTGAGATGGTTGAAAATATGTAAACACTCATAAATTTTTCTCCGGACCTGTTCTGTTCTCTTTGGCGTCAGGCTAGATTTAGTCTCAGCTTAAGTGTAGAATTATGCCAGCCGGAAATGTAAACAGGTCGCATCTCAAATGCTGAAACTGCATATTATTTGCGGGATTGCTGGAAATAAGTCGAAAAAAAAAATGTAAAAAGACGGCCGCGAACTGCTTCCAGGTTCGCTCGGATTACTTCGTTCGTCCGAGAAGAGGAAATGCTCCACCAATTACAATAATAGCCCAGGACAATTAGCCAAGACCGATGGGACGAGGAGGGATCTTGTTTTTGCATAAATAACTTTTCCCTTCCTTGATTATCCTCTTTGAATGGCTTCGCGCATAAATTGAGGCTAGTGAGTATTAACACGACTCATATATTTTGCCTTTCTGACGCCTTAGTTTAGGAAGTGCTAAATGATTCGGCGCTCCTAAAATAAAATTGTTCTACAAACTCTAATCCACGTATTTCGTATAGCTCTTAATAATTTTATAGCTATTTTAGAGATATTTTAGAATGAATTATTATTCTCCATTTTGATATGTGTTATTAACAGTATATGCAACACAACTATCAAAAATGTACTTTAGGTGAAAAATCATTTTTCAACGTTATATTTCTAAACTTCAAAATGATTCAAAATGGAAAATTTCAAATTAGTAATTCAACATTTTGCACAAATTGCTTGCATTTTTATTTAACTTGACATATTGGAGTCGCCTTTTAAAAATTTGAATATCCAACTTCAAATCCGTAGTAATCAACCCAAAGATGATAAACTAAAATAAAAACTTTAGTATGTATAATGCCGTGAAATTAGGGGTTTTACTGCTAAGTACAATGCACAAAAAGTGGACGACAAAAATTTGTTCAGATTTTGTTTTCTGCATTACAAAGAATGTATACGATTAAATTATTTGGACTTATTTCAACTTTCTGAAATTTAGGATAAACATAAAATTAGGAATACACCCAATTCTGTTTTTATACGGTTTTGATTTAACACGGTCTAGGAAAAAAAACTTTGATTCCGTTTTTACACGATTTTATTCGATTTAGCACTATTTAAATTTTAAAGAAAAAAATGTATGTACTATGTAGATTTATTAACCATAATCTTCCAGAAAATTTATGTTCTATCTGTTATTTATAAAATGAATTCCCCTTTCTAGTTGTATGATATCCGATGACGATAGCGAAAAGAGCTACATATGTTATTTTCATCAACTTGACTGTTTTTAATTTTTTGTTTATGAATTTTTGATTATTTTTAATTTGTTTTTATCTTTAGGAATTGAATTATATACCTTTTATTTATTTTTATTTTTTTGTTTTTTTTATTTTGTTTTCTTGTAGGTAAATACATATGAGTTTTCAGTTCCTGAACTTGCGATAATTTTATACATATTTATGTTACTTTTACTTTAAGAATTGAATTCCCTTTTGTTTTTATGAAATAAACTGTGCATGAATGCACATACAAATTTAATTTGGCTTTTATAAAGACTCTCTGAAGAGTTTTTTGTATGAATCATTTTATTTTACCTATTTTTTACAGGGTTGAAGGACATGGAACTAATCCCCTTTTTTCCTATGTACTTCATTTCTTTTTTTACACGTTTATGAGACTTTTGCTTTAATTTTTATAAATCTTAAGAATAGCACACAGCCTTCGTTCCAGATTGTAGATAATGTCTCTATGTCTATAGTAATCTATAAGTCGATCTAGGTGACTTACAAACCTGTTCGTGCCCACAAGACAATTAATTTGGAAGTCACATCATTAAGCATCAATTAGTTGGGGGCGTTGTGCACGCTTTTAATTAGCAATTTAACTAATCCAATGCCCACTGCAAGTGATAATTGACTCATAATAGGCATTATGTCATACCAATTCACTCCAATTTGATTGATAGCGAGGTTGGCCTTGCGCTTTTTCACAAAGGGAAGATGGCGTGACGGGATCTACCAGCATAAGTGAATCTTTAATAGGCGGAAACTTCTGCCATAAAACTGGGAAATTCACTTGGGTTAGGAGAAAGTAAGGTGGCTAATTAAATGGTCGAGAGGCGCCAGCAAGACAGATGCATGGATTTTACGAGGTATACTCCCGTTAATTTAGAAAGGTAAAAAGATCTGATTTTAAAATCAGCATAAAACTGGAAATGCTTAAAACAAAAAAATAACAAAAATCCCCCATGTAGCGCCCCACACCGTCCCCCGCCATGCAGAGATGAACACTTGTGTAGGCATTTATCATGCAAAACGAATAATATGAGTGGCGTGAAAATTTTCAGCGAGCAATTAATTAGTCGGGAACAAGATCATAACAAGATCGAAGCCATGTTAACACTCGTAACGCAACCTTGCGGCAGAGGTGTGCGATTTCTTGTTTTTACAGATCAGGTTTGTTTCGGGTCTGTCTATTGAGTGACTTCTGTCGTGCAGACGAAAAGGAACAAATCGAATCCTACAATTTTAATCGATAAGCGTCGTCATATACCGCATAGGTCCATTAAGTTTCTGTTCGACTTAACCGAGCATAGAAACATATCGGAACGGATTACATCTCTCTAAAAATACTACTTGACCACCATTTTTAACTGACTTTAAAAAGAAATATCGATAAGATCTGTAAATTTTTTAATATAGGTACTATTTAACACAACTTCATTTAGCGCATTTTTCTTCAAAGTGTATTTCAAGAATACTCCAATCGAAGAGCTTAGATAAGTACAGTACATCTTCGTTGTAGCAGTTTTAAATCTATACAAATGCATACAAATGATACGAGACAGAACCGCAAATTCAATTAAGATCGTGTTTCCGGAAAATGAGTAGAGGTTTCATCACTCTGTGATATAATCAATTCTCTGATCGAACAAATGCTTATGGGTAAAACCGTTGAGCTGCACTTAAGACTTCTTTGCTAATGCTAAGAAAAGCCAGACTGTACGCACGCAAGACTCAATTGCCCAAGAAAACCGTCTCCATTACACCAAATGGAAGAGGTACTACGTGGATAATTGTTTAAACATTAAACCGACAATTTAGTATGTATTACCGTTACTTTTACCATACTTTATTCACCTTTATTTTTTCTAATGATTTGTTATGTAAGGTATAAAAATATCTCAGATAATTCTCGTTCACTTTTTGATGCTTTTGAACGAAAAAACATGTTTCTGTCCTTCTTTTGTGTCTTTTCTAAAAATTTGGACAGTAAAATATATATGTACATATTTATATCTATATAGCACTTATATGTACATACATACCAGCACTACTATTTTTTAAATAAATCACAGTTATGATGTATGTTAACATTTTTTTTCTCAATTTGGACCTTGGACCTTAGCTGCACGGCTTTATTTTTTATCTAGCTCAATTAAAAGTAGTGGGGATGAAAGATTCCCAAATTGCAATTAATGAGCTTGGACTTTATAAATCAAAAAAATTGGGAGAAAAAAGATTAGACGTTATACTAAAAAAAAAATACACAGCCTTATAACAATTGGCCACTTTTGCATAGTTCTGAATAGTTAAAGTTTTTCAAGGGTAGCATATACCCACTGTTCATTTGAAGGTTAATAATGCTGCGGAAATGCCTTTGCAAGAATTTTACAACGGTCAAAGAAATTCAGAATGTCTGGACTGCTGTTTCGATTCCTTTCTCAGAAATCGCTTGGGCATAATTTTACAAAATAATCAAAATTCCTATTTGGACTTGTCCATCCTTCCACAACCATTAGACGGCCATTTTAATGAAATTTGCATAGAAGATCGATAGTGGTCGGGGCATAACTAGATAAATTGAGCCTTGAGATGACTTACTTTGACAGTGTCCACGGTACGCGACTGTCAGCGAAGTGGTCGACTGCCTGCAGGCTCGCTTCTTCAGTTGACATTCAGTCTTATAGGTCTTCCCGTCGGTGCCGCAGACCGGGTTGTAGTAGCGTCCGTGCGCCATTTGCTGTCCAATTTACATAGAAAAAATATTAAAGGGAAGGGTCCCGGGTAATCGCACAATGCAAATTGGAATGTTAATCAGACCTTACCGTCAGATCGTTTGGCGGATAAGGAAATCCGTGATTGAAGAAACCGTTACGGATTTTTTCATCTAAGGCCAGTCCCCCGACTTGATGCATCTGCAGGGGCCTCTGTCTTCGGCTGCTGGTTGCATTCTGAGGAACCTTCTGGCCCTTGATCTTACGATGCTTTTTGTACTGGTGGCGGGTGTGATGCTGGCCCTGGTCCACGCTTGAGCTGTTCTGGACCACGAACGCGTTCTTCGAGGTCGAGTGGCCCTTCTTGTTCGGCTTGAGGGAGTTTCCCGTGCTCCTCGGGGAGCTGTCTATCAATTTGTCACCCTTAACTTTGATCTGGTGCCTGCTGGTCGCCAGTTCAGGGAGGTTTTCCGACTGCACCCTGGCCGGCTTCTGTTTGCGCCGACTGGAGTTTGATTTTCTTTGGTTTTTCTTCTTTTCAACTAGAGTTGTGCTTTCAGTCTCTTTACCTAATACGCTTTGCCCTACTTCACTTAAGCTACGAATTTCTCTAGTTCTCGGAATGCCTAAAGTTACTTGTGATAGTTTTTCACTCTTTGCTACATCGATTACTCGAATGGGATGTTTCTTTAGTTTCTTTTCTTTGGATGCTTTACAGATAGGAGCACATATACACCTAGGACGGCCTTTGCGAATTACGCATCTTTTTCCTGGTCCACAATTTGCTACATCACAAGAATCTGGAATTTAAAATAGAAAAAGTATTAAGATATTTAGAGTTAACCAAAAATCAATTTCATCTTCAATGTTCAATGATTTTGCTCCATATTTTGGATCATGATACTACTTAAGGTACAACTATGATTCTGTAACCCTTTTAATGAGTTCACAACATTCTAGTTTTTTTTTAAGAAATCAACTCAAATAGAATGAAATCGGTACAAACATCGATTCAATTATACCTACTACTTGAAAATGTGAAATAAATAATGGATGTTTAAATATTTATTTAGTTATTTTTTCTATATGATATTCATAACATGAAATATTTTCTAGTTTGTTTACTGTGTAAAATAATTATGGTATTTATACATCGTAGCATTGCAAAATAATAATAACAAAAGTAGAAGACATAAAAAGTACGTTTTTTATTTTAAATTTTTCGTCATAGAATAGCTCATTACGATTATATAACACAAGAATTGTAATTTCTGTAACTAAAAGCCGCCTGTCTACGTTAGTTTTATGGCTCATTAACCTTCACTTATTCAAGTCATATTTGAAAGGAAAAAGGGTTATGAAATCTACAAAAAACTTAAACTGGCAGATGAAAGAATAAAACAGCATACAATTTCATAAAATAAACCAACTGTCTTAAGCAAAAACGCGTTTCTTTTTTATTAAATTATATGCTTTCATCGTGTCCAATGACATTTTTTTGACTTAAAAAAAACAGAACAGATAATTCTGTCGAAATTGGCACATTTGTGAAGAGCTTAAAATTTTTGGTAAATGCCATTCCGCATACCTGAGGCACATCGGGTACCCATCGTGCCTAGAATAAATAAAACCTAGGAGCTTAGGAATGCTTTCATCACACCGACCGACGGGCAGCCGAACCCCTTTCAAATTTTTCTCATTCCCATCTTCCAGCAGCACCCTCCCACCTAAAAATTGGCAGCTCTTGTTAGTCTCTAGACGCCGTTTAGTCATCACTTCTAGAAAATTTATCGTGACACACGATGGATGCAATTGATCGCGCACCAATTTTCGAGAAGATCGAAAATAACCTTCACACGACCGCAAATTGCCCCAAAATCATGGTTTCTGGGTACAGCAAGATATTAATTTAACGAAAATTTATGTCTGCCTCCCAGTAATTTTAGTTTTTTTCTTTAAAAAAAATGAAAATGCATTAAAGCCATCCGTACGTAAGCTCCTGAGTCAATTAACGCCAAAAGACGCCACCGATCGTTTTTTGCTCTTCTGTCGCAGACTGCAGACCTCTTTGATCAATCGATCCAGATCATCATCATTTCCGGGAGTGACGAAAGCAGCTGTTTAGTCACCGTCACGGCGTCACCCGATAGTTTGATGCCTAGCCAGAGCCACTGATTTTGCGGGCTTCGTTAAAAAATTCAAACTTGACCAAATTTGGTGCTATTTGGATATAAAAAGGATGATCCCCGATCTTGGAAAAAAAAATGTTTGCATAAGTAACTTGACCTACATAGAGTAATCAAAATGTGGGTCATTTTTTAAGTAAACGCTGCGTAGTGAGAAAAGGTTGATCTTAGCAATTTTAAAATTTATTTTTTTATTTCTAACTATTGTAACAATAGTAAAAACTTCAAAAAGCAACAGTTATGAAATTGTATCAGTTAAAGGTGTTAATCTAATCTAAAATCTACTTTCACGCATTCAAAGAGTAGTGCAGGTGTGTCATAACAAATCATTTTAGAGAGCTTTATACATATGTAACATAGGTATATTTTATGTTACAAAACATATAGAGCAGACGAAGGCAGTATATGCTTTTTAATCTACAATTTTCATCCTCAATTTGGTTTTATGTTGATACTTATAGAAATACCATAATAGTAAAAGTCGTTAGTCTTAGTGAATATAAAAAACTGATTGATTGATTTTATTTAAACATTTCCGAATTATGAAAATATACGCTGTATCCGCAATCAGCACTTCTAAATTTCCTAAATACTGATTTTAATTTAAACTCCTTAAAGTTAAAATAGGTAGGTACTGGTCGGTTGAAGGCATCAAATATCTTTAAAATTGGAAGGATAAACTGCAAAAAGAAAGCCTATAACAGCTGTGAAATTAAAAATTGTCCTCCAGGGAGGGTGCGAAACCTACCAGAAAAAATGCTCAAAAATATCTGAAAGGTATAATGATGTTTATATGTTCAAAAATCTCAATTTGATTGAATTTAATTATTATTGCTATTTAACGTCGGTAGTTCTAGAGTTAAACCGCTATAAATGTTAAGGTTAACTATTTTTTGTGATAAAAACTTGTGATATTCTAAAATTGAGGTTGAAGGAAGGTTTTTTAAAAAATATACTCTTCTTTAAGTCTCAATATAATTTTTAAGTTTTAGGAGAAACTGAAGATTCTTACCTAAGCACGAGACGCACGCGGTGCCCCCGCCAATCGCGGCCGTGAAGAAGTACTCAGCGTCGGACATGTCCTTGTCCGTGTACGCGAACTCCTGACTCCGACCGCAGCACTCCTCCCGGGAGACGTTTTTGGAGTAGAGCTCCTTGCATTTGCCGTTGTCCATCCGCTGCACCCAACAGGCCCCGGCTGAAACGAGGAACAAAGCAATTCGTTACCAATCTGTCCGATAAAACGCGATACGGCGGCCAATAAATAAAATCGAATTTTTCATAATCCGGCGCGGTCCAGCCAGCCTCCAGACGGGCGGCGGCGCTGCGCTGGCCGGCGGAAGACAGCCCCGCGGCTACCTGTCCCGGAAAACACGCCCGCCGCGAAGGTTCAACATTGTTGAGATGATGAAACACCTGGGCCGGTGTTGGTTCGATGTTGGCCTGTGCCGCACAGTCGCGGCTCGAAATCTGCTAAAGATCATACGATTTACATAAGTTGGCTTCACTCACTTAATTACTTCAATTTGTGGGCTTCACGCTCCCGTGAACGCATTTGCTCAATCTCGAGAAGGCCGCAAGGCTCCGGCCCGTAAATCAACGGACCTCAGCCTTATGTAATTTATGTCCGTTGTCACAAGAAACAATTTGCCCTGTCATAACTCTGATAGTGCCAGCGGAGAATTATGCTCGATGGCCGCACTTACCTACATAATTTCGCATATGCGGAAAGCTTTAATGAAACAATGCGGGGCAAAGCCGCTGATTTATTAGAGTTGGACCGGCCGGGGCTGAGCGGGGCCAATGTCTGTGCGGGTGCAGTTTATCAGCGCTCAAATTCAGGACTGTTTGCTCGCTCCCATATTTCGTCGTAACGTAGGTCGTAGAACATTCCAAGAGAAGTGAATCCTAGCCTACATTTTTTTTAAAGTAGATTCCATATGAAATATGTAAATTCTACCTATTGCAGCGTGTTTTATGAAAAGATTTTGAAAAATGAATGATGCCAAAACTCGTTTCAAAGGTCGTAGACTTCAAAAATAAAATTTATTTATACATATTATACAACTGATACATTACTGATCAAATGTTTGTTGATCAGAGGACCGTTCATGTAAATTCAATTGGCATACCCCTGTCAATATTTCTTAATCGATTTTGACCAATCTTCGCCTATATGTTTATCCCGCCAATATCTCGACTAAGGTCGTAAATGTGAGGAATCGGTCAAAGGGGTTGGAATATAGGGTCTACGTAAGTTACATAAAAATCTCTGTTGTATTTCTTAACCGCTATTAACCCAAACTTAACATGTACTTTGACAATATGTATGTTCTAAATCTTATTACAAAATGGTGGTGATTGATCAAAGGGATAAGGTCAGGATCATTTTCTAAAAGTGATATTTTTACCGCGATATCTGCCGTATTATTAAATGGATATCTAGGTCATGTTATATTTTTATCTATTGCCTTCTGTAAAAATCACTACATATTATCACATTGAAATCTACCTCTTCCGCTTTCGCTGCCGCCGAAAAGCCTTTTTATGTTCATTTATTCAACAGGTCAAATAATAGGTAACTTCAATAGACTTTTATTTATATACAAAACAGAGAATTGAAATTTTCTATTATGTACTTTCTATTTTTGAGAAAAATAGGGTAAAATTATAAAACAGTTCTTATTTTGAGTATTTTTGAAGATTGAAAAAATAATAATAATAATAATGGAACCTGAAAAGAGCTCGATGAATAAAATACCACCTTTAATAATTCTTGCTAAGGATATTGAGGAACTAGTATTTCATGAGCGTTTGCTAGCTGTGATTATCATGCACTACCAATTGTATGAAGTAATCATTTAACAGAAAAATAGAGTATTCCGGAAACCTAAAGGACTTTATAGTATTTGAGTATAATAGCTAAAAATTCAAAATATCATTAATAAAACTCTAGAGTTTCAAATTTTAGCTATATTAATTAACTTTCTCTCTACTCTCTGCTTAAAAAATCAAGCAGAGTAATTGAGGCTTATAAATCATAAACATCCTTTAAATATAGACAACTATGTATCTACTTTGCAATTAGAACTAACCATATATATTGTTTAAAACTTTAGCTTTTTAACGAAAGCTTTTAACTTTATAACTACTTATTAATTAGCTACCAGATGCATTTATATGGAGAGATGTTTTATTCTTAATTCGCAATAACACTGAAAGTTAAAACTTACGAAATATATATTTGTAAGTTAAAATTTATTTTTTAAATTGGTAGTTATTAAATAACAGCTGCTAATTTTAAAATGGCAATTTCCTCGAAGATATAACGTGGGTACCTATATTTTCACAATCTAGGAAATCCACAAAACGGCGAAAAGAAAACATAGTCTAAAAATAGAAAATGAACAGAAAAATTCCCATGCACTTGACACTGTGCCAGCAAATCACCTGAGCCTTCGGATTTCTTGAAAATATCTTGAGCGGTGCAATAAGCTTCGTTTCCGGATTTGATCGACTGGCTACTAATAAATAATTTTCGAAGCGCGCTGAAGCCGTCTGGAGTAAGGCATTTCAATTTTACGTAACTTTCCGTCAGACAAACGTGGCCAACGGGCGGCGCTCGAAGCCGATGATTATTATTTATAACCAAAGCTGGGGCTGAAGTAACGACTTCGTGCTGAGGCTAAGACCGGGCTTTGAATGAAAATGTAGGCAACCGATACGCCAAAAAAATAATATTCAAAATACCCTCCACTGCTGCCGCCACTCCATAGGTTAGATCCACGGCTATGCCAATTTCATTCACAAAATGTGTGGGAGAACTTTATTTATCTGCGAAAAATATAATTTGGTTGAATTTCCTCTGTTCACCTTTTCGAGCATTGCGGGCGTATCAATGGTTTTATGGGAAATTAAGTGCGCCCCGCCAGGCGACTGGACCATGTCGAAACCCGCCGCGCTTAAAATGCATTCGGCGTATCGAATCCTTGAACAAGAGGATGTCTGAATGTCCGAAATAAAACTGCCAAATTATGTGTATTTACGACTTCAATTAGGCTGACACCACTGACATTTAAATGGTGCCCGCTGATGGCATCCCTGACAAGGCTATTTTCGGGCTTAAACAAACATTAAGCGCAAGAAGTGCTGCACTTAATTATCTTGAACCAAACCACTGCAGCCACTTATTAGGGAACATCGAACTGAGACAAGAAAATGAATAGATGCAACAAAATTAATTGCCTATATACGTTCCCAGTATGCGGAGACCTTCATTTTGTAGTTTTGATAGCCATACGAAAAAATCATGTCCCTGAACGGTAGACACTAAAGCTGGAAAGTCTAAAAATACCCTTATTCGTTATTTTAAGCAGAATAAATACTGCACGCATGCTCACGCAGCTAATTAGTATTAGAGGTGTGTTGCCGTGATTGACAACGTTTAGTTGTTTTAGACGTCGTCTGAATATCTATTAGAAATCTAAATGCACCAACGTTCGTCAAAATGATTTAATTGATGGAATTCAACAAATTTACGACCACTCGTTTGCTCAGAAATATTCTCTAATTAATCCCTACATTGTCCCAAGTTTACCAAGAATGAATTGTAGTCCTTTTAGTATTAGGTACTTCACTAGTTGGAAAAGGTTATTTAATGCAATATTATCATAATCCATAAAATATACAATGTAGGCGTTGTATTAAAAAAAAAATTACTCTATACTTTAGCATATACCCTACAATGTTGATAAATTTTTAAAAAGATTTGCCAACATTATAAATTTTAGTAAAACTCATCCGTTGTATTTTTAATTATTATGATTTCTCAAGATTTCTACTTGTATAGGTATATTACGTGAAAACAATGCTTTTTGTTTTTGTATTTGCCATACCTACATAGTTTTATACGGGAACCTGAGATAAATGCTAGTAATTTATTAATAAATAGAAAATTAAAATTGTATCTTTAAAGATATTCAGGTAAGTTTTTTTTATTTACTTTGACCACATTAATATTGTATTAAATAGATCCACCACTGTGGCATCAATAAAAGCTTACTATGATCACTTTGTTTGAAATATTGTTTTTGTTAAGTTACAAGTGATTGAGTACTCATTGCACAAAATGTCGTACAACAATTAATTCAAATTTACAACCGTAGGCTTCACTTCCTGCGAATCTATCGCGTCACCTTGCAATAGACAATATCTAGATTTTGGTAAATTATTCTTCTAATACAAAGGTAAGAAAACCCCGTTTTATTAATTCAGACAGTTCTTTGGGAGTCGTCCGCCCACCAAAAAGAGATTGATTATAATTCTTCGTTGTCTTATATAAAAAGAAGCTAAAATCCGAAGTGTAAGATAATCGGAAAAATTGCCCAGATTAATAAAAATATGTGTTAATTTCAGAATTGCGATCATAATCAATCGATTTTGGTGGGCGGTGGACTGCCAACGAACTATCTGAATTAATGTAACGTGGTACCCTTCTCTTTGCATGATACCTAGAAGAAGAATCATTTACTCTTACCAAAATCTAGATATTGTCTATTACATGGGGATGCTATAGATTCGCGGGAAGTGAAGCCAGTTATAAATTTGAATTATTTGTTGTACGACAGTTTGTGCAATGAGTACTGAATTAGCTACCTGAATATCTTTATAGATACAGTTTTAATTTTCTATTTATTAATAAGTTACTAGCATTTGTCTCAGGTTCCCGTATAAAACTATAGATTGCCAACTTTTATTGGGTAATTCGAGACTAGGCGGACTTCAGCGATTCAGCACTTCCCCTTTACCTACAAACTCGTTCCGCACCCGGCGTAAGCATGCCTATAGTCTTGCATTACCTACCCTTGTGTATACTTTTTAAGTACACAATATGGAATTTACGCCTACTACTAGAAGTCATTTTGTTTTGATATTAATTAATTTAAAATTATGGAGAAAAATTTCAAAATTTGTGTAATAAAATACATCCCGTAGTAAAAAGCTATTAGAAAATTTAATAATACATAGATAATAAATATAAATACGCCAATGAAACTAAATACCACACTCTATTATTATTCAAAAATCTCAAAATATCCTTTGATGATATGAAGCAAATGGTCAAAAGTTACATTCATCATCTCTTCTAACTAGAAATAGAAAATAATAATATATAGCGAAATGAAGTGCCAACAGATGTTAAAAGCACAAAATGTCAACAAAAATGTTAGTAAACAGGAAAAGTGCAAAAAACCAGAGAAATATCTTTGGCGCCATTGAATAGTTTTATAAAAACATTTTGTGTCATGAGTGCTAGGAATTTTAAATGTTTGTGTTCCAAATTTATGGTGAGGAGGCGATGTATAAATTTGTAAACACGTGATTCTCAGAATAAAATTTGGGTGGTCGAGATGATTCTTTTAATAACTTTATAGATCCTCTAATAGGCGGGATTATTATTATAACTTTAATGGATTAATGTTATAAATAAAAATTAGCGTACTCTCACCATCAGCAATTGTGAATTATATTTGCAATTAAAAAAACTGAATATGTAATCATACCATCATTATCGCAAAATTTATCGATCGTTAAAAAATTAGGTCGACCTGAGACATCTACTTGGAATTCATTTCTAAATTTGAATTGTATGCGTATTTTACCAGGAACAAATTCCAGATTCCAATTAAGTTAATGAGACTCCTCATACCTGCAACATGGTATCATGTTCCAGGTGTTGCAGTGGGCAATGTCTCAAATATTCGTCAAATCATCAATAACTCAATGCAAATGTACGTGACTAGCGGGGCGAAAACATTTTCTAAACAATGCCATTGACTCATTCCAATAACTGGTGCATTGCTTGATCAGTAAAAATTGCAAAACATGCTCTTCGTTCGTCTGCAGAAAAAGAATAGAGTAGTTAACTGCGCGAAAAAGTCGACGTTTTTCCGAGCAAGTGCCTATTCAAATGCGTTTTGAAAAGTTTTAAATTTCGTTCTGACGCGCCGTCATGTACTCGTGGAAATCTGGAAAAAGGCGTCAAGGGTCAGGGAGTCTGAAACAAACTTTGTGGAGAATTTTCTCTCACATTTGCGTATTCACTAGACTTTATCGCTTTTCACGAGTATTGTTTTCATGCAAAACAGGTGGCTGCGTGGAAATACGAGCTTCGTGTTAAATAAATAGGGTTACAAGAAAATATTTAACATAATCTAACATTGCAACTTTTTCTTATTATTTAGAGAATACATTTTTTTTGTCGTTATTTTATACCATTAATAGAGTTTCCTTTCGATTTCGATTTTTACAATAAAATATGTGTAAAAATATGTGTAAAAATATGTATAATAAAATGAAAGTACGTGTAGATTATGAATTAAAAAAAGAAAATGTTCCATTACATCACATTCACGAGAAACGTGAGGTTGAAAAGTAAGAAAATTCAAATTTTACAAAGTTGTGAGAATTTCCTCATAGAATGAATTTGACACATAACTCAAAAAAAAAAGATCAGAAGGGCTTTGAAATAAATAAACTGGGAACAGTATAAAAGGAGGATTTTGTCTTCTGAACAAATCTTGATACACCTTACAAATGCTTAGTGTTTAATGACACTAATGAAGGGACAATGGGAAATTTTAAAATTTTTTAAAATTTCTATCGTTATAGAAAATTTTAATTTTTTTTTAATTTTTTAAAATTTCTATCGTTATAGAATAACTACAATTTTTAGAGGATCTCCATCATAAAAATAATCCTCAATTAATATATTGTACAAAGTACAGTGCAGAAGAATTTTATGCTAAATTTAAGAAAGCAGCTTGAGAAAAAATCATTATTTCTAAATTTAAACTTTATATATTTTTATTTTTAAGGAAAGAGAGTAGACACTTTATATTTAGATCATGGGTGTACGCGAAGAGCCAGGGGAGCTCATAAGTCTTTTTATTATGTATCAATATGTAAAACTTTATATTAGGAAAATTTGCTACTGATTTTAGTAATGGCAAGCCTCGAATTTATATTTTTTCTCTGTTTTTCTATTTTTTATGTTTCAAATTTCAAATTTGACTACAAATTCCCATACACATTCTAAACATTTTTTATTTCACTTAACTCATTGAGAGGGGTGTCTTTAAATAGGTCTCAAAAAATGCAACAAAGAATGTTTTAGGACATTTTGATTTTAACTTCTCAGTCAAGAAATATTTGCTGTTCTTTATAAAATCAAGAATAATGTTTAAGTATCCATTGGATTCAAATTAAAATAAATAAAAAGATTCTATAATGGATTCTGAATTCATAGGATTCAATTTTAAATAAATTAAAAGCTGTTAATGAATCCGTTGAATGGAATTCTTTTGTTGGGAATTCTCCGATTTTGATATTAACTTTTCGAGGTGTTTTAAATTCGTCAAGTGAAAGTTAAAAACTGAATGTTAGGGAGAATGGCTATGGAACCCTGCCATGTACATGACCAACTCGTTTTTGGCCGGTTTTTAATATCATCTGGACATCTGCAGTCGTTGTTTTTTGAATATGGAATTAGAGATACTTTCTATATCAGAAATATTTAAGAATCTTATAAGTCCATCTTCAAAAATTTCGAATTTTGCAAAAAAATAACAAAATCAACGGAGAGAATGATTTTTGAGAAAGATTGTTGATATACATATGTTATATATATTTTAAAGCGTCACTTTAACTGGATTCAAAAATTAATATATTTATTTGCAGTAAATTTGTCTAAACACATGGAACAACAAAAAATTATAAATATTCATTTTTAATTTCGTCGTTATTTAGACACTTAAATTGTCAACTGATAAATTAAAAAACGAAATATTAAGTGAGAAATAATTTTCTGAGTTTTAGTAACTATTGCAGCACCTCGACGATCTTAATGAAAAGTTGGCACTAAGTGTTTGTGTTCCACTAATGCCATCAACAAGTGTCCTTCCTGCGCTTAATGCTTAATGTAAATGTTTAATTGCAATTAACTGTCTAATTACCTTCGGTCATATCAGTGAATCCAAGCGACATTATGATCGCCATTAGCACAACGAATCCGATGGGGCAATTATTTAGCATCTTCGCACATCTTACAAATCTGCGCACTTCTCTCGAATACAGTACTTTACCGACAGCTGCTAGCAAATAGCAATTAGCATTACTTAACACCAAAGATCTTCTCTTGTACTTGTAATTTGTTGATGTCAGGAGCGTCTTTTCACTTCCACTGGTAGCGCTAACAAAATCACTATCACTTTCGGTGACTGCACTAGATTCAGTCTTTCGCTCCTCATTTCGGAGTGATCTGTCTAAAGAACACCGCGGCACTGCAGTTTCAACACCTTTTTCAACTAAGCCATCCACTTCAACAAGAAACAAACCCATCGCACTGATCCTCCTCCGATCGCATGCATGATCAAATTTTAGGGCACTCCTCGGGAAGATCTGAAAATATAGAAAAATTCGTCAAAGTGATTGTTTGATAGTCACGGTGAGAAAATAATCTTAATTTAAAGAAATCAGAAAATAGAACACCCTATTTTACAATATCTTCGACATTATCAATAGAAGATTCACTTTCGATCTCTTAGTATCATCGGAGCAAAGGTCAAATTTTCGAATTTTTTTTTTTAAAATGTCTAAAATTCTCAGAATTTTTTCAAAATTATCCAACCGACAATATGCAGGAGGTCTCAATGCCAGTAATGTTTGTCTCGTCGAATTCCTGAAGCGAATTCCTAAGTGCTTGCTTAGGTCAGTAAACTGCAGAATAATTGATTAGCATGTTACCTGCCTGAATTAAAAATTGCGTTGTCGCGCGAAGTATCATTATCCGGATGCTGAAACGTCCAACGCACTCGTGTTGATTGTCACTTGCAGCGCGAGTTATAATCGAGACCCGCCCTCGACGGCAGGCTAGAAATAGCTGCGCGAACGCATTTTCATACTGCACCGCCAGAAAACAAACGGAGAAAAATTTTAATTTATCGCCTTTCACACGAGGCGGGGTTTCGAAAATACAACTCCGAAAATATGACGAGGAGTTGTAATTCATTCATTTGAATCGTAAACACTGCACTACAACAGTACGACTGAGGAGGAATTTTGAATTTTATATCAAAATTTTATTCTCGTACGTTTCAAAATGCACGTTTTGCATGCCATTATGAAAATTGTTGAATTCTTTAAGCGGTTATGAATCATGATACTGCAATAAGCTATAAAACGATTTTTCAAAATGTAGTTAACATGTATCCACTCAAATTTTTTAACCGTCCTTCCATTTGAGAAAAAATCTAATGTTATGTGGCCTTTAAAACATTCGGCAGGCATCATTAAATTAACAATATACCAATTTCAGTTTTTAATTAAGAATAAAACATATGTATGCAATTTGAGTCCAATGAAATTTTTTCCTTAACCTTATGAAAGAATGGGTTTTTGTATTAAATCTACAACTCTATACCAATATAAATATTTTTTCATAACATTTTATTGAATTGTGGAAAATTTTGTCACCATATGGGATTTGCATATTTTTATTTTCAAATTTTTATATTAAATATCAATGATGCCCTGTACATTTGAATTTACAAACTTTGATGGAAGATTCGAAATCACTAAGCTCAAATTATAAGGGTATTACTTAAAACTTAACTACCATATTGGATCCGCCTTCTTGAATTCCTAAATTGTATTAGTAGTCGAAATTAGTAACCTCAAAATATCCTTAGCACTAATTTTCACTTAAACTCATTGAATTTCCACAAATTTTAGTCCCCATTTTAAATTTCTAAATTTTGAAAGCTTCCTAATTAACATCTTCAAAAACCCACAAATATAAATTTTCGAGACAATATTTAGAAATCTACAATCATTGGCCACAATTTTGAAACATACATAAAAGTTAGCCTATATACGTGATAATTTTTTTTTTGTATAGGTATAGGTACCTGGTAATTTATATAGGTAGTAGCATTTTCTTTAGATACCAAGAAGGTTGGTATTATAGTGTTCAAAACTCTTTCTCTTTTATGAAGATAGGTTTGTAGACAGACAGAGAGACAGGAGCAGACAATAGTTAGGAAAAAAAGGCTTTTAAGAACTTTGTAACAAGTTCATTTTAAAATCAAATTGTTGACCAATTGCTACTCGAAAAACCCCGGAAATGAATGAATCCTCAGAATATCCATATATAAGCAATGGAACGTGTCGAACATTCATATTAGATACTATTTCGAAATCGGAAATTTAAAGTGTGAATCATTTTTCACGCAAAAGATCCGCGGTGAAATTGTAAAGTGATGTTTGTATAAATAAAACATTGAAAATTTGAAAATATTGTGTGTACATTTCAACCTAATCTGAATAAATCGCTTTACTAAAAAGTTAGAACCGACATTGTTTCTATGCACTTGTTGCAGAATCGGTCCACCACCGCGTCACATTCTGAGCTCATAGTTGGAGAAAGGTCACGCTCACCTGTGGGTCCCCCAAGTGGCGGGCCGGTGCGATAAGAAAACCTCAAGACGAACAGCCCGAGAAAAGAAAGAGCAGTGGCCACTTCCCCGAGGGATAAATCACATCGCGTCGCGCGACGCAGAGCGCGGCATTCCACCTGCCCGCGGCGCGATCTACGGGCGAGTGCGCCGCAATGAATGGGGCTGAAGTGATGCGATGCGCACATTTAACCGGTTGCTGGAAAAAGATCACTTCACTATGCATCCGAAAACGCCAGAAATTAAAAAGTAAAACAGAAACGAAAAATAATTTTCTTCCTTGGCCGGGTCCGGGCGTCTGCGGCGGAGATAGTCTCACCGGATCTGTGCTGCGCGGCATGGCGGCGGCGCAGCGCGGAATTGTTGCCTAGCCGGCGCGCGTGCGCGCGCAGCTCAGTCAGCGCATTTATATAAAACGCGCGAGTGAGCGCGCGCGCGCGGGGCCCCGAATAAGAAGATGATCGGAAGCATTTCCTTTCCGTGCAAGAGGCAACCTTGAGAAACTAGGGCGCTGATGGCCGCCCGGCTTCCACCGTATTCAGTTACTCCTTAATGAAGATTCGATTATGTCATCGCCGGGCAAGTGGCCGAGGGGCTTTTTACTTAAACGAGCCCAACGGCCAGCGGAGCCCCCGGAGGCCCAGAGGGGCGTAAGGCACGGCTCGGACGGCCGAGACGGCGGCGGCGGCAGAGGCTCGCTCTGACTCGAGGAAGCGACCATAAATGAGTCAGATGATGATGATGATGATGCAACGTGCAATAAGAATGCAAGGGGCCAAAGGATGGTCATTGAGGAGCTCTACCCGGAGATTATGGGGGGCACCTGTCTGAGACGCATCTATGTGCCCCCCCTCCTCCATCAAGACCCTGTCCGGCTGCATCTGCTGCGGCCACGGATCGGTGCCTATGAACGAATTAATCAATTTTCAGGGGGAAAAATACCTGTTTAACATGTGCAATAAGTGCCGACCACTCCTTGGCGATTTTTTTCCTTGTTGTAAACAAAAATTATTTAACTCGGAGACAGGGCAGTAGCTCCAACGGACGACGCAGACGCAGACGACGACGGCGGGCGGCTACAGACGACTCGTGCAAGACGACCAAAACCAAGCCTAAGACGAAGAAGAAACGTCTCCTTTCCGTAGGGCTCGTCTTATGACATGCGTAAGCAATTCAGCGATTTTTATCATCGGCTCTCTACAGTCTACGTTTCGAAAGTCCACCTCCTGCGTTCGATTTTCGATCCCCGCGACCTCCCGTCGACGGTACGCTGTTGATTTTATTTTGTATTTCGTCGTCCCAGTTCACCAACTCTTCGCACTTTGCACCACAAACAAGTTCACCAGCTTATACAAAAAAAGGTTTACGCGTGGTCTCAAAAGTGCGCGCGCGCCTGCACACGCCTTCTCCGTATGATGGACACGTACCACAAATCAATCACGGCGATATTAAATTGTCGCTAATAAGCCGTACTATAAACTTCTGTACGGTGGATGTTCGATCGTGTTGGACTTCTGGGCGCGGAGGGCTCACGGACCCTTCCGACGATGATCGATAGACAAACCCAAGCTGGTATCGTTTAATCCGACAAAAAGATCGTTAATTCAAAATTTCAAAAAAATTAACAAACTTTCATATTCGATCTAAACAACGGAATACGTCCTACAATGAAAAAAAAGCACACTGGTTCAAGCTAAGAGCCCTGTGGCCCCTCAACACTGCCTGGCACCGAAAAACCGAAAAAAAGCGCACTTAGCCCGAAAAGTCCGGCAAAAATAAATTCGCGAGACAATTGCAACGAAAAAAAATATAAGATTTAAAATAAAATATAAAAAAATAATAAACGTTAAGACGGTCGCGGCACTCTTACCGCGTTTAAATCTTGTCTGGAGTTAAAGCGGTGAAGGAGCCACCTAAGTACCGTTGTTCTCCGTCTTCGGCAAGATACTAAAGTAAAAACATGAGCTCAAGTGCAAATCAACGGCCGAAAGTTTGCAAGCAAAAGCAGCCCCAGCAGCAGAAGCAGCGCGGCGCAAGCAGCCAACGAGCCGGCGGCGCGGCGGTTTAACTTCACGTGTGCATGGGCGCAAGAATATTCTGCAAAGTCAGCGGAGTCGAGCTTTTTGCACCCCACTGTGACTTAAAAGTTGCTCCATGTTGAATTGGAACATTTTGAGCGAGTCCCAGGGACTCAAATTGACTTAATTAAATTGATTCGCGCGAGCATGCGCCTAATTAATTGAAGTGACACCACGCAGCGGTGTCAGCATTTTTTCCTGTTGTACAGCTTCATTGCTGCAATTGGCCGCCAAATTGATACGTTTTGCGGACAGTGTCAATTTAAGCGGACTCTAGGGAATTTGGTGATATAACTTAATGCAGTTTGTGATCCAAATATGTACATATATCAATTCAGCAGTCCAACGGGAAGGGTTCAAATTTTTCTTAACTTTATGAAAATAAATAGTATACAATAATTAAATATCTTAAAAAGTGAACGTATTAATTATAAAATATGGGTATACATAATTTGAAATTCTTGTCCAAAGTACATATGTATGTATATCTGGGCTAGAAACATAGAGCTTTAAAAAAAATACTATATCGATACAATTACCAGTATAAGTAATGCAAGCAAGAAAGATTATCAGAGTTGGTGTTTAAACCAATTTACCAAGTTATGGTATTTATACTTCACCATTAACGTACTTCAGAAATATTACTTAGCATTATCTTCTTGTACTTAGCAGTACTCAACATTACACAACGCAGAAAGACACGACTGTAACGCAGCATTACTTAAAAATTATTTAGTACAAACATTAATCGATATAAATCAGAAATTCTCAAATAAATTCTACTTCTTCTTCTATATGTTTTTTTTACATAATTTTACAGTGTGTATTTTTTAATTCATGTCTCGCAAATCCAATTGCTCAATTTTCTCAAAATTTATATCTGAAAGCGCATGTCCTCTGCATTGGTTTTTTTTTACGAATAAAACATCTAACAGCATAGTCGAAATCTGAATTCTATTTGCAGTTCTCAATATTACTTTTTAACAATAGTTGATCAAATAAATTAGCATACCTTGTATAAAATAATAAATCAATAGTCAAGCAATAGCTTAAAATATAAGATCCTCCTTATATCGCCTTAAATCAAAAACATTCGTTAATAATGCACTTTAAAATTTTCAAGTTTTATTTCGACTCAATTAAACTCTGCTATCTCCGTGCAAAATTTAAATAATGGGCAAAAGCAAAACAAAGATTGCTCGCGAAATTTCTACTCAGAATTTTTTTAAGGTATATTGTATGTTAGCTTAGTCTTGAATAAAAAATAATAAAATCTCGTCAACTACCCTTTGCTAAGCCATTTTCACCGGCTCATAACTACATAGCTTCTTCTAAAAAGCTTCATACAATATTAATTTTAAAATAAATTCACTAATGTTTGATAAAACAATTAGATATCATTGGTACACAAAGTTTTTAGGGATGAATTCAACAATTAAGATGACTAGTAAAGAAATTAAGTTGATTTAATGTAAAGATATGATACAATAAGTAATTTGTATCAACTTCTCCAACAATTTCCTTAAGGTAAGAAATCAGGATAAAATTTGATTGATCAGTGGGGAGGATTAATTTTTTCCGATCTTGCACAAATTCGTCATCAAACTCGTTTTTTATTCTACTTTAATTATATTTATTTTTAAGAGTTCAACTTTTGCCACTGCAAAATTGCAAATCAACATAATTCATAGAAAAAATAATAACTTACCCTTAGTTGACTAATTTTTTAATATTGATCGTCATAAGACCTCTGATGAAGGATACTTAGAACCATTAAAAGGATAGTACCTTTCTTGTTAGCGGGAGGATGTCTGATTGAGTTGTTGCATCAATTCCTTCTTGTTAATTCTTCCAAGTCTAGTGGGTACTTGTTGACATTGCAAAATCCAAACCAATGGAATGACGATTGCAGTAAAACCCTAAAAATAAAAAGGATTCAATTGGTTCCAGAGCGCGATTAAGAGTGACTCCTAGTAGATGCGACTAGTTCGGCCAATTAAGACGTCTTGTCTTAACGACCCCCTCACGGTTTTGTTCTCGTTTCGGTTTTACTTAAGTAATCCGCGTCGGTTATTAGCTTAATTTCTCGAATGGGAGCTAAATTAAATGCATAAGGGCGACGATTTTAATTGGAAAATTGCATTCGGCATCGTTTGAAAGCATCGTCTCCCGAAGGCAGACCTGATTTATTACAAATTGCAGAACGCGACCAATGATTTGCCGCTTGGAGCGTGCTGTTAATAAAACCGAACAATTTTCAAAGGGCCTTTCTTTTGTTCATCAATTAAGGCCCTATACGCAAGACTCCCACTGAGATGCGGTAGCTCGAATAGGAAAATTGCGAATTTATGTAATTACCCGCGTCCTGACGGAGGCTAGGAGGCTTCCTCGGGTTATGGCACACGGGACTCTCTTTGTCAATCAATAGCTCGGCCATTTTCATAAGTCATCGGGGGGGAATATTGCGAAAGGCCACACGATCGGGCAACATTACGCGGTATCTGATCGAATAACAATTCCCGATAAATTGCCAGTTTCCCCAATAAATTGTGTCAAGGTGCATTCTCAGACGTCACGTTCATTATTTTTCTAATCGGTGAACTGGGACGCGATCTGTGCGCCCAGGTAACCCGTCTACGGGTTTTAGATAACCGGCAAAATGTGGACGGGTTGCAACCGACGATGATTAGAAATAAACGTAACGACTAAAAACGTGCCCGGGCTGAGAGCACGCGAGCATCGTCGCGCATACCACGGGGGAAATTTTCAAATCTCTGCCGATATATTCCGCGGCCGAATGGCGCAGACTATCGGCTTATTAGATCAAAATTACAACTCAGTTAGGCGCATAAAATTGTGTTCATTATAATGGTCTGGGATGCAGCAGCCGCACTGCCAGCTTTGCACTCCTGCGGGTAATTCAGGCTCGCCAGAACGTTGCCCTCCTTTGCACTTTCCTTCAATAGACCCGTAATCGAACTATCTTTCGTATTGATAAAATTTATTGGGGGGGGAAAAAATGAATTCCACAACCGCGAAGACAATGAACGGTTCGAAAACTATTCGGCGCGATCCCAGCCTCAACGACTTAAGATTAGTCAAGTCTGGCTGTAAACAAGAGGCCTCACCTCGCCTCTGAGTTACTACAAGGAGTTTTGTGCCCATTTGATGATAGCAATCAGAGCTATGCTCGTGCTAGGAGTTAGATCGACCGAGCAGCCATCTAAAATAATTGGCACATCTTAATAGTTTCGCTCCAGCCAGATTATACGGCGCTTCTACTGCGATTCTGGACGCGTTGCATTAAACCAACCATTCAATTAAATTCAACAGTTCTGAGATAAAAGTTCCCCCGTGGGATGGTGGCTTTTATCTACATTACCATAAAAGAGATTCTTGACTGCACATTTATTAACAAAGTTCAATTTTTAGCTATTTTATACTTGTTGTGCTCTACCTGTCTGCTAACAACCATTTCAAACATTGCATGCTACAATGGCATTATATTTTTAACGTCCTTTTAGGGTTTCCTTATAATGTCATCAAGTCGTCTCCTCAAGGATTTTGATAAGACCTTTTAGAAACAATCATTTAGAAATTAGAGTCAAAAGTTGCAAATTGTATAAGAACCTTACTCTTTTATTCTAAAAAATTCTTCAAAAATTGGCTAATGTTTTAGCATTGGATCTAAAAAAAAATCTCCCAAAATTTCAGCTTCCTAGATCAAACCTGTGAACGGCGCAAACCGAGTTGTTTCCAATTTAATTAACATGGGAAAAAACGACGTTTTTACTCAAACATGAATAGCTGGTAGAAAATTTTTTTTTTAATTTCTGATAGCAGCATTTTATAGAGAATTAAATTTCCTGCAAAAAAAGGTCCTTAATACTAGATCCGTGAATTCAATATTTTCAAAGGTATGCTCGTTTAAACATTCTCATAAAAATCGGATTTCATTCAATTAATTTTAAGGAAAGTTATATCTATTTTAAAACATACACTTATAAAAAACTTTAATTCTAGAAAATAAGAGTTCTATTTATTACTTTAAATTACTATTTTAAAACTTTGCATTGAAATGAACGCCCAAATTTTTGTTTTTTTTTGGATATAAAAAATCTCTTACTCCAAATTTCTCTTGAGTAAAAATTCATTCGCTACATTGTCGCGAAATTTTGACCTAAATTGCGTATAAAGCAGATCGAAATTGCAAACACGTTAGTGGAGGTTTAAATAAATAATAAAAATTAAGAGTATACTGTTGAGTTTTTTTTATACCAAAGGTTAGTCATTTTCGTTGTAATATCAGGAACAAATTTGTTACTATTACTTATTACAAATTCAATTAATTAATCGTTATTAATTATAAGAGGAAAATGGGTCGAACAATTATTTTGGATAAAAAACGTGTAACTAATTAGGAAAATTCACTTGCAAGATTCCAAGAAGTGGTGTCTGTGAGCTAAATAAAAACATTCTTCTATAGGAAGAAAAATTTATTTATTGAGAATCCTCTCAAATGTATGTACATATGTAGTTACTTAACAATTCATAAAATTAATAGCAACTGCCCAAAGTATAAATGATTTAAACAAAACAAACTACCTTGGGGCTTTAAAGTAATAATATGTAAATAGCTTTTTAATCATTGTTTTTTGTTTTTGAAAAGTTACAAGTGATTGAGTACTCATTGCACAAAATGTCGTACAACAATTAATTCAAATTTACAACCGTAGACTTCACTTCCTGCGAATCTATAGCATCACTTTGTAATAGACAATATCTAGATTTTGGTAAGAGTAAATAATTTTTCTAATACAAAGAGAAGAGTACCCCGTTTTATTAATTCAGACAGTTCTTGGGAGTCGTCCGCCCACCAAAAAGAAATTGATTATAATTCTTCGTTGTCTCATATAAAAAGAAGCTAAAATCCGAAGTGTAAGATAATCGGAAAAATTGCCCAGATTAATAAAAATATGTGTTAATTTCAGAATTGCGGCACCTCCTTAACCAAGCACAAAGGTTCTAGTTGTTGATGTTCTAAAAGTAATTAAAATGGAAGAACCTAATAAAAAAAAGGAAATATCGAAGGGATTATCCACATGGGTTGTGTGTTTTTCCCCTGAATAACTATCCACAACTAGAACCTTTTTGTTAGGTTTCGGGGGAGCCGAAATTCTGAAATTAACACATACATATTTTCATTGATCTAGGTACATAATTTTTCCGATTATCCTACACTTCGGATTTTTTTCTTTTTATTAGATAACGGAGGATTATAAGCAATCGATTTCGGTGGGCGGCGGACTGCCAAAGAACTATCTGAATTAATGTAACGTGGTACCCTTCTCTTTGCATGATACCTAGAAGAAGAATTATTTACTCTTACCAAAATCTAGGTATTGTCTATTGCATCGGGATGTTATAGATTCGCGGGAAGTGAAGCCTACAGTTATAAATTTGATTTATTTGTTGTACAACATTTTGTGCAATGAGTGCTGAATCGCTACCTGAATATCTAAATGCACCAACGTTCGTCAAAATGATTTAATTGATGGAATTCAACAAATTTACGACCACTCGTTTGCTCAGAAATATTCTCTAATTAATCCCTACATTGTCCCAAGTTTACCAAGAATGAATTGTAGTCCTTCACTAGTTGGAAAAGGTTATTTAATGCAATATTATCATAATCCGTAAAATATATAGATAATATAGGCGTTGTATTAAAAAAAATTACTCTATACTTTAGCATATACCCTACAATGTTGATATATTTTTAAAAAGATTTGCCAACATTATAAATTTTAGTAAAGCTCATCCGTTGTATATTTTTAATTATTATGATTTCTCAAGATTTCTACTTGTATAGGTATATTACGTGAAAACAATGCTTTTTGTTTTTGTATTTGCCATACCTACATAGTTTTATACGGGAACCTGAGATAAATGCTAGTAATTTATTAATAAATAGAAAATTAAAATTGTATCTATAAAGATATTCAGGTAAGTTTTTTTTATTTATTTTGACCACATTAATATTGTATTAAATAGATCCACCACTGTGGCATCAATAAAAACTTACTATGATCACTTTGTTTGACATATTGTTTTTGTTAAGTTACAAGTGATTGAGTACTCATTGCACAAAATGTCGTACAACAATTAATTCAAATTTACAACCGTAGGCTTCACTTCCTGCGAATCTATCGCGTCACCTTGCAATAGACAATATCTAGATTTTGGTAAATTATTCTTCTAATACAAAGGTAAGAAAACCCCGTTTTATTAATTCAGACAGTTCTTTGGGAGTCGTCCGCCCACCAAAAAGAGATTGATTATAATTCTTCGTTGTCATATAAAATGAAGCTAAAATCCGAAGTGTAAGATAATCGGAAAAATTGACCAGATTAATAAAAATATGTGTTAATTTCAGAATTGCGATCATAATCAATCGATTTTGGTAGGCGGTGGACTGCCAACGAACTATCTGAATTAATGTAACGTGGTACCCTTCTCTTTGCATGATACCTAGAAGAAGAATTATTTACTCTTACCAAAATCTAGATATTGTCTATTACATGGGGATGTTATAGATTCGCGGGAAGTGAAGCCAGTTATAAATTTGAATTATTTGTTGTACGACAGTTTGTGCAATGAGTGCTGAATCGCTTACCTGAATATCTTTATAGATACAGTTTTAATTTTCTATTTATTAATAAATTACTAGCATTTGTCTCAGGTTCCCGTATAAAACTATAGATTGCCAACTTTTATTGGGTAATACGAGACTAGGCGGACTTCAGCACTTCCCCTTTACCTACAAACTCATTCCGCACCCAGCGTAAGCATGCCTATAGTCTTGCATTACCTACCCTTGTGTATACTTTTTAAGTACACAATATAAGATTTACGCCTACTACTAGAAGTCATTTTGGTTTGATATTAATTAATTTAAAATTATGGAAAAAAAACCAACTGAACGCATATCTTGGGTCTTTAAAGTAATAATATGTAAATAGTTTTTTAATCAAAATACTTGTGAGATTTTCAATAATGCTTGAAACTATTAAACATTGCATTGTTCATTGTAATAATTTTAATCATACTGGTCAACAATGATAAACATTGTGTATAACATGCAATTTACTTCACTTTAAAATTTTAAAGCAATTACGCGAATCTCCACACTATTGTTATTTTGATTGATGTCCAAGGTTTTCCTAACGTCATTTAATTTATTGTCTTATTTCAAAAGCCCTCGGCATCGTGACAACAATAAATTTGATCTAATTTTCACTTAATTGTTTGCAATTAATTCTTGATAGAGCTACCGGGCTGAATGGCTCCAACCTGAGGTTGCACGGTGATGCACTTCCTGTTGGATCATCATCGCGCGCATTCTGCGCTGATTAATTTTATTTTCAATCATCACGTGTACAAGCCATGCGGAAATTGGTCAGTTTCAATCTACCGAGTAATCACAGAATTGTAAGGTGAAGAATGCAATTGAACTACAAACAGCTACAAATTAATCTTTGCCTGGCCAATGAAACGTGATGATGTCCATTTTCTACTCGCATTCTATGACTTTGGCGCTGGTTATTTTCTTGAATCACCAATGATTTTCCGTCTTCTTCGAGGAATTAAAATGTGGCGCGAAGTGATCGTAGGCATCGATAAGACAGTAAGCTAAAACGACACGACAGTTCTGAAGTAACGACTATTTTGTAAGTCTTCTACTGGATTAATTACTGCTGAAATATGCTCATTTTACCTTACAACTTATTATGAATGTTTTGTTTCTACAAAAAAAATTCTCTTTTTCTTTTAGCCATTAATTACAATCTATTTGATCGGATTAATCGACTTTGCAATTTTAGTATTCAAAATGTTTTCTCCTCTCCAAAACTTCTGAAACGTTTGGGCATTTTTTATATTAAATAGAAATAAAAACCTACCTTATATACTCGTGTTCAGGAATGACCTAAAAAACCTACAAACCTAGAGTAGCTGAAATAAAAATAATATTTCATTAAAGAAAAAAGTTTGTTACTAAGCTGATACTATAATTTCTCACATTTGATTAATTTAGTTAAAAAGTACTAGTCTAAAAATAATTTAACAAGTTAAAAATATCCCTGATCTAATCACTACTGTCCTCATTATCACAAAATATGTCGAGCTTAGACAGCTCTTTGTATCTTTCCTGAGTTTTCTTCCACTTGGCATTTTTCTTAAGGTACTGTTTACTAATATTTAAACTAATTGAGGGTGCATTGCATCCAAGACCTTTAGTTCCTTCATTGCTCACCAGTGGAATCTAAAATAAATTGATTAAATATAATATTAACATTAAACTTGAGCTTATATTTTTATTTTGTAAGATGTTTGGGAGGGATTAATAAAATTAAATTTGATTTATTTCAAAATATCTTACCGGTTCCAAAAGACCATCACTGCCTTTCCCGAGTTTTTCACCCTTATTCCACCCAAGCTTTGATAGCAATTTGAATCCCTTATTATCGCTTGGAATTTCGCTATTAGAATAGAATATAATATAAATAATATAACATTGATTTATTTATCCACTCTTTACCTTTCTGTTGAGGCTACTTGTGTTTTTTCATAATCATTCGAGCTCCCAATTTTGTCCCTTCGAACAGCCGCTCTGTCGTTGTACTGTGCGTCAACTTTAGACTCAACATACTCTAAAAAATATTGAATTAATAATTGCACTCGATTACCAGAATTCAAACATACTTTCATTCTCCAGTCCGTATCTCTTTTGCAGTGTCTTCAATTGCTCCTTATGCGTACGAGTGACTTTCTTTTGAGTATCTGCTTGTTCAACTAGGAGTCCTGGCTCACAGTGTCCGCAAGTGCTATTTCCATTATGAATGTGGCATAGCAGTTTCGTTTGAGACACTTGTAATGTGCTCCCATGGACGATATTTAAAGGTTCACTTTCCTGTTTTGCGGTCGACATGCGTTTCCCATTCAGAAATGTTCCATTGCGTGATCCTAAATCCACGCATTCATATGTTGCTTTTTCTTCATTGTAAGAAAATTTGAGGTGATACTGCAAAATTTGATAAGTTAATAAAAATCCTAGATTTTTAACTGAAGTGAAGTACTTTAGATACGTTAACGTCTGGAATTAAAACGTCATGATCTCCTTCTCGGCCTAAACTGCCTCCTTTATAGGTGATCATGTACAACGTGCCTACTTTCAGCTTTGATGTGTTCGTTTCTTGTACAATCATGCGCAAGGATGGTGGATATCTTTTCGCAATATCTGAATAAAACAAATTTTTCAAAATGTTTTCGTAGTACTAAAAACAAATCGTGCGTTCTTTTCAATCGTGATTACTATAGAGTGCAATTAACTAATATTTCTAGAACTATTGTTAAATAAAATTATTTTTACAAAAACTTTAAGGGTGTTTAAATTTATGCTAGTTTTATTATTTAAAGTTCTACCAAGAACAGAATAGACTCTTGTTTGTAAAATGTGTGCGTTATAAATAACCTATTAAACAAAGCCAAATAAACCCGGAACACAACACAAAGGCGATGAGAACGCGAATCTTCCACTGATTCCTCCAATGACTTACCTTCGTATTTACTGTCTGAATCGTAACATAAAATTTTCACATCAGAGTTAGAGCCCTCTTCGGAACTGGAAATAATTTCACCATCTTCTTCATCTGAACGAGCATCGCTAGTTCTTTTGATTTTCTTCTTCTTTTTATAGACCCTGTTCTTTGAGGCACCTGAGTTTTCATCATCATTATCGTGGTTGGGCCGCTTTTGAGCCTGCAACAATGAAGAAATCCGCGTTTTCATCGCAATGCTCTCGTATCACACTTACCTAAAGCGTTTTCACGCATTTGATCAATATTTAGTTGGGAAAATTTAACTAATAAATTATTTAGGTAAGAGTTATCATCAACCTGTAAATAGATTTATAATATTAACACAAAATATTGTGCCAGCTACCTGCTTTACCTTGTCCGCTTCCGTCCTTTCAACTTGAACTTGGGAATGGAATCGGAATTCATTCTTTTCTTGGTCGTATTGGTAATAGCAACCGCTATTACCATCGTAGTAAAGCCCATATTCCTGAAAAATTAATTATAAATGAGATCTAGCCTTTTCAAAAAATGAAGAGGAACATCGGGATGGACCATTTTATTAATTTTGGTTTGGTTTTTTATCGATAGATATATTTCCAACAACGTAATAAAGTATAAAAGATTCCCAATTAAGCAATCAGAACGCAATTAATCACATAGCTTAAATTTATATCAATTAACGTGGTATTTGTTGCAAATAATTTCTTTAAAAGATAAAATAGATTTGAGTTCAAAATGGGCCTTTATATAACTCGTTCATTTGTCTAAGAATAAAATTTTTACTTTTTTGTAGTTTATTATTAAATTAAATACTTTTAAAGTGCTTTTGCCATTTCTTTAAAAAATTTGTTACCACGTGCCGAAGGGCTCGATGTATAATGTGAAAATTTGCTTAAAATCTGTACAGTAAACGCTGATAGTCTACTTAAGTGTTAATAAATGTGAAAGGAAACTAATAAAAAGGAACTCTTTTATAAAATCTTAACCATAGGAGTTTGGCCTCAAATTACGCATTTTAATTATCTGAACAGCTTTCTAAAACTACTCACTGCGTTATAATAGTAACCCGTCTTCTGATCGTAGTAAAGGCCGGAGGTAGGCTCGTAGATAAAACCATTTTGGTTCTGGGCACTTTCGGCAGCTTCTCGGATCTCGTCTATAAAACTAAGTGGCTCTTTTGGCTCGACTGCAAAGAAATCAGTGAGCCCCATTTCGCAAAACCTAATCAAGTGACCCTTACCCTCAGTTTTCACGTCCGCATTTTTCGGGGGTTTGTCGACTTTCTTGTCCAACACCTTCGTTTTCTGTGGGCGGATTAGCGTAATTAACCAGGCCTTTAATATTTTAAGGGTTTCTCACCAGCGCCTTGAGTTTGGACTTGTACTTCTTGAGTTTTTTCTCCTGCTTTTTGACCGCCTTGTGGAGGCGCCTGATGTAAGTCAGCACCTCCTGGCGCGTTAGGCTCTTCACGTAGGTCATGCTGTACATCTTCCTGCTGGTCCTGGATTTTTCCTTGCCCTTCTCATCACCATTATTCTTTTCGCTGCCCATCCTTGCGAAAAATCTCCACAAAATTAAAATAATCGCCCCGCTGTTCCAGCTTCTGACAGGTTTAGGCCAAAAATGACATTTCCTTCCACAATTGTTTTACAGCGGTTGCTTGTTGTGCCTGGAAAGTGTGCAAAAATGTTGGAAGGAAAAAAGAAAAAAACAGAAGACTTTCACTTCCAATGCATCCAACTTGACGGAGCAAAAAGTTTGTTTACAGGTAAAAGCTATTTCAGAAGTTACCGGAATTTCGCGCGATGTGGAAAGTGACGACATTTTGCGCTATATTAGCGCTTTTTTGCGTATTTAACGGCAGCGAGGCAACAAAATTAAATTATCCAAGAGTGCTGCTGCCGATATTTGATAAGATTTCAATTAATTTTACTTTGGAAGTGATAGAAAAAGGCTGTTTTAAATGGTGAGTGCCGCACATAACCTCAAAACTGAACTCTCGCTGCCGGCTGTTTCAATCGGTTGCGATTACTTTTGAATTACTGGGAGCACGCCTTAACAGTTTCGAAACTATTTCAGGATCTCATCGAGACAGGACCTGATCAAAATTGCACCACTGTACGAGGACTCCGAAAATGAGTGCTCTTCACGTGCCGTGGTGACCGTCCTGACGCGCGAAAAGCGCAGAAACACAGCAATTGTTTTGGCTGAAAACTCGGGCTCCGGGGACGTGCTGCGGTGCGATGTGATCTTGGACGTGATCGATCAGCTCGGCGTCCTCACCACAACAAGGGAGCTGTACCTCGAGGAGGCGCCGGAGACCTTTGAATTGTGGGCCCAGGACTCCCAGGGGAACGCGTTCACAACCCTCGAAGGCGTCGAATTCGACTGGGTTATTTCATCTCAGGACCACGAGAGCTACGGCAAGAGGGATGCGACCTGGCAGCAGGTCCTCCGGTTTTTAACATTCGCCGAGAGCAAATACCATGAGGTGCCAGCGTCCCTGGAGAAGTTTGAATCGATTGGGAAAAGGGGCTACATGGTCCTTCTCGAGGGGATCAACACAGGAACATCACATGTAAGCTCATTAAATAAATTTTACATATCGGTTTTATTCTCATGACGATGATGCACCAAGTTCCCCACTTTCATGATATACTTAGTAATTTTTATAATCTCCAATCGCCAGAAGTTCTTTTTTCCAGGCTGTTAAAGGTGCTTAACAGATCAGGATATCTTTGAGTCTTATTTCCCAAACTTTTATTCCTTTCTTAAATCATTTACAGTCCTTGGCCAAAAAATTACAATCACTTTAAAAATTTTATTAAGTTTTCATTCAAACATATGTATGTATTTTAAAGTAGAAAAGCTTATATTTTTATCAAAAATGTATACATAAAATCAAAGAAAAATTCATTAGGAAAGTGGTAGCAGTAGCAATAATAAAAAGTAGTATTAATTAATATTTAGTGTTGCCACCCTTAACTAATTTGACCGCGTTGATTCTTCGTGGCAAAGTTTGGTCTGAAATTTCCACTCCAGCATCATGGACAATTTTTTTGAGTTTTGTTGGGTGCCCTACGATTCGCAGCAGCAATTGACACCACCTTACGTTCTGCTCTAGGCGTAGTTTTCTTTTTTCGTCCACAGTTTGCCCGCTTTGAAGATGTCACCGAAGAATTTTCCTTAAGTTTTTTCGAAATTTGGACCACTACTTAATGTGAAATTCTCTGGAGGCGAGAAATTTTCCTCATTGAGGGATTCCCCCTTCTAAGTAGTGCAGCAATTGCACTTTTTTTTTCATTGGGGATATCTGCATTTCGTATCATTTTGAAATTGTTTTATTACCGTAAACTAATTAAGTAATTCCCACCAATAAACATTAATAGGCTAAAGAGGTATCCAAGAAGAAAGGATGAAGACAATTGCAGGTAAAGATGAAATTTACAAGTGTTTGTAATTTTTTGGCCAGGGATTGTATGCCCAAAAATTAAACTACCTATAGAAAGTATTTCTTATAATCCTTACAATTAAGAAAAATTAAACGTATTAATATCATTTCTACAAACAAAAAGATGTGTTCGTTATTATTATTAAGACAATAACAACTACTTAATTAAATATTTCATTAATAATTTCATTGATTTTAATGACAGGTTAGCGTACGCTTCGCTTATCAAGAATACAGCCATGTACCAAAAATCGACGTCGCAATCACAGTTTTGGCAAACATAATACTTGATCCTACAGATGTTCACATTCTTGTTGGGGACACTATTAATTTCAGGATATTACAGGTAAGGACTGCGAAAAGATTTGAACAGATATTTAATAAACATTTAAATTTCTTTATTTTATTTTAGCTAAAACAAGGGAAGTTGCAGGAAATTTCGCTAAATACCCAGTATTATTTGGAAATTGAGGATGAGAATTTAGCCACTATTTCTGGAAGTGCTGCAACCGGAAATCGTTTGGGCAGAACTTGTGTAATGCTAAGAGATCGCAATGTCCCCCTGGATCGTAGCATAAATCTTGACGGCGACTCTGTAAATTCCCCAACACCAAGAGCCACTTTAACTGTTACAACTGCTCACAAGCTCACTGTAAATTTGCTGCCCCATTTTAATTGGATCACTGTGGAAGGAGAGAAGCACGAAATAGCATTTGATTTGTACACGAGGTAAGAGATCGAAATTTTTTACAGTTCTATAAAAATAAGTCAACAAATTTCATTAAATAAGTATTGAAAACTGTTAAAGATAGCAAACAAAATTAGCCTTCAAGAAGCTAAATGCAACAATTTTTAAAGTATCGTAGCTGCTAATTATAAAACATAAAGTGAAAGTGTTAATGATTACTAACAAAAATAAAATATATTTCTAATTTTCAAAGGGGAATATATGCTCTCAATTAATTGAATTTAATTTTAAATAAATCAATAAGGATAATTATTTAACATAACATATAAGTCCATTTAGCAAAATTTTACGTTCGTTTCAGAGATGACCAGAAAATTTTATTGGGACCTCGTTACACAGTCGATTCCCAGTTTGATGAAATGATTTTCTACGCCCTAAAAAAGAGTAAAAATGGAAGTCGTATTTTTGGCGAAGCTGTGAAAGAAGGCAGAAGTGCTGTTCACGGTTCTTTTAAAGAGGTAAGTTTAATTTTTCAGCGTGTACATAAAACGATAAGCTTGCTACATTCTCAATTTTTCACAGCTTACAGCCAAGGCAGAAATGCAAGTTTTTAAGGAATTGACTTTGCACCCAACTCGGGTGATTTTACCCTTTGATCCCGATAGCCCAAAACAACAAAGAATTACATTTAACGCAAGTGGAGGTGACGGCTCATATGTCTGGTCGTCTCACAATCCCAGCGTCTTGTACATCTCCCAAAGCGGTGTCGCAGAAACTAAAATTGACAATGATTTGAGACAACAACTCGATCATTTTGATGAAAAAGGCAAAATCTTCTTAGCGAAACACACAAATATTAAAGTAGCTCTGTCCAGGAACACTAAAATTTTTAGAACTGCTGAAATCTTCTTCTTGCCGCCAGTTAAACTAGAAATTGTTAAATATAATTTCGAAACAGCTCTTAAGGATTACGTTCGACTTCATATTGGAGTGTATGCTTTTGTAAACGGAACTTATGTACCATTCACAAAATGTTCAAATTTGAACTTTGAATTCGAGTTCACGAATCAAATATTTCACTTTGATGCAACTAAGGAGCAAATTGACGATGAGGTGCTAGCTCCAAATGCTTGCCATTTAGTACATCTTAGAGCAACCAGCATTGGTACAACAAATTTAAGACTTACTTACAAGTTTATGGATCGAATTTTGAAGGATGAAGCTACTTTAGTAATTTTTGAAAAGCTAAACATATTTAATCCAGTCCTCAATGAAATTGTCCTTCCCATTGGGGCCTCACGCAATATTTTATATTCAAACGGACCACAAAAGATATTTAATATTGAAGCAGAACTGTCGAAGGTCATCAAGGCCGACCCTGCATTACTTGAAGTAACAGAAATTCAAAGAGAGAATTCTAAACAAATTTATGCTTATACGGTCCTCTGTAAAAAAGTTGGCGACACACAACTGAATTTTGAGGTATACAATTCACTTGCAGTGAAGAATTTTGCACCTTACATTTCCTCTTTTGTCACAAATGTTTATTGTGTGAAGCCTCGCTTCCTGAATTTGTATGCGACTGAACAATTGAGGACGAGCTGTCCGCTCGAGGTGAAAAATTCTCTTATGCGCATAAAGGAGCAGGATGAAAACGTTGAGATAGAAATTGAAGTGTTGGACAACAAAAATCGGAAACTGATGAATATTTCCTCTTTGGTTATTGACTGGGAATTTGCACAAGGGGACGAGAAGTACAGCAAAAATGTTATACCCTTCCGAGAAACGGAGGAGGACATCGTGGAGGGTTTGCGAATTCCAGCGAGGGATATATTGACTGCTACAATATCTGATGTAGCTTCTAATTTTAAAATTAAGGGAACTGTAACACAGTACGATTCATCAGTTTTAAGTAGCTATGGGATTACTGCTGAAAAGCCAAATTTTGGCATTAAAAAGGTATTTCGTATTAAAATTAACTTAGGTTGAATTACTAAATATTTCATGAAATCTCAGACATCCGGAGGATCATTAATTAAGCCTGTTATAGAAAATGAAATCAGCTTCAAGGCGGTTAACACAACTCTATTTCCATTTGAGGATATTTCAGTATTCCTTGCCCGTGGTCAAGCTGAGCGCATTCCTATTAGTCAAGGTAAGCAACGAAGGAAACTAATTGAAAGGTCTAATTGAAAATATGATTCAAACTTAATTTTCAGGCAGTGGATTTTATGAAATTAAGTTATCTGATCCCAACATAGCAACTGTAGAATTTGACTCAAGGACAAGAGAGCTAGTGATTGTACCTAATCAAATTGGAACTGTAATACGAATTTACTTAATTTGTTAAATTACTTTATATCTTTTAATTTTCTTAAAGGTTGAAATAGAGCTTATGGATCGATGTCTAATGACCGAGCCTGCGTTTTTGACCTTGTCTGTTGTATCCATCGGATCTATCGTCGCTGAGGCTCCAGATCGTGTTGAAAAATCAAAGATAATTGAAGGAATAATTAGGCTTTATGATTCAAATGATAATCTCATGAATATTGATTACTCAAACCTACAAATTTATGACTTGCATCAAAACATATTTAATCCAGCTATTCTTGCCGTTCGTTTGGGTGATGAACATGATTTGAGGGAAGGTGAAATTAGGTAGGTTAATTGGTTTTGCCGATTATTGGCCTTTAAAAATTTGGGATTTAGTTATGCTAAAGATTTAAATTTCGCTTCTGATTTCACATTTTAATTTCAATCGGGGAAAAATTTCTTTAATAATTTTCCAGATATTACATCTGTGGCAATGAGCTCGGTGAAACTAAGGTGGTATTTAATTCGGGTTATGGAGAGAATGCAGTTTCAAGTCAGCCGATTAATATACAAGTAAGTTTTATTTTATTATTATATTTATTCTTAATAACCAAAACTGAAGAATTAAAAAAATTACGTTGAGTAAAATATTTCCCCTTTTCTTTTATAAATTATTAAACAAATTCCTTTTAAGAAATAGTTAAGCATGTTACTAAAGAATTGAACTGCTAATTGTATTGGGTATAATCAGCTTAATTAGAAAATTGTTACTACAAAGAAATATTAGAAACAAAGTTTAAAAATTGTAGTGCCAATCATTTTATTCGAATTTTAGAAAGACTATACAATACACATTATTATTGATTAATTATGAAAATTTGTTTAAATTAATTTATAAGGACTGAAACAGAAAACATTTTTCGATCGCATCTAATTCTGTACACCACCATCTTTTTTTTTTATAATAATTAAGCACAGAACAGACTGCTAGAGGATTTTGATTTTACATTCTCACATTACATAGATTCAACATGTTGTGAGTTTTCATAATTATTTAAAAATTCGAAATGCTTTTGTTTAGCTTTATGGGAACTGAAGGATTATTTTCGGCAGAGCTTGATGATACGTCCATTAGAAAATTAAATTTATTTGTGTGCAAAATAGGGGCAGAAAATCCTGGGGCCCACGCATTGAAAACGTTCGAGTCGAATCGAAAGGAGCTTACAAAAGCCCTTTTTGGTGAAAAATACCTATGTATTTGTTCCTAACGTTATCATAAATTTATTTTAGTTACCTTTAACCTTAATTAATTTTTCCGCACATAACTTCAAAATAATTCGATTGGATTTTTGTAAATGCAAAAATTAATTTAAGACAGGTTACTGAAATGGTTTTATCAAAATGTTTAATGTTTCTAACATTGTTAAGGAGCTGTTATCTAAAAAGGATCTTTGTAGTCTCCTTTCGATTCGATTTGAAAGTTTTCAATGATCAGGCCCAGGATCGTATTTTACTTTTAATCAATATTATATGAATCGACTCTCAACCCATCCCCAGCGCTCTACTTGAAATAACATCTATCTGTAGGGGTGATTTATTGAAATGTTTTACTATATTTATATAGATGTTGATTTCGCCATGTTTTATGGCATATCGAAATTCTCCAATATTTTATACCCAGAGAAAGTTCATAGTTATCATGTGAAAGCCCTTTGCCAGAGTGCCTGAAAAGGTGAAATTCATTGAAAAATATTTCATCTTTGTTGACAGAAGTTCAAATCGGATACCCTCAGGTGTTTTACATATACACACAATGGAATATTTCTGGGTTAACCAAAGTATTCAGGGATTGATTTTGCTTTGAGGATTTGGGCTACTTCACGCTTAAAGGGCGTGAAGCTTATCCAAAGTTTGCCCATTCCAAATTGCACACCGGAATATTTGCTGTTGTCTTCGAGCAAACGTCTGAATTCGGTAACTTTCAAATTAATTGCCGTCGTAAATGATTCTTTGAAGGTTAAAGGAATTGAAATGAAGCAATTTCCTTATTATGTTAAAGTTACACTCATAGATTTCATAGTTTCTTAATAATATAATAAATATTCGCCTAAATTTTGTTAGTTGTCGTACCAAAAGTTTTTGGATCATAATTTCTATAGAGGAATAAATTTGAATGCGGAATTGTATAAGTAATCAGTGTAAACTAATTGAAAATCCAAGAAAAAAAGTTGTCCCTTTTTGCACTAAGTATGTTTGAAATCCAGGAAAATGTTTGTTTGTTTAGGTTTTTCCACCCCTCCGATTGTACCCAAGGAACTCAACATTGATTGTGGGATCGAGTGTGCAAATTTATTACCACGGAGGGCCACGACCAGACGTCAACATTGTTTACTCAGTCCAGAATCAAAATATTGTTTGTAAGTAACCCTTGCTCTCTCCTATTATTTATTTAGTTGAACGTCGATTGGTACAGGGACTGTAAACTGTGGCTAGTTATTGACTTATTTACAACATGTCTATGTATCTGATGGTCCGTTTTAATGTTTTGATTTTTCCCAATAGCCATGGACTCGTCCCTTGTGCAGGCTAAAAAGCTTGGGAGTACAAGGATTACTGGGAGATGTGTTGGCAACCACCCCACAACCGGCAAACAAATCGTATTTTCTGAGGACACCATAGAGATTTTCGTTGTACCTTTGGAGAAAATACAAGTTCGAACCCCTTTGGTCAGAATTAAATCCGGAGCTACAATGCCTGCATCTGTTTGGGGTGTGAACAGTACACAGATTGGTAAATTTTCTCCTTTACTTTCATTATTTATTTTCAGGCATTCCTGATTTATCTCCCATGATCCTCGGCACGTTGGAGTCTTTGAGAATTATTTGGTCAACTAATCAACCAGATGTTGTTGATATCTTTGGAATATTCTCTGAAACAGGTATGTGGTATTTTATTCAAGTAGGCTACTTGCCAAACAATGCAAGTCAGAGTAAGACATCACGTGATGAATTTTAATAAGAAGTGAGTGCACACTATCAACTCTAGCTACAGGGAAAACAAATAGCTAGAGAACTGGTATCGAAAATTTTTAAATATAATTCGTTCCTCTGTCAGAAAATTAAATTTATTAAAAGTTGTAATAACAAGGGTCTATTAGCCTTTTGTTCGCGTTAATGAATTTTTCTTTTTTCTTTATTTGTTCGTCGTGAAAATATAAAAATTTCCATTCGGCTCCGGTTAGAATAAATGAAATATTGAAATTGCAAATAAATTTTCATCATTTAAACTATGCGTTATTATTATTTTTATTTCCATATGTAAAAGTCGTTGATATTTCCAAGCCAGTTATTATTCATTACGGATTCAAAGCCAGGAGGTTTCGTAGTAAATGTTTTGCTAAAAAATATATTTTTGATTTCTTAGCTATATGTATGGCATAAAATAAATTTCAGCTTATTTAGTCTTTGTAGTCGTTTGTTAACATCATTAAAATAAAAATTTAATATAGGGAGTCGCTTCTGCCTCAAAGCACAATATTAGTAATCTTTGAGTAAAATATTAAATCATTTATTACGATGATATACATAATAATTTTCTTTGATACCAAGAAGTTGGGATAAGAGTAAGAGCTAAAATAAATTTGCTTATATCATTGACATGTTTGATGCTATTCTTTCCTTGCCTTGGGAATAAAAGCCAATAAATCTTAAATAAACAAAAAGACATACAAATGAAACTTTTTTTTTATACTTGGGAATTACACAGGTTTAAATACGAAATTTTTTGAAACATTGTTTTTTTATTTTATGATACACGTGCTGAATCCAATGATATTTACAAATTTTTGCTACACATCAAATTAAAATCAACATCAATCACTTGGCAATATAAGTTTCATTATCCTATTGTACGAAGTTATTGATTTACGGAAAAATTATAATTTTACGAAATATAGGGGAGCTCGTCGTCTTTTGATATATTTAATGAAGATTCAAACTTTTAATTGAGCTGCATTGCAAGCTCCAATGATAATCGATTTTTTTTAATTAAATTTAAATAATGTTAGTATTTTTAGTTACTTTGCAAAACACCAATTTCGTAAATATAGAGGTGGACAATTTTCAAATTCGTAATCTACAGATTAAATTCTTTAAAAATAACATGTACATATGTAACTTAATTGCCATCAGTTTCATAACTTATGTAACTAAAAGAGGTGTAAAATTAACTGCTGACATAAATGAAATTTTCCTATTTTGTATTTCCTTTAAAAAAATGCGACTGTCCTCGCAGCATGATATATTAGTAGATAAACGATAAACGATAATAAGTTATAGCGTGTAAACATGTTACAAAAATTGCACATCTGTGGCTTTTAATTGATTGACGTAAATGACATCATTATTTATTCAAACTGTGCAAAAGAGCTATTTTGAGTCTCATGTGTCGGTAACGTTTTAATTATGCAAATTTTAGCACCCCACTCGATGAAGGCGGGATATTTGTGGAATTCGTTTTTCTGCACCACGTGCATTTTTTCATTTGAATGAAATGAGATTCCCACAAAAAGAAATTCAGACAGGTTGGCGTCAGAATCAATTAAGTTTGTGTGAAAAATTCATTAAGGTGGCGTTCTATTTAAAACTTTGTTGCAAACTCTGTAGACGTTCTACATCTGAATTATTCAATGTTCTAAAAAGTGATGTTTTTATATGACTTAAATTGCTGGAAATCAAAGAATTTCATTTTTCGTTTCTTGAAAATATTGGGATAAGAGGGAATTTTGGTATTGTAAAATTGGGAACTATTTTGTGATAAAAATTGTTTCACAGTAGCATATACACATTTGTATTTAAGTATTGTCAACTACCGAAATGGAAATTTTCTTAATTGATTGGATTTATATAATTTACAAAGAAATGTTGTGTGAAATGGACGGCAAATTATTAATTTTCGAAATTTCAAAGTTAAATATCTCGGGAAATACAAGTGACCGATGAATTTTTGCATTTCCGGCGGGTTTGGCTCCAAACGAATTCTCCTACAAAATATCATCAAAATACGTGAGGAGACCTCAAACGCAATCTATTCATTTCTGTTTGTTAAGTCTTAAGACTATTGTTTCTCTAATAAATATTTAATGAACTTATTTTGATCTTAGGTATTGATTATACTGATCGTGATCTCATAACTGTTCGCGTTCGTGCTCAAAATCCAGGAAAAACGAAAATAACCGCCACGGTCATTCTACCTGGAGGTCAAAGGCTTGCGTCATCTGTGGACGTTTATGGTATTTCCTCAGAACATTTTCGACATAAAACAAAAGTAAATAACACTTTTCCTTTCCCTTGGCAGTTTTTAAGATGCTAGAACTGGAGTCGCCGAAGCGAATCGTAATGGATTCTATACTTATTGCCCCACGTAGTACTATCCAATTGAAAGCAAATTTAAATGATGTTTTATATGAACCTTATAAAACTGATGGAGAATCGAATGGAATCGTGAAAGTAACACCGGATGGGACTGTAAAGTCTGGAGATACTCTAGGGCGGGATTCGATTATTGTGAGTGTGATTTGGAGGGAAAGTTGAAAATCGATTGATAATAAATCATGATTCTTTGGCGCAGGCAAGAACATTCGAACAGACCCTTCCGATCGGAATTGAAGTGAAGAATGTTCAATACATCCTAACTTCATTGCAATATCCATCTGTTAAATTGAAGCAAACAGAGGAAAAAATCCCCCGTGGAATGAATCTTGTGCTCAAGGTAACTCTTCATGACAACCTTGGGAATGAATTCTATCACAACTTCGAAGACGACAATGGAATAAGATACGATTTGTCACATAAAGATATGGTCGACATTCAAATTGGAAATAATCAAACTGTTGCCGTACGTATACCCCCCTTCTTCATTTGGTTCCTTTTTTTGTTTTTTTTTTTTCATCTCGTTTAATCTGGAATTTCATCTATTTTTCAGATAAATCTTCTGCGGGAAACCAATAACATGATTGCCATCACTTTAAAGGATAACACTGGAGTGAAACATGCTGAGGATTTTGTTAAGATATCCGTTGCAGAGTCGAAAAACATTTTCCCAACAAAGGTAAATTTCACCTACTTGGCCTTTAAATTGTGAAAAGATACGAATTCAGATTGATTGCAGAGCATTTTCTCCATTGGTGATATCATCTGCTTCGATTCCCCACTCTCCATGTCAACCTACTGGAGGTCCTCAGATGATCAGATGGTTGCTATAAACAGACACACCGGTGAGTACGTCTAATCTCCCCATTTTTATCGATACCTCAATCATTTAGTTCGTCATTTAACCAAATCCTTTAATGCTTTGCAAATCGAAAGGACGTCGAGATTGTAATCAATATTAGGACTTAAGTGTCAAAAGCAATGCTTTTGGTAAAAATTTGGGTATGGAAATGGAATATCGGCGAACTTTTTCAAACATTTCGTTGAATGAAGGACTCTTTTACAGTTTTTAATTTCACGAAACTTTATCAATTTATGTACATTCAAAATAAAAAGGGCATCGTGCCTCTTTTTTGAGTGATTGGATTCCATTTAGATATCAAATTTATCGGCACCTGAAAAATGCAGTGGCTTAAAATTGCAGAATTAATAGCTAGAATTAAATGAAATATGAAACAAAATTGTTTCTATGCGCTAAAATTTATTGGCTACTTTATCCCTGGCTCAGTTGATATACCTTGCAGCTGATTTATAAAAAAATTCCTAGATTTTAATTTTGTAGTGAAGCTTAACTTGGAGTTTCGATTTAATTTGTTTTAAAAGATCCTTTGAAACAAAGGCGTGTTATTGGCAGATAGAATTTCGTAATTTCAATTTTAAATGTTTTCTGAACTTGTAAACACAAAAAAAAAACTGAATGACTTCAACGAAGAGGTAATTTTATGTTAGGTTCATGATGTTCAAAAGCTAGATTAAATTCTTGAGTAGGCAGAAAGAAAATATTTGAAAGAGATTGCAAAATGAAATGGTCGACTGGGTCTAGTTTCGTCAATGTAGATATTAAGATATTGTTGATTGACTACGTTTATGCGATAACCAAAGTCGGGATTTTGGTCTAGAGGAGGCCAAAATTTGAATTTGTTTTGCCGTATAACTGGGAATATGCAACTGCTATAATCAATCAACTTCAATAGGTGTTTATAATTTTACACCGCAAATATTGGTTAGATAATATGCCAGTAAAAAATAAAAATCATACATTCAAAGAGTTCAATAACAATTAAAAAAAATATTAACTCTGGTACAAAACTGTATAGAATTCGGATCTAGTTATTTAATTTTGCCATCGAAACAAGCAACATTAGTACTAAATTTTCATATATGTATTTGGTAATTACTAATTAAAGTTATATTGAGATAACGCCAAGGGCGATTAATCATGAATATTTTCAAAATCGATGTATTTAGAACAAAATTTCCTTTTCATTTTATGTAGATATTAACCTTATAATAATCGAAATTATTCGAATTTTATATGCACCTTCCGTGTTCCGCTTTAATATGTATAGTTATTTTCGAATGCTAGTACAAAAGAGATAAAATTGTGTAAATTTGCAGATGCATCACTTCCCTTCATATACAAAATTCATCAATGCCCGAAGCAAATTTCAGATGGATATCGGAAAGTTTAGTTTCGCTACGCTGCACGTTCGATTTTAACCTTTTGTTTTGATAAGTCTGAATTGAGTTTCTATTCTAGTTTAATCTGTTTACATCGGGATATTGGCAGCTATCATGAACCTAAAGTACCAACTCGTTAGAAAAGCGAGCAAGTTTAATATTTTATTATAAAGAGAGTGCATAAAAGTAGTTCACGAAGTTTTATTAGCTATTCTTATAACGTTTGTAGCTGAATTTAATGGAAATAATTCTTCTAACGCATTGTCCCGCAAGATAACCATACACCTCTGGGTCATTAATCTGGTTAATGTTCAACTCAAGTCAATTTATGATTTATTAATACAGCGATTATCTTTCCAAAAGCTTTCGATAGTTTCCGTGACTAGAATTGAATGTCCATTCGTGCGGAAGAGGTATTAATAGACAATAAAATTTTCCTGCTGTTAATAGGCTGTTAAAGCACGGTTGACACCCTCAAAAGTCACATGTTAAAGATAGCCAAATTGAATTTTTGAAGTCTCAAGATGTTATTTTTCCTTATAGCGTAATAAATTTCTTTAACTGGGGCTGCAAGTGGTAATTTTATCTTGATTTATCGCCAATTCATGGAGTTTTTTTTGCTACTATAAATTTTGCTTAATATTCAACCGTGCTGTAAGGAGCATTGTTGTTTGGCTTTCCAGAGATCATTAGGCTTCCTAATTCCTTAGCAATTGCTACATTTTTGTGACTGAATTTTAGATTAAAATCATCAGATTAATTGTGTGATTAAGGTATGTAAGGGGGATTAATGATAATGGGCTACATGGAGCGGAAAAATAATTATCTCTTTCTAAATTACTCTGGAGGATGAGTGCCTTAACAGATATTACTTTCATGTAGGCATTTTAAAATAAATTTAATCGACTAAAAAACTAAAATACAGCGGATGGATTAGTTTTAATTTTTTTTCGCTGTTGTGTTTCACATAAAGTTATTTAAAGCATTATTTATGAACAATAAAAAATTTTTTGTTTTTATATAATAGGTTTAGCTCGTGTTATTGGAAGCGGACGTAAGGCTGGAGAAAAAGTTATAATAACAAATGGAGATCAACAAGGCATCTCGCTTAAGTATGACTTGGAAATTCGCGATGTTGATAAGGTAAATAATGAATATGAAAAGAAATAATTTGGTCAAAGGAGAATATTAAAAATTTTAATTTTGTTAAAAATCAAAAACCAAAAAAATCGGTATTTTTGAATGTTTACATAAACAAAAAGTGCAAAGAGAATTTATTTGGAAATATTAATGAAGTATACCTGAACATATTTAAATACCTTCACATACATAAGATATTCATTTTAAGTTCTTCGTTATTTTAACCTTCTAAACTTTACGAAACAATTATAAAACTCATTTCGTAAATGCTCGCCTTTCAGATTGAATTTTTCAAATCGTTCGATGTTTTAAGCGAAAACTCATACCGTGGACACTTGATGGTGCGGAATCATTTGCAAATCGAGAAATTATCAAACTTGGTAATATTTAGCATATTAAATATTTTCATCTTGGGTAAAAGGAAATCCAACGTCTGAATAAACAATTTTGTCTCCATTAGATTGCTAAAAATATTTCAAAATGCCTGAATTACGTGGAGAGAGCTCCTGTGAACTTCTTTTCTTGCCATCTCACATCAAAACATCAACTTGGAATTCTCCTTCTTGAGAATTATAAAGTATCCCCAATGTTTGACAAGGAGCAGGGCACATATGCATGCGAAATTGAGCTCGTTACAAACTTTGCCGAAATTATGAATGTTGTTAAAACGAATGAGATCAACATTGAATTGGAGGTAGGTTTGCTTTTACGGCATTTTACTGCTTTTCAAATGTACTTTTAAATTAAATTCAATTTAAAATTGTTTCGCTTTCGTCTGTGTTGTTTTTTGTTCTTATTTTTATTTTTTTTTTGTATCATTTCGCTTATAAGGCTCAGCTCCCCAATGGAATCGCCGACGTTGTTACACTGAAGGTAGTTCCCGGCATCAAAGTGACTCCGGATGCAATTCCCATTGATCAGATGGCTCAACTGGGAATCATCATTACGGGGCTTGATAAAGTTCTGCAAAAAGTTGAGGTAAGTTGCCTGGATACATTTTAAAGGGAAATTAGATCAATGCAGACAAATAGCTTTAGCATAATGCCTTGAATGGTTCTTGATTAAAATGGCTACAAATTTCTTTTGCCTCTGTCAATGGGATGCGGTTGACTCTATGGTTGGTTTGTCGGGAGGCGAACATTCGATATTCCTAGAAAATTGAAATGAATTGGTTGCGTACCGTCGTCTAAGAGCGAATTGATTTTTCTCTCTCTATTTTGTGTTTGTGGATAAATGCTAGATGGGTTAGGAATGGAAGGAAAGGGAAGGGAAAATTGTTCAGAACTCTGATTGGACTTGTATTGTCGATAAAAAACTATTTAAACAGAGATTGCGTAAAGGAAATTGTTTGTGTTCAAAAATTGATTAAGAGTTCTAGCCATCCATTAATGGAAATTATATCGTGTTCTATTTGTGTATTTTGCGCGTCCTGTAGATGCAAACAAGAGCAAGGACTTAAATAAGTACGGAGATGGTGCATCCTGCATATCGAAAATACATGAGCCACACGTGCCTTTCACTTGACTGATTTCAATGAACCTTGAAACATGTGTGGGATGGCAGACCTCTCAAATTTGTAAGCATGTTAGCACATGCGACAGGTGATTTTCCTTAACATAAATTGCCACTAGAAGAAAAACAAAACAGTTCAAAGGATTAATGTAGGGCGCCGTTCGAATGGGTGGGGGTGGGTGTGCTTCCTCGGTCTGACATTTTACCTTTACCTCAAATACGTACACGGTTTCCATAAAATATGCATAAATAAGAAAAGTGATAGGGGTATATTGATATAAATAGGAAAATTCAATAAGGCGGAAAAATAGGATGTATATATTAGTTTTTGAATTAACTTTATGGTTTTCGGAGTTTTGGGATTTATTTATGTATTTCTCAGACCTAAGTTTTTGAATCGGTTAAAATCAGTATACCATTTCACCCACGCATTAAAATTAATGAAAGTGGTTGGTTGACAACAGTATTGAGTGAGAAACGTGAATTGTCGCTCTAAAATAATAGCTACAAAACCTTTAGAAATGATGTTACCTTTCCAGTTTATAATATGCAGTTTAAAGTCGTAGAATATTTGTTATAATGTTTAGTGACAATCTATTTTAAAACTTCAGAAAATTCTCTTTTTGAGGAGTAAAAATATTTTTTCTGATCTATTTCCTTTGTAATCTTCTTAAAATATCTCTAGTCATTTATTTAAAACAAAAATATTTCTATATTTTCGAGTGTGGATTTCGGGTTATAATCCACAGTGTGTCATTGCCCAAAAATGTTCGCCTAAACGAGCATTGCGCATTTTAGGAAAATATAGCACGCTATGTATTTCAACCTTGTCGACATTTCTCACAAAAAGTTTGATGATGAAAAGATATAAAAATAAAAAAAAAAAAGCGTAACCCACTTTTATCCTGTGGTAGGAAAAATCATGAAATTAAATGTGACAATCTTTTTCTGGTTTTTTCCTATCTTCTTTGAAGCGGTCTTAATGAATTCCAACAGGCATAATTTGGTGCGGAATTGAAATCCAAAAACTTGCTTGTATTCGGTGATTTAAGTCCTTTTCCGAAAAAAAAGTATTTACAGCGAATAAAACCGTCGGGGACTGAAAACGAAAACATTACATAAATACCAACCAACTGGAGGAAAACGGAGGGCATAAATTCGCGTTGAACGAAATTCACCCATTTAAATTACACTTTTTGTATCCACTTCGCTTGGTCCATATTTTTATTTATTTTTTTTATTTTTTTCTCGTCGAATAAACCTTGTGCCCTTTTCCAGTACTCCGTCAAGGCTCAGATACAGCCCCTGACTTAAATTACTACTGCCAGCTAAATTTTGTTCGTTCGCGCTTCAAATAAGCAGAAAACTCCGGGAATCCAAGCACTAGCCCAATTGATGCTCCAAATTAATGCACCTGCATACCATCCAAACTTAGCATTTCATAATTTATTTGAAAATGATTTAATTGCGTCATAAAATGTAATTAAATTTTACTTGCACTTGCCTCGCTATTAACATTTCAGCTCCATACCCAGCGACAGCCGGGAATGGCTACCTGCACTGAGTGGAGCGGCAATTTTAATTATTTAATCTTTCAATGATAAATGCTTCCCTCAGTTTTGTGTCCTTGCAAAAAAATGCTCCCATTATATTAAAATTCTAGCATGAAATGAATTGATCTTTTTTTTTTTTCTGGAAAAAAACCGGGAAAATATTTCACAAATAATAGCATTTAGCAATTTTAGCAAATTTAATAATTACGGTCGAAATGATTTCACACCCACAATCCTCCTGAATTGATGACTACTTTATGGCTGCGGCACGTGGAAACAGATTCCGTGCAGTAAAATTACCGCGCTAATTTGCTTCTCGCTATAGCAAGAGAATTTGGCTTATTATGGCAGGTTTTGCAATTAAAGCTACAGTTTTTACTAAATAAGTTTTTTGAATTGGTCTTAAACATTCCATGATTTTCCAAATATGTATAAGAAAAATCATGAGGCCACTGCTTTAATTAAAATATTTTATATTTGGTAAAGAATGTCCTCGTATCCGTCTGGATGAATTTAAGTCATAGCTTCGTTCGAAAATAAGAAAAGGGTTTATCTTAATCTTATCGTTTTGTTGTAACCGGCGATTTAACTTAAATTCAAATAACTTTTCAATGTAGTTTTCGTTTAGCTTAAGGCCTTACATACGTCCAGCAGCTCCAAAAATGCGCCAAAAGGAAAATTTTTTTGTAAAGTGATAACAATAGAAATTAATAGAAATAAATAGTAAACATTGTTTATAAAAAATTTTATTTCTCTTTATTTTTACAAAAATTACTACATATATCGAAAATCACGTGATCCACAACACTAAGAAACAAAAGTTGCTCCAAGGTCGACATCATATCTCCAGTAAATGTTAATCGTTCGGCAAAATTTAAAAAAATTATGGTAAAATAAAATTGTAGTTATAGTATTTCGAGCCGGAATTTTGAATTTCGAAAAATTTAGCAATTTATGGCAGTTTAAAAAAAAAGTATGCGTTTTACGTCATAAATTTTACACTTAAATTATTTTTATAAAATTTTTAAATCAAAATATGTATAAAAAGTTCGACTCGACAGACTATAGAGAAAACGATTTCGAATATTTAAAAAAAAAATTGCGGAAAAAGTAGTTTCGAGAAAAACGCCTTTAAAGTTTTAAGGACAGCTACCTGCGCTCACGAATCTCTCGTCGGGCAGTCACATTTTCTACCATAACTTTGGATCTATGGGGTATTTTTGCAATCGGTTTTTACAGAAATAAACCTAAAACTATAGAGAATAACAAGCTGTTAAAAAAAATTCTGGACGTATGTAAGGCCTTAATGCACCGAATTTCAATTGCTTGAGTTTGAACCAAGAACTTTCATTTCTTTGATATTGGTTGATAGAGTTGTTGGAAAAAGATATTACTAGAGAATTTTCGTGTTCGAATTTTAAACAATAAAATTGTCATGTTAAGTGCATTACCATTAATCGTACTTGGACCTAAACTACTTTCTTAATTAGCTACTGATTTCAAAACAATTCTATAAATTTCTCATTAATAAAAGTTGCAACGGTGGGATTAATGGAAGCAAGAAAAGTGAAAATTTCTTGCTACTTATCTGATTGTTGGCGACTAGTAAGATAAAGCGGCATCCGTGCACTGATTTAAAAATAATTCGATTATTCGAATCTTCCCAGTATTTCCGATATGACGGCAGTAGTAGTTGCATTCTCTCTCTTAGGCACAAAAAAATGGGAATTTTTATTAAATTTTTCAGCCGCGTGCAACCCATAATTTTCCGCTCTTAAACGAGATTGTTTTTGTCGAAGGAGTAGGTTGTTGGCCCGCAGCCCAATTGCAGCTAAGTGTGTAATACAAAGCACTTGGTAGCATTTGCCCTTTTTGCAGGTTTTCAAAGAAGGGAGAAAGGCGGAAAAGCTCTGGAACTAAATCATGGCGAGGAAGTAAAAGGATATATATTTCTTGATAAGGCTGCTGAAGTGTTGGTTAGTAGTTGTAAGGCTAGGTATTTGTAGTACACATAATTATCGCCACTTCGTTGAAAACCTCATGGTGGCAGGAGTGGAGTACTGTAAACTGTCTAAAGCAGAACATTTAATGTAACTCCATAAACATAAAGATCCTTGCAACAATGGTGCGCATAGGGAACGTAATAATCGTTATTCACATTGTCGAGCTCATAACTGAAAGCCAAAGAGGATTACTGCAATACGATTTCATTTTCCGATATTATTAATTAACCAGCCAATGCGTGCTCTCCTGCCCTATTCTATTATTTAGTGCATATGTAGAGAATTGAAAGAGAAAAGGGTTATGCTCACAACGATTCATTTTTACGGAAATATTCCTTCATAAAGTTTCCCGTGCAGTTTACTACAAAAAAGAATGAGTTACATTCATCGGAACTAATTTAAAAAATTCAACATCTGAGGCGTAACAAGATACCGACAACTGGTTCTATGGGGTTCACTAAATTAATTTAAATTTCGTGTAATTTTGTCTCAATTATACTTCCTAGAGTGTAAAATTTTCCTGAGCGAAAAATTTCCGAAACACTCATTTGAATAATGTTCTTATTTTAAATTGAACATTATACAGCTTCCCCAAAGCTCGGCTGCTACGGTAGACTCCTACTTGCAGAATAGTGTTTGTGCAGCTTAACAATTTCCATTATATCTCCGTGTAATATAATTATGATAAAAGTTTTGGGGAAACTTTCACAGACTGCGGTAGACTGAAAGGAAATAAGCCGGAAATTTTATGACATGGCGAAATGAAAAGTTTTCTTCACTGCTTCACACTAAAAAGAGAAAATTCTCTGTCCTGAGAATGCGGTCTGCTTCTAAGAACTGAATACTGTAGGTGGTGTTAATGGTCCATTCCATTGAAAGAGGACAGTATCGAGTATGAAAAGATATTTAATGTAATTTGTTAGATAATTTTAAAAATATCAAAGTATCTTTCAATTCCATCTAGGACACCTATTTATCTTGTTTCCTGTATTTCTCAACGAAAATTGTTACAACGTATACACGTATATAAATGTAAAAAATAATTGGGTTCTTTTTTCTTCTCAGTGCTTGCCTTGAGCTGACTGAACGTCAAAAATTCTATAATTATGTTATATGGCAGATTTTGAGTTTTAAAAATTAACTACATTGTACAAAAACTTACATTTTTAGACTTGTGCCTTGTAGTACCGAAGTTTTGAAGTACAATACGTTTATAAATTTCAAAAAAAAAAAGATTTCTTGTATGTATGTACCATATATAGAACCTTTGTCACACGCAATTCTTCGTGGGTATGTGGCTATGTTAATGGAAAAAAGCTATGAAAAGCTATGAAAGAAACAAGATTCTTCATTCAGTCTGCGCATAATTATGTTTGAAAAAAGTATGCAATTTTTCAAAATGTTTGTAAAATTTCGAGTAAGGACATAGTGCCAGTAGTCTATAAAACTTCATAATTTCGTCAATTTTTTCTTAAGAGTTACATAAAGTTTTAAACATAACTTCGAGAAATTGTAGTTTACAAATACATATTGATGAAAAAGTTAGGTATGATAATAATTTTTTTTTTCATTTTGTCTTCAAAGAATTAGCTAAGTTGGAAATAAATTAAATTTGGTGTTTTCTTTACCCCGTAGTTTATGAGAAAATATGTTAAATACAAGTTATTAGATATGTATTTTTTTTTTATCGTATCTAATCAATCCCAAATGAAATGGACACTAATTTGCAGTTACATAAATTTGTTTTGACGAATTACACGACGTAACGAACTGCATTTGCACCAAAATAAAATTTCTATAGGATATTTCATTTCTGAGTTGAAAAATGAGGTAGGGATAAAAAATTTTCCAATTTACTTCCTGCCATTGCTCCATTTTCTCCAGAGACAGTTCGGACGCTAGACAGATTTAGTTCTGACAATTCAATTTTCAGATAAAATTTAGTTGTTTAAAGTTGAGATCAAAGCGAAGTCGGAAGACTGGTTCACATCGCATTACTTTCAATCCTTTGAGTGTAGAAAAGTATCAGTCCCAGAGAGAGCCGTTGTCAACCGGAAATTTCACTTTAAGATATTTGTTTCCATCATTGAACCGTAAGGATGGTGCTGTTTATGTATAAATGGAACAACTCCAGCGTTTGTAACATTTCACATAAGCCATTTGAGTGGAGGGTGGGTTTAGGGGGATGGTATGGGAATAGTGAGCCATTCTTTTGCTTGGCATCTGAAAACTTGGGTGGGTATAAGAAAGTTTTATGTCAACAAGAAATGATTACTACAACGAGATATACAATTTTCAGGTCAAACCATCAGACACATCCGTTCTGGAAGTGATACCCCAGGCAAAAACACATGGCTCCCTGCAGTACAAAGTGAAACTTCTAAATGAACTTCCATCAGACGAGCAGTTGTTTGTCCAAGTGCACTCCCCGTTAACGCTGCAGAATATCGAGGTGAGTTTCACATACATTTTTATACTTTATATCGTATTTACCTGGCCGGTGCACTTTTTGCCGATATCTGCCGATTGTTTTTCGAGACATTGTTAGTTATTGGTGGCGGATCGATTTTCGGGTGCATCCAGTTCGAGCCAGACCCACACGACCACATAGCCAATAATTCTGATTTAGTTACTGAAACAATACGTTGAAATTGGCTCTCTTCTCTATTCGCAGGTGCTGATTCAAGGACCCAGTGCGCCCCTCACGTGCTCCTCCTTGCCGTTCAATAATTCATCGACGTTTTTAATTAACATTGTTTCCAACATTGGCCTGATAATTTCGGCCATTTTCATACTTGTCGTATCGATCTGGGGTAAGGACACTATTTTGATTATTTTCTGAATGCTTTTTATTTATTTATTTATTTTATTGTAAGTTCAGTATATAGATGTATACAATACAATCCATCAGTTTTATGCTAGGATTTCTGTGTGGCCTGACCAAAGTAGTTTTTTTTTTGATAATAACATTGGTATAAAATTTTAGAGAAAACTTAATTGAATGAATGAAACCCAGTGATTTTCTGAATGTTATCCCACTTTTTATATTTCTCCCTATATATTTGTCTATTTTGGACTTTAATCCTGCGTTTTCAATGAATTAAATAAAATTTCCGTTTCAGCTGTTGTATTCTGTTTCCCGCAGCGGAACCGCGCCAATATTAATGCAGAGGGTAAGTTTCACTCGTTTCATTCGAAGTAGGAAATGTGTACATTTCATTTGTCCTTCAGCCACTGTGTGGAATTTGTAAATGGTCTCGTGCTCTGAATTTGCTTTTTGTAACATGAAAGTTGTTGGCTCTTCGCAATCGTGCATACCAAAGAGCTCCCTTACCTGTCTGGCTTCTCTCCTCCAGATCTTTTAGGTCAAGTGAAATTTTTCTCCAACTTTCTAATGAAAAGAAGTTGCCTCTTCTGCTTCTGCTTTTCTTCTATTCCTTGTGGTGTTATCTCATTATTTTTTTTCCGCTTTTTTTTTTTTTTGGTAAAAAATAAATAAAATAAAATAGAAAAAATAAGGGTAGAAAATGTAGTGAATAGTGGATTCCCCGTATTGTAAGGAAACCGCACCCATTCTTTTTGTAAATCAATTCCATCTGCATTTCCTGCAAGTTATATCGCTTGTGAAATTGGTAAACCTCGCACGTTTCGTACAAGTTATCTTTGGGTGAATTCTAAAGTTGTTTTAAGTATTCTCCGGCACTATGTGCACATTTTTTGTTCTTCAATGGCTATTTCTTAACAGGAATAGTTTAAACATAGACATAAATTTAGTTTATGTGAAATGTGTATGCATCTTCTTATAGTCTATTTTTTTCTGAACATAAACGTGACTATAATGTAACATAGCTAAATGGCAGCTTCTTTAGGAGGTGTATTTTCTTTATTACTTTGACCTGATTTTGATAATATTTTCTTATCACAATTATTCCGAAAAAAACTAAATTACAAATAGTTAAGAAAATTATACCAGCATTTAATTTTAGGCCAACTTATTTTGACTTGTAGGACTGAAATACAAATAACAACAACAAATGATTTTTTCAAATTTTTTTGACTGCATATAGAAGCGAATCTATTTAGTTCGGGTAATTGACATATTGTCATTAATAAATCATAAAATTATATAATTTTTAATCATACAATAAACGAGGCTACCTCAGAATCATTAGAAACAATACAAACGTCTTGTTTTCACTTTAGTTTTCTTATCGCGTCCTTAAAGTATAAATCTTTTTATTCTAAGAGATCTTTGATTTATTGAAAACCAATTAACCTTCATTCTGTGATAGTTTATTTCATTGAGAGATATGAAAGGTATTATAAATCAGTTGAATTTTAGTTATTGAATCCTTTTGTTTTAAATGAATAATTTTGGGGGAGAATTTCAAATAATGGACAGCTCATCTAAGTCACCTATCAAAGAATATTTCAATTACATTTAGAAAGATTGGAAATAATTATAGCGATTGTTCCGAATTATTTCCGGGAAAAAATGTTTTGCGGTGACCACTTCCAATTTATTTAATCTAGAGTAGAAAAATGAAGGATTTCAAAAAATCGTCAAAATAATAAAACAATAATAGATTGCTTTTTAAATTATGACTTCATTTGAGGTATTGTCTCAAAATTACAAGGCTTGAGCATATGAGATATTGTTGGAAAATTACGTTAAAAGCATGCAAATAATTGGCAGATTATATTCAAAATATCATTTGAGCAACTTTATAAGCACTTTGTTTTTTTAATGATTTTTTAAATGGTCAAAATGTGGCATTTTGTACCTTTTGTTCCTATTTTTCTCGAAAATGGAAGCACAGAGAGTATTTTCATTTACGAATACGTAATTTAGAAAAAAAGGTCTATAACTATAGTAATGATTTCCCAATTCTTTGGAAGAAAAGTAGATGTTGACCAGTGTAATAGGTATAATAATAACCATTTTAAAACTCATTTTATCCAGTAAATTAGGCTTAATCTTATTTGGGTACAGTGATTGGAGCGTGGAATTAAACTGAATTCCCTCTACACTTATTTGCCCCATTATGTTAAGGCAACATTGTAATTTGTTTTTCATGGCAACAATTATCTTTTGTAGATAGATTTATTTTACCAAAATTACAACCGGCCGGCGTTACTAAAATGCATTTGTTTCTCGTAGCGTTCTCGTCATTCAAGGATAAATCAGATATAACGAACATTAGTGGATCACCAGTAAATCAGAGCCAACTAAGCCCTCGAGGACCGGCGTATCCGTGCTCGCCCTACTTTGGTACGTATAGAAATATCTTATGACCCAGATAGGTCCAAATACTAATCCACAGCATACATATGTGCAGTAAACAAGAGTGGAGTAAGTCCAACTTTATCAAGCGGAAATGAATCGCCAGTTTATGGTGACACAACGCTGATATCCCCGCAGAGGCGGATAAACCGGAGATATTTATGAGACGCAGCTTCATTTGGGGTATTTAACATAAGACGACACAACTACTAAAACTGTTTTATCATGTTCCTATTCCAACGCCTCTATTTCCACGCGCATCATCCCCGCAGACGTGGCAAACATCTTTTCGCAACATTTAACATTTCTCTTCAAATTCCACTGATTTTATGGATTTGTTCGCTCGTGCGGTGGATGCTGCGACTGCAGACGGGAGGAGATGCTCCGCTTAACCACTGAATTAACATGGCTTTGGAGGAACAACAAAATTTTGTGTTTTTAGTTTTCTAAGTAATGAGCTATGTTTGCTGACTAGTCATAAGTTCTTGTGTTTACTTTGTTAAAAAATAATAAAACTTTTTTAAGGTAATCAATCAAGTTTTCAAACAATTTCCGTGATATATCCGCCCACTTTACCCACATTTTGTTGGTTCCACAGTGTTTCCCTCGACGAGCACAAGGGCGCATTAAAAAAGAAAAAAAGAAAGAAAAAAAAGTAACTTTGCTATTTTATGGTTTCTGAAGTCCTTTGGGAACCCTTGTAACACGGGAAGTATTGTTAAAGAAGCGCCTCGAGGCTGTAGAGCCAAGAAAACATTCGATAAAGGCGAAAGAAGCAAGGTAGTACACAATAGAGACTCTCTGCATACTTTTAAAGCGAGATAATTTGAATTTCTGGGTAATGATTTTCTCAGAGCAACTTTTTCGCATCATACAGCTTCCATAAAGTGACTGTCAAAGAAGTCAGGTAGTCGCTTCAGGTAAGACGCATAATTAGTTTCAGGGAGTTTAACAAGGCGAAATTGTTTCAAATTTTAATTGTCAGCGAGTTTTTAATTCACGCTAAAGTTCTTTCTGTCCCTAGAAGCGAGGTATTTTAGCCTTTTTCAATTTTATTATAATTTCCTGTAAGGAAAGAAAAAATTTGTGATTGGCATTTTGTACTTTGCAGTTCTTTCAAAGAAGTTATTAATTTTTAAGTTCATATCTCGGCTTTCATATTTTCAATTAAGTTGAAGTTGAAGTAATGTATGTATGTAAAAACAGGAATTTTTTATGAATTGTAAAATAACATTTTATACACACACAGGATTGAACTTTCATAATTTTGAAAATGTAATTTAAAACTTATCTTTTAAGAAATATCCATCATTATAAGTAATGGCCGAATTTCAAATGTGTATTGGAACAATGCACTAAAATAATGTACTAAATATTTTTCCTAAAACTTACGATATTTTCCAAATATGTATGTATTTTCTAAAAAGAAAGCGAAGTACAGCTGAAACAATTTAGTATGGTTAAGAAGCCAAAAGAAAGTTAGATTAATGCAGTTACATGTTATCACTAATTCAATGAACTTTCAGATATTTCGCATTTCATTGAATCGAAAAACTCAGATAATAAATAAAATTTCAAACATTAAGTGAAAAATAAAATTAAAAAATTAGTTGATCGGATCAGTGGTTTTTGAAGAAAGACAATCTCATTACGATTCAAAGCAATTCTAAAAAGTCGTTTTTAATTGAAAAAAATATTCCTCGCCTCTTTCACAGTTTAGTATTAATTGAAATTTGTGCTCGTAAAGCTTTATTTAAATTTTTATATCTGAACTCTTAAGGTACTCTTTTTAGCGCTTTAAGGGTTGTGTTCTTTTGTGAAGAAACACGTTTTTAATAAGTGCAAAGTAAAATTCTTGCCGTCGCAATTAAAATTTCCCCTAGTTTCCCGACTTTTTTTCCTCGATGCCATTGTCCTATCCAATTTTCGCCAGTGATGTTTTGTCAAGTTTTGTTTAAACTCGCTTAAATTATATTTTTATCGCTGTGAAGAAAAAAAAAATGACAACAATTTGTGAACAGTTTGAGGGAAATGCAAAGTGCCCTATCAAGAACCTCTGGTCGTTTCTCTTTGTTTTTGTTTCTTGGTGCCTGACAGATTTCACTTGTGGCCCAAAAGAATAAGCAGACATTTGTTCATCCCCCCAGAAGATATTTTTTAAGGAGCCGAAACGGTGGGAGCATTTCTTCACCAGCCGGGCGCCGTAATTTAAAATTCCCCTGTCTGAAATAAAAATTTACAAACCCAATTTAAGGATGAAAGGTCGTCGAAAGAGCTTAGGGTTGGGGGGGGGGGGGGGGGGGGGGGAAATCGATATACACTCTCAGGTAAGGTAATTTACTCGTCCTTCAGAGTGATGACCAAAGGGAGCAAAAAGGAAAAGGCCCCAGGAAACAAAAACGAAACTAAGATAGAAGTTGGTCCGAACACTTAGAGATGTTTTCATTTCAGTATACCACCCACTGGTGGGAGCCCTAGAAGTACGTAACAAAAAGGAGAACGATCTCACACACAATGCCATAAAGATGCTACCCACATGATGCCCGGGTTTCCGGAAGGCCCAGGGATATCATTAACTGTCCGAATTCCTGACAATAAATCAAAATTGATCTCGATGATGGCTTCTTTTCCGATTTTGATGAGCCTCCTACTTTGGTCAGTTATTTTCCTGGGGGATTCCCCCTTTTATGGGAAGCTTTGCCTGATTGCAGCTGTATTTTTTCCCGCAGCAATAACCCAATTAGATGAGAATTCCCATTTCCTTCGGAGCTACAAGAAATAAAAATCCTTGAATTTTATTTTTTCGCATGGAAGATGCATTTTAATGAATACACTCCGTCTTACTGTGAGAGGTACCAACTCAGGTACTGCAAATTTACTTTAATTTAAATTTATGTATGCATGTAGTTCGACTGCAGTTTCTAGATCACAGCCTACAGTGACAAATCAGAGTATGAATTATAAATTTATATTTTTTTTTGTAAGTATACTTAATACGAAAACTCTTTATAAAACAAGAACTTTAAGAAGTGTTATAAGACTTTTCAAGCTTATACCCAAATCCCATCATAAAGCCGAGAAATATTTAAGATAAATAAATAAAATAAAATAAGTAATAACTAGAAATACAAAATGTACAATTCGACAGTATTCAGAGTGGCTTCTAGCTCTTTTTCATTCTGTTTCGCTTGCTCAAGTTTTCTGTCCTTTAAGTCACCCTAAAAAAATGGTACGTTTAGCTTTCTCTTATTATGTTTCTGTTTTACGTGACCACTCAATGAAGGAAAAATAAAAGAAACTTATATCAAAGTTTAATGAAAAAAAAGAATGTCATATGATTTTGGAGTACCTACTTAACTAACAATTTTTGTATTACATCATATTTATATATAGTCTATGTAAAAAATTTCTAAATCTCAATATGGCGGACGCCGCTAAGATGGTGGAGTACCTACTTTTTTTTTACAAACCCATTAATTGAGAACCAAATGAAAGGGTTGGACGAGTAGAATACGAAACGATCAATAGAAGATTTCAAAAATCCAAAATCGAGAGTTGAATATTTTGACTTATAAGTGGATATTATGTACATATGTATGTCAATAAATTATGAAAGTTTGATACTAAAAATATTTGTATTTATTGTTTTGCTGTGGGTAATGGGTTGCTTACTCATGATAAATTTTAAATTAAAGCAAAATCGTTTCTTTCTGGATATATAAAAAAAAACCATTTACTTAATTAATTCTCATATGTACATAATCTGATTATTTGGGAAATCAAAGGTTGTCTTATTTGCTATTTATTTTTCATCTTTTCTTTATTTTTATCTTGCGGATTAATACACTTTAATAATATTAAATCTTCTATTTGCCAACAAACGAAGAAAGTCGGTTCCAAGAAGGTCTTTACCAAACAATCAAATTGATTTCGGAGACGAAAAATATTTTCAGAGAAAACCGCATTATTTACTGAAGTTTGGTTGTGTTTTGAGACCCGACACTTCCCATTGAAAGTTGTACGATTTATTGGAAAAGCGAAATCGATCGGAAAACTTAAAGTTGGTAAAAGTGCGGTTAATGAAATTAGCATCTAGAGCCGATGACAGAGTTCTTCACTAAAAAAGCATTAGCACTTATTGATAATTAATTGCTCAAACAAAATAAGCGAACGTGAATTTTTGGTATTGCGTAATCGCCCAATTAGGGTCGGTTGTGCAGAATGGTAAATTAGGGTCCGCGCGATTGTAGCAATGAAGGGAATAGGCCTAATAAACTTATCTCTTTGAGTTACAAAGCTACAAGCTACAGTTGATTGCCCGCCCACGCTCCTTCGTTATGGAGCCCTCGCAAAGCTCCTTAAGGATTTTCTTATTAATGGATGCCCCGGTTTAGCAGTAGTTCCCACAACAGAGCCTCCGAAACTTTATCATGCCCTTCGGGGAGGCCCGATCTCACCAACACACGTGACGCCGTAATCTGCTAATAAGTATTTAAAGCAAAGCCGAGGCCACACTTGAGGTTTAAGACGCCACGCAGTATACAAAGTTCAGCCGAAATCAATTTCTGGGACCGATTGGTTAATGGAAGAGAAGAATTATTTGACGCAAAGGTATTCGCTAACGTGTAATTGGAGTGCAGCTTGACGACCATTTCGGCCATTACTCTTCCCTAATACCCGATTTCCTAGAAAAACGTGTCCTGCGGCTGCCTCCGGTTGATATGGTTCGAAACCAATTTTTTGGGGCGCAACAAAATGCCGTCAAGTGGCCCTTAAGGATTTTATGTTCAGCCTGAGCTCGTCCTCACGTTGTCATAACCCATGTAATATTTTTTATTTCGTAATGAAAAAATACAAGCAGTCTAGAGAGGTAGGTGATTCATGCTTTTATAAGCCTTGACGGCCATTTGAATTTTACTGCTTATTAGTCGGCTTTGCGTGGTTTCGCCTGCGGGTGGGTCCCTATACCATCCTAAGGGAATTATTATAAGAGTTTTAAAGCTACATAAACGTGGCACACATTCAACCAGCTATTGAGCTAAATTATTTATTCATAGAGAAAACTTAACCAAAGTATCAGGAGTCTACTCACAAATCAACGTCTGGTGTCGTGTTTAATGTCGTTCCAACAAACTTCGTTGACGTCGAATTGCGTGAAGTATCCTAGAATTTAACGTTCCAAATGTTCCATTTAAGATGTTCTTGGAACAAGACAAGTGTGCTACATATTTAAGATGCCTTGTATTAAATTTGCATTACTTTATTACAACTTCAAATTTAAGTAACTGAAAGTTTATCTAACCATTTCGTAGTATGTAATATGAAACGCTCTATGTTTTTGAAGTTTGGATTGTCGTAGATTTAGGTACTACTGTTAAATGGTAGTAGTGTCTGCTGTCTTATAAATACATTTTTTCAAATAATATCACTGAAACATATATTGGAAATGAATTTGTGAAAGGCTTTTCAGTGGTATAATCCTTTAATAAAAAATTCATAAGCCGTTTCCACTGTTCTAGGAAATACCCTAGAATTTTTGTTAAACATCAAAAGATTTTAAGTAACAAAATGTCACCCTGTCTCAACTTTTAGGAAATACATAACGAATTCCCAGCCAAAAATATCATTCATAAACATCCAACCATGAGAAAGGTTTCTACATGACAGGGTTCCAAGGACACTGAAGGGCCCACTCTCATGAGAAGGAATTCGATTCGGTAAAAGAAATTATGAATAAAATTTTACCTTTAAGGGCATGTACGGACAAAAATGGCTGGGCCACTTGCGAGTTAAGGGTAAAGAGAGACGAGTTTTGGTATATAATCATGTCGAATGGGTTTACATACTTATTTCCTGAAGTATGTTCTCAACGACGAAATGGCATAGAAACGAATAAGCGTTGCTATTATTATTTAAGTAGTTTTGCTCAGAACTTCTGTTTCTCTGCAATTTTGTTTTTTTCAATTAAGTAATAATACATATGTCAAGTTTTGCGTCATTACCACTGATTAAAACGAATTTGTTTTTCTATATTGATAATTAGGTTACTAAACTTGCAAATATTATAACAAATATCAAATTAATTATTGTTCAGAAATAAATATACTTTATCTAAATGATTGAATGACGACAAGTTTAATAAGTGACAATACTGTTAGGAAGAGTTTATGAGACTTAAAACAAAACTAATATAAAAAAGAACGTTTTATCTAGTATCTACAAGCACATAACTTAATTTTCATGACGACACAACGTTTTAAGAATATGAAAATTGATAAAATAATGTTTTAAGAGAAAAGAAAAAAATGTTATTTAACATATTGAACAATTTCAAATTGTGGTAAATTTCATGTATATTTAGGTATTATTCTCTCAAGAAATGTACTGAAAATCTCAAAAAACGCACTAAAAGTTTAAATTACATAAAGTTAAGAGATATTATAAAAAACGCATATCCTCATCGCGAGTTTTCTACTCGCACTAGTCCGGTTTTTGGTTTGAACATTTTTTTGTTATGTTGTTACCACCTATTTTTTCGAATCTTTAAAATTTGTACATTAAATTTCATTACCAGCCTTGTTGGAAGAAAAATGGCATTTTAAACACGGGAATGCATTTCGAGCAGGAAATTTTCATGGACATAGATTGCAACATGGAAGTAGAAAATACCTGAAGCGTTACAAAAATTAATTCAAAATTGAACTGTATAAGAGTTCACCTAACAGGGTACGTTGAAAATGGGAAACTGTTTACAAAATCGAACCTAAGGACATGTGACCGTCCGCCGCAGATTTGTTCATGACCAGCAGATTGGAACCAATCGTGCTTATTGGCTTTTAGTTCAAAGTAGTGCCAACCTCATGCTATTTAACTATCTGCTTCTTACATGGGCTGCAAAATGTGCAGGCTTGGCCTGATTAAACGACCCGTCTGCTTGCAATTCAATTAAGTCCGGAGACGAGAAAAACCACCTTGACCATTCTTAATTAAGGCCTTGCAGCAACGCCCAAATTAAATACCAAATTAAATTGCCAATGATCGAGAACTTGTTATTTATGTTATAGATCCAGGCTGACCCCTAACGCCCCCACCCACCCCTTGTGCCATTGTTGCATGAATCTAACAACGAGGTGAGAAAGTCAGAGAATGTTCTAGGTAAATTAGTTTCAATCTGCGACAGGTGAGTTTCCGGGGAAGCATACTCTTCGCGCGAGATACTTAGATACTCCCCGAAAAGGGACGATGGGAAATCACCTAAAGGAGCTTTCGGTAAGATTTCCGCAAGATGTTCCATGAGTTTCTGGAACGACTTCGTCTTTCTTCCTTTTTTTTTTTTTTCTTAACTGTATGAACCGAGAGGAGCATCAACGGATCGGGGATGAAATATTCAGGTGATATCACTTGGTTGATAGGGCGTGCCAAATCCTCCCATATAACAAAAAATTGGGCCTGGATTTTCAAGAAAGTTTCAGGATGTGATAAAGGTGTCGCAGAGATTTCCCTTATGGTTGCTCACTTCCACGACGGTAGATTTAGGGCAGGTTCGATTCACTGCAGAATGCGAGTAGAGTAGACAGATGTGCAGTGGAGCAATGGGAGGAAAATTCGACTATCTATATATAAATTATCTTTAAGCGGTTTCAAATTGGAGGTACAAATGCTTTCAAAAAGGAAACATTTTTCGTTGCTAGCAATTTTTTCAAGTCTTTGGCGAATAAAATAATTAATTATGCAAAAAATTAGATATGTGCAACTCTATATCTTGATAAAATATATTCAATTCGTTATGTTTTAAGAGCAATTTGTTACTTTTACTTCATTGCGTACCAAGATCGAAATCGAAGTCAATCTTGGAGATACAAAAAAAATTTAAAAAAAAAAAAATAGAACCGACTCCAAATAATCCCAAGCCCTAAATAGTATAAAATAATTATATTAAAAGTCCTCTGCTACTACTTTCAACATTAAATACCAAGACTTTCCTAGACTCTTGAAGCGGGTTGAAAACCTGACTGATATTAATTCAATTAATACAGACAAACTGATTGCATTAATTATTTAGTATATTGGATTAATATCAGTAATATTAATAAAGCAAGTGGCTTAGTCGCCTGGCTTAAGCTTCCGTCATATACGGCATATTGTGAAGCCCTTAGTTCAAGTTGGATTTAAGTCATATCTAAGCCTAGTTTAAGTTTGGTTTAAGCGATTTTTTTTTAAAATACTTATTCATATTTTCCTTTTTATATAGGTACATAGTTTATTTTTCGCAAACTAAATATACATATGTATATCATTTAAACCGGGAATTAATTGTGTCATCTTTAAGCGTTAAGCGAACCCTTTTACGTATTGATAGGGTAAATGTGGAAATTAAGCGTTTCCTGTGAATAATCAAAACAAAGCGCCCGCATTTAATTATAGCACACCTCCGAGCATGAATTATCGAATGGGCATTAGTGGAGTAACGAACGATGAAATTGATGATTACATGCATACAGTTGTCAGGAGTGGCGCTTATCTGTTATATGTAGGTGGCAGGACAGCAATTTCCGTAGATCGATAGGGTTGGCGGTGGGGGCAAAAAGTCGCGTTGTACCTACTTTACAAAACGCGGAACTGCGGTAAAACAAAACCGCCATTAGCCGGATGAGGGGAAGAAACCCTACATACACATATCGACTATGCTCTAAAAATTTCGTATCGAATTAAGTCGCCGTAATGCGCTCTACGTCTTCCCGTATAGTCGAATGCCTCTCCTGTGGGTGCTTGAGACCCGGTCGGTGCCAGTAAATGCAAAAAAGATATTTTACTGGCAACTTGACGACTATTATAGAAAATTAACTTCTGCAGCTTAATGGCCACTTCTAGAAGATGGAGTGTCACTACGAGCTTTTGATGGAGTTCTTTTCTTGGAGCCGCGAAACTTCGCGCGAAAGGTCCTTCCCTGTAATTATTGTCTAGTACTAGTACTAGTGCAGGGCTGGCACAAAGCCTTCCTTGTTCGTGTTAGACTTTTTAATTGGTGTGGCGAGCAGGTTACCCCCAACATTGAACGTTGAGGGCGTTGCTCTTTTGCCCCGCCAACGGTTCCTGTAATGGTGCTCATGCAGGCCCCAAGGGCTCGAGGACCCTTAACTACTGAATTTAATTAGAACTCCAGAGCTCCAGAGCTGGAAGATAGACTGACATAGCCGAGATGCCATTCTTTCGAAAGTCTGTCTGTGACCATTTATTACAAGGATGTTCATTAATTTTATTGTACTTTATTCACCGCAGAGTTACTTTTCTGAGTAACTACTGAGGAGAGTATTTAATGCATCAACTTTTGTAGGTACCCTCGTTTTTTCCACTGCCGGATTGAGCTGTTTCCCATTGTTAACCTTTAATTCACTTCATTTTCGGACTAATAGACACAACTAGGGACACAAATTGCTCAGCTCGTTTAAAAATTTGTAACTAAATTATCCCGAGGGAGTAACATACTTAATTCTATTTAGTACAAGCTATATACCCGTAAATTTTGCTGCGATTTAGAAGAGTCTTTGTTAATGAATATCTTGAAGAGTTAAGGTAGTTTAAAATGATTATAGTTTTATAAAAAATAAAAATATAATACATACATATTTCAATAGTTTTTACCAGTGACAGACTTGACTGCATTCTATTATATGTATGTAAGATATAAGATAATTTAATACTAATTTCAAAATCATCTAGGTATCTGGTTACTAAAAATAGAATGCCACACTCAATAGATAAAATTTATCGATAAGCGACTTTCTTGTTTCTTTCATATTTCGATTATATTTTTTCAGGAATGTTTGAAAATTTCTATATTTTTAATAGTGTTGATTGTACATGCAGGCAAGCGTACGTGTGCTTGATAAATTTCGGATTTCAATATAACGTTTTATTTTATTCTCTAATTAATAAATACTAATTTGATACAATTCAATATAATACTTATGATCAGTTCGTTGTTAAGAAATTATATTATGATTAATTAAACATGTTGGGGATATAGATTTAAAATCAAAACTGCTCTTAAAATTAAATTAGCGGAAAATAAAAAGTAGCTAGTTGTTGCAGTCAGAAAAGTTTAAAAGTATAGTTCGAAATTTAACACCCATTTTGGAAGCAAACTTGCTTTTACATCCAGTTTAATGTCAAATCATGAAATGTTCCGTGCCCACCATTAACTTTAAAAATTAGCGTGGTAGTGTTAAACGTGTTACTTTAAATTTTTTTTATTTAAAAGAATAAGTATTTCATTAATTAAAACTAAATAAAGTAAGTTTTTCATGCAATCATTAAAATTTCATTGTCTCACCTTAACACCAAACACGCCAAGTTCAGAAGGGCCTTAACAATCTGTGGGAGTTTAACTCCCTTTGGAATTATAAGAAAGACCGATGAGACATATTACAAAGTTTGGTTTAACTTTACTTTCAAGTACTTCAAGTTGTAAAGGTATCGTGTAGCGTGTCCACTTAATTATCCGCATAATTACTAGTGCTATACCTGGAGCTTATCCGGATTTAGAATCGTAACTGCGGATGTGGAAGAATCCAGTGCTGATTTTAGAAGACAGAAGGCGAACGAAAGCAACTCCGCCCACATGAATCCTTCAAAAGATAGAAGAGGATAACCTTCACTGATTGTGCTGGGTGCGGGCGTATATCCCGGAAAACCTTTAGTACATATTTCAAACAATTTTCGTACACCACATTTTCGGCGAAGGAATATAACTTAAAGGAAGCGCATATCGTTGGGTTTCTCATGAGGTCGATTATGTAATGTGCTCCGACCCTTAATAGCGATTTGACAAAGGCACTAGCCGAACAAGGGTGGAAGACAAGAATTTTCAATAACGTAGGTACATAATTTCCTTAGTTCAACTATCGTGTAAATTCTTTTAAGGATTACATCGGAGTCCCACAACAGGCAATGAACACTCTGGCCACCACTGTCTATAGTCCTGGAGGGCTGAGTTCCTTCAAAAAGGATCTCCAGCCGGCACATGGGAGCAATCCATGAATAAAGGATCTCGTCCAGGGCTGGGGGCAGCACAGACGGGGACCAGTCAGAAAGTTCTGTCTACACGTTTGCTGCACGAAAGTTCCTCTGAAATATGAGAATTTGTTATCTCCCCAGACGCTACATGCATATAGGACCAACTCCTGGATCTGGGTGCATACATCATATGTTGTCCAGCTAGCACTTCTAGCCTGGCTGATTCCCATATGTTTTTAGGAACGCTCCCCACCGCAGGACTCCACCAGATAGTCGTCGTGTCTGTAGAAAAGAAAATTTTTCACGCATTAAAGTTCTCCCACGTCCCGAAATTTTCTTCCCCGGGGATTGTGCGGGAGGCCAGGCATCCTACACAAATTAAGGAGCACATGCCCCGATAATTGAATTAAATTTTTCTCTTCTTATTTAACTGTAGTGAAGCAAATTAAGGGAGCATTTCCATAAGAGGATTTTCTCGCATTCGTTGAGCGAGTTTTCGCCACCCCACGACTGCACAATTAGGGTGCTTTAAAGTGCCTGCAATTTCGGCTCAATTTCAGCAAGTTTCTGTTTGTTTTGTCTGTTTTTAGCCGGGGGATGAAACGGATAGCACCAAATTGGCCGAGAGAGTTCAGACAGCAACTGTGTACATAAGTAAGCAGTAAAACACATCAAAGTTTGGGAGAAATTATTCCGCATAAGCCAACTAGTTTTAGTTATACTTTAAACAGGAAAATAGCCATTTATGTTACAGCAGTCATGTTTTTGTACTTTTCGCAACATCATTTCCGTTAACTTTTTCACAAATGAGTTTTCAGAGTTAAAAAAGAACGATTCCGAATTTCAAAATAAGATTATGCTGATTTTGTGGAAAATTTGCCTGAATAGACAAAGTTTTATAAAAGTTTATTTCAATAATATGTATTTAATATAAATATATTATGTATATAAATAGCTTCCTTTCAAACTAGAAACTTTAACTTTCAAATTACATATCAAATATATTTATTTAGTTGAAATATTGAATATCCAAATTGCTCATTTTTTGTCAGTATGTAAATCTAAGATTGCTGCATTATGAAACAAATATTAATAAAGTTACCATTGAATAGTCAATTGAGAGGTTAACCATCTTTATCAAAAGAATAAATTAATTTCTCAGGTAGGAGGTGGTGTTTCATTATTATTCAGATGAGTGTTCAAATTTTTTGTAGGAATATCTGATAAGAGATATGTGCGCGTATCGAGTATGAATTTTATCTATTATGTACCTATTTCGATAGATGCCACTTTATAAGTACATATTATACCATAGAAAAATAAAGTCTTTATTTTTCTATGATATTACCTACCTATAACCTAAGATTATTTATATCATGATTTCGATATGTTGTCGATAATTTGTTTTCTCTGGTTTAAGAAATAAAAATTAAATTAACTAGAGTTCAAAAGAAATCTCTTTACAAAAAGTCCTTTGTGAGTAAAGTTACCATGGAAAAACAGCTATAGATTTTGCAAAAGTACTAAAATTATTTGATAAAGTTATATTTATAGCAATGAAAGCAAAATTTGAGCTTCTTGCTCTGAAGGTATTTTTTTAAAATATTTTTTCTTAAATACCCGCAAGGTTCACATTCTGATAAGGTGAGTGTTTTAAAAATAACGTGGATTTGCGTCTTCTGCGGTCTTGAAATTTCTATGCTGATTTTTGCACGCGTTTAGGGCACCGGCGCGGCGTTTATATAAAGTTTTGCTCTGGCGGTATTTGCTTCCTTAAATCCCTCAGGGGTTTTCTTTTTTGAAATAATAATTACAATTTTTCTGTAAAGTTCAAATACATACGAGTATATGCAAAAATTCAGCGATGACAAATTTATTTTCGAGCCAGTGGAGCATTTTCCATGAAAAGCAGTCAATTCAATTTCAATGCGAATCAATTCAATCAATTTCACACTCGATCTGCAGATCTGCTCATTCCAAATGTTTGATTTCAGTGGTCAATTTTTGTATTTCCGCTCCGCCCGAATGAATGAGAACAGGGAAAGCGTTGGAATAAATTTCCCCTTCCACTACCGTTCCAAACTTCGTCCGGTCATTTCGCAGTGAGCGATCGTGAATTGCATTTCTTCAGCCGCGGTTTAAGTAATTTTATTAAGTTTACATAAATAAAATAAACAAAAATGTCCGTGGTGCTCATATAAGTATTATGTTAAGTGATTTTTACGAAAAATAATCGCGCTATGTAGAAAATATCCGTTGCAATTTTTCAATCAAATTCCTGGAGGCTCTCATAAATTTTGCGGTAGTTCTTCGTTTTCTTTTCCCGTTTCAAATTTCTAGTGGAAGTTACAGTTATACTGGAAGTGTTCTCTCAGTTCGTGAAGTGTTTTCGGAGTGTGCGGGTGGACATTGGACTGCAGTAACTTCGATAATTTTTATTTTTAAATTACCTGAAGATACTCTTTCAAACGGCGCGGGCGGTGTGGTTATGCATTTATTCGCGAAATTACGACGTAAAGTACCTACTTAAATTGTTAAAAATCTCCATTGGACGGAAATTCGGAGTCAGTCAGTCAGTTCAGTCGTGAACTAAATTTCGGGCGTACAATGAACTGGTGAATAAAATGGCGGCGGGATGCGGGAGTGAAAAATCGAGTGGTTTATTCGAAAATAAAAAACAAAGAATTCGTACCGACTTTGGGTAAAAATTGCAGTCCATCCGAGTAAAAAAACTTAACTACAAAAAACTGCTTGGAATCTGGAAAACATTCTACGAGCAAAAGTCGAAACCTAAGCCAATTCAATTTTTTTTCCGTTTATTTGTTTAATATTATCGCGATCTGTGTTTTCGTTTAAAAATTAGTGGTTTTGTGAGGTGAAGTGTTTATTTTCTAAGTGAAAAAAGGGCCTGTCAAAAAGTGAAACAGTGATTAGGTGAAAAGTGCATGTGTTGGTGTTTTTAAAGTGTTTCGCGGTTGGGAATAAGAAGACAGAAGACAGAAGAAAAAAGAAGAGGACGAAACGAAAGGTTAGTGGACATTTTAATTGTTTCCTCTATTTTTGCGTGATTTAAAATTTATAAAAGCTTAAGTTAATTTCTCTCTGATTTTAAGCACACCTCACGGTTAACGGTGCCGGTGTTTAAAATTGTTCCTCCGGAAGCTATTTTCTTTTCCTTAAATTCTTGAAGGGTTTATTTTCTTTAAAGTAAACATTTTAAAAAAGGCGTTTAATTTACTTACGTTTTCTGGGGCCTTCAAAGTATGTAGGTAAAACCAAAGCCCTTTTAATATAACTTAAATTTTTTTCTTATATACAGTATGTAGGTAAGGGCTTAAAAACTTCAATTCAATTAACATTTTTCTATAGTTCCAATAATTGCCTGAGGCTTTGTATATTTTAAGATAATAATTATTTCATATGTGGTATAACACTTACGACGCCCTACTAGAAAAAGCACCTGTTTTGATTATGTAATTTAAACATGATATATGAAGGAAATTGAAGTTTCAATATAAGTTTATCAAGAGAAAACTTTTAGTAAGTATGTAGGTGTACCTATTTCCTCAAAGGCTAGAAAAAAGCAGCGTATTTCAATTCCCATGGAAAAAAGGCAACGTAATTTTTAGAGCTCGAAATATTTTTATAAAAGTCATATTTTATGAAGACCGGGGGATTTTTTCCAAACTTCCTTTAATGAAAAGGAAACAGACTTAACACGTTTCGGGGGGTACGAAACATAGTGAAAAATAAACTTAAAGTTGAGCTCCTTGTATCTTTGGCTAGCTTGAGCGTTGGGCGGGAGCTTGTTTTTGGGTGTTCCCCTCTGGAGCGGTTACAAGCCAGAACACGTTCCCGAAGACCTCGAACATGTCCCGGGAATGGCGAGGGGGCGGAAGCGCTGCAGGGCCATCGGGCGCTAATGCCCTGCTCGGTTCGTAATATCGTGGCGCGGCGAGGGCGGGGGAAATACTTTCCACATTACCCGGGTGGCGCGTTTCCAGACGCAGCCCATCCCCGGGAAACGGCCACCAGGACGTGCCTGCCATTGTGCCATCCATTCACAGGGTGATAAGCTTTTTCCTTGGGTCCAGCTTATCGCCGCACCCACCCGTGGCGACCGCTTCTTACGCAGAATTTATGGCTTTCGATTGATAAATAATTTCCGTCTCCCCGGACGCCGCCGCCGGGCCGCCTTTATTCGGGGGCTTTCTGGCACAGGCGATTAGGACTGATTTGATTTGGAAGTCCTGGAAGAGTTCATGCGGAAGAAATCTGAAAAATATCTTCATATAAAAACGAAAATTGCTGCATTACAGAGCGGACAGACAAATGGCCGACGAGGCGAGCATTTTCGTCCTTGATTGATCTATAAAATTTAATTGAAAAAGTATTATTGTCTGATCAACGAGGAGGAAATGGCACGTGTAAATGCTTTTGATATATCTATTTGCGTTAGAGACAAGACCAGAGCTAGTTCTACAATTTCTCTGGACAAAAACTTGTAGTTTACGGTTGTATAATAACTTTTAGCAAATACTATGCCTCTTTTTGCTTTTTAAATCTGAAATTTAATTGAAGGTATTTTTACAAAAATGTTCCCTAAGGCATAGTCATTAGTTTTTTTTTGGGAAATTGATGATATTAAATCAATATTAGCTGCGTTTTTTTACTAGCTCGTTGTTTTCATCCGGATCAAGTTCTGGATTAATAAGAAATGACAAATAAAATTATTTGACCACATTTGTGTGAATGTACAATACAAAAATTGAATTGAAATAAAGGTTTTTATTTTAGCTAAAAACGTAAAAAAACTTACTATTTGATATGTATAGGTATGTAACAAAAATTGTTAATTGAAAATACCTTTTCCTATAAAATTCATTCTTTACCGCGAAGGGATCGACGTAGTACCTATTTAAAAGTGGATTTATTCTTATAAAACTTTCAGTAATAAAACCATGAAGCTAACGAGGAAAAATATTTATAATCACTATTTGAATTGTTGTTTAACTAAGATGGAAATGCAAAAGAACATTTCAAATGATATTTCTTTTTAAATATACTAGAGGCAGTATTTCTATAAATTTAATTTCCTTTCAAAGGAAATAGATACTTATGTAAATATTTAGCTTCCAACATTTTAGAAAATATATCGTCCCATATTTCGGAAAGATGATAAACGAAAAATCAACAAATCACTTCAAGATCGAAAAGCGACATCTGCAGTGAATTTTGTTAAAATTTCCGGGAAGTTTTGGGACGAAGCGACGGAATTCATATCCTGGGCAAAGGTTTGTCACAAGTAGAGCGCAGATAAAATGGAAATAAAACGATTGACAAATTGTTTTCATTCATCAAGGGATGATTCGAAATGGGGCTGTCACGGGTGAAATGGCAGACAGAGTTAATAATGGCAGGCATCATCGGCAGAGGGTTGATGGAGGTGGCGTGGCGGGGTTCGGGGTTGCTCGCCACGACCCCGACTGTGGGCTTTGATTACGTAAAAACTGGGACATTTCGGTTCAGTAAATTCGAGCACTATGTGCACCGACATACGTTAGCATATCGCTCTAATAAAAATGTTTATACTCCCACACGAACGCGACTCACCTGCAGCATAATGCACCCACCTGGCTGGCGTGCTTTCACTCCCTTTCGGATGTTAAGCGCCATTGCCATACTCCGCGCCCGTTTGTCGACATTGGCGACATTCGGCGTTTAATTAATAAAATTTTCCGCCGTGTAATATTGGGCCGTTTATTTCTACTATCATGGACAAGTGATAAGAGAATTTTCATTTATCACTTTAAGTGCGCGTGTCGCTGGGAGATAAATTTTTCTCGTTTAGCGAAAAATTGGTTTACACTGAGCGGGGACGACTGACGATGGATGGCTTTAGCGCAACTGTGAGTTTGTAAGTAATGGCCTTTTGTTACACTTTTTTGGCTTTCTTCGGTAAAAGTTGCAATAGAAATGATTAAGCGGTTGAATTAATTTCGCCTCGATCGTACTTTTTTTCCTTTTTAATTTTGTCCCAACATCCGTTTTGTGCAGAGGTAGGTATAATAAAAGTCACATATTTTACATTTACAACTTACACGCTTGTCAGGCATTTAATAGGGGACTCAATTCACGGTCTGTTGACTGTTGATATAAAAGATATAAGGAAATCGATTGTCATATGAAAATAAGGTTTTAAAATTTCTCTTATCCATTCAATGAAATAATAGAAAAGCAGAAAACATGGAATACTTCGAAATTTCGATTTTTCTAGTTTTAGTTTGCAGTTAGTTAGTATAATAAGAAAACTAAGAATATTATCACTTAAGGGAACGTTACATAAAGCATCACGTTTTCCACATAATTAATTTCTAAAAAAAATGGCTAGGTTGATTTTCATGAAATTAATACGTAGATACCTTTTCCATATATACTGTACATATGTAGGGTACTTAAGTAGCCTTTTTTCGTGATCAAAGTAATCTTGATTTTATTGATAATTTTTTTGTTTTTCATTTGTAAAAACAAAATTCGCCATCGTAGTTTTTACGCGTGTGCCAATGTTATTAGAACTAAAAAAAATAATTATCCTTTCGCAAAGAAAATGACTCTTATGCAAAAAGTTTTTTTTGTTCTTGTTGGAAATTTTAATTTTTGATTAATCGGAAAGGCGGCGGCTCTGGAGAATCGGTTATGACTTCCTGAAAGAAAATTCATAAAAATACGATTTGTATGACTAGGTATGTACTTCAAGAAAAATTCTAAATAGGTAAGTTTATTCAGTGAGCTTGATTTATGCAATTATCATTTTAATGCCAAATAAAATAAAGTTCATTTCTAGTGAAAACTTTTAACACAATTTGATTTTATTTAATTACAAAAGGATAAATTTAAATTCTGTATTTTATATTCACAATCTCCGTGTTGCATTTTGTTCCAAAAAAAGAAAGGGTGTTTAATTACATAAATGAATCTTGAGCCCGTATTCGCTGGTTCAATTTGTCAGGATGCATGAGGCTGTATTCAATACACAATTAATTATTCAATAAAAGGGCGATACTTTAAAAGTTCATCTGGTGCAAATAGCGACCAAATCTGCGCCAATTTGCGAATACTGGCACAATTAATCCGTCCATATAAAAGTGGTCTGGCTGCATCCGAACAAAGTGTAATCGGTGAATGTATCTGCGGGGGGTGGTTAAAAAATATCGAATGCAGCAAGGTAATAAAGGCTAGTAAATGTTTCACCCGCCACTGGATGCTACTGAAATACACGTGGACCCACACGGGTGAACACATAAACAGCGGTAACCGTTTCGCGGCCACAATTGAAGAAAAATAGCACCCTTCAGAGGAATTAATAAAAGTCATTAACGTAATCGATTCCACCCGAAAGGGCCAATCGAGGAAAGGGCCCTTCATCGCGCACTGGCCTCAAGACGGCGATGTTCCCCATTGGGCCTATCTTTATTTCGACTGGCGTGATGAATTGTTTGCGTGCCTGGAAAGCATAAACTATAAAATTGGCTAAATCGTAGCGGGGGCCACATCATACAACTTTTCGACTTGGGAACTTTTATTATCCTAAATATGTCTGCTGCCGTGCAGAGCCAGCCATTTTTAGTCAAATTAAAGCAGTTGTTCTGTTTCGCAGTTTTCAATATCCTTGCCCTATGTATGGAATAGCCTCGACCAGAACCCCATGGATAAAATTCAAGCGCCCAATTTCTAAATGAACTGGAACCCTTTCGTTCTCTCCATTACTGCGGGCCATTTGCATACGAATGGATACGGTCTATGATTTTTGACCAAAACCGTAAACAAGGCTTCAATTATGAAAATAGAACTGGCTGCCCTTGTGGTATAATTGGCGAACCAAAAAAATACAATGTATAACCAAAAATAGTGTGATAGAAGGTTTGCTTTAGTAGGTACCTTCGTTGCGGCGACTGAAACAATTTGCGGCTAATTGTGGTATATTTCCACAATGAATCATATGCAGTGGAATGTGCCAACTAAAATTATAGTTCACCATATTTCCTTTTTTACCTTTTCTACTTATATATGTCTTTCTTTATTATTCGTCACATATGTGGGTGGGTGTAACTCACTCATATTCTTTTTATACATAAAATATTTGGATGATTAATTACCCTTTTCTGAATTTTCCTAATAAATTAATTTCACCTCTGCTTCTAGGAAAAGTTAAGTAAGTATTGTCTTTGTATGGTACCTCCAACTCTTGTAACTAAAAGTCTATGTCACTAATTATAATATTCCAGCGACGTTTCTATAAAACAACTTGGGAACAAGGAACACTCCCTTGTGCCCATTTTCAACTAGCAATCACTTTGCGAAAATTTCCATGTTCGCCAATTCAGCCAATATTAAATTATGCAATCGCTCTCCAATTTAAACTTTAACAAAATCTCCTTAAGCTTGAATGAGTGTCGACCTTCCCCAACGGCAAGGTTAATAATTTTTGGGGGCGGGAAGCATGACAAAGTTTCTGTTGAATAACACTCTTGTACCTGCTGTAGCAGGTGTATTCAATTATTCATGAAGGTATGAACTCATTAAAAGTTTCACGCCACGCATTTCCCCATGTTAATTAAACACCATTCGTGCATGTCCATTAGTAATGAGGTGTTATCTACTTTTCCCCTCAAAGGGCCCCTCACAATAGGTGAATTTTTCATAACTTGAATGTAAGCACCAGGTCAAGTCTGCCGGATTCCCTTCCATTTTTAGCGGGAAGGGCCGAGTGCATTTTTATTGTGGGTAAAAGCTATTAAAACGATATGAGCGCATTTTTAATTTTTTACTGTCGAAGGACATTGTTGCATAGAGCCATAATATTTTATTGTTTTGAGAGGTTTTGAGTTAGCCTGTCTGTAAGTTTCATGTACTGTTTTAATTTACCTTACTAATGAGAAAATGTAGATATGCCAGTGGAATTTTTGTTTAAAGCTGTAAGTTAGTTAATTAGACCGATTTTATTTACATTAACTGTTAGAAATGTAATGAAAGAAATATTATATTTTTAAAATTATGGGGGTCGTCTAAATAAGACGGTTAAAAATATCAAAAACTCTCAATCGATTTTAATATATGTACTCCCAAATTTTCAGGAAGTCTCTTTAGGATTTGAGATAATAGTTCTCAAAACTACATTTTTGTAAGTTGTCGTATACTGTAACACGAAGTCTAATTAATTAGTCCGGTTAAGTTGGGTTCAAATTCATTCAATAGATTACATCGTTTCATAGTCGTTGAACTAACAAATTTTAAATATCTGCAAAAATTAAAAAATAAATTGCACTCTTTTCATAAAATGGCGTAAAATTAAATTATATTGGTTTTTGTTTTTTATATTAGTTTTATTCATCGATGGCAAATATGTTTGGTGACTAAATTTTTCGTTACTAGTCACCTAGAAGAAAAGTTGTGGGAGCCTACAACATTCACTCTATAGAAATTTGCAGTTCTATTCTAAATTATATGTTTTAAAACAGTGGCTTTTTTCATTTTTCTGCAATAAACTTCCAAAATAAACTTTTTTTTGATCATCTAACTCAACAATTCTCTGGCTTTAGCAGTGGTAGATTTTAAAAAAGAGGCCTGCCACAATCAATAGAATTCTGTCCTTATCATCATTACTCTTTTTCTTTTAAAGTTCACCTCAATGAGGACTGTGGCGTCAATCGGACATATTACTCTAAAAGTGGAAATAGCAGCATGAAAAATGTGTATATTACGGGAAAAAAAAACAAATTGGTATTAATTCATAGAGATTTTAGCTGGCATTATTAATTGGTAGAGGTTAAGAAATTCTAAGATTACAGACTGTCAGAGTGTCCGTCCAACAAACCAACCATAACTAAGCGCTCTGCAGACTAAATTATTTCATTGACGACTTGGTCCTTGTTCCAATGGTCGACTAAAAAATGTCAGGACGAAAGATGCCAATTACACTGTCTGCCATGACCTGATTCTGGGGATATCCAGGCGGATGCTATCGTCGACGATAAAACGTAAAATTATTCTAATCAGAACTGAATCCGCATTTATTTCCTGAAACAGATCCGGGTAATTCCTGTCTGACGTGTCTGCCGGCTCTATCTTGCCATTGTCACCGGCGGCGAGGCGGGAATGGCCATTATTTGAATATTTTATGCGGTGGCTCGATGGCTTTCGGCACTGTTCAATAAACGCCGCAGTGGTCTTATTCGTTTCACTTAAACGTCTGCCGGCGCCCATCGCATCGCATCGCCTGAGTGAATCAATTGAAAGTTCTGAGAGGCTTGCTAACACAGTTCAGTTCAATTGCAATTTGCTTGTTAAAATCCCGGCGAATTGAGAGTATCTGCAAACTAGGGTATTTGCCCTATTCGACTACGCGCCTATAGGAACCTACACCCCTATGGCCCATATGTAGGTAGCGTGTGGAACTTGCTTGCGTTCAACTCTCTTTTCGTACTTAAACTTCTCTAATATGCATTTGTAATTTTATTAAGTGCTTGCGGAACTCACAGGGAAATTTATGTGGTCTAGTTGAGTTGGCTACTGTTGACCTTCTCGAAATGTTATTAGTTTTGCTTAGATGTGAACTTTGGTCTCTTACCTCAAGTACTTATTTTTAACATACATAGTAGGTATTATACAAAAGCCAACTAAGTTGCAAAAGTGTTTAAACAGTATCTGAATATTTAGAATTTGTAATTAGATGAGTGGACTTTTGTTGTCTTGCTATTTTGTTTTCACCAGTCGAAATTGTTATACAAAGCTTAAGGAAAAGTATTTGTACCTAATATTTTTTTTATTTTTCACACTGTTAACCTCGAAACAGAAAAATGATAACTAATAAGTTTGAAATTTTCAAGATACAGACGAAATGTTTTTAGTTTTGTGAAATTCAGAAATAGAAATACTATACTATTCGTAAATATTCCAATGGCAATATAAAAACTTTCGTTACCACTTCTATAATTTTTACCAAACCCCAACATCAATAAATTAAATACATATAATACAAAACATTTCACGTGCAGGTATTTAATCGAAGCAAATAAATTCACCATTTTTCGTTGCTTAATGTTTTATGGTTTCATACTTTTTGAATAACAATTTCCTTCGTCAAGTAAATAAAAATTGACATATAAATTTTATATTTTTTGATAAAAGACAAAAACAGGCGAGTGACCAGCTCAGCTGCAGACATTTTTCTTTTATAAAATCTCTTACCCCAGTCTCACAGAGATAAATTAAAATGCAAATAAGCAGCTTGGCAAAGTCACCCACGACAAGAATTTTGCCTAAAGAAATCTTCCTTATTTGTGGTTTCAGAGCGCGTGGAAGTACTTCGTGTCAAGTCCCATTGGAGTTTTCCATAAAATAGTCAAAGTTCATGAGTGTCAAACGCTTGGAGAGATATGTTAAATTAACCACTTTTTTGCAAAAGTACATAGTGTGTGATTTCATTTATAAATATTATCACACAAATATGTATAATATAAAATAAAACTTGTAAGTGTATCATAATCCGTTTTTGGTAATTTTATCAATTGTTTGTTGTTGTTTCCCCTCTAAGAATTTGAATTTTATGCGCTTTAGTTTAGGACCAATTTCTTAATTTGTGTTGATTGTGTAGATATATGTAGATAAAAGATGGACTACTAGAATTACTATCAATCAAGTTTTAATGAGGAATTGAATAGAAATAGTTTTTACGTAAAAGTTACTTACATATTATGTAGGTACATCAATATACTAGTTTAAAGTTAATATATGTAAATAATGCAAATAATTGATATCAGTTTTATTATGCAGAGGAGCTAGCTAGCTAGTATCTACTTAACATTCGGCAGCTTCAAAACAAAACCAGAATACCAAATATGTAGATATGGTATATGTATGTGGTAGCAGTGTACATTTGTATTTGAATGCAACTGCCATAAACAATATTTTTTTGCCTGAGTTAAATCTGTCCTCGATGATATTTTAACTAAATCATTCAGTAGCTAGAACTGGGAGTGGAAATCCAAGCATAATGCCGGGCAGCATATTGTCATGTAAGTAAGTACCTACCCGCAAAACTTGAGGTATAGAAACTGCCATAGAAATACTCCGAGCCGAGAGTCCGCCGGTAACCTTATCTTCAACTCCAAGATAGTTTCAAATATTTCACCTGAAATCAGTGAAGTAAAAACTTATTATTAATGGTTGCGTTTCTATTCCGAGCTCCTTGAAATAATACCCAGGTGTGCACTTTCCATGACTTGCAGTTCTTATCTACTTTTGGGCACCAAATAAGATACTTTTCCACCTCACCGTTTCTTGCGCCTTGTACCTTGGGTCTTACACTTAATTTACTTGCACATAAAGCAGAAGCGATTTGAGCGAAATAAAGTCATTATCAGATCGAATTGCTCTGGTGGGGGTGTTCACCTTAAGGCACAGGTATGACTGTGCTGCCACTCACTAAATCGTACAAATGATTTGACCCTTCCGGTACATTTGTCTTACAAAGCAGGTGCCTGTTTTGTGCCGTAAATCTTTTTTTACCTTTTCGTAAGAAATCGTCTTGAAACCAGCTAACAACGAAAGGAGCCCTCATGGAGACATACGGGCTTTGGGGCGACCGGGGATTATTTCATTTATATCAATTCGTGTGAACAGACGTTTTGAGGTGTTGAGGGCTTTTTTCTACTTTTCATGGTTTATTTCACATATACATATGTAACAATATATCTTTTTTTGCCACCACTGTGGTGAGTATCATCTATTGGAACACCAAATTATGGTCCAGTGGCCACCAACAATTTGTTTGACTCAATCTTGCTCAATATTTATGTCCTCATGAATTTACTTCATCTGCGCACAAACCTGTGAAATGGCACAAAGGGCATTTACCTATAGCTTGAAGGGTAATAACATCAATTTTCATAGCGAACAGATAATTGTTTGTGTTTTGTTTCTTTCCAACAAAATAAAACTTTCCAAAAGGGCATCTGATTCTGTAGTAAACAAACCTAAAAACTTCGACCTGTTATAGTCGAAGTGAAAGCATAAAAAAGGAAGGTATGAAATAAGAACATTTGATTAACTTCAAATATTTTACTTTATTAATGAACTGAAATTAACTACAATTTTTATCTTATCTTTACCTTTATATTTTATTACGAAATTCAATTTATTATTGCAGTCAAGTATTACAATTAAATTTAATTCTACGAAACTAAACCAATTTAATCCAAAGATATACAAAATAATTTAATTCAATCATAAACCAAATAAGTTTGGTGAATTCCAGTTGGTCATGACCCCAAACCGGAATTACTCCAAACCCCAAACGATAAATGACTAATATTCAAATTTATTTATGTTTCTTGAAATTGTGACTTAATACGCGGAAAAATTACTTAGAACTGTTTCAGTTGGTTATAGTCCCAAACTGAAACTATTCTAAGTTGCAAGTAGACGCGGAAATAATATCTGTTATAATCCCGAATTGAAGCTTTTCTGAATAATATGAGGTGATCAAATATTCAGAGCATTTCAACTGGTGATATTCCCAAGTTGAAATGTTTTTAAATAATATGAAGCGAAAATACTTAGAAAATTTCAACTGGTGATATTCCCAAGTTGAAATGTTTCTAAGTCGAATAACATGAGAAGAGATACTTAGAAAAATTTCAATTGGTGATCTTCCCAAATTGAAACCTTTCTAAGTCAGAAGTATTTGGTTTTTGGAAATTCCAAAAAGAAACTCTTGGTAATTACCCAAAGAGAGAAGATTAGCCTCGGTGATTGCCCAAACGCTAATGACCAGTCTACGTCCAGCGCGGCCATTTTATAGGCAGTAGTAACCGTTATGTCCTTTCACTCCGGTCGCCTGCTGCTTCTTCTTGTTTTGCCTTTCGTTGCACGGGCAAAGGTTAAATTTCCTTTGGTGCAACTCCGGAGTGAAGTTGCATTCATTTGCACCTCAACATTGCCTGTCATTTGACAGTTCTCGCGATGTTTTCATTTGGTTCCCAAAACAGTGCGATGAGTTCTTCAGCCAACCAACAGAGCAATATCGTTAGCAAGGCGAACAGTTCTGATAATCAGCCAGTACTTACAAAGCCACGACTGCATGAGCTAGTGCGCGAAGTTGACCCCACAGAGCAGTTGGACGAAGAGGTCGAGGAGCTCCTCCTCCAAATCGCCGATGATTTTGTCGAGGACACAGTTAAGGCTGCATGCGCGTTTGCAAAACAACGGAAAGTGTCCAAAATTGAGGTGAAAGACGTCCAACTACATCTAGAGAGAAAGTGGAACATGTGGATTCCTGGCTTCGGGACTGACGAACTCCGACCCTACAAGCGTGCAACCGTCACTGAAGCTCACAAACAAAGACTGGCACTGATACGTAAAAATATCAAGAAATATTAGCACTCGCTGTAAGGTTTATTAAAATAAAACAAAAAAAAAAACCAATGTTTTATTTCTTTCAATCAAAACAAAATAAAATAAAAATTCCAAAAGGGCATCTGGTTCTATAAAGAAATTTAAAAACTTCGACCTCTTATAGTCGAAGTGAAACCATAAAAAGGGAAGGTATGAAATAAGAACATTTAATTAACTTCAAATATTTTACTTTATCAATGAACTGAAATTAACTACAATTTTTATCTTATCTTTACCTTTATATTTTATTACGAAATTCAATTTATTATTGCAGTCAAGTATTACAATTAAATTTAATTCTACGAAACTAAACTAATTTAATCCAAAGATATACAAAATAATTTAATTCAATCAATCATATACCAAATAAGTTTGGTGAATTCCAGTTGGTCATGATCCCAAACCGGAATTACTCCAAACCCCAAACGATAAATGCCTAATATTCAAATTTATTTATGTTTCTTGAAATTGTATGACTTAATACGCGGAAAAATTACTTAGAACTGTTTCAGTTGGTTATAGTCCCAAACTGAAACTATTCTAAGTTGCAAGTAGACGCGGAAATAATATCTGTTATAATCCCGAATTGAAGCTTTTCTGAATAATATGAGGTGATCAAATATTCAGAGCATTTCAACTAGTGATATTCCCAAGATGAAATGTTTTTAAATAATATGAAGCGAAAATACTTAGAAAATTTCAACTGGTGATAGTCCCAAGTTGAAACGTTCCAAATAATATTAAGCGCGAATATACTTAGAAAATTTCAATAAATAATAAATAAATAAATAAAATATCTTATTGTGTACTCATTAAAATGTTTTTAATACAGCACCTTCATCCACAATTTCCTTATCATTTATGGAAGAACCCTAAAGTTCTATGAAATATTGCCCACAATTCAAAAGGGCATTATCCTGCCATGAGAAAGAAAGTATTTATATCTCGACGCGTCTGAACGCACATAAACGAGCATGCGATAAATATATATGGGAAGAGTGGCAACGGGAGCAGAACCCGGACTAGCCTTCCGTCGAATTTTTAGTTATCCTGTCCAACAGGTTATCTTCAAGTAAATTTGTATTCAAAAGTTAAGAGCCCTACAAAGGATATGTGGAGAACCCACAAGAACCCGGATGAAACAACAAGGGAAAAGGTTGGAGATTTTCAGGGAAAGGCAGAACGCCATTCCTCTGAGGCCGTTTATGCCGCATTAGAGTGGTGCGATAAAGGGCTTTGCATGATATATTTGGGTTTTAACCAAAAATAAAATAGCTGGCGGAATGGAAATAAAAGTCAAAGGACTAGAGCGGGTTTTATCCGGCGAACAAGTCGAGTATCCTCTATTACATATGGTGGCGTCCACACTATTGCACGCTCACTAGCTTAGAGCCCCCAGGATATTCTGGCGGGATATTGCTCCGTTTGTCATAATTTCAACCCCCGCAATACAATTCAGTTCGCACCCAAATAAAGGCATTATGAAAAATTCGAAATTTTATCTTTCCCTAAATTGATTTCATGTGATAAACAACCACCTACGTACGTGTTGCGCACCCTGCCAGGTATGCTCTTCCTTTGTCAGTTATTCTTTAGAGAGAGATGATGAAAATTTACAACTTCCTTTATTGCGCTTGGTTTTGAATAGCCGTCCGTACCCACAACACCAGCAAAAGTTTATTCCCTTAGCTATGGTTCTCCAGCGGAATAAATTAGGTAAAGAAAAATAAATTTAACGAGTATCTACTACGGTTCGCATAAATTGTTGCGAGTTTGCATGGGGTCAGTAGCTTTACTGTAGGGTAATTTCTGTTTTTCTGTATAAGTAGAAGTAAAAATTTGAAAATACATCTATTGACATCAATATTCTTTAATTCGCTACTCCGGCTTCCTCTTCATTGGTATTATTTTTATGTTACCATAAGCGTGTAATGTTTAATTATAGATACTACTAGTTATTAAAAAAGTTAAGTTAAAATTATTGTTGAGGCAATGACTGATACATCGAATTATAGCGTTCGATTCAATTTTTAGGTAAGCATACGATATTTCATTCTCATTCCTTTTTTCCTACCCTTTGACGCTTATTTATACATTCAACGATACTGTGCACATTAATCAATGTAGCGCCCATATTTTTATTTAAATTAAGTTTCTACCAGACGAGGTTATCAATTTGAAATCTCATGTTATTATAATTTCCAATTTTATTGAATTTTCACATCTTCCCCATCCGGAGCATGCTCTGATTGAAAAAGGGATTTTTTTCGATATGCTGTCGGAAACACGATGTAATTTAATCCTTCCCCACTTCGGCCTGTCCCTCAGCATTAACAGTGGAGTTGGCCAAGCAGAGGTAATACCTCACGGATGATAAAAGGACCTGGAACATAAATAAAAGCAAATATAATTCTATTGCGAGACGATTGAGTTTCAGAAATGCACCCCTAAATCATTACGCACGGAGAGCTCAAATTGAAATTCCGTGCCTTCACCCCTTCGCTCGAAGGAGCCAATTCAATTTTTACTTCAGACAGAAATAAGCAATACACGAAAATGAAATACGGGTGCCTTTCCTCTTTATCGGGAAGGAGCAGTGCCCGTATCGCGTATCCTTTTGTTTTACGGTAAACTTCAAAATTTTGACGTTGAATAAGTATGGTGCACATAATTGATTATCGATTTTATGTCGCTGGGCGTCTGATATGTTGACCTAATTTTATTCTACTGAATTATCAAATTCTACAACGGGTGGAGTTACCGACATTCGACGCTCGATTCGATCCTTTATCGACTATCGGTCTATCCAGCCCTATCCTATCGAGTTATCAATCAACATTAAGTGCGACGGGTGTGAACTTAAAATTTTATTAATTAACCAGGAATTGTTTGCGGCCACTATTGTCGGGGGACGTGAATCTTTTAGTTGGCGATTCGGGCGATTCTCGGATTATTCGATGAGCATTATTAATGACTGGCAGGGTTTGGGCGATAGAGAGTATAAAGTACATCAAGCTGAGGGTAATTAATAGGACATTATTTCCCAATCTCACTAATGGCGACAGAAAATCTTTTTGTTCGCTTTTATGATTTATTGTCTTTGGCCACATTAATATTAATCTAATTTCAAAAAGATAGCTAAAGTTGTTGTCCTTCCAATTAACTTTTGATGTTTTACTTCCTTTTTTATTATTAATTTACACCACTAACAAATCAGCAAAATTAGGATATATTCACAACATAAGTACATATAATGGTAATAAATGCAGCATACTTATACTTACTAAAAATTATACGATTTGATTAAATTTTTTTATATTTAGTTATTATGACTGACTCTTCGCGGATGATGTAATTTAATTACTTATTTAATTTATGTATTTAATAAATTATAAAAGTTGCAGATTGGACCTCTCCACCTCTAGTCAAAGTAAATATGCGTATACTGAAAGGTGCCAATAAATTTATTTTGAATCAAAATCCCAGAAGCCAATAGGTATTTTTAAAACATGTACTTATTAGTTATTGTTTCAGTCTCAGTTTATTCTTAATCTCACTTATTTAATGAAAGCAGCTATAAAGTTGTAAAAATACAATGCATACCAAAAAACAAGATCTTTCTACATTATACATACGTAAATGGCAACAGAACAAGTATGTATACGTATAATGCATATGCACTAAACCGCATAATAATACAATTTATGAAACAATAGAATCTAAAACTAGGGACCTTGTGGTATCTTATATTTCATAATATTTCAGATATGTAAATATTAATTTTCATAAAGAAAAAATTTCGGGCTAATTTGAATAAACGTGCCCCTAGGCGTGAAAGCTTTCACAACCAGACTATCTAAAAGGATCAAGAACGCACTTGTTAAAGAATATTTTCTTTGCAGTATATACGTTCAAAACACAGTCTTGAAGGCAAAGAGATAAATGAAAAGGATAATATCTCCTGTGACAGGTAAGGTTAAATTAAAAGTAATCCTGTTGAGAGTCTGGAGATATGCATGCGGGTACCTGACCTGCCAAGAAAGTCTCTTACTGGGAACAGCCCCGACACAGCGAGGAATTCTGTTTGCGAATAAATTTATGCGAGAAAACGTCTCAGGTCCACATAACTTCTTAAATCTAGGTACCTACACGTGTTGCATTCGGTATGACCTCAACCATAGTCGGGCTTATACGTTAAATCTCCACGTGTATTTACTCGTTTTTCGTGCCCCGAACAATAACTCAACCGCTAATGTGGCGCATTAGTTTCTGCCTAGAGCTCATGTCAGTTGATAAATTGAGCCGCAGGGGGAATACTGACAAGTGTAATAATTTTTCATCTAATTAGTAAGCAGAGTGGTTGCCTTCTCAAATGGCACAGGAAATCTTTAAATGAATGTTTTAGTCCTGTGTCATGTTTTTCGATCATTAGGCATTGATTCTGATACAGCCAAATAAATTAGGCGAATACCACGTAGCTCATTATGCCAAGATTTCGCAGAAATATAGCCCACGCAAAAAATATGTATACCTGCTAGTACTGTCGAACTTAAGGAGGAAAGCTGATTGTAAAAATCCATTGTGATTCACTTCTTTCTATTAGTTTATCCTACACATTTTTCACAGAAATCAAACTATGTGCAGAATTCATTTCAAATCTCATTTTGATTGTTTCAGTACAGATGTAGGAAATAAATATTTTTGAAAGAGTTCGAAAGTAGGTAGGTATATACCTACTAGATATATGTACCTACATAAGTTTATGCATATTTCATACTCTGGAAAAAAAATGTAAACTTTGTGTGTGGATTCCGCAAAAGAGTCTTGGATTTAGAATAATTTAAATAATACATATCCATATTACGGAATAGTTTCTCAACAATTGAATTGTTAAACATCTTTCGACTTTGTGGCCCCATTAATTTTTTTTAAGGAGAAGCTGTGAAGAGTTAAGGCTATAAAATATGACTTAAGTATTGCTATAAAGCCAGAGCCAATGCTGCTATAGTCTCATGATTTTAAGACTTGATTTTCTGTTCGTTTCCTTCATCCACAAGGTCCACTGAAATCATAAAAGAATAGGGAAAGTCCAAAAAGTCATGACATTTATGCCTCAATATAAATAGTCATAAAGTTCAAGCAAAATTATCGTCTTTCTGACAAAAAATTTAAGGAGTACCTACTATTTATTCTTCGAGTCTTTAATAGAGTATTTAAGCCTAGAAATATAGACAGATGTTTCTACAAGTGGAGCTTGCAGAAATTTAAAATTTTGTTTAATCAATTGACTACTGAAGTGTATTATGGACATAATTTTTTTTATGAAACTCTAAACCGACGTTGTTGAAATCGATTTTAGAAGCATTTAAAAGCACTTTATGAATTTCAAATGTTTTAGAATCCAGAAAATTGTTGCCAATTTAAATGGCTTTGTTTCCTCTAATTCTTTTATTTTAAGACCAGAAGGTTTAGTAAATCGTTTGTACTTAAATTTCATCTTTTGCTAGGAGTTTTGCTAGACTAAGTATAAAAACTTCTTACTGGTGAACTTAGAACCAAAGACTGAAGTTACAAAACTCATGTTCACCGGATTTAGTCTTATTTCCTGTTGCGTAAATTAATTATCAATAGACACTTAAATAAAAACTTAGAGTCATAACACATTTTGCTAAGACGTGAAAATTTTCATGTCACGATGATGAAATTTTGATCACAATACATATTACCAATTCAATCGAAATTTGCTTGTTTACCCGGTTATGTCTACGAAGGGGAACTAAGCTTATTTTACATTACTAATTGGGAAATATATACCTAGAAACTTCTCGGGTTTTTCATTCAAACGTTGAAAATATCCCACGTGCCGTGTAAATGCTTCGCAAAATTCCTGAAGAGCACGTATACATACATATATTACCATATTTAAGTAATTCATAATTCTTTATAAAATCGCTTCAAACAAACGATACAATTTTGCAATTTTGTTCAAAACCAGAAAGGAAAGAAAATGCCAAACGTTCTACTAAATTATGCACACAGCGGAGCCGTTTCTATTCTCGGCGCTAGGAGAAAACTGCTGGAAAATACGAACATAGGTTTTTTCAATACGACCATCAATGGGGGAAATTGGAAACAAGAAAGGCTTTCGTGCAACAGCCTGGATCCTGTCTGTAAATAGCATCACCAGTAAACAGCAAGTCGGAAGTTGCAAGAAAAGATTAGCAAAGACCGAGCAGCAACACGGAGGCAATCAATGAAAATAAAACTTGAAGCAACTGGTTGCGCAAACAAGAGGTCGGGAGACGGGGCGGGGAAATGTTTAAGGATATTATGGTGCCTCAAGCCGTAACAATAAAAAGTACTCTTCTGTATTCAAGCCTTTCAAAGCAATGCAAAATGCTTATCAGCTGCTTTTGTGCAGCCAAAGTTGTGCTTCAAAGAAAATTTTAACGCGGAAATCTGCGGAAATCACTGACAAGTTTCTGTCTGATTTTCTTGGTGCGCATCAAATCACAATCAAGTGTTTTGTTCTCTGAATTTTCTATGAGCACTATGAGAATGAAGTGCGATAATCCGGGTCTTGAGTTGTCAATATTTATTTTTGAGAAACTGTGCTTCAACAGCAACCTACAACTGTGTTTTAGATGGTAAGCATATACAATACATCATTATGCTTCATCACGTTTCGTATTTATAAATATGCACATGCGAGTATGGCACATATTGATTTGGCTGATTATAAGAAACTTAAAGTGAATTTACTTTTTATTACGAAAGTAATTGACTTTGAAGAAGGGGTTTTCATTTTTAGGTACTCGAAGAAATATAGTCCCTAAAGTACTTTTAACAACATAATAGAATTTTAAATTGCCAGTTTTTTTTTTTTAAGTTGTATAATGTAGGTATACTGTACCTATAATATCATGAAATGGAAGGATGCAATTGCTAAATAGTAATTTCTATTATTTTCTGTGAATTGACGGACAAAAATTGCGAAAGAACAGGTTAGATGCCATTTGTGGTGCCAAATACCTATACAAATCTGAAAACGAAAATTTTTCGTCATGCATAGGGTTTTAGGAAAATTAAGTGTAAAAATTCAAAAAGCTGGGATTGAAGAAAAACAATACTAGGTATACAAATTATTATAGTTAATAATATTGCAAATTTTCATTTGAATGAATAAGTAGGTACCTACTATATTAAATTTTTCAACAATATATGAGTTTTTCCGAAAACATTGGTAAAATATGCGATGCCCAAACCACTCGTCTATTTAATAGATATGTAGGTATTTATTATATGTAAGAAAGCATATGTAAATATATTCTACATCTCTAAAAGTCTTACATTATCTACATTGCGTAATGTATGCTGAAATCATACAAGATTGGTAATTATCTTTTCAAGTGAATATCAAGGCATGTGGTTAACTTGCGTTTGCGCTTAATTGAATTCATTATAAATGAAACGCCATTAGCTCCACGTTCCTTCGAATGCGACTGAGCATACTTCAAAAGTAAGGCCACAAATTAGGTCCATTATCTATTTTATATTTGTGGAATTTTCAGAGCAAAGCTTTTCCGGACATTGTGAATACGCCGAGGGCGCTCCATTGTCACCCATTTCATTTTCAACAAGCTTCATGCCGATGTATAATTCTGTGAAACCTGGATGAGGTTAATGTGGTAACTAAATTGCTTTTCTATTTCCATCAAAGTGCAGAAGACAGGAACAAAGTGAGTTTACTTATACAATAAATAGGTCATTCTGGGCAGCAAGCAGATTGCCATTAGATATAAGTTTCTCTGTTGGAAGCCGATATCGATATACATATTTGCTTAGAAAACCGCGGAAAAGTCATGAAATATTGAAATGGACTGCAGTGGAAGGATTCACTTAATGAAAGCAACTGTTCACTACAGGACGTTTCAAAGAAAATGCACAAGGTTTGCGTTGCAATTGAGATACTTCATCGAAGAGGAAATGATAATGGAAATGCATCAAAGCTTTGCGGTTTTCTATACCTACCTGATGGAATTTTGCAACCATGGTTTTGTGAGATTTTCTAGTAATTATCCGTTGGAAGGACTTGAAAATTCGTCGTACTCGTATTTACCGTCCAGTATTGTGACTAAATTTTATATTAATACTCAGATATTTAGAGGCTTTTCCCGGAAACTATCGGGTCTAATTGGTTATCGGTTGGCATAAGAACGCATACATACTCATGTTAAACCCTTCGCCAATCAATTAATCCCCAGCATATTTCATTGCTCCTCTAATTTATGTCCTGGTACAATCAGAGCCACAAGATAATCCCTGGCTTGTATCATGGTCGGTATTTGAAGCTCTGTGCCGAACTTAGATTCGTCATTATAACTTTCACCGAAGTCCCAATTCCCAAATTGCACTATGATGAGTTTCCGGCGATTTCTCTGGCCAGGGAGCGATTGTGTGCAGCCATTGTGCTGGTCTTAATCGAATATATCATCGTATGGTACGATTGCGAAAATGTTTCATATTATTCCCGAGGAATCATGCACCAGGGCCGCAAGGGTGGAGCATGTCGTTTTTTATTACCTACTTCAACAAAGTTAGCGAAATCTCAAAGTTTCGGTAAAGTTGCAAGTCGCACGTTCGACAACTTTGAAATGTTACCTCCCACGTGCTGAGTTACATCAATAACTTGAAGAGGTGTTATACCTTTCGAGCTGGTGAAATGAAATGTAAAGTCGCATTTTGGTCGGATTTGTGATGCACGAATATGAAACTAATTATAATGCCAGCTGCGATCAGATCATTACTCAACCCTTTATTCTGAATTTTAATTAAAAGCTTTCGAAGAAAAATTAAGACAATCACCTTATATCTGGATGAACAATGTCGCGGATCCCCAAGTTTTTGCTTTTAAGATTTACTCGGCGGGAAATGGGACAACTTTGGTCTTTCGGGCTCATTCAGTTAATGGTTTTCAGCTTGAAGCAATCCCACTAAAAAGCCTTTCTTCTTCCCTAGCTGTAATTAAAAGAAATTCATTTCTTCCTGCGGCAACAAAAGGGTGAAAAGCTAATAGCTCTTCCGCTGCTAACTGACTGATTCAATATTTCTTAGCGTCTGCCCCACTCAGCTTTGCATTGGACCTCTCCTCCGGGGGGACCCTGACTCGGGATCTTGGCCGGACTTCTTGCGAGAGCTTCACTGTCGTCAGGTGGGATTAGATCGTTAGTCTTGGGTTGACCGTCCATTTATTGTTATTAGTTTTTGGTCGGAAGCGGCACCATTCCACCACCTCTGGCGTCAGTCTCGTCACGTTAGCGTAATAAACAAGCTCTTTTATTACTAACGTCAGAGTAAAATATTAACGTCGACATATGAAGTGATGAACACATTAAAATAGTTGACGTGGCAACATATTGCGTCTGAAATTGTCTGATTGCGAATTATGGCCCCTTCTGGACGTTATTAATCCTGGTCAGAGCACATTTATGCCTTATCAGTTGGCTGCTCCCTAACATAGTGCAACAATGGAATATTTTTTACTCCCAAAAATATTACAGAAATAAAACTGAATTTTTTAGTTTTATTGACCTACGTGTGCTCTCTAAAAGAATCGTAACATACAATACTTCAATTTTTTATTTTATTGTATGAAACTTTGACGACACATGTTTAAATCAGCTGCTAGAGGGTAAATTTGTTTTTGCAAGGCACGTGTTACCTGAATTATTAAAGCTTGCATCTTTGTGTTTCAACTTTATACACGTGGATTAAACTTATAACTTGAAATATTTTGCAAAATAAGATCAAAGATGAATTTGGAAGAGTCTGAAAAGGTCTTCACCATAGCATTCGTCGTACATATTTCAATATACAGAAAATATTAAAGGCGTAGTGGGATAAAGAAGGTTTTAAAATTTAATTTGAAAGACAAATGAGCTTAAGGAGAAATTGATTTTCATTGTCAATAACTCAATATATTAATTAAAAGTAAATGGGATGGGGTAGAGCTTGGCACAAAGAACACATTATTCTAGGTATACCTATAATTTCAGCGTTTTAAATCTGAGTTACTAATTCAATTCAAGTTGTTTATTGTACACTGATAGGTAGTATACACGTTTTTTCTCCCTTTTTGCACATTGTAAAAGGTTGTACTTAGGTTGAAGCAGAGACACAAAGCTAGTGAAATTAGTATTTTGAGGAATAAAGGTCATGTGCATTCAGTATATACTAGAATTTATTACAGTCTCAAATGTTAGTTATTTTTTCAATGATTTCGTTTTTAGAGAGAATTGCTAAACATTTATGTATGATTTCAATACGATTAGGGAAAACTTGATGATGACATATAATTTTGTCATTAATATGAGTATCTAATGCTATAATTTGAAAAGTATCGCAGTAATATGAAATGATATCTTAATCGGCATTTCAACATCCTACAAGGTCCGAAAATCGTGGCAAGTTATTTATGTCTTGAGAAAATGTCATTTAGTATTACCGTATTACATTTATCCGCAGCATCGCATAGAAATTGCGCAATTAGTTTAGATATACCACAATTAAATTTGTAATTATGCAATGTAGTCATGACGATGCTAGCAAATTTTACCCAGGTACATACCTGGTAATTTTAATTTAAGGCATTTCCTTCAAATTGCGCTTCAACTTTGGCGTCAGCTCATCTGGAAAATCGTGAAAATTGCTAAAGAAGCAGGCGTCCCCGCTGATCCCCTCGTGCATAATTTATATAATATTTACAAAGTAAGTCGAAAAAGTTGCCGAGCTAAACTGAACAGCGTCCGCAAAAATATAAATATACGAAACATTCGGGGACGTTATCAGAAGTCAAAATCATATCCCAGAAGGGCCAGGACCCTCTTTACGAATTCATCCAAAAAATCTGCGCGTGTAAAGTTCGCTCCTTTAAAGCGTCCTTCGGGCGCCGGTTCTTTTTCACCCGTCATCCTTGAGCGAACTACTATTCGATATTTATTGCCCGATTTGATTTCCCGTACAACCTGAGTGGGCCTTTTATACGCCGCCCGATTTAGAAAACAATAACTCTTATTTCTTATGAATGTGTTCCGATGGCGGTTGGAGCCTTAAGGAGGCTAAAGCGGACTGCTTCAGTATGTAAACAGGGACATTTCCTCTCCATTTTACAGGAGTGCCCCGGGAGGGTGAGACGAAGGACTCACTGAAGAAGGCCAACATTTTTTTACATGAATAAGCACCTTGGGGGCTTGAAAGAATATCAGCTGGGGAGGACCCGAAAATTCCTGTCTATAGAAATGCGAATCCCGACCCTTTCTCATGTTGAACGTGAATTTCCCATCGTTTTCTGTTCCTTTTTTAGTTGCTCAGCTGCTGAAAATTATGCATGCGAGACGAAAATCGCTTGCAGCATGTGAAACAAAACATGTACACGAAAGTTTTATCTTAAATTTGGTGACAATAAGCAGAAAATGCTGCTTTCCTCATCCTCCGCAAGAATTAATTCGTATACCAGACGAATTGCTCAAGCACGCGAACAAATTCACGGGACCTTTCAAGTCGAATTCGACGCCCTTCTATCCCATTTCCTGAAATTTGTTACCCTCAGTCATTCATGCTCGCTTGAATTTACATCTCTTCATATAGAGAAACATATTCAGGAAAATTTTCAGAGCTCCTCCTTTATCTAACTTACCATTTAAATTGTTTTAATATAATAAAGCTCTTCTGCGGAGTACTTTAAAAAATCATTTTAAGAACACACCCTAATATTATCTCAGTGAAGAGATTTGGCAGGAAGAAAGTAAAATATGTAGTAGGTAACATAAATTATGTTAGTAAATATATACATATTCTTTCTATTTCTTTTAAATTGAATTCAATCTTGCAACATACCTATTTGAAAAACACGAGTAATTAATCAATATACATATGTATTAGAAACAAAAAATGCCAAAACCTGTATTTTCCTTTCCTCAAAGAAAAATGGTTTTTCTCACAATGAAGCAATGGGACATTAAATTGTTACTATCTCATACTCTAAAATCTGAAATTACATATAACGAAAATGTTATGGAGTTTTTTATAGGCCTATAAAAAATCTTTATTTGTGAACTTCCTTAAGAAACCGAATATTTTTAAGATTTTTAGTTATGAGGATAGTACCCATAAAAAATTGTAATTAAATAAAAATAAACATGTTGGTACGAGTATATCAATATACTGTTCAGATCTTAAAAGAGATGAACATTCACGTCATTTATTGTAATATAAACATAAAACTAATAATTTGCTGAGTAATCGCATTAATCAAATTAGAGCATATTGCATTTATTTGAAAGCGACTGGGAATGAAATGCAATTTTATATTCTCAGGTTTTGAACATATGCGATTTACTGTGCTCTTTGTTGGCAGTAGTGAATTGTGGTAACTAACGTCCAAATTGTTTCCAAGCAGTTCATATGGAGCAGATCATTAAATTATATTTCGAAAATTAATTGTTAACCAGCATCGCATTGTTTGCAGTTCAAAATTGGTCTACAACTCCATGGCAGGATTCAAAAGCGCTTTCATTGCTCATTTACTAATTATCAAGCGCGATTTATTTGCCATTCAGAAAATATGCAATTTGGCGAATGTGTGCCTGAGCCTTGCTCCTATAATGGCGAATGGCGTAATATTATTTATTAACCGCGACAGTCTGAGTATTTGCTGTCGACCTGCTGTTATGTAAATTTGAAATAATTCCAAAAGCGGCCAAACTACACACCTGCTGTGATTGACCGCTTGGTTTGAATATACGCGCTGCTACGCCATGCATGAGTAATCTGGGCTACCAGTGGTCCCACGGGAGCCAGGTGTACTTCAATTAGTTGGAAGTTTTCATAAATTCTGCCCTGTAATGCGGACCCAATTACTTTTTGTAGGAAGTGTCGTTCGTTGTTACCCAGCTGGACTGTTCAAATCCACAAACTTAATATTGCAATGATTATGTCGCATTAAAGTGTCCGACTCAGAACATTTTTAAATTGAAATATTGAATAAAATTGCCTATATGCTTTGAAGTATGAAATATTTATACTTAATTTGCGTAAGACTTCTCTTTAGTTCTCAACATAATTAAATTAAGTGTTTTTATCCAAAATTTAACAAAGTAAATTTAGTACATAACCCAAATTGTTATCACATGGCTCATTTTAATTGATCTGATCAGCACTCTAAAAAATAATAGATTAGGGTTGTTGAAGTAGGTAGATATAATTATGATGCAGTAATTTGTATATATTCTATAAGAGAATGTACTAAATAAAATTACGCACTTAAAATTTTCTTTTTGCTATATATACCAAAGTATATACAACTCAAAGGAATTTTCAGAGCCAATTTTCAGTTTGGTGTATATTTTTACACAATGGTTATACCTAAGGAAATTATGAATTATAATGTTTTAAGACGAAATATGTAGGTACATATGTATTTACTTTTACAGAAAAATCGCGTAAAATATTTTAAATAGGTATTACACACATTTTTTTGTGGAGCTAAATTGTAAAGTGAAAAAAGAATTTGTAGCATACTCGTCAGGTGAATTCATACTGTTATCGAAAGGGTTTTTCAAGTAACTCTCGAACCTAATCTGCAGTAGTCAAATAAAAATAATAAAATTTAATTTTAAAAAAGGTAAACTTCGACCATTTTCATTGGCAAGGTAAGGGACTGGTAACTTTTAAAATTACTACTTGATCATATTCTTTGTCATTATTTCTTTGGAATTTACAGAAGATTATTGAAAACTAAAGCGGTGGAATACTTTGTTTGTGGCTAATTTTCTATTTTGTTTCTATCAGTGACTAAAATTACGTATACTTACCTCATTTCATGATTGTTTTTGCAATGGAATGTACATAACATGTACATAACAAGTTCTGGAATAGATATTTAAAGAGTTCTTTATTAGACACAAATTAAAATTTTTCGTGTTACAAAGCGCACTTTAACACATTAATAATATTGTTATTGTCAGTCGAAAGAAGTGATTAATTTCCTTAGCAGGTTTCAAAATATGTAGTTAATGGGTATAGCTTATTATTCATTATACATACTGTTAGGGATTTATCTTGCAGATTGTTTTTTTAAGGCTTGATAATAGTTTTGAAATCAATTACTAACTCCTTCATGAAACCTGTAGACTCAAAACATTTACCTTGTAATTTCAATGGATTCCGGAAAATTTGTTAATATACATTGACATTCCATTTCGGTTTTGCTAAGTCGATTGAAAGGGCATAGAAAAGCTCTGGCTTAATTGAGAAGTTCCATTTTCGAGTTCGGTTAAAAAGTGGCTCTATCCCGTTCTGGTATGTGCGGGGTTTCATTACCAACCACACATGCCGCGATCATTACATCACATTTCATGCAATTAGCCAAAAGTTAAACTCTTGAAATTCAATTTCCTGAATGTCAGCAGTAAGCAGTGGAGTGCTTCCCGTTGGGGGCTCGGGCCCGGGCCCGGGTATCAGCGTCTTCCGTGATAAAAAGAGGAAATCATCGGATTGTATAGTGCTCCTGGAATTTCTTGTCTGGCATAGAGCCATCCCGTTTAATTGCCTGAAGGTGTACAATAAACCTCGAGGAATCCTTGTCACATTCCCACCATCCGTGTGCTTCCCATCTTGTTTTAGTCGCGCATCAAAGACTCGTTTGAAATTCATAGTCTCGGGGATATCATCTGGCATTAAGGATATTATTTCCGTCCCAGATAAAGCAGCTTTATTTCATCACGCCGCAGTTCAGGGGTGAAACAGTAGAAGTAGGATTGGGAGTAGAGGAGCAGAAACAGGAGCAGCAAAACTTTCCTCTTAGCCGGGGGGACGAGTTACTGAGGACGACAAAATATGGCACTTAATGCTTTAAGTTTCCTGGAAGATAGCCGATTTACGGGGCAACGTTTTTCGTCCTTTTTATTACCCTGGCCAGAAATTCATTTCTATCTGGGACTTAGCTCGGGGATGCTTAAATAAGTGGAGGTCAGCCTTAACGTGACACTCGGAGAATGAATTCTAATGACTCTCACACCGATAAGACCACTCGAAACAAGTTCTTGGTGCTAAATTGGCTCTTATAAAGGCGCCCATAAACGAGCTGGGGCCGGGGTTTACGACGGCAAAAGGCATGCCCTCGGCAGAGTACGTCACGGGCGGGCACAAACAAGTGAGCAAACAACGAGCCCCGTACGTGCTTTAATCAATCAGGAACTGCAAAACGCACGTAAGCCCGTTTCCGTCGAGGCACGCTTGCTAATTAGTGCGTACGTAATTAGGTACATTCCACGCCACCCGGCAACTGGGCCAGGCGGGGGCGATAAAAATTGAAGCGGGCCTCCAGACTTTGAACTTATTTGGTACAACGACCTGCCCGTCGGGATGGTGACGTCCCCGCTGGGCCTTACAATGGCCCTTTGACCTTTATATTGACCAATTTCCGTGGACCCGAACAGAATTTACGCTCCTCTGAATTTGGGAGGAGAAGGAGAATTCGGTGTCATTAAACCGGGCTCGTGAAATGTCACCGCCGCAAATGTATGCTGCTCTACTCCCCGCCTGGGAAACATTCCGACAAGTTGTCGAAAGCCTTAAAATGTTGCACACCCCTTGGGAAATCCTTTGGCCGACTTGGTCTTTAAAAGTGAAACAGTTTCTTTGATTTCAGGAGTCCTTTGAGAAATTCACCATGCATCATGGCTTTTATTGGAATTGCTTAAATGCAGAGTGGAAGAAGTTAGGAAAATAAATTACCCAAATGTCCATTCGTTTCCTTCTTGGAAGGGTAAGGGATTTCATTTAACTAGCTTAAGGCTGCTGACTTGTATTTGAGTGCCTTAAAAGCATCTAAGAAGAATGACATCCAATTATAAGATATTGAAATTTAAAGTAAAATCGACGACTTTTCAATCTTTCTCAATCCTTTCATCTCTGGCTCTCTCATTGATCTGGTCACAAATAGAATCTATTAATTAATTTTTTTAAAGAACCAAAATTATAAGAATTTATTTTTGGTCTTTAAATCGAATGAGTATATTTTTGATAATTATTCTAAAGATAGAGGGTAAAGTTCTTAAAACTTACAGATACCCAGCAACAATTGTAGGTTCAATAAGTAGTTTCATCGACTTTAAATATTTAATAAAAATTATAGTTCAACTAGAAATTGAATAATTATGTCTGCCAAAAATTGTTGACTAATTCAATTCGAGTCAATGAACATTTTATTATCAGAAACTATCTGTTTCCGTTATCATGACCATTTCGGAACAATTTGTTGATATACCATTGACAGTCATTATTTTTGTATTGGTCCTCCCCTTTTATATACCTTTCTTTATTTCTGATCAGCGTATTTTACATATTTCTATAGAAAATTAAACAAGCTGTAAAATGAAAACTTAATAAAAAAATAACTAAGGGTTGAAATAAGTCAATTAGATTTTACTCAGCAATTGTTATTTTACTATTTCATATATTCTGCCAATTATCAAGAAAGTTTCTGACATTTTAGAAATACTATTCAATCAGTTTCTGGTATATCGACAAGCAGGGAATTCAAACATCATCATTTAAAATATCTATTTAAGTGTTTTGATATTTATTGTATTTTTAGGTAGATAAAATTGAAAATAGTTATTCCAAAATTTAGAAAGCTGAATTAATCGAGAGAGAGACATAGGGAAAGTTTTCAGAAACTTAAAGTTCTATTATAGGACAATTAAGTGCAAGTTTTAATAGTTCTTGTAGATATGTATATGTATAGAACCATGTACAAATCTCGGTACCTACTTGTACAAGTATTTTAATATTTTAAATTTCAGGTACTGATTATATTCTGTTACCTTAAGGTTTAAGATTTCAAATACCTATATTTGATCCTGCTTTCGATATTTATATATTTACTCTTATTCTTCAAAATTTTAGTTTTGAAAGAACGGCCAGTTCGGGCAACTTAAATAAAAGAAAAGACTCCTTCAAATTTCAATGAAAATCCATCCAAACAAATTGAGAGTATACATGTTGCGACAGGCTCGCCATTTTGAAATTTGAATTTCATCCAGTGCATCTTTGTGTAGTAGGCAGTTTGGTTGAACAGTGCCATTAATAGGTTGCCAATATCCTGGCAAAAAGGGCTTATATCTTCTTTCAAGCTCAGACGACACGGGTTTGCCAGCTCCGGAGTATCCGGTTTCTAGGGCATTACGGTTGTAGGAATTGAATGCAGCCTCGTTGCAGCTAAGCTAATGCCGTCACCACTAGGATGCATATCCCATCCATCCCCATGGCTCCGGATCTGCTGGTTTTGCAGCATTTTTTGAAGTGGGTACCCCGCCGATATATAAAAGAATCAGCATCCAGAGATGCTACGGCTAGGACCATTCACTCCCGTCGTGCCGGATCTCTTCTAAAAAGGCGGAACTCGGCGGCGGCAGGGTGAAAATTGATGAAGGGTTTGACGTTCGAAGAGTGAAGCGAAACGAAAAACTTTCCGCATTAAAAATGTTCTTTGAAGTCAAAGCGCGCGGATGTGTTCGCCCTAAGTTGGATTCAGGCTTTTCCCCGGGAGCGATTTTTCTCAAACGATGACTTTCTTATGAAAAAAGTTTCTGCTCCATCGATATCTTTAGAAATTGAAACCTATGAGGCCGGGACTTATCTGGCAGTTTGTTGCATGCGGGGCGGAGCGCCGGGAAGGTAACGCGGAACTAGGAGAAGGCTCGAATGTTCTTATTTACGTAAAGTGGCTTCGTGACGTGCATGTCCGACCAGTCGTAAACGGGCGCTCCGCTGGCTGGGGCGCTTTATGTGCCCGGGGATTACTTCACTAATGGCCTACTCCATGGCACTCCACGTCAGGCTTTTGCCCGCTGAAAGATTACATGAAAGTTATCCTCGATGATTTCCCTTCTTTTTACTTGAGGCCGACTTGCTCGCGTTCGCGTACCTTTTCCGCTTCTACTTTATTTTGTAGGGAATAGCGATTTTATATTCATTCCATTGGATTTGTGAAAGAAAAGTCTCAACAAACGGTACGAACGCTGAATTTTAATAAAATTCGCGAGGGTGCCTCAGACTGATTCTCGGAATATTATTTGAGCCACTCAGTTTTTGTCAGTACGAATATTTGCAACTAACTACGTTGATAGTCCGTGACATTTTTAAATTTTCATCTCGAAAATTCGTTTCGGATTCCTAGAAGCTTTCAAGCAAGTGCCCCATCCCTATCCCTGTAATTGTTCGAGGTGGCAGTTTTACAAATAGATCCACTAAGTTCCACCTGCCCTTTTAAATTGTCGCCCTTATAAACATTTTAGAGCAATAATAAAATATAAAATAATAGGTAATATTACATTCAATTTTATATAAGATCCAAACCAGGAGTTGTCTATACGTCAGGTAGGTACTATTTTCTTCAATTACCTACCTAAAAATTATTAAAAATTTTAGTGTATGTAGATATGTATGTACAATGTACCTACATATATATAGTAGTCCAGCTATTATCGCTATTATTAGCTTAAAAACAACTCGCGTGAAATAAAAAATCACTATTATCAATTAAATACGTAAGAATTCACCTTTGTAACCGAAATTATCTGAAGATATAAAAATCAGTTAAGAATTTTAAAACCTTTCCATTTTACCACATGTGAACGGAACGCTCCTAGAGGAAGTAGATTTATAAAATTTCTACATAAAACCCTTTGAATAGTCTTTGTTTTACCTTTTTTCAGTCTGCATATATACATATCCTTATTAAAGTCGTTTCGCTGTTGGATCATTGTTATGGTATTTCTTTAAAAAATATTTCTGTAACTGAATTTGTCTAATAAGTTCTTGTGAAAAGGATAAAAGATATGGATTTATAAAGATAAATCCTCTCTGGATTACTATTGAAAAGGACCCTTGTTTTATCGTTTTTATTCAACCTACTCACCATTTACAAGGATCCTTTACCATGAATAATTTCAACAAATTTCACATCTTAACTTGAAATTTGCAATCCTAGTAGAAAGCTAAAGCAACTTTAACAAATTTAATATAATATAAGTATGTAGATGCAAAACGCGTTTTTTATAACATTTTGAGTGCTTGTATGTATGAAATTCATGTATGTACTTCATACCATTTCATTCTTTTATCCCATCATGAAGCTTTCAATTTAATTATAGTTATGAATGAGATAAAATGATTTATTTTCTTACAAAATTTAAACATTATACATTATTTTAAAATCTTTTATTAGTATTTTATTAGTTTATGATCATGGGGTGGAATTTAGTAAAATGTTTAGCGCTTGTGGAATATAGCATTCCACCGTAGGTTATGTGCATTTTATCATTGGAAGAAATTGTAAATAATTCTTAAGCTAATTTTTAATGCAGTACAAAATACAATTAGCTTTATTCTACTAACTGAAGACAATACCGTTTCGCCAGAATTTATAATTTCTCAGAATAACTGAAAGACTAACAAAACGGAAAATGTACTAAAATCCCCATTTTAATATGGATCTAATGAATGAGCGGCATGAGTTGCAGTCTGAAGCTAGATAATGCTTGTACCCGGATAATTGCATATGAAAATAATGATGTGTTCTCACAAGCCTCAGACATTTAAATTTTGTATTGTCGTTCTAGTTTGGGAAATAAGAGCGAATTGTTCAGATAACAATGCTGATCTAATTTATATTTCAAGACATCTCTTCTCAGAGGATGTAGATGAACATTTTCCCAGCATACCTGCTGTGCGACTTCAATTATCCATATGGATGACCTTAAAATATTCTTAAGGAAATGGGAATATCTCATCTGGATATGGATAGCATAAATTTTTTACCAGCAGTAACTGAATGGGTTTGTTAACTTATAACTCAATTTCTTCTACAATTTTCTAATTCCATTATAAACAAAAACAGCACATTTGCTATAGTATAGTGTACAATCTGTCCAGTGAATTGACTGAATTTACAATAGGAATATTTTAGAATCATTTATATGTATAGGTGTACCTACTGCAGTAAAATATAGAATCAAATCAATTACCAATTTGAAGCCAACGAAGTGAATTCAGATAAATCTTTTGTAAATTTATGCAAAACAAAATACCTTAAATCGTGATGGAGAGGTCTGTATGAAAAATTACTCGTGAACTGGGCGAAGAAAACGCAGTTTGACTGATTATAAATTAAGTTGCAGTTAAGTGAGTTTTCCACGCAAACACAGTACGATTTCCTTGGGGGTAGTAATTAAGGGTATGAAAAAAAGTGGGTATACATATATTTTTACGCTGGGCATAGAATTAAAGCTGTAAACTAACTTATAGCACGCAAGTGGTGTCTAATCCCATTGAGGTCGACGTAGCTTTCCTTAGAAGGGGTTAGGAAACACAATACACCAGTGAAATTTGTTGCTGAGCGCCTGTAATTTATTTTATGAATTCTTTGATGGAGCCTCTGAAGTTACGATGAGAGAAATTAATTATTTACAACATAGAAAAATATATATGTATGTACATGTATCACAACCACATATGTATTTTTATGTTCTCTACCGAGAAATAAAAAGATATGTTGAATTACTTACATTTACTTACATTTTGAAGAATATAATTGAGTGCGTACAATTTTTTAACTTCAATAGGAACAAATTTTTCGTTTTTAAACGGTTTTATTTAGCTCACCCCGTTTGTTTTATTCTTGGGTCAAATTTAGTAATTCAAATTTCACCCTCTTCCTGTCGACCGATTAATCTGAAATTTTGTATACACTTTGGATTTTGGTGACAATACAATTATGTTTATTCATTATTTTATTAATCCCATCAATATGGGTATCAAATGAAAGTGCTCAAGTGCTCAACCAGTAGAATACAATGTACTATATAAATAAAATTAAAATCCAAGATGGCGGCCTCTACAAAATGGCGGATAACTTAGGTTTTATACAAGTAGAATACAATTTACTATGCAAAATTGAAATCTAAGATGGCCGCCGCTACCGTTTAAATGTCGATTGCTCGTGGGAACAAAATGGTAAAAAAAATCTAAGATGGCCGCCGCTACCGTTTAAATATATAATTTTTAGACAGTCTATACATTAAAACTGAAATCTAGGTATCTAATTATTTTTTAGTCTTTGGAAGGATTAGGTATGTATTGAGGAGTTAGACTCCAACAAATTGACAGGAAAGAAAACTAGTAAAAATGAGGCACTAAATAGAATGAAAAATATTAGATGAAATAAAAACTCCAACAAATTGACAGGAAAGAAAACTAGTAAAAATGAGGCACTAAATAGAATGAAAAATATTAGATGAAATAAAAACTAAAAACTAGAAAATAAAAAAATAGGTAAAAAAACTTTTTAAGTTAAACGGTTTTATGTTAAACATACATTGCAATGTTTAAGAAAAATGTACTAAAAACCAAAAAATAAAATAGATACAGTCGTGGGAATTATAAACATATGCATAGACTAGACTAAAATATAAAACCGTGGGGCACGTCAATTGTCTACAAATTATCGACTTAATGTGCGATAGAAGAATCGTTTAATTCGTCGTTAGGCAGTTGGCCCGCAGACGGTGAGGAATTTGTAGACAATTGACGTGCCCCACGGTTTTATATTTTAGTCTAGTCTATGCATATGTTTATAATTCCCACGACTGTATCTATTTTATTTTTTGGTTTTTAGTACATTTTTCTTAAACATTGCAATGTATGTTTAACATAAAACCGTTTAACTTAAAAAGTTTTTTTACCTATTTTTTTTTATAAATATGTGTTCATGAATTAAAATTGTTTTTCAATCTAAAACTTGAATCTTGCATTTCGAAATTGTAATGAAATTTCAAAATTATAAAATCTACATAAAGAAGAAGAAACTATTTTATTAAAAGGAAAATGTTGTATCCAATAGTTAATAATATTTTCTTTATAAGTAGGTAACTTAAAAACAAATGAGTGTGTTCAATCTCTCACTTTTATTCTTTTATTCGGAGTAAGAAAGTCCGCTGAATGTAAATTTCGTTTTCAAAATGGCAGTAGACAATTTAATGATGTTGAAAATTAGGATTTTGATAATCAAAGATTTCATCCATGTATTTAATTTATTTACTTTTATTGCTAGAGGATAAATTAACTAAAATACAAACAAGAAGTAAACGGCCGAGTAAAATTTCTGTAAAACGTATAGCTTTATGTATATGTACCGAATAAATTTAATCAAAGAATTTTTAAACAGTTTGTTAGAAGTTCTTTGATTTAATAAGTACCTATACATAATTTGGAAGCTTAATGGTGATGGGCTTAGAGCTTATGTAAATTGGATTTTTAAAACAGTTTAGATTATATACTAGATTAGTGAAATTAAAACAGTTCAATAAAATTGTCATAATAATAGCAGGAGTATGGTTGTTATACATATGAAATTAAGTTTTTACCACTATCGCAAAGAGCTTTACAAACATTTTCTATCTCGATGACAATTTTATGTACCGAGTTAAAACGAAACTATCATTACAACTTATGAAACAGCTCTAGCTTTACAAATTCGTAATGCAGCACATTTCATTGAAGTAGTTTTGTGAAATGAAAACTTGAATCTAAGGAAGGAGCCTGATTCAAAGGTGTTTTAGGGAATTAAACTGTATAAAATATACGTATGTTATTGACTGTTGCGTTATTGCGACATTTATGAAAAGCATGTTCAGATACACATAAAGAAACACGGTTCTACTGCCTGTACGTGCTACCAAGGAGTAAGAAGAAGATCGTCGCACACGATGCATTAATATTCATAACGCGAGGATTATGAAAGCTATCAAAACAAATCTTATTGTTTACCCGTGAATACTTCGTTGGGTCTAATGAACCTAAAGCCTAATGAAGGCGGCGGTTAGAGTGGCGGAAAGACCTAAATACCTGGTCTGCAACCCCGAGGGTATATGCACGCCATTTCAATTATCAGAAAATGATTTGCCGAAAAGTACTGCTAATAATGGGATTGCAAGTATACAATCACCACATAATCCCTAGACCTGGCCCCTCGGAAGTATCATAATGAATTCATAGCCGGTGTTATGAGCCCCGACATGTTTTCTTGGCTGGAGGCGCTTAGGGGCGCCCTAGCGAAATATCGTGGAATCACGAAATAGCACAATATTCGACGGAAGTCGGAAATTGAAACAGTGACCTCTACTTCGTTCGAAACGAAATGGCGAACGGCCGAGCTGGGTAATCACCAACCTTCTTGTAAGTCCCCCAACTCCGGTTAGAAACTTCGCCGCGGTTCAAGAAAATTATCCACAAACGACGCGATGTTCAGCAGGTGGTGACTTAATAATTACACGGAATGCGATTTCCATTTATTTTGTGCAAGTTATGAAGAGACGGGACAATCATTTCTTTCTGCTCGGTGGTAATTAGCTGGGGAATTGACTTTTCCCTGTAATTACACGAATGGAGTCCCAATTAATTCTTCCCGTTCACTTTAATTTCTGCAGTCCAAAATGAGTGGAAAAGTACTTTCGACAATACCGCACGACGCGACGCATCAGGGAGATTGAAGGGTACATACATTTAGAAATTAATACGTAGGTATGTACCTATAAGAAAATCGCTCAGTATTAAAAGAATATATATATCCTTGTAACCTACATGCAAAATGTCTATTGATTGAAGGATTTCCTTTCATTATTTATTAATATACCCATTGCCTACACAAGAAGAGCAGTTTGTCTTCAATGACTACAAAAATATCTATTATGTATGTATATACATATAATAAAACTATTACTATCGTTAAAACCATCTATTTGAAGGCTACCCGTATATTATACTTAAATTAGTAACCGATTTAAAGTCCAAATGTTTAAAATAAGAAGTATTTTATTCAAAACTTGTTTAAATATAAATCTAATTGCTAAATTCTTCGAGCTCCGCATTAAACTAACTAAACTAAAGGTTGCCGCTCCAAAATTATTTCAGATCCTTCGGTTTTAGCCCTAGTCGAAGGCACCTGCTCAATTTCATTGAAATCCGAGCACTGGGGGCTGTACTTCAGGTGTGCCGACTTTTTAACTCACAATGAAAGTGATGCTATTTGAACAATTTTCAGAGAAACTTTTTAAAAGAAAAAAGTGCACAGAACGACAAAAAATAATCAAATTATAAAGAATTATATTATTATAAAGAAATTAAATTAAATCAGAAACAACAATCTACATATGTATTATAAACGTTTGTATTTTTTATGCAATGCATAAAACATGTTGCTAATTAAAATCAAATGTTCTTGAAATTGAACTTTGAAGATAGATTTTAGCAAAGTTTAAGATTAATTTGAAATTGAACTGATCTATATGTTTTATCAGTAAGTAAGAACCCCCGACTTGAGTTAGATTCGACCTTGGTATAAAAAACAGGGCTTCAACAAGTAGGAAAACAATCTTGACTAGAAAAACAAAATTAGAAAATGTACCATTTTCATTGGCTTTAAGAGGCTACCATAATATGTGTTAAGAAGATCTCCATTATTATACTTCAGCATTTATTGGATGAACCGCTCTCGTCTTAATTTGAATAAACCTCTTACTCGAAGTCAATGCAACAATTTCTCTGGAACTTTTGATTAAAACCAAAATTTCATCCACCAAAAATGAACCAATGTTCAAACATCTCAAGTTTTAATTAATTTCTCTTTTGCATGCAAACCAACTAACATGTTGGGAATCAAGTGAATTTCCTGTTTTATTTGGCAACATGCATGAATCGGCCTGAGTAATTTGAAATGAAATCCAAAGGAAAAAGTGCTTCGATTTGCTTTTCAATCTCTGGCAAAATTCAGTTTTGAATTTATAAATTGAAATCCATCATAAATTTGCAGCGAACCAAAACCTGGTGTGCTTTTAAATCAGTGAACAACTGCAAATACCTACGATATGAGTCACAAGACTATGTATACATAAACATGAGATATAATCGATTATCTAGTTCTTCCGTCCTCCAAAACTTTTTGACTTCATTGCAATTTATTCGCTTATGCAAAAGTGTTTTGTTTTTTCGTGCAACCCTCATCCCTCATACCTAGACCTACGTATATAAATAATATTGATAAGCGTTTTGTGCTGGCGTTCCAGTCGAATTTCGTGAGCCTTTCAAATCCGAAATTTATTATGAGGGAAGATACTTGCATGCATTGAAATTAAAAAAGTTTTTCTGAATAAATCTAATACCCAGATTTTATTTTGCCTTTCGTGATGACCTCCTGTACGGTGATTTTTAGAATACATTTATGAAAATTAGTATATAGGTTATTTTAATAGAAAACAAGATCAAGATAATACACACAATGGTCTTTTGAATATACAGTCCAAAAGGGATATTCATATTTTATATCTGTTTCAATATTATACTTTAAGGGGAGTATGTAGGTATATTACGTTAAGACAACTAAAACTACATATTTCGAAAATTTCTGTGTAGATTGTTCTTTCCTTCTATGATCGCATTTTTTTACAATAGAAGGTAAATGTAAATTAAAATTATGTAAGCTTTTGAAAAAACGTTTCCGCAAAATATTTTATTAAGTGATCTTAACATGATTCTACACCGATCTTTAGGTATTCATTATATTTATTGGATGAACTAAAGTTTATAAAAAAGTTTATTTATTGCCATTATATGTAATGGCTTAGTAACATCCTATCTTTCTGTTTACTAACGTTTAATGATTTTTCACGTTTCACTTCAAATTGTCTCTTCAGTTTCAATGAAATTTTGTAGTGATTGGGCATTCAAATTTGTGTCTCTGCTGCCAAAGAAGGACTATAGGGTAACTTCAGTTTTAATTTCTGTAAAATTATTTTAAACTTTCATTACGCATTTTCGTTAAAAAAAAAAATAATGATTTCCCCGGTGAATCGACGGTTATTGTAAATTGATATTAATGTACTTTTAAATTATGTCCGAGGTAAAAAGATACATGGCTAATAATGAAAATTTCTCAAAGTTATCCGATCCAATCCTATTATATAACCCTTATTTGTGTTTTGGTGTAAATTGAATTTTTCCGTCCAACTTTATATGAAAATTTATCGCCCAAGGTACATACACCTGCGAATGTAATAAATTTAGTTGTCGGGAAGAAGTTAAGAAACTATAGTGGCCTAGTGGCCCCCTGTGTATGATGAGTGTTTCTAGAAACAGGGCAAACTTATATCCAGGATGCATATAATATCAAACTGTACACTGAAGCTGCCTGGGGGTAGTATCTAAATCTGTCGGCCAATTAATTATTATCATACTATCTCACGACACATGCGAGGATGTGCAACCACCGGATTTATCGCATCCGTGAATTCTTGGTTGTTTTCCTGCCAGATGAAACCAGCAGTTTCTGATCATTGATCCTTGGGTAGAGGTAACCGAACAATGCTTAAGCTGCGGTTACATTTGCCAGAATAACGACGCGGTGCATCATGCCACCACCAATGAATTTATCGATCCGTGGAACAAATCACACGCTGTTATGGCTTTTGTTTGCAATAAAATAAAAATTTTCCTGCAAATTGGGAGTCAAAATAAACAATCATCGCATTAGCGGGCTGCCGCTGTTATGCACCTTTTATTATCGCATATTCCCAACTTTATGAAATATTCCGCAAAATATCGATGGTTCTAGTTGTGTGGGTGGGGTCCTGAGGGCACATAGGGGCTCCTAATTAACTGAGGTATGCAAGCAGCCATAGATTGCAGCCAGACGACAGGCAGGACAAAGCCCTAAATTAATTAGAGCTTCCTCTGCAGTTTGTGCGGTGCATTGTTATTATCGACTATAAAAAATTCTGGATCGACCGAGTTGAGGAAGGACTGGGAGTTCGGTTCGGGTAATGCATTAAAGATGGGGAAGAATATTACATAGGTTTTGGGTTGGTTAAGTGCATTAAGCTCGGGTCACATTGGCTTTTGCATCAGTTGCGCGGCTTTTCAATTTATTGATGCACAATGGAATAAGCCTGCCGCATAAGTGTCCAACTATTACCCGTCGACAAGAGCTCGAACAGAGGCTGTGTGACCGAGCTGAAATAATTTCCAAATTGCGATGATTTAGAGGCACAAATGAGAATTATCTAAACATATCCGATCCAGATCCGTTTCCTACTTAATTTTGCTAATATAATTTCGAAAATGTTTTAATGAAAAGGCCTCGATGCGATACAAGCGGCCGTTCGCTTCATTAAGCTGATGGTTTTTCGGTGTAATTGGTGTTCCGATTGCCGAACAGTGTCCAGAAAATTGGGGGAATCCCCGCGTTTTATATTCGGGCGGTTCAATTCATGATAATGACACTTGTTACATGCAATAATTACCTTTTGTGCTCCACCGTCCCTTGTTAAATTAAATTCAATGGATGTAGGCATGTAGTGGGTCGCGTTCAAAAATATAAAACGGTGCCCCAGTTGGCCCCCTATCAGACGACCAACCGCCCCAAACTCTCCCATTAAGGAAGCAATTAAAAGACACAAAGTTTTTCAGGTTGCAAAGCCGTTGAAAAATGCCCAAACTATGTCAGAACCATTTTATTCATTTCTGTAGCAATTCAACCATTTTCATGAAAAGGACTTTAATTCCCAGAAACTACCCTGCTCGGGATAAATCGCTGTGGTTACGGAGACGGGAAAGGAGCTAATTATTGCTCCTGCTGACCTATAAGCATCTCGTTACTCCTCCGGATGCCCGCGAGTGCGATTACTTTTATAATTGAGAGATTTCTATTCGATGCTCCTGCGAGGTGAGCGATGCACCGGAGCTGACGTCGTCAGATCCGAACAAGATAATTTCGTTGGAATTGCATATTATGCGCTTCAAAGTGGAACGAGCGCTCATTATTAGGATTTAGTTACAGCTATCGATTTAGAAGGCAAGGAAACCAAATGAAAACGCTAATTAGGTTGAGAGGTAGATGAAATCGGATTGGGAAAGGAAATACAACTGTGGCAGTTCTCGGAATGGATATTTGCATAAATACTCAATTACTAATTAAAGTATTATGCTGATTTCTCTTTTAAACAATACTTCTTAAATTATTTTTGATATAATTGAATACGATAAAATAACTTAACTCAAATGTTACTTAAGATAGATAGGTATAAGTACTATGTAGGTACACATGTACATATGTAACATACTTTATAAAAATGATGTTTATTAATCCAATGCAGTTTATACAAAAGTTGATAAAACAAGTTTTTTACGGTGTAAACACATTTTCAGTTTATTGAGGCATCAGAAAATTTAATATTTAGTTTTCAGACAATCGAGGGTTATATTTATATACATACATACATGCATATATACACATACGTTTAAATATTTCTACATATTTTGAAATGAAATTAAGAATAGTACAAAAAACAATATTAGTTGACCTAATTACATATTATTTTGACGTGACTTACGGTTTCTAATATACTTATATACCTACTATTTTTTTATGCATTTTGTTAAAGTATTATACATACTTATTCTTAAAATGTATTTGTAGAGAAGACGCAGTTAACATCAAATTAAAGAGGAAATTCAACCAAAATAATTTTTTTTTTCAATTTTAATTTTTTGTTAAATTATTGGGGGTGTCAAACATAGGTCTTCGAAAAATTCTTGTCCCATGGCAATCTCAGGATTGCAAGTTTCAAAAAAAAAAAATTAAAGAGCATGTTGAAGTGAAAGATTTCTTGCGGAATAAATTACCACCATTTTAAAACCCCAAAGAATACAAGCCGTAAAAGGCAATACTTCCAAGCACTCCGTAGCCGTGTATATCGTTGTAAGATTAGAACAAGGGTTGTTATACTGCAATTGTTGGCCACTAAACCCTCGAGGAGGCATATTTTCATAGAGCGGTGATATTTAGCCATCTAGAGAGCCGGTCAGATGTTAACCCTGCGCCATGTGCGATTTGTTACCATCAACCGGAAAAACTACCAATGTAAGGCTGGTCAACTGAAGACAAATTAGATCTGTCAGCCTGAAGTTGACAAAGTATCTCGAAAGAATTCAATTTGTTGTCCGAAATATCACTCAAAGTTTCTGTTCGACTGTGCCCGGGGCCGGGCGCCGCCACGTCTCCTTGGTATTGATAGTTGCCGCCGCCGGCTCGGTGGCTTAAAACGCTCCTCCTGCTGTTTGGGCTTATCCCCGCCATCGCTGGGAAAGTTGACTTTCTAATTTATTGTTTGATCATGACTTGTAATTCCATCCATTTCTTTAAATTACGTGCTCCTGATGGGTTGTCATTAGGGCAACAACATGGAAGCACACAAAGGAAATGACGAAAGTCGTAGCTGCCGCCACCCGACGGTAGAAAGTAGAAAGTAGAAAGCTAGTCGGCATCCGCCCTCTGCGCCCCGTTCGCGGGACTCAATTGTAGTACACTTTATGTGATATCCAGTTCCATCCCCGGTTATCTCCGAGGAGGGGCCAAAAATCGCACCGAAGGTCGTACGAATTGTGATAAGGCGGAGATTGTTCATACTTTCATCCCGGCATTTATGCAAATCGGTCCGGGAGCATTCGGGGTGGGGGTAATTGCCATTCCCACGACCTAGAAAAAATGTTTCAATTAATTTTCTTTTTTTGCGATAGGGAGGGGCTTTAAGACTTTATTGAATTCAAAGTGGGGGCTTTACCGGAAACACTTTGAATTAGCGAAGTGTTCCCATAATCAAAGTTTGTTAGATAAAAGTTAAATGTTTTCATGGGCTGTTACGGAGATTTTTTCAATTTTTTTTTTTACTTTTTAAATATAGAGAACTAGATCAAATAATTTGCTTATGTATTCATATAAATTAATTATGGTCGTCTTTTAAGAAGGCGATCAGATTATTGATTTTGAGAAATACAAAACATTAGTAGTACTTATATAGGGCGGGCTTATTGAGAATCATTTCCGATTTTGATAAAATGTAAATCACATATAATGTACATATCACACATATCTTGTACACCAATTTCTCGAAAAAATCAAAAGAAGAAAAGGTTAAAATTACCTCGCGTCTTGTCCGATATACTTTTGCCTACAGTTCGTCAATTCCAATTATACACAATTGAATTTAAGGTTGCTTGAATGCAACTAAAAAAATTGTTAGTAAATGCTTGTTGTTATAAGTAAAAGCAATAGATAGTTTATTCACTAAAATTTACTGACAATTTTCAGTAAAAGAATTTGCTCGGATTTTAAGTATTTAAGTATTTCCTACAAATAACATCATCATTTTATTCATTAATATCATCCTACAAATATCGTCATCATTTTACTCATTATTTATTATTATTTAAGGAAAACTAATAAATTTCAACTGTCTCAAAGTTTTTTTAAAGATGGTGTTCAAAACTTAATCTTTTATATGAAAAAAGGAAAACCGAAACAAGTATGTAAATTAAATTAACTCTTAATAATTTGATATCGTATCAATCTAATGCACATACATATGTGTATGTAAGTAACGCACGGATTTTTGAAGAAATTGGGAAGGCTTTACTATAATTTTTGGTTTCCTAGAAACTCTGAAAAGTAAACAGTGGTACAACTTATAAAAATGTAAACAATGAGATATATTAATTATTCGTCTTCGCCTTTGAAGGAAGATCTTAAAAAGCTTCTTTTGCTTTTGCCTGAGCAAAGTAAACAAAGTTTAAAGGTTTTCTTATTTTCAAATCATTTTAATTTCTTGAGTGTAACTCAGTCTTTGTAATGTAATATTCTTTAGGTAATAATAATTTATTTTATGAACATTTGATATGTTTACTAACTTAACTTTAGTTGTTGACTAAATTTTATGCCCTTGTAATTGTTATACCTAATTTGAAAGCATTGTAAATGTTCCTCCATTAGCTAATTTTACTAATAACATCAGTCCAACAGTAATAAACTAATGGATGTTTAAGAGAATAGTGACCAATGGTTCACGTCCTTCCTTTATACGATAAAATCATTTTATGGGTTTAAATGAAACTCCCGTAATAACCTACTCTTGTTAGCTGAAAATATAACAATATAATTGGTACATACATATGTGTATGTAACTGGAAGATTTTCTCATTTGCTAAACTAATTAAACCACCAGAAATGATTCAAGGACAGATTGGAATACTAAAATTATGAGGACATCATATGAATTAATGAAAAACGATATGCAAAGCTGAAACTGCCATCATCCTCGAATTCAGTGGAAGCGATATGCAGCGAGACTGCACCAAAATTCTACGATGGTTTCTATTCAGTGCTTTTACTGCCCTATTAACTTTATGTTCGAATTATTCCCATAAAGAGCGCCCATAATTCTTAACTGCGCCATTTGGCGTATCTTTAACATTTGGGATTCGGTGAAACAAAGTCGCCTGCCGGAAACAAAATGCCTCCTCCGCCGACGCAGCCCCAGATCGCGGTCACTTATCCAAGTCAAACCTGGACGTGATTAATAAAATGCCGGGAGCCATAAATGGAGCTCGTTCCGCGCTATACATCTTCTGGTAATGGCATTATCTAATAGATTAAGAAGTAAAATTCTCGCCTTCAAAGGAGATTAGCCTAATTGTTATTCCTCTCGAACAGTCACTCTAGACTCTAGACAAAAGTGCGAGTTTCATTTAGAGAAGGCAAACAGGGGCTTTGTTATCGTCGGACTTTACGACTCCCAAAAACGTTGGAAGGAATGGCTCCAGTTTTGCGTCCACTAATTTGCGAGAATTGGGACATAACTCATCAAAATTCCGGGAAACATTGTGCTTTGCTCCGGCCATCGCTAGTTAGAAAAGTAATTAATAAATTAGGGAACATTATGAACATGGCTAGCCAACCTTCGACCTTTGGCGGGCCAGAGAGAACACGTTAAATTGATCCAACCCTCCTGGTTTTCTGGTTTGCACGTAAGCCGCCGTAAGCCCACCAGGTTTCAGGCCAGTCGACTCCTCTTTATTCAACACCTCAGAGGTAATTAGCAGGTAGTTAAATTAGTAATTAAACAATACAGCAACCTTTTTCATCGTAAACAAAGTTTCCCTTAATGGCCCATTCCCCGGCGTGTTCACTGTAAATTTCGGACGGCTCCTGTGTCTTTGTGCCCGGGACGCCTTTCACTTTTCTCCACCCTCAACCTGTTTCCCGTCACTTCCTTGCCACACGCAAACATTTGGGAAACGCTCGGTTTGAATATTTGATGAAATCGGCAGAGAGTGCGATTGCCGTTTCCAGCAGGAACATCATCAGCTGAATTAACTCTCTTCTGTTTCTAATTAACACGGTGTCGTGTGCCCCTAGCCTAAGCAGGAGCTGGTCCTGCTGAAAACGGGCTCCGTCTGGAAGGACCCCCAACCGGGACCGGGATTAGTTACAGAGGCTGTGTACCTCGTTTTAAACGGCTAAGGAGTTTTGTCGCTGTTTAAAAAGTCATCTGGCCAGAAAAGTTTTAATTGAACTAATTGCTCTAAAGCAGTGGACGCGATTAATATTTTAATGGTCTCTTTCCGTATGGCATCTATCTTTTAAAGTGATGAATAATTAATGCGAAGATAAACATATAAATATCAAGGACTTAAACATGTTTATACATAATTCGTTCTTACTGACAACCATGGGAAAAGAAATATGAAAACCTGGCCAAAAATATTTGTGTGAATATGTTTTGTTTATTATTATTATTATAATTTATGAAATGAACTTGTGCCTTGTCATAAAAGTATACACATTATATGTATATTGTACATAACATATTATAAGTGTTTGGCAAATATTATTCGAATAACCCAAGTGAAGTATAGCAAATTAATTCGTAACCATTTTTCAGAGCTAGTTGGATTTTCCTAACTATTCTCAAAAAGCCCAATATCGCCCTCACAAATTTTATTGATAACCATATTGGCGGAAATGTGTCTTATACCATCTATGATGTGACAAAACAGATCTTCAAAACCTTAGGGACATTTGGAAAAACTCTTGCCAAATCTCACCAACACCAAATAATTTATCTAATCAAATTCATTCTTCTTTTTCTTAAATCATACCTGGACTACATAGCAAAAGTAGGTATGATATTGAGTGATAAAGAAGCAAGAAAATTTACTTGCGCTCAATTCAATAACATAAATATTTCCTAAACCTGATTTCGCTTTGACAAACTGGAATTTTTGTAAGCTCCTATAATATTTTCACTGTGAACATGGAGTAGGGGAGAGCGGGGTTGGAAGACAAATTTCTTTTCTTTTGCATTTTTACTATTGTTCCTATATTAGAATGACAAATGATATACCTATTAATGGATAGCTTATTTATTCTATAGTTTAAAAATTAATAAGTTTTTTTTTCGCTAACACTATGTGCGGAGGAAATATGTATTATTTTTTTTATGAAAAAAGAGTAGTGTGACATTTAACCCCCTGTCAGGGATGATTGTCACAGGTGCTGGGGTAGGTAGTCACATAGTAAAATAAGGGGGAAAAATGATAATAAATACCTATTAATATCAAACGAGCTTTTGTTATTGAAGGTAAAAATGTTGTATGTATATACATAAGTAATTGTTATACCAGGAAAATAACGAAAGTCTTATTCGTAATTAATAAAAAAAACACAAAAGCAAAATTCGCTTTCAGCGATTAACTTCTATAAACTTATATAAATTATCTCAGAATTCTGGTAACAAAAATACTTCGTTACACCAATTCGCCTCAAAAAAAACCTTAATAATTTAAATTAGAACATTTTAAATCACTGAGATGTTGGGGTGATAGTATTTTTAATTAAAAGAATTAAAGAATTAATAAGAAATTCGAATTTGTAATCCAAGCCTGTTTCCTTTAAAAAAGTCATCCATATTTGCTAATAAATAGTTGTATTGTAATTACGTTTAATGGCTAGGTTTTTCTTATACCTTTTCCCATAGTGCGCCATCCTCCCAGGGAGTGAATCGCTGGAGCGAGGTTTTTAGAAGTTGAAATGATCAAACGTTGCGGAAATACTTGCTTCCAGTTTACATAATTCATATCATATCTTCTGTTTGCATTTCTTTTTTGACTTCAAAAATATGTAAAGAGGAGCAAGGACGCTACGGCAGTACATTCCTCCGTAAATTTTGAATTCTTTTCACCGCTGACAACAAACAATTTTCTTTGACCTTACCAACTGTCCTTAGGCTCGGCCACTTTTACTTTTCATTTCGTGAAGAATATAATTCTTCTCTCTGGACCTTTTACCATTGCAATTGCCATCCCAAGGTCTCTCTGAAATTTAATTTTACTGAAAAGCTTTTTTTTTCCTGTAGGATTATATAGTGCTCTATAAACGTATACCAATTTTACATTTAATTATCTGTGTACTGAATCACGAATTTACCCATTAAGTCTATTAAGGTTGAAAATACACAGCAACGCATTCGTTGTATTCAGTTTTGGTCTTGTTCAAGACCACCATCAACACCACAGAAATGGCAGTCAGTAATCTCGAGTGATATTTCCGGAGATTTCATTTACCTATGAATAAATTACAAAACAAACTTGACATCCGGCTCTCTTACAGTTTTAATTAATTCTTCATTAAGGTAATCTACCGCACTCATTTACATTTAAGGGAAATTTCCACATCAGAACAGTCCGATTTTCATTTTAATTTCCATTTTAAAATTATTCTCATATTTATATACATATTTATTTTTCTTAGTGCTTTACATATTTGTATTTGTATATCAATTAATTACGCTTTGACTTCACTTTATGTGCTTGACGGTTATCTTAGGTTTTTTTTTCTAATATTATATACATAGTACTGAAGCAGATTGTTCAGGTTTTGATTTGTATTTATCTTATGTTAAAAGTATAAATATTTTCCATTTAAAAATGTCAATGTTTAAATGTAGAAACAAAAAATAGGTTTTAGCTACGAAGCTGTAAAATTTTGTGTTTAAGTTAGGGCACACTTTTTTTTGTAAGATTTTTTGTACATAGTTTAAATTTATTTAAGCAGAAAAATGCGTTAATTTACCCGTGAAATACTTTAGAACTTTATTTAAAAGATTAAAGGACAAGAAGAATGTTTTACTAGCATCCATTGCACCAAATGTTGAAGGTAAACGATTTTAACTCTATCATTAAAAGATCGACTTTTACCTAGTGAAGCAAAGACAATATCTTCCGCATTAAAGTGATAGATGAAAATGGCTCGCATTAAGGGCGCAGTTAACGAATTTTTACTTTTATAGCTTTATTTCCAATAAAAAGAGTCTGAAGCGCTTCTGCTGAAAATCAAACCTGACGCAAGGATCTGCCTTTATCTTTGGCGCTTCAAAGCCAAATCACAACTATCTCCTTTTTCCTTTATATATCGTTATCAAGCGATAACTGGGAAGGGAGCACTGTGGCGGTTGTATGAAAGTAAGCGGTGAAATGTTTGTGGAAATCGTAGCAGGCTACGAGATAAAGTTTTGTTTTATAAAATTGAAAATATCAGTTTGGTAATTAATTCCGGCCGGTAAAAGATATAAATTAAAAGTTAATAATAAAATAAACCCAAAAATTAATAAATACTTAAAATAAACAAATTGTAAATAATAATAAAAGTGAAAATAAAATATGAAATAAAAATAATAAATATAAATTATTTTAATTTAAATAAAATTTAAATGGAGGCCGACCTCCATTGCTGGTCGACCCTCACATTTACTTCGTGACTGTATTTTTTTTTTGTTTTAATTTCGTTTCCTTCCGGCGGTTTTCGTTCGATTTGTTAAACAAAAGTTACGGAAACGCAAAGTCGTTTATGCATGGTCCATTGATTTGTCTCAGCCGTTCGTTGTCCGTGTGGAAAAGTTGTGTGAAATTATTGGAAAGGGTTCCGTTCAAGATAACCACCAAGGAACCCCTTGAGCCCCACTTTTCGCTATGGCGGAGAACGAGAATATAAGACAGTGACATACACTACTTTGAGGGTGTCGAGAAGTTGCTGGAGATATGGTTTGCGCCGAACCCGAAGAAGAAAAGTGCGGACCTACATATTTGCATTTGTAGGTACATCAATTAATTACGCTTTGACTTCACTTTATGTGCTTGACGGTTATCTTACGTTTTTTTTCTAATATTATATACATAGTACTGAAGCAGATTGTTCAGGTTTTGATTTGTGTTTATCTTATGTTAAAAGTATAAATATTTTCCATTTAAAAATGTCAATGTTTAAATGTAGAAACAAAAAATAGGTTTTAGCTACGAAGCTGTAGAATTTTGTGTTTAAGTTAAGGCACACTTTTTTTTGTAGGATTTTTTGTACATAGTTTAAATTTATTTAAGCAGAAAAATGCGTTAATTTAGCCGTGAAATACTTTAGAACTTTATTTAAAAGATTAAAGGACAAGGAGAATGTTTTACTAGCATCCATTGCACCAAATGTTGAAGGTATCTAAATGACTTTTACTCTATCATTAAAAGATCGACTTTTACCTAGTGAAGCAAAGACAATATCTTCCGCATTAAAGTGATAGATGAAAATGGCTCGCATTAATGGCGCAGTTAACGAATTTTTACTTTTATAGCTTTATTTCCAATAAAAAGTCTGAAGCGCTTCTGCTGAAAATCAAACCTGACACAAGGATCTGCCTTTATCCGGGGAAGCCCACGAAAGTGCTGAGCCGATGGCAAAAGGTTTGTCACGGATGATTATTTCTTTGCGCATTTGGGCTTCAGACTTGCTGCGATTGCTGTCGGCACCGAAGGGCCTGGGCGTTGTTATCTAGATTGTAAACGGCTGTTAGCTTTTAATGGTCGGATTAATAAATTCTTTCAGCTGGCATTATAATCCCTTCTTTAGATGCCATTGACCGCGGGGACGAAGACGCAGAATTTGACCTAAAGAAGACTCAAACGACTTGAGTCTCAAGGACGACATTTTTATTTCTTCTTCGTTTCCCTTCCGCCCGATCGGAGCAAGTTAAGCTCTCTGAAAGGCTTTGCATTAGGGCAAACAGAAAGGGATTATCTATAGGCGTTTAAGCCTAAACAAATAGCAGGAAGAAGGCATTTTCGTAATGCCTCCATGTAGAGCTCGAGTTGTCGTCTGTATGCGACCCTCGTAAAAATTGGTGCCGATCCGAGCGGGACGAAGTTCGCTCTACATGAAGATTTAGTTGACTTAGAGGGATTTGTATCCATCTTATCTCCAAGCAGAAGGATAACGCGTTTCACTTTGAGCCAATTTCTTGAAGAATTAGTGAAAAGGTGAATGTCCTCATCCGCCTATTACTCCTTGCTCCTTGAATTGAATTCCATGTGTGCTCCCACTTCATAAATAAGTTCGCTCCATGGCGACGCCGACGGCGAATTCAAGTGGGCTTCAAGGTAAACAAAATTCCGTAGAGAACTCGTGACCATTTCGAGGAAGTTTTCCCAGTAGCTGGCCAAGATAAAAATTGATTCCTTTCTCTAGGTAATCCTCTTTGATTATTTGCCATTCTACCTCAGGTCTTCGGTGTTCGGCGCCTGGGAACTATCTAATTGAAATTTAAGTGTCCCTCGAATCGCATTCAAGGCAGTTCACATAAGAATGGGACCACGTTAAGTGGGCCTCGACGAAAGGGGAAGGGACTAAGGGATGTAATCATAAAAAATTCTACCAGTTAGGTGAAGCCGATGGTTTTGGGGCTCCTTCAAGACTATTCTTCGGCTAGAAGGAGCACTCCCCTACACCTGAAATGGGGCCATGTTTCTAAGTAGCGCACACCGGGGCATGGGGACGCACTAAGCAAACTTTGTAAATAAAGCGAAAGTCCATTCTGCCTAGCAGGTTCACTAAATTATTCTGGGCAAGTTTGGCTCACTCACTTTATTTAACTTTTTTAACTGCTGATGGGACATGGGAGTTTTGGGGGGCTTTTAATGTGCATATTGTAAGAGTTATGTTTGCAGAGGTTCCAAAAATACACAAGTAGGTATATGCGAGCACGTTGCTCTGTGGGCGCTCATTCGATGAAATATGTATTAAACTATAAAATTTTTGTATTAATATTGTCACAGAATTAATATTTTAATAATTCCAATCCCAATCGTCAATGCATTATATTTGAAATACTTACCATTGTTTGTTCATACAAGGCTTATTTCAATTTCGTTGATGCTTGGGTACTAATACTAACAAAAGGTTCAACTATATTTTAGTTATTGATTAAGTATAGTTTACATGTATTAAATTAGGACACAAAATTATTTATTTGTATGCAAGAAGAATTGCGGTAAAAATATTTATGAATATAAATAAATAGGTATCAATAGGATTATGGAGTTGCGAACTAGTAAAAAAAGGAGAACATGAAGATGAAAAATGAAAGATAGCGCATAAAATTTTACATAAATTTTTTTAAACTACTATTGAATATTGAGACTATCAATGCCAATACTCTTAAGGATTAACTATCAAGTTTACCAAATATACCAATAAAAGATTTGATATAAGACAATATGTGCAAAACTAGGCAGATTAACATAGTGTACAATACAAAGTATATCTATATTTTATGGGATGACTTAGATGATTTTTCTATGAGAAATATGTTTGGGAAATAACCTTTTCTTTCGTGTAAATATATATTATTTTTAATTTTAATTGGGAGATATTATTATTCACGATGTGTCGAAAACGTGGAAGTCGTCGCGAATCGAGAAAACATTAGACTTCAAAGATAGACGTCAAAGAACATTTTTTGTGAATTTGCCATTTTATTATTCTGCGATTACTTCCACGCCAGCGGGCTGGTTTTTCGTCGAGAAATCGAGATTCTTCAACTGCGAAATCAACGTCAGATAGCATTTCTCTTCTGTTCAGTTGACAATTTGACATTGACGTCTAACGATGTTTTCACGATTCCCGACGACTTCCACGTTTTCGACACATCGTGAATACCACTAATATGATACGGGATCAAACTATTTATCCAAACTCAATTGTCGTCATTTCTCATCGTGATAAATTCATTCACATTAATGTTCTGACTAGATAGGTATAATTTATCTTATCATCGTCAGCATATATTTATATGAAATGTAAACTTGAAAGATTCTATTATTTCTAAACCATGGATCTGTGAGTTTGGGAAAATTAAATCCACCGTTTTAAAAGAACTAATGTTAGAAGGGCCCTATATACAATATCACTTTATTCGCAATTAACAAAATAGCATAACATTTTTGCGGTATCTGGTCCTCAGAACTTAATAACAGTTGGTAATTTATTGTTCTATACGGGAACCTGAGACAAATGCTAGTAATTTATTAATAAATAGAAAATTAAAATAGTATCTATAAAGATATTCAGGTAAGTTTTTTTATTTATTTTGACCACATAAATATATTGTAAGTATTAAATAGATCCAGCACTATGGCATCAGTAAAAGCTTATTATGATCACACTTTGTTTGAAATATTGTTTTTGTTAGGTTACAAGTGACTCAGCACTCATTGCACAAAATGTCATATACAACAAATAATTCAAATTTACAACCGTAGGCTTCACTTTCTGTGAATCTACAACATCCCGATGTAATAGACAATATCTAGATTTTGGTAAGAGTAAATAATTCTTCTTCTAGGTAACCCTATACAAAAAGAAGAGCAATTCATTATAATCCTCCGCTGTCTTATAAAAATAAGCTAAAATCCGAAATGTAGGGTAATCGGAAAAATTGCCCAGATCAATGAAAATATGTGTTAATTTCAGAATTGCGGCACCTCCTAAAGGAAGTACGAAGGTTCTGGTTATGGATAGTTCAGGGGAAAAACACACAACCCATGTGAATGGTGATGAAGTGCAACCTATGTTCTAAAAGTAATTAAAATGGAAGAAGCTAATAAAAAAAAGAAAATGTCGAAGGAATTATCCACAAGGTAATATCAGCACATAAGAATTATGTAATTTGTTTTTCAAAATTATCACTATAAATTCAGAAACGATCGAAAAGACGGAAATGAGGAACGTTTTGAAGATATCACAATAAAAGTAAGTGGTATATAAAAATGCATCAGTCCTAGCTAACAAAAGGCACCTTGGGTAAAACTTGTGCATTGTGTCATAAACCTAAAAAGGTTTTCCCGTTTAAATCGCCGCGAAACAGAGAGTGCGGCTACGCAAACAGAAAATTTGGATGTTATAATTTCAAATGGAGATCGTCATTTGATAGGACTGCGTAGAAGATCAACACGAATTAATTTCTCATGTTCCTGTTTCTAATAACTAAAATTTATAAATGTTCAAATATTTGTTTAAATATTTCGACATTTTGTACTATTTATTTATTTATTTATTTATTTATTTATTTAAATTTTCCGTTTGGGTACTCGTACTCTCCGTTTTGTTGGGATTTAAACGGGAAAAATCAAACTTTTTAGGTTTATGGCACAATGCACAACTTTTACCCGAGGTGCCTTTTGTCAGCTAGGAAGAAGGAAATGTTTTCACTACATGAGTTTTTATATACCACTTAAGGTGGAAACCCAATACACGCTTGCGACGCTTTGACAACTTCTGTTGCTTTTGCCGCTTTTGACAGATAAAATTGAATGCAACTCAGCACTCATTGCACAAAATGTCGTACAACAAATAATTTACAACTGTAAGCTTCACTTCCTGCGAATCTACAACATCCCGATGTAATAGACAATATCTAGATTTTGGTAAGAGTAATTAATTCTTCTTCTAGATATGCCCATACAAAGAGAAGAGGAACCCGTTTTATCAATTCAGACAGTTCTTTGACAGTCCGCCGCCCATCTAAAGCAATTCATTATAATCCTCCGTTGTCTTATAAAAATAAGCTAAAATCCGAAATGTAGGATAATCGGAAAAATTGCCCAGATCAATGAAAATATGTGTTAATTTCAGAATTGCGGAACCTCCTAAAGCAAGTACAAAGGTTCTATTTGTGGATAGTTCAGGGGAAAAACACACAACCCATGAATTGTGATGAAGTGCAATCTATTGATATTCTCAAAGTAATTAAAATGGAAGAAGCTAATAAAAAAAAGAAAATATCGAAGGGATTAAAGGAAGTACAAAGGTTCTAGTTGTGGAATGATCAGGGGAAAAACATACAACCCATGGGGTTGTGTGTTTTTGCCCTGAAGATTCCACAACCAGAACCTTGATTGAAATTCTAAAAGTAATTAAAATGGAAGAAGCTTATAAAAAAAAGGAATATCGAAGGGATTATCGACAAGGTAATATTAGCACATAAGAATTATTTAATTTGTTTTTCAAAACTATCACTATAAATTCAGAAACGATCGAAAAGACGGAAATGAGGAACATTTTGAAGATGTCACAATAAAAGTAAGTGATATATAAAAATTTAGGCAGCGAAAACATTTCCTTCTTCCTAGCTGAAAAAAGGCACCTTGGGTAAAACTTGTGCATTTTGCGATGAACATAAAAAGGTTAAATTCAAATGGTGATGTCATTTCATAGGACTGCGTAGAGGTTCAACACGAATTAATTTCTCACGTTCCTGTTTCTAATGACTAAAATTTAAAAATGTTCAAATATTTGTTTAATTATTCCGAAATTTTGTGCTATTTATTTATTTAAATTTTTCGTTTCGGTTGCTGTGTTCTTAGTTTTGCGGGAAACGGGAAAATTCAACCTTTTTCGGTCCATTACAATATGCACATGTTTTTTCAGAGGTGTCTTTTGTCAACTATGAAGAAGGAAATGTTTTCAGTAACCTACATGCATTTTTTTATATACCACTTAAGGTGGAAACCCAATGCACGCTTGCGACGCTTTCACAACTTCTCCTGCTTTTGCCACTTTTGAATGCACGGTTTACATGGCAGGAAGACCCAGTGACAACGCGCCTGACGCGCCTCAAACAGAAAGTTGGCCAACTTTCAACTTTTTAGATGCGTCTGCTGCTTTTACAGTTCAGTTTTGAAATTGTGCAGTTGAGAAAATGAGTTTTGAAGAGAAATTAATTGAAGAGGTGAAAAAACATGTATGCATATATGATAAAAAGTCGGGCTTTATATCGAAATCGAATAAAAAAAGCAAAAGCATGGGAAACAATATCGAATTTCACGGGAGAATCAGGTAAAGGAATTTTTATTTATTACAATTATATTAGCTCATGGTTTTTGTTAGTCAAAATCTTAATAGGAATTTTTGAGTTAAAGAGAAAATTTGTAATATTTCAGTGGAAACTTGTACTAAGCGGTGGAGGAGTTTGCGGGACCGCTAGGCTAGGTAAAAGAGTATGCAGGCGAAAAGGAATCTACTCCCCCAGGAAGTGAAACGTTTGATGACCAAAGGAGTGATTGGATTTTTTATCAGCAAATGCTGTTCTTAAAAGGCCATGTTATACGAAGAAGGTAATTTTTACATATTATTTATTGGCATAAAGCGATATAAACAATGTTGCAATAATTTTGCAGAACAGAAACGAACTTCCGGCCGTTTAGTGACGAGGAAATTGGTTAATCTTCTCATATTGCAGAAACTTCTCCAACTTTTGTGTTGGAGGCCTCATCAGAGTTTCTAGGTCCGAGCACTTTCAATACGGAAGCGAGCACAGATCCATTAATTTCTCCGCCCGGCGTGACAATCTCAGAATATAGAATCTTAGCTGAGGATGACACCACCTCATCAACTCCATCGACGTCGAAGCGGAAGAGAAGTTCATATGAGTGCACTTTGCAGCGGTTTTCGCAGGTGATGGACAGTTTGTTAAGCCGGATGAGAATGAAGATGGCAACTTTTTAAGGATCATTGATTCTTATTTGAAACAAATTAAGCCGGAAAACAAATCAAAATTTAAGAAAGATGTTCTAGATTACGTTGACATGAAATTTAACGAATATTTTGATTAATAAAAACATAATATATTTGAAACATTGCAGTTTTATTTCTTAAAAAATTCTTAAGGTGAATAAATTTTTTAAATTCTTTTTTTATGTAAGAATTCCTTTCACTTATCTCTAAGTTGAAATACCGTTCTTGCAGCATTGTTAGATGAAACATTTCGACATGATGGCAGTGGACGGACTTCCTGTCTCTAAAGGCCTTCAACAATTTTATCGTCCTCGATCGAATCAACATAATTTAGTGGGCAATATGAGCCATCGTTCATTTTTAGAAAATTGTCGAGTTACCACCGTAGCTTGCACAATAGTTTCTGCAGATTCAGCTCTAGTGTCTGCCGCAGTATTCGCCAACGAGCCGTTAATACCAAACGTGTTTTCAATAGTCTTTCGTGCTGTGGACAACCTCTTGTTGAAATTTTGTTTGAGGTCATCCAATACAAGACCTGGATATGGTTTGATAATGTTCTTCTTCAAAGGGAAAGCAGCATCTCCCACGATGTAGTATGGAAACGGGTCCATATTTTCCTCCAGTGGCCGTGGATCAGGTAAATCAAGAGTTCCGTCGACTAAGCACTTGCCAAATTTTGATGCCTGCAGGATACCTCCATCACTTTGGAAACCGCATAGGCCAATATCCACAAGTGTGAAGGTATAATTGGCGTCACAAACAGCTAGGAGCACTATACTAAAAAAGTGCCTTTGTAATTATAATACAAAAATCCTGAATTTGGTGGACACCTGAAAATAGAGGTAGCTAGAAAAAATATCGGTGGGTTTTTCGGCGCGAGCGAGGATGGTCAACACGCAGGAATGCGAGGTATAAACTCCCTGTGAGATCCTGAGTCGGATGATATATTTAAAGCTATACGTAATTCGAACTAATTTACCTCAAGTTTATGTGCTTCCCATCTATGTCACCAACACAGTTCGGCAAATTCCATATATACATATATATTATTGAAATCAGCTGCTATTCTCTCCCATTCGTTTTTATTTGGCGGTGACAAGTATATTTAGCTTGTATAATCTTCGATAGTAAACTCTTTTCCCTCCACATAAATTATATTGTTAATAAGACTCTCAAAACATGCGGCTTCATAATTCGAACTTGTAAGCATTTTAGAACCACCCAGTCGCATATTAACCTCTTCAACTCACTGGTTCGCTGTACCATAGAATATGCTTGTCCTGTTTGGACCCCTTTCTACAAGACATACATCAATCACCTTGAAACACCCCTTCGAAGGTTTTCTAGGCACCTAGTTATAAAAATCAATAACAATTACTCAGTGGAATACCAGGATACGCTAGTCTAACTTTATCTCCAGATTCTCTCGTGCCGTAGGTTGTACCTCGATGAGATATTTTTATTCAAAATCCTGAACAATCGCATTGACTGCCCTTCCCTGGTCCATGATATACATATTAATAATACTTCTCGGCCCTCACGCACCGAACCTCCCACTTTCAAAATTCTCATTGCTAGAACTAACATTCGTATGAAATCACCATCCTTCAGGTTGCAAAAAAACCACAATGAACAATAATTCAATTGATCTTTTCCGCAATGAAAGCTTCTACCATTTCAGACTCTCCCTGCGTAATTCCTCTTTTTAAAAGTAAATTTTTCGCCATCAGTACTCTTTACCACTACTCCTTTATTTTGCCACTTTTAACCTTTATTGCCCCTTGGCCTGTTATGCCATTTATTTTTAGTTTTTTAGTTTTTAATTAACTTTTCGGATCTTTCCGTTCTGCTTTTACTTCTTTAGCTCAATGAATTACTGTATTAATTGTAACCCTCACGGTAGTATGTAATTGGACTTGTCTCTGTATTACTATCGCATGAATTGATAAATAAATAAATAAATAAATAAATAAATAAATAAATACTGACAGGTTTAATTTTTAGGGGATAATAACCTATATTCTTTTTAAAATGTGAAGATATTGTTTCATATCGAGTTGAAAATTTCAGTTTACAAAAAAAACCTGTCGCAAATTATGTGAAAACGAGATTTTAATTGCACCCAAAAGGCAACATCCAGAGTTTTGAGGATAAAACGGAACCATTAAAGCCTCGGATTAAAAATGTTCGCTAATTGCCAAATATATCGAGTTTGGGTATGATAATGAAAAATCAGCATTCGTGTGTTTATTCCCCCTAGAAAAGGCTCTTCGTTGTAATTAACACTTATCCAATTCTAATCACAGCACGCTTTCACCATGCCCAGGGGGCCCAGGGTGTGGGAGCTGTCTGGAGCTATGCGTTCTATCCAAAGGAAGTGTCAAGTGAAAATCAAACACTCAATTCGAAATTAATTTCCAGTTGGGGCCGAGCTCGACTAATCAACGGGGGAAGTAGGTCATTAAATGTCGAGGAATTTGAATTACAATTAATTAAAAATTACAATCGAGACGAGGTGAATTGGCAATTGGCGCACAAAACGGACCATAAAATCTACCCCTGAGTGTCTTTGTAGGTAATCTGATTTTCAAAGGGACGGAGCAAAACGATTCTTTCCGGGGCACAGTTGTTGCTCAAACCATGAACTTCCCCAAAAAGATAATTAAAGGCGCTTTGTAGCTTTTCAATTTGCAATAAAAACGTTTAGGTAAGCTGTATAAAGTAGAGACTTTTCAAACTTTGCTTAGGTGAATTGAACGACCGTCGCTTTTTATTACGACTTCCACTGCTGTACCGAAAAATATAGTAGTGGAAAAAATTACGAATTTTTAAAAAAAATGTCGAAATTGCTAACTGCCATTTGTTTGGGGCTTTTCATAATTCATTCGCTTTGTGCTTAAATAGACAAATTATGAATTGAACTTATACAAGCATCATTTAGTATGAAGTTATGTGTGTATGATTGAAGAAGAACTCGGTCAATTTAATTTAGTTTTAGATTAATTTTGTGTAAATTAATCAGAGTCCAAGTTGACAGCTAAATTAAAAAGTTTTCCTTTCCAGTAAATTTAAATATCAATGCAGAACAAGCAAAAATGTAAAGTACCTACTGCGTTATTTTCAACTTTTAATGAATTCCATGAAACTGGGTAAAAGGGTAGAAAAAAAAATGTTTGTAAAACATATGAACGTGAAAGTGTTATGAATGATGCCCCCATATTTATGGCGGAACTATTTGTGTGATTTTTAATTAACTTTCAAATATTTGGAGCCACTTTTCGTTATAATAATTTTATCTGTATACCCATTGTTTATTCTTACTTACTTTTTCTAACAACAAAAGCTGAATTTCAATTAATCAATATCCTTTATAAATTCTCCAAAGATAAAAAGTGTTCTGTGATTTGTTTCGAGTTCAAGAATATTTAGTATATGTGTATTTAAGTTTGCAATAGTATTTGCTCCATTTCTGGTATAGGTACCTACAATATAAAACCTGTGGCTGTTATTGCAATATTTCATATAGCAAATCTGAGTGAAGTGTCTACTGTGTAACTTAGCCCTACTAGTAGTTTGGCACGAAACAAGAGGATCAACAATGAATTGTCAAGGACCAACCGGCTCGAAATTCCGTTTCAAATTCCTAAAATTGTTATAAAATAATTTCAGTAACCTTCAATTAATTTTTTGCGTTCAAAATGTTAAAATAATTCGACTAGAAAAATCCAATCGAAATTATTATGAAGTTTTCTGTTGGAAAACTAATTGAAATCAAAAGTAAGTGAAATGAATTTGTTAAAATGTTAAGAATTTTATTAAGGAATTTCAATTTAAAAAGAAATTTCTAAAATAGGTGGTGGTGAGGATTTCTGAGGGCACATAAACATTGGTTAAAATTTCTTGGGGAAAATTCAATTTAATTTAAAAATGTCCTATTTTTCAATTTAGTCGCCTTTCCCGACTGCACGCGAGCGCACAACTCCTCGGGAGTTTCTCAACGCGGCAGATTAAAATCTCCGACCATTTTATTATAGCAATTAGCATCTCGGTTACGTGTCTGCTGGCGCGCCATAGCCAGTATTTAATTAGCAAGTTTAGTGTGTCCCCCTAATGCGGGAGGTTTTAACTCGGAGTGCTAAAATAAACCGCAGCCGATATCTAGTTGAACTTGCACTCAGGCGTCGAGCAAATATGTGGGAAAACTAAGAAGATCCCATCCTGCACAGAAGCAGAGTGTCCCGCGGGAACCCTTCCCTTTTTGCCCCAAATACCACAAAACCTGCAGAGTGGTATTAAAGGTGGGAAACTATTGCGGAAAATTCGCCGCCTTAGTCCTTGATTCCCTAGTGTCACGTGAGAGCGGGCAGGTCAGGGAAGTTCTGTTGATTCGCTCCATTGCACGGAGGCTCAACAAGAATCATATCCTTGCCGCATAATGCGGATAAGCCCTAAATTCCTTAGACATACACAAAGCAAGAAGTTTTCGCGAAATTTAATTTTGCATGTGTCAAGTTTCACGGCAGCTTAATCTGCGGATGTGAGGGCAGGCGCCACGTCCTTTGATGAAGAGAGTCTGCCCAAATGAGCCCTGAATGTCCCCGAGGGCTGCAGGAGCGCCCCCAGACGTCCTTGCGTGACTCCCAACTAACCGAGATTTTATTGTTTGGAATTGGGCTTTAAATTCGGAGTGCGCCGCCTCGGGCGAGGCACGCTATCTGGGCCAATGTCAGCAGCATAAAATAAGCGGCCCTATTCATCACGGCTCGGGACATTGTCGTGGTCCTTGCACAGGGCCGCCCAAAAGTTGTTGATAAGGGTCCGAGTCCGGGCGAGCGCCCTTCGATGATTTATCTCCTACAAGTCGAACGCTTCATTCGATATCGCATTACAATGATCAATGACATGCCATTCACGTGAGCTTAGTGTCGTCATCGCAGGACTTGCGTGCGCCTCCCGAATAAAAACAATCAGATGGCGGGTTGTCATGTTTTTGATTGCTTCATATTTCAAACATTTCGGTGGAGCCGAAGAAATCCCTCGCAGCGACAACGATGACGATGGGGAAACCTTTAATAATTCCCGGGGCGGGACAAAAAGGGGCTGCACCACAAATCAGAAGTCATTTGCGAGGGATTTGCTCGAGCCCCTGGAAATTGAGCTATTTTTGTCGTTAATTTAAGATATTTTTCTTTGGGTTTTCGATGGGGCTGCCGACGACGACGGTTCAATACCCGAAACGAATGAATTTTATTGAAAATGGAAAGCTTTCAGCACACAAAAATCTTATGCTGAAGGAGGAGCTTCATTTCGGTTGGGTTGTCCCAATATTTTCCCATTTTTAGGGTAACGCAGCTAATTAGGGATCCCACGAAATTATTTTAAGGACTTGCACCTCATTAATTCAATACCATGGTTATATTTCCATTTTTGCTGTCATACAAATGTTTGGTAATGAATTTTATTTATTCAAGCAATGAGTTCGTGTAAACATTTAATTTTTAATTCAGACGATCCCAAAACAACACAATATGATACGATAGTTATATTGCCTAAAAATCACAGTAAATCATTCGAAAATGCTCTAAAACATATGGCGAGAACATTATATGAATCCAAAAATCACATAGTAGAAAATACTATGTTATTAAAAGATTATGTTTAGATTGTGTTGAATAGATGTAGGTACCTACATACCTAAATATGTAGGGATTTAAAAAAATCGAGTCTAAATTCCTGCATCGTGTGGGTGTGACTGAATCGATTTTCGCAGAAAATTTTGAACGTAAAGAGGATACCAGTCAGTAGAGTGTCACTCAGGACACTTTGAAATCGAAATTCTGTATACAGGACATTAGCGGAGAGGAAGTTAAAGTGAAATGCCTTTTCATTTCAGTAATTCAGGAAGGTACCTTATATCTTATATGAAACTATCCAAAAATAGTCCGATGCACGTTATATGTAGCGTACTAACTAAATTGGTCTTTTAACCTCCTGTATTTCTGGTATTTATGTTGATTATAATAATTTCAATAGTCACGTTATGTTATATAGAAGGTATGTATATAAAAAATAGTATATTAGCGACTGCTGTAAAAGTTTGCATAGTCCATCAATATTTTTAAAATTATGGCGGGGAATTTATATTAAATAATGGTTCCTTTTTTTTATTAAAGTTCTATTAGAGAAATCGAAGTTTAAGTTCAACTTATTTAATGAAGTCTTCTGATATTCATTATGATTTTCATTTAACTCTTTTATCTAAATTTCAGCACAGCTGTTGTTTTATGTTGTGGAGAAAGCTGACCTTAAATTTAGCTTTTAAAATTAAATAGGTAAAAATAAAAATGTATTCAGGCATGTCGCAATCGCAGGGTGGTTGACACCATCGCCTTCAAGACGGAGACATGTCGTCGTCGCACACAACGGCTGGGAGACAGCCTAATTCTGTCCTTTTGAAACATGTCAACAGAGCGACCTGGATGGGGAATATTTACTTTGTATAAGTCCTCCTTAAGGTGTTAAAGATAAGAAACTTGCTGACGCGGAATTTATGCGCATAAATTCCATTTCCTTTTTGCTTTAAAAATGTAGAAAGATATACTTACTATAAAGAGGCCGAAGCCGCGAAGTCCTAAATCCTTTAGAACTTAAGTGAATTGAAAAATTGGGGCGAAACTCAATTCCTCTAATACCCTTGGCAGGGGTGGTGCAAGCTTTCCGTCACGTTGCGTCATTCGATCCGCCCACGCTCCAAATAAGCGTTACGCAGAAAGGTGGACTAATATCCGGACATCAACTGCTGCACTTGGGGACATTAAACTTTTATCACGTTTTCCTTTAGACAGTCATAAAATTTTTACGTGATTTTTCTGCAATAAATGCAAGGCGAGGATGTGTCAGAGCGGTCCTTGATGTAAAGGTTAGTGCACTTGAGATAAAGTGGACGAGTGCAGCTGCGGCGCTCTTTGTTTCGAAAAGCGGATGCATATGCAAAGCGTTTTCGTGCTTTGTCGTGGTAATGTCTGCGTGACCTTAGCATAATTGAATCTCCGTGACATTTGGCAGCGGGGAGCTGTTTGTCTCCCGGGCGACATTTCAGAGTCTGCGGATGCACTCAAGACTTTGAGGGAAAATATGTTCTATGCTGCATCTCTGCCCGAACTCGAGCATACAAAGTATGTTCGAGGAGGTTCAGCTTCAGGTGCTTTTCAACGATAGTTCCGAGCTTAAGAAGCATATGCGGGACCGGGGGCGTGGGCGAAGGTTTTACACTCGAATTGAAGCTGATGCTCAGTGACTGTGAGCAATCCCACTTTATTAAATCGATCCGATTCGATTGTACACTCACCTGGGGATGCAGATTGTAAGGGCTCGAATTTGGACCGTGGGCTCTTCTTGGTTTAATTGTGCACAGAAAGCCGGTTGCTAATAGGATTTGGGTCGTATTTGACGATTTTTGACTTATCTCGAACTAGATTAATTTTCAGCTTGGAATAGTCGACCGATTTGGCTGTTGCCTTGACTTCCAATTCAAGAGGACGTTTTACTAATTGCTATGCGAAAAACACCAAAACAACTCTTTCACTAACACTTATTTTGCAGTATTCAACACTTGTCGCCACGAGTGACCTATTAAGTCAGCTCTGTTTTAAATTGGTATTCTGATTCTCACGTGGAGTGACAAATAAAACGCTTTGACACAACTAAACCAACTCCAACTCTGCCGATTTCTTTACCAAACCTTTCTAATTAAAATCTGAATCGGAGGAAACGCAGCTATTAAATCTTTCGGGATTCTGAGTTATTTGGCATACATTAAGAGTGTAAATTATAATTAATGCTGCAAAAAAATTTAGATTGAAAAATAGAATGTCATCTGAACTGAATTTATTATTCCACAAAACATCTGACATAATGTGCAATATATGTAATACCAGTAATACTTTGTGTTCAATGATTTTCAATTAGCCCCTCCTTTAGCTATACTCATGAATTTAAAAAATTTCTCCCTTTAGAAATGACGTTCCTCTGACGAGGGTTGGTAAATAAGGGTTCTTGAGTGCTATTTATAAATAAAATACAGGATTGCATCTCAGGAAAAAAATTTGATATTTTTTCTTTGAGAACCTAGGTAAGTAGATATATTTAGCAAAATGAAACCTATTTAAAAGACGCCAATTTTGAGCTTTCAAAAGTGGACAGGTATTTTTTTGCAATGTATGTACATAGTCTCTCTTAAGCTGAGTTGTTATGTGGATATATGTAATGTATTCATATAATTTATGAAATTTAAACGGTTTAGTGTCTGAGGACATATTAAGGGCTTGTGAAATCCCATGTTAATCAGTCAAAGCGCTCAAATATTTTGTAATGGATGCTTTTTCTATTTTATTTCTAAACATTAAAACTTAAATGTAGGTACTGTCAAAAGCACTTATAGGTATACTCCATATATTACATACATATGTATAGTATTCCTGTAATATCATTTGATCATTGCAAATTATAGTTAAAAGTCAAATTTTATTTTTTATACCTGAAATGCTTACCTACCTACATACCTCACTATAGATAATACATATTTAATCAGTTGATAACCACTATTCCCTCGTTTCGAATATTGCCACTTTATACTTTCTACTATAGTCTTCCTTGAGGCGTTGTTCCATTCATAAAACAATTTTTCCAGGAGAGAAAAGAACAAAAAAACAAAATATATATCAAAAACACTTTTAAATCTTTTCAGATAAATTCTTTGAGTGTCGAATTCCAGTCTAGTTCAATTTGGGGCAATTTAAGGCACTTGTGAAGAAAAAATAAGAACTCTCTATGAGACTTTTCGAATTTTCGAAGATATATCCAATTGTGCTGTATTTGGAGCCTAGACTGTTATGTATGTATTTATCTTTTGTCACCAGAGAATTTTTTCCAGCCATATCATAATTGAATTCTGAGATTCCTCGGCATGAAGCGAAAGGAGGACTGGTATAAAAGCACCACATGGCATATAAAAATAAATTGGCCTCCAACAGTAGCAGCAAAAGACAATTGTAGCGAGGGGAGCTGCATACATTCCACCACATTCCCAATTTCGTCCTGGACGAGAAGTTAGGAGGAGTACTGTAGCCAAGGGGAAATTTACGCGTATATTACCAGAAGTGTTAGATGGGCGATGTGGCGAAGTTATCAGATTTCGGTTTATTTAATTTGGTATTGCTCAAGGAATTCAACCTATGTATGTATAACTTGCGTCAGGGGTGTTATACGAAGTACCCACGTTATTTTCGCTCTGATTCGTATTTTTCTTTCTATGGAGCAAATACCCTAGAGTCACAATTTGTTGTAGCTTATGAAAGTTCATTGTTCCTTTGTGGACACCAAATAAACTGTAATGCCCATTCACACAAATTTAAATTACATATAGGTAGGTACTTCATATTATAGTCGGAAGTTAGAATTTTAGGAACCTATATGTACATAACTTCTTCCAAATATAACAGCACGGAAACAAGAAAATGTGAAGAAAAAATGTCTTTAAAATTATGATGTTGAGTTTATTACGAGCTTGAATAACTCTGGTTATGTGATGTCTCTAAGATGCATTACAAAAAAATTGTTCTATTATAAATTCACAAGTATACCTATATACCTACTCGACAAAAACTATTTTCGTTAGCATAGAAAATAATTCCTAAGAAATAATAAAATAGGTATATTTTTGACCACGAAATGAACGATTGTACTAATACGGAAAGTCAGAATAATACTTTGTAAAAACTAAAAATAAATTCATTTCTCCTCACTTGGATGCTCAACACTTTAAAATTTTCCATCTAATGTAGGTGTTAAGTACTTAATGACAAACTTTTCACTTGTTCCCATGCAGGAAGCTCCTGAAATTTATTATATACCTTCGGTCTCCTCTTAAAATTCATCTTATTTATTATCTCATTTTATAATTGTTCAGCACTTTTAAATTTTGGTGGGATTTACTTATTTATTTACTTATGTAAAAACCGGTCAACTAATAAACCAAAAAAACTGACTTGTGAAAGAATTATTAAAGATAAAGGAATCACTACAATAGATAAAATTGTTAAAAACAATATTTAAATCAAAATGTCTAAAAACCTCTTTCATATTCTGACTAAAAAACTGGGTCGAAATTAGGCAAAATTGCAAAATTAAGAGTTTCATAGAGTTATTACGAAAAAATGAAAATTAATTAATTAATTAGTCCCCTAAAAGGTATTGCGATAGATTTATAGGCGTGGCTAGCAAATAATAAAGAAATTATTATTTGTAGGTTTACTTACCATAATCTACCTATTTAAAAAATGAGAAATATTTTGTGGTCGAATTTCAAGTTGCCCCGAGGCTTAGAGCAGGCGCGGTAGGTATCATTTGAAAAGTCCTCGAAATTATTGTGTTCCGGAATTCCATTTCCCATTTTGTGATCAAAGCACAAAAATTGCTTGTTTTTAGCATCTTAAATAATAAATACCTACTAAGTCTGCTCAAGGACAAAGTGCGAAATGTATTGTTTGGAGAATATCTTTCGAAACTTTTTAGGGTACCATTTTGTTTGAACTAAAGCGTTTGATTTATTTAAATTAAAGCCCTAAGGAGTTATATTGTGAAACTGAAAAAAAAATAATTTTTAGATAACAATGTTATAGATATATGTATTTATAATAATAAATGTACCTACCTATGTATATTCATGAAAAAAATATCATTTTTATTTTTGTAAAAACCGTATAATGTGAATGAAACTAGTTTTGATTACTATATTGACAGCATGTAGTTGTTAACTACTCTACATGTACTTTACCACCTTACAATTTTTTAATTGCATCCACTTTATTTCGTACGATTTCAGGTTTGTAGATATATCTCGAAAACAACGGTAACTTTTTTAAGGTCAATTTTAGGAATTCTATTCTGTAAGAATAGTTAGTATTTCTAATCTTTTCTTTTAGTGTACTGAGACTTTACAATTCCTTAACATTGCACGGCATTACGAGCCTAATTAGTGATTATGAGCTTTACTTACAATTAGTATCACTTAAGCCTACTATTACTAGCATTACTTATTGTTCAGCTGTAGTGCTCAGCCTTACTCAGTGTACTGTTTTAATGAATATTAATTACCCATATTACCCAACTAAAATTTCATTACAAAAATGTGTAAAAAGGAAATCAAAAAAAAAAAAAAAAGATGGATACTTGTGGAATGTAAAAGTCGAAAATGGTAATGGCCGCGTTAATGCATTCCAAAGTAATGCATTATTTTACAGCTTTGTTAAAATTAGTTTATAAACTTTATTTTATCATAGAAAGACTGTGAAATTTCAAGAAAAAGCAAATTAAAACGGCCTGGGTCATTATGGGCTAACCTAATTGACGCTGGGTTAAAAGTATAATTTCTATAATTAAGCCAAATAATGCTCATTTCTTTCGAAGCTTCTCTAAATGATCCTTTGAAAAATTAATTTAATAACTCAAGCTTAAATTTTGGTACTTTAAATCTGAAATGAGAAACGCAATGTTGGTTTGGTAGCTTGTGCTTCTCAGATTACAATCAATTACTTTCTAAGCCAACCCTTGGATCGCGGAGGTCGTAATTGAACCAGATAGTGTAGTGCTATCGGAGTACACATATGTACCTATTTGTGCATGCACAAACGACGCGAGCATAAATACCATAAATTCAGTAGATACATTGTGTAGTCGAAGAAAATTGTTTTCATTATTTATTCAATTTGGAACGATTCTAATGGGGTAGGGCGTCATTGTATCGGGTCAAAGCGAAAAAGGAGCAAAAACGTAAAGAGGGCAAATTTTATCAGCGCTGGAACTTCGGGCATTTCCTTTCAGCCAATTGTTCTGAATTCGTCGGCTGATATTTGCCAAGCATACGGAAAACTCTGAGGAAATCTTGACTTATCGGCCATCCGCATAAAAATATCCTTGTGACCTCACGGATGGAACATTTCCTGCATGAGGGCTTTAATAAAGCTCGGACCCGTCGGAGTGTGCGTTGAGTCAGTTCGGATTCAGTAAGGCTCCTTCTGCGGGCGGAGAATCGAACCACGGCAGCATCTTCAGCGGCCACACACCAGAATTAGGCGAAAGGTTCGCAAAGGAACCCCCGCCCAGGGGAGGGGGCGGAAGAGGCATCCTGGCCCAGAAAGGTGGAGTAATTAGGCTAATATTTCAGGCCCCTATTCATAATCCTCGCAAGTTTAATTTAAGGTCCTTTAAATCCTTTATATTTGAATACTTTTTCGAAGTAATTGTCCTCGCCGGGCCGCATAAATCTTTAAAATAAAGAACACTTTTCAGCAGCACTGTGCCATTCTTTCGCGTCGGAAGCATTGTGAGCTTTGCTCATGTATTGCTTTACGTCACTAAAGCTTCGCGCATATTCTTGCGGCCGCGCTGGTCTTACACTATGTAGTCGAGCTTTTAGGAACCATCTCAAAACTCGTGGGTGCTTCAAAATGGGTACTTCCCCTGCCCCGCCTCCTGCAAAGACAGCGTGCAAACTTATGCATGAATGCCTGCGGAGTACACTTTCTTAAACTTTAAAACATGACAACATTTTTCCTTATTGAGAGCACTGTAAACTTTAATGAACCGAGGAAACTGAATTTTTGATATTTCTGTAACGGCAGAGTGGCTATGAAGTTTTACTTATTTCTACAACAACCAGCAATTGATGTAATTTTTGTTGGGGATGAAAGCCCTTAGCCGAACAAATGTAGCTAACTATGCTTCGGTGGAATTGCTTACTTTTGCTCTCATGGGAGAAAAGGTTATTGCATACTTTTTTACGGGGCGTAGAGCTTTGACTTAAAAATAACTTTTGGCGCGAATGTTGTTGAAATGATAAGAAACATGTAGGTGCGGTAAACAGTATAAAACTTATCGAAATTGTTATCTTCAACTTACTATGCAATATACTTAGTTTATTAGATTACTCGGACTACCTATTTAACTTTAATACATATGATAGTTTTCAAGTATCCCAACTAATATTAGAAATGTAAGAGGTAATAAGTTTAATCCTTGTATATGTAGGTACCTACTAAATAAATGTTCTCAAATTAGTCACTAAGCTGCAGGTATCCATTTCTAAAATTTGATACTAATCATAATTGATGTGAGTTGCTAAGTTGTTTAAGTGTTTAGGGCTAAATATTCTACAGCCTTCCTTTCAAATACTGTATCTAAATAAAACCGACACATAGTTGCTTGGCGAAAATTATATTCAGACTGGAAGAGAATATTTTAGAATTTTATATCCGATAATTCAAACTGGCGGTCCCCACCTGGTACTGATCTTTTCACAGATTTTGAATTTCAAATGTAACTACATAGTTTTAGTATAAATTTCATTTTAATATAAAGGTAATTTTGAAATTGAATTCATTCGAATCTCTAAATACCTGCTGTTCTTAAAGTATGTAAATTAGTATGTAAATACGAGCTCAATTGGAATTTTAATTAATTCATAAACATAAATTATAACTATTTTGCGCAAAGTTGAAAGTGAGCAAATATTTTCTGGTCCATTTATTACAAAAACTCTTCGATAACCCTTTGAACTGCGCTTTTTTATCGCAAAAGTTAGTGGAAGACTGTGGTTACATCGATGAAATGAAGGAATTCAGTAAAATTTTATGGAAAAAAACTACAACTGATCCTTATTTGCAGTAAAAAAAAAGCTACAACGGGTTCTTATTTACAGTAAAAGTTGAAAGTTAGTTACTTATCTATTTAAACACAAATTTCAATTGCCATCAAGTCGAAACAAATCTCTTGAAACTTCGTACCTTTCAACATCTCTAAAGGTGCTGTAAGGCTACCAAATGCAATAATAAAAAATCCTTAGTGACCACAACTTCCCCATCCATTAATATTAAAATTTCCTACTTGAAGGATACTCGGAAAAGCACGTTTTTGTCAAGATAAATATTTGCGAAAGTATGCAAGCAGTCTATTATTGCGTTCCGGATTCTAAGAACCTAAAGAAAAGGAGCCATGTCCGTGTTCTGACAATGGCAAAAGTGAAACTTAAGGATACAGCATTCGAGGGGATTTTAAGAGTCCTTGAGATATTAAAGTAAACACAATATATCTGGACCAAACGTGAGTGGGCTGTTTGTTTTACTGATCCCAGTGAAAAGTTTTATGGTATCTTAAATTGTTATTGGGGGTTAAAAGCTGCTGTCGAATTTTTGACTGATTGCTCTTAATAATGTCTGTGCACTTTAATATTTTTTTTTTCAATAAATAAAAAAAAATGTTTTCAGTCCTTTTAGTTTAAGTCTTGTTGCCTTCAAGTGATTGGTAAATTCAGTAACTTCCATTAAAACCTACAAATTGTCATAAAATTGTAAAATCGGGTTTGGCTTTGCATTTGGCACATTTTCCATCGGTGCTTCAGAAATCATTATTGAAGGTAGGTACATACAACTTGTGTGTGTGTAAATTTCTACAAAATAAATAAATATAACCTCTTTCGTTCTTTTTTGCAGAATTCTCAGAAACTCAGCACTTTAGATTATGTTCCATTTAATAAAAAAGGTTTTCGAAGTTGATACGTAATAAAATTGCGTTTATTGAACTAAATATAATAATACATTGGTTTTAACAAAATATTATGCATTTTATTGATTAAGTCCTGATTTCATAATTTTCTCCACGTTTTCCTTTTTTGCCAATTTGATATAAGATAAATAAAATAGTAAAATTAAAAAAAAATATCAAGTTACATTTTCTAAAAGGTTTGACCTATTTTTTGGATCATAAAAGGAATAGCCTTTCTTATAACATATACACATCGTTGTTGAGCAAAGTTAAGTTTGACTAATAATTGAAAACTAACGAAGCTGCGTAATTATGGCTAATTATTTAATTTAATTTTCTTTAAAATTGTGTTAAAAAATTTATCGTAAACTATCTCATACCTTTTTGCTTCGATGAATGAACTTTTTTATAACTTTCTTCCTCAAACTTTGAACTATTTATACATACATTTTTCCGTATAATAAGAATTAAAACATTTGAAACCAAGATTTATAAACTGCGTCGTACATGAAGTAAGACCAGTAAAATTGGAAGAAAATTAGAAAACTAGGTCACATTCTGATCAGGGTGAAAAACGGTGGTGCCCTTCTTCAAAGATCGTAATGTGTTTAAGATAACTCCTAAGTTGTTAGTGGAAAAGGGCACATGAGCTCGCTTCCGGTCGCTTTTTTTGCATTCGAATGGCGTCAGGAGCAGCCCAAGTCCTGACTGAAATACAAATAAAAGTGTTCGAGTTTAGCCCAACGCCAAGTGTCGAACTGGGCTAGTCGCAAGTCTGAGGGCGAAGGGATGGAGCGAAAGTGGATTTCTGGGACGGATATGCCGCGCCTTTTGAGGACTGAAAAATGCCCGGGTAGCTGGGAGAGCGGGGCTGACCCGCATTACAAGCGAATTGTTGCTCGCAAACAAGAGTTCCCGAAGGAGCGCTAATAAAGTGCTTTCTGATACTTTTCGGCACCGAAACGGATAAGGGCATTAATTCTATTTGCGCCGTGCGTGTCGATGGCGTGTTCCCGTCATCATCCCGATCCCGGTGTCCTGGGCGCAAGCAGATTGTCCGATTCGTGGGGCTAATTGGGTCCTTCGGGGGAAGAGCGAGCTTCGGGGCGCTACCTGATGAAACTTGTTAGTGTTAACCCAACCAGTTTTGGGGAGCTTTTTACACCACATGCGCCAAGTTGTGTAAACGCGTACTGTCGGGCGTATACCAGTCAACAGCAAATTCTCGTTCGACACTGAACAAACGGTCGCGGTCCTGTGCTCCTTAAATTTTGGGTAAAAGAAAAGTGGAGGTCACCCAACGGCGATTATAACAAACGCCTTAATTAGTACCGGGCCAAAGGACCTTACTGATATAAAAAAATAAGGGAAAAAACCCAAGACTTAACCTAAGGTTTCTAGTGGGGCCCCTCCGAGGTGAGGGAGAATGCCTTCCCGAGCCAAAAGACGTCCAGTTCGGGATCAGTTCAATCCTCGTCGTAGGGAAGTTCATTTCGTGTTTCGCGGGTTATCCGAGTAGACCCGTCAGCTGTACCGCGGTGGTTGCTCCTGTGGGTGCCAGAGTTTTACCCAAGTGTCCTGACAGGCAATTAATATCCTCCCCCATCGACGGTGTTTCCATGTGCTGTGTGAATCGCAGTTGCTTTTTTAATTGTGCTAAAATATCCGAATGATTAATTGAACCAGTGACCAGTGTGAAAGATATGTTGAAGGTTGTGCACTCCCGCTCCGATCAGCCCCAGAAAGGTGCTCCTCTGGTCCAAGGATAACAAGGGGGAAATATCCATCTAGTATACCTATATATATTTTCTTGCACAAATAGCAGAAATAGGAGCAATAGGGCAGCTCCCCAATGTCAAGTGGTGTAGAGTTTTGTGCTAGTGCCGTCTCTGATTGAATGATAGTGCACATCTTGGGTGCGTTCTTACGATTCCCCCGCATAGTGGAAAAGTACAGTGCTTAGTTCGGATAGTGACTTGTGCCCAGTGGGTTTTTCGGATAATTAAGCCTGCACTGTTCCCCCAGGAACTCATCACGGTCGAAGGAGAGGAAGACACCTGCACCGGATACCGCAAAGTGTATGTTGATCATCCACTTTCCCTTTGTAGATTAACTTTATCTTGACGTAATCTCCCTTGATCACCGTTTCCCCGGAGCAAGGGGTTTACACAGGTCTTATGGGGTCGCCCTAATCTGCTTAGGAGCAGAAAACCCCCTTTTCTTTAATGCCAAACATCTTCCCCAACATTTTTCTTCGGAGCTCCTTAAGACTCTGTTTGAGTTGTCACTGAATAACATTACGAGCTAATCGTGTGGGGACGCAAGGGCTTGTTAGTTTGTTTTATGCAAAATAGCCAGTCGGTGCCCGGAGGTATTTTGATTCCAATCCTCCCTCACCCTGAGTGTTTTAAAGGTGCCGTCGTTCCCACCCCGAAAACTTTCTGGGTGTGATGCGACTTAACCCGCTTTCAGATTCTTACTATAGTGCCACTTTAGTCTAAATCTGCTCCACAAACTGTTTGCCCTTCATCGAAACTTTTTGCATAGCCCGAATGTAGGTAAATACTTAATTGTGATTTTCACCCGGTAATAATTTCAGGTGTTGAATAACTCCGGCGTTTTAGAATCGATTTCAGTTGATGATTGTGCAATGATACAATCATCAACTGAAATCGATTTTAAAAGTGGGAAAGTGATATAATAAATATGGAAGGATGTGACCTCGTTAAATCAGTTTCTGCAATTTAGTGGCTTTTGTGTATACAATTTGAACCTGCAGGGAGAATTATGCGATAATTGCCCTAAAACTACGCACACCGGAACAAGTGGATTCAAAGGGAAAATATTTGTTCTAGATAAATTGAGCTTTGCGTTACTGATGAAAATAAAGCACTCAGATGAAGTCCTAACTGAAGATGAGGAGGTAATCGGAAGAGGAGGCTGACCTTCTTCATCCATGCGTAGAGTCTGTACAAAGTCATGAATGTAGACATGTTGGACCATCTTGAAATCGTGTAAGTTTGCGTCGAAGGATTTGTTCAGGAGAGGACATATCGAGTCTCGATTGCTGCATGGTATATCTAATATTAGTTGGTTCTTTGGTTACGTTCATCGGTGAGATAATAATACCAAGATTGGTTGAATGTCACTTAGAAGGATGCTCTCATCACGAACACGAATATTATAAAATAGAGATCCGATCAGTATGTACGCCCACAATTCGAATCGAAATATAAGGTCTATCTTAATTATAGAAATTCTAGTATTTAGGCTTTAGACTTAGAGGATATAAGAGTACTTATTTATTTTAAAAAGAACATAAGTTGAAATTCTAATTCAATTATAGTGAAACAAATTTACTTCATAAATGATTAACAATTTATTTATTGTCTTTTTTGCTACTATTTTTTTTTTAATTGAGCACTTTTTGTTGATAGCCACATTAAAAGCACTTTTCTTTAACATTAACAAATTTCGTTTACTCGCCCTAAAGATTATATTTTTATTGTTTAAAACAATTTTTTTTATACATTATGTATGCGATTTAGAATTCTGAGTTCTAAAAAACATAGTAGTTAAAGATTCTTTTATTTGCAGAATGCTTAGAACTATAATTGAAGTGTTTGACAGTTTATAATAATGATTAAAGAAGTTATATATGTGTAGTAATAGTTTTTACAGATTAAATAAATATGTTAATCATTCACTCTCATAGAGTTTTTAGAAGAATAAGCGCATAAAGTACATTTTTTAATTCATCTGAGAATATAGAAGCGTAAAATCAGTCTAACATCATACTAGACATTTGCATTCTAGCGATTAAAAATTCTTTTCTTTTTATTGCACTACCCACATTGGAAAGATTACTGAAGAGGCGGACAAAAATACTAATTATTTGCGACCTTTCTATTTTATCCACCTCGAAATGGGTATTACAACTACTTGAATTTTTTCCGACGTACGTAGCATGTATACCTCACAGAAATAATTAGTGATTTTGCTCAAACAATTCACGTAAATAAGTCTATTGCGCTAAAATACAAACTTTTAAACTCCTGTTCAGTGTTGCTCTAGCTCAAGATTTATGAAAATTTGTATAATTTGTTAATAATTAAAATTTGTTTTTTAATTCTAAAAATAAAATGTCTAAAAGATATTCTCCTATTTAAAAGGACTCCACTGCCTTGAGTTTTGTTGAAAAACGAGGGCGCTGCCTTCCCCAGTTTTGTTTTATATCAAGAACTTCTAAATTAAATAATTAATAAATCATTCGAATGCTTTTGTATCTAAATTCGGTTACGATATGATCTATTTACATACATGCTAGATACCATACCATTATAATATAAATTATCAAACCCGTGATTATTTCTTATAATTCAAACAACAAACTAAAAGTTCATACTATTTATGAATGTTTTTTTCAACAATTTATTTTATTTATAATCTTTAGTCATGGTTGTAAATCCATTTAAAAATGTCACTTAAAGTTACCACTGAAGCGAATCAAAAATTATTGCTCCTAATGTTAAAGATTTATGTTCATAAACTAGTTCATAAACAAAGCTACTGATCAACTTCTATCAACCACAAATTGATCAGTTCTTCTTCCTACACTGCATGATCGTTTCGAAATTTTGTTTTTCAATATTTCATAATAATAAATCTTAACAAAGTCTACATTCTTAGTAGAACTAACGATAGCTTTGAAACGTAAATCTAATTGACGTAGACGTAGAGAACAGTTGCCTCTATTCTGTGTTTTAATATAAATGTTTAATATTATGCAATAATAATATCAAACTATGTCGAGCATTTTTTGATTTATTTTTGTACGAGTTTTCCTTTAAAATATTCGAAAATATTCTTGTATATAAAAAATTTATAGATTAATTTCCAAGACATCCATAATGAGCCTCGACAGGAATTTCTAAGGTGCACGGTATCAAATGAATTTTGTTTACAAATTTCTACTTAAAAATGGGCTGTGTTTTTAAATTTTAAATTAAAGGACCGGTCTTGTTAAATGGAAATTGTTTCTCATATTAATTTCATCAGATGTTAATGTCGGCAACTGAGGAACTCTAGTTATATATTCCAAAAATTATGAATTTACGAGTAAACAAAAATTTGTCTGCCATGCTTCTGAAGAAAAATATATCTTTCACTTTCCGCCTATCTGTTGAATGAGCTTATGAATGAATTATTTAAAATTGATGGTGCCATTGGGGTACGACGTTTTTGTGAAGAAACCTAAATATTTTCCTCTGTTTTTAAAATATAGATGCTGGTATAATCAAATTATTTGAAAGCTACCCGACGGCACGTCAGAATTGTGAGAGGGATCGTTTTCAAGGAAGGTATTTTATTACAATTTTTTCCAATTCTTTAAACGGGGACTGCTTATCTCGGCTCTGAAGCGGAAGTGGCGAAGTGAAGACTAATCCGAACAATGTAAAGTTGCTAATCGTATAACAAAATAAGACTTAATCACCCGATGTAATTTGAGTGCAGACAATTGCTAGGAGTAGATAATTAAAGGTAATGCTAATTTGTTTGCACTCGGGGAATTGTGTTTTATTAATTACAATTTCATTCCTCAGTCGAACTATCTCTCTAAGAACTCTCCTTCGTTACATTTTAAAAAAAATATCAGGTTTTACATATTGGCGTTTGAAACATTTATCTCAAAGGAGAATCGAACTTGCGATTTACATTTGCTTTTGATAAAAACATAAATAAATACTAATCAAATACATATAAAACCCCAACAGCAGTCTTGATATTACAGGACAGTAAGCTTAAAAAAACTAACCAAGTGCGAGTCAGACTCGCGCGCAACAATGGTTTCATAACTTGAAAGAAAACGTATAAAAATTATTTAGTTAAATTCATCGACCGCCTCAGAAACAATAAGATATAGAATTAACGCTATAGTTTTCCTTGTATGAGATTCATTAAATTATACTCTATGAATAAATGTACCTATACGGTACCTATCATTAGCACGCAAAAATTTCATTTTTGGGACCGCATATGTATGTTTTTAAAGGATTTTTGCTGATTTCTAAAAACCTGCCCTTGTTAGAAATATAATTTTATTTTTCCTGTACAACTCTAATAATTTCCGAATTTTCGCTTGTAAACTTTGGAATTAAGGTTGGTAACAGTATTTTTTAGACATTTTTTTTTCATAAGTCGAAAACTATGCGTCATAAACTGAATTGAATATCTATTTTAGAATGTACAAAGGAAGCCCTTTCATATATGATACTCTGTTTGAATAAGTAACCCCACTGTAAAATGTCGGCCCCTTATTCACCGAAAATAAAAATATATTTGCTTTACAAGGAATACCTACTATCATTTAAAACTAGTTTTAAGTAATAGCAACAGAAAAAAAAACATAAACCCAAAAATAAGTTCTCCACTTTATATGTACATAAGTGACTTTTTATTTATAAGGAAGATTTCAAATTAACAATACTCATTTTGCTACCATAGAAGCCGAAATTGATTCAGTATTTTAAATTCTTAATTAACAATTTAACATAATAAGTATCAGAGATCTATTATGCTTGCTACTAAATGTTTAAAGCTCTCATCACATTTTCAGGAGTGGCTTATGGATAATTAGGATGGGTTTTGTGGGTACACCTCTTGCATATTCTCTTTAGTGCTTAATCACACGGTAACCATCCGAACAAAACCACACCTAAATCGTATAAAATTGATAAAACACCAGAATTTTTTATAGTAAATCGATTTAATGAAACAAAAAAGTTTTAAATTATACATGTAGGTACCTACCTAATTGAATTTGTGATTCTTGAATTTATAAATAAAATTTCCTGACTGTTGGTGAAGGTTTTATATGTAAATTTTATACGAGAACTTAATTATGCGCCATTTTATTTTATCTAAGGGAAGTAATTGGATAATTACAGTGGTGCAGTGGAAATTCTATTTCCTTATAATTTTTCTAGTAGGTAGGTACCCAATAAGAGTTAAAGCAAATCAATTCCAAAGCAGTTGCTGAAGCATGAATATTTTTAAATGGAATTAGGGTATACCAATTGAAGCGTTTCAAAGTTTTTAATTAATTCGTTGCATGGAGTAATGGCAGCCATAGTTGCAATCAAATGAAAAATTTTAGAAAATGTAGGCGCAATATTATTGATAATTGGGAGGCAATATCTATCTTCGGCGATTAATCACAACTAAAATTTCAAATGAAATGTCGGCGGGCAACTGAAATGCTTTTTAAAAGCAGGTCATGACCTTTTAAAATAAACTCGCAGTATCTATTTATCTAGTGTTTGCTAAATCGATGCGATCAACTCTGCAATGTGGGCAGTGGGCTCACCTTTAACCGGGTTGGTGCCTTCATGCTCATATAATAAATTGCCCCTATTTGAGGGAGTAAGCTGCTCCGGAGGGCACAGCGTTCGATCATCGTTATTTAGTAGTTTTGTCATTAAAGAATTAAGCGGCCCCACGCTTAATCATCAAACGGATTATTAATGAATGGAATGACATAGCTCTGCACGTAATACATACCTCCCACAATTCGATTAATACGTCATTTATGATGGCGCCTTAGGGTCGTTGATTGTATTATCGTCAGGTTTAAAAATGAAATAAAAATTTACATGATACCATGTCACCCGCATTTATCATAGGATGTGTAAATATGCATTCTCCTTTCTATGGGTATTTTCTGTAGAATTGCAATCAAATTTATTTTAATTTTGAATTAAATTCATATCCTTGGATCAAAGGCGAAATAAATGAATACTAAATATTTTTCTATCGAAATTGATATCTACCACATGTAACATTTGCATGGAAATTACATTTCGAAAGAAATTATGAAGTGTCTTATGTTGTTTTCCTGTTTAGATATCGATATTGTTTTAAAAAAAAAATTAATTTAGAAAGTGGGAGAAAAAATTATTATGTAAATGTATCAATATAAAAATTTCATACCCTTCAAAATTATGAAAAACACCTAAATACATCGTGAACACAGTGGTTTTAGTGTATTAGACCATCAACGTTGTAGTGAGATCATGCTCGCAACACAATGTAAGTTTATTTCAATTTTTGTATCATATTTCACATAATTTTTGATGTACATAGGTAGGTTTAGCTGGTAAAATGGTGAAACGAAAATTCTTCGCACTTTGAAAGATTTATCTCCTACAATACAATAAAATGTAATTCTACATTTTGGTTTGCGGTCAAATAATAATTAGATATTTAAATAATATATAATCTTTAACTTAAAATTTATTTTTATAAGTTCGTGGGGCAACGTAGAATAAGTAAATCAAATTGGGCAATTCTGAAAATTTCCTATTACCCCAAAACATTTATGTTTTTAAACAATTCCAGAATCCTTTGAATATATTATTTCGGTCTAGCAAACCATACAGCCTATTAAATATACAGAAGCTATTTATGCGCACATTTTATTTCAAAATTAACAATGAAAGCTTATAATTTAGTGATTTTATATTTTATATAACAATAGTTAATACATATGTACATACATACATATGTATGTATATATGATGGTTTCTTACTTAGATTTTATTTTATTTGATTTTACCCTTAGGTGTTTATAATTGCCCAACTCTTTCCTATTAACAAGCCAGACTAAAATTTTCCAGAAGATAGGTACTTTATTTGAGATTGTTAATACTATCATTAATAAATAAATAATAAAATAAGTTTAGTATTTTGACAGATTTGTGTTTATGTGTCATAAAAATCTATTACGGTTTTGTAATTCTATTAGAATAATACGTATTAGACATTTACAGGTTCTGATAAATTTTTAAGGCTCTTCATTGTCTCTGTGTTAGTAGGTAATCACTTAACTCAAATTCCATATTTTATTTTATAACTAAAGCTTAAGTAGTACCTTTAAATTGTTTATTATCATCACTTAAACATACTGTAATACTTTAAAGATTCCATTTTTGAAAATCGTTCAGTTGTAGAAAATACAAAACCGTATTTAATGCTTATTATAAAAATTGACAATGTTCAATTGGCTATATCAATATTATTTAACGTGTTAATTTCAAAAGCTGTTCTTCGATATACCGGATCCAAGCAGGCGATTGAGTTGGCAATTGTCTGTATATAAGCTTAAGACGCCTGCTCAATATAATAAAAAATAAAATTCAAATTGTGCTTTTTCCCATTTGAGAGATGGAAGATAGCAGCTGTGTCTAGGAATTTTCTCTAGCAAATATTGTTTTATTTTTTCAAGAAGCGCTCTCAAGTTTGAACTTTTCTTTAAAATATATGAAATTATTACATAAACGTAAGCGTCTGGGACGAAAAATGCTTAAAATTTGCACAGAATTTACGAATAAAATTTGAACCATTTTTAAAAAAGAATGGTGAGTGAAGAAAATTATAGGTACAATATAAAAGAAAAAGCATTCGCCGAATTTTTCTTGTCGGTTCGGTTGTTTAATATCATGGAATTCTTACAAATCATTACTTCTATATCGACATCTCTAAATTTATTGCAAATCTTACTTGAATGAATTCTGCTTAAAGGTAATTTATACAATTTAATAAAATATGAGCATATTTATTCAAATAATATGAAACATTATTCATTTCACATTTATTTTATATGAAAATTTAAGTGGTATGAAGATTCTAATTGGGACACTTTTGAAATATGCAGGTTCTCGTTCTCATTATGGTACAGTTGAACAGTTGTTCATGAAATGGTTTATACAAAAGTTTCCATTAGGTCGAAGGTTTTATCATAGTCACTAAGAAGGAATTTCTGAGTTTTAGTTTAAGATTTTCTTATCGTTCGAAAGGTCAGAAATTTTCAGAAAATTTCCCCAAAACTTTTACAAGTACGACCATTTTAAGCCCGAGCTGAAGTTACTTACCCCCACCGTTCATTTCATGCTCTAATAAATAAACGCAGAACTTCCTATTTGTTTAGTAATAAATATATTTTCTGGCAGTTTTGGGCATCCTTGAAAACCTCCCAGAAAGTTGTGATTAATGGATTTCTGTAATCTATTACCCCGCGCTCGTCGCTGGATTCAAGGGAATATTTTGAGTTAGTCTTAGTCGCCATTTTAATAAGTTGAAATTAAAAAATAGTTTTCGCATCAATGCTGCTGCTGTTCATGGTGTTGTAAGTTGATTGTTTTTTTGAACAAAAAGTTACTTATGGCATGGATTTTGTGGCTTAGAACAGAATTTTTTTGGCTTAATATTTTTGTTAAGATTTACAAAGTGTATAAGCACTTAAATAGGGGACTATTAGTAACTTCATAATCGTGTATCTCAGCAAAAGTTTTAAAGAATTGATTATAAGTACCCTACATATAATCAAAATTGTTTGCAGCTGATACATTTGCTAAAGCCATAAAAGAATTTATTTTACTTACTATACGAGAACAAGTTTTAATTATATGTATTTTAATTTAGTTTAATTTTTATTTCGTATAGTGCTTTGCACAACACAGTAATATTATTTGTTGAAAACTTTTACTAGTATATTAGTGAATTCGTTATCTGTAAAAAATTGGTAAAAGTGCAAGTTCTGCAGGGAGTGGAAGCAATAAAATAACGTCATTATATTGGAATGACTGGTTATGTTTCCACATGTTAATCACAATGAAAATGTGTGGCTGTACATTAAAATAAGTTTTTTATTTTAAATCAGCATTAATAGTAGTTACCTTATAAAAGAATAAGAAGATAAAGCGATTTTTGCTAAAAATATCTGCCGAGAAGGTAAGCATGAAAAAAGGGTGTGAAGCTTTTTATCAGCAACTGTCGTGAGTGGACGAGTTATTCGCGAATTAAGTATATGTACAGAGGTGTAAAAATTTAACTGCATTACTAATTAGTTTAATTATTTTTCAATTAATTTATTTGAAAATACCGGATGAGGAAATATTGCGATTGATAAACATTTTAGTTGGCTTCATCTACGTGAATAAATGGTATTTGTAATACAGCGGCGTTGACATGGGTAAATTAAGATGGATAATTAAGTGTGATATTGACATCCCTTTATATTTAATTGATCCACTCAATATACCTATTCATGTGAACGCTATCTCAATACTGCTTTATTTTTATTAAATTTTCAGCATAGCTTTAAAAAGTTACTAAAAAGCCTGTCTTTCTAATTAGGTAGGTATATTTCCTAGAAAATTACTCAACTAAACTAAAAATTCTGATACTCGCAATTATATTACAATATAATTCTAGTAATTCGCTTTTCACTAGATTTTGAAATACATATACATTATATAAAAAATTAACTCTACATAATTACGCAATAGCTATTAATAATAGAAAATTAATTTTGTCTGAATTTTTATTCCATATAATTATAAAAAAAGAAGCTAATCGTTTTGTAAAAAGCATTGTGATGTACCTACCTACATACATACATATATATGTTTCTTAGTTTCCCAGCATTATGTGATGTTTCGCCATAATATTATTTTGAGTATATCTAGGAAATAATTTCTAATCGACCTTGAAGGATATCGAAATTTATTTGCCATTTTACTTAACCTTCGACTTTCGCTATAGATGTTTCCAATACTCCTGCAATTGAAAAAAAAATTGAGGAAAAGTACCCAGCTATCTTAAAAACAGTCGAGCGCGTAAACTGCCGGGAATATATCCAATATTCATAAACGCCCACTGTCAATGCCACACACGAAACATATTGAAGGTACTTCACACTCCCTGCTAAAATCAATAAACGCCAAAAGAAGCAGAAATATCCCAAAAGCCATTAAGGACCATATAGCTCTTGGCAGGGTATAGCTGGAAATTTTCTGCAAATTTGTCATTTTACTTCGGGGGTATGGCGAGCAGTCAGCCGTGCCTATTTTTCGCAAATTACAAACCTCCCCTATGTTTTACTCAGCACGGGGCCCCCCTGAAGATGTTAGAATTTCAATAGTCCAAATGATTGGTGAGACATTCTGGCTACGAGAGGGTAAAATGTTTCCCGTGGTGGAGCCGCTGCCCTCCAACCCCGCCGGGCTCCGCACTAGACACAATTTGATTTTGTCCTTTCTGGGGCGCAAACATAACCACCAAATCCCCCAATATTTCCTCCCCAATGCAGAGGAAGCAAGTATCCTTTTTGGTGACAAACCTAAGGATCAATAAATCACAGGCCGACAATCAAATTCTGGTACTTAAGTAGGCGGTGAAAGTGCTTTGTTGATTGATGGCGGCAAAGTTTTGACATCACATAAAAGAGGCCATAATCCCGGATTTCTTGTCGACGATCCCGAAGCTAGGCTCCTTGGATTCAGGACACAGCTGCCTCAACAGTTTTATGAAGTTGAAGGAAAAGGTCGTGTTGATCACTGTTCACAATGCTAACATACGACTGTAAGGGCACTATGCCAAACTTTTACATATAGGCAACAACTGCTTGCGCACATTCCCCCGACAGTGCGCCCAAAACGACAGATTTGTATATCATCTACATTTAGGGGCTGGATGTGATTATAACCTCGGCATTCCTCCGAGTTTGAGACATCAACATTTTGGCCAAACATGTCGCCATTCCTTATTGGCCTGTTTGCTATCTTAGTGCAAGGTGGCGCGCAAATGGGGTCAGATAAATCTTATCTAATGCGGTCAATTGGCAGGATAAAGTTTCAATTACTTCAATTCCTCTCATGACTCTATGGGTTTGTGTATCTTACCAAATACCAAATATTAGGAGTGGAAACCTTCAAACTTCAGTTTTGCGCCTGTAGTAGGTGGGAATTCTCAGAAATCTGCAGACAAGGAGTTTGCGAAAATACGAAGCAAATCGATTCTTTCAAGGTGAGCCGTGGAGTGGGTGAGCAATGAAGCATAAGACATCTACATAATCGGTTGGTGTTATTTTTTGTTGACTCAAAACGGGGTTTAAATTGAGCTTTAGATAATCTTTCTTTGTAATGGTATTTGTGCTTCCTTTTTCAGACCTACTATAAATTATCTTCGGGAAACTCATAGTTTTTTAGATTACATTAATTTATTTAACTAGAAATATTCTGATCCCCAGAGAATTGAAATAAAGCCATCAGTGTAAAAAAATATTTTGTAGAGTTTCTTGTAAACTATATGGAACCACTAAAGCGCACGAAACTTCAAAATACGTCCATTATAGCATCATTATTTTTCTTTATTTATTTATCACTGGGAAAAAATTGGTAGAATTCTCCTAACATATTCAACTCATACTCTGGAATCTTTGACTTTTCCCGATTTTTTGCCAATTTCCAAGAAAATTAACACTAATACATTTGAAATTACTCCAAAAGTACTTAACTCATAACTTGAAAAAGAAAAATCTGCGAAACTAGCATAGTAACAACCCACAGTCTGCCCAATGAACCTTAAATACTAGAGTCTGCATGTGACACATTTTACAAATTGCCACCATAAAAGAAATGGCATTTTGCCGTGCTCAATGCATTTAGCAGTTTTAAATCGAAAAAGTGCCATTTACCCTTTGTAAGTTATTTATGTAGACTTTCGCGAAAGACGATGCTGAATTAATTTCCTTCGTCACGGCAAGAGTTTTCCAATGGTGTTGTACTAAATGGAGTTTTCGAGTAATTCTTCCAGCTATGAAAATTTTTGAACCATTTAAAGTCTAGGATATTTTATTCATATTTCCAACTATGCATTTATAAATGTATATTAAAACAAGTACTAAATTATAAAATATAACCGGCTGTTTTATAAAGAATGAATACGACAAATAACGTAAATTTTTCATATTACGTTTTTATATGTTATTAACATTACTTCAAAAATAATGATTTTACCAATTTATACAAGAAACAAATTACTTAATTCCAGATATCCAATTATGTATTTTCTAATGAATTTTGATTCTAGAACTGTCACAACTTACTGAATAAATAATGTATGTATGTGCGTATGTATGTACATATATATATATATACAGTAGGTTAACATCGGAATTATCGAGTTATTAAATATCATCAATCTAATGCTCTAATAAAATATGAATAAGAGAAAGTAATTTGTTAACGAGGATAGTCCGTTCATTAGGCATATTATTTGATTTCGATTAGTAGAAAATGATAGCTGGAATTGGGGCCAAGTTTAAAAGAACTTTCAATTCATTTATCGATTATTGTAATTTAGCATGCGAGCCATATGTTTCCTCGCGCTGTTAATTACACGCCACAGAGCAACTTTTCTCATATCCTAGTCTACGGCATTCCTAAAGCAATCCTACCGTAATTAGTGAAACCTGAGTCGTGTCAAACATCTCAACTTAAAATGAGAAATTTTCGGGATCTATCACATTTGGGTCATTAAATAAAAATTGAACTTTGCCTTCGTACCTCAAACAACTCGTGCCAATACATATGATAAATTTACCAGGTGAAACTTTTACGCTTGTGGTGCTTGAGTTGTAATCGAGGACAATTTTAATTAAACGAATTTCGTGTTGCAGTCACATAAAAGCATCTATCTGAAATTATACCATATAAGTAAGTTTTTTATCTATTCAGGTTAATGAAAATTTTGTTTAAGTAACTTTCTTATTATTTTATTTTAATATAAATAAGATATGTAATAGAAATTTGGCGAACAATGGTACAAAAACGTCACGACATCTCTTGTCATGGAGATAATGGTATTTTGAAATCACATAGGAAAGTGATCTCATTTATGAACAAAAGGCATGAATTGGTAAGGGCTCAGACAGGAATTATACGAAAATCAACAATTTCTTTAAGTGCCGTTGCCATTTGCTACTTTTGTAATGGAAAAGAAAAGCATGTTACAAGCCCTCAAAGGTGTTGGTAATCCGGACTTAACTTTGAATAGTACTTATTCCTATTTACAATGTATTGAAGTCGCATTGAGTAAAATTGAAATTGCCTCTTAAGTAGACTTGTGATGTCTGATTCCCTTAATTCGAATTCAATTCAATGCAAATTTGTTTGTATTTTCTCATTTTTTAACATTGATAGAATTACAAAAACAATATATAAATGTATTAATATGTATGTATATATAGAGTTTATTTATAGTGATCATATCAACACCCTATACGCAAAATCAGATCGTCCGCGAACGTGGTTAACTATTTTCGTAAGTCAGTTTAAAATAAATATTTCATTTATTTCATTCTGTAGCATGTTAATAAACAAAATCAACATTGTGAAAAACTCAAAAGTAAAACAACTTTTCAGATACTTGACGATTTTTCATATATACCAATTTTTTAATTTCTTATATTGTGAAAAAATATTATATAGGTAGGTACATATAACCGAAAACATCTGTTCGATATATGATAGGTATCCGACTTCGTTTTAATCAAGGTATTAAGAGATCCCAATAAATTTATGTAAATATTCGTTACCATTGATGAAACCAAAAATGCATTATAGTTTTAATTTTTCTCTTTGGCCGGATCAAGATTTATGTGTTTGGTTTTTGTACGAAGTAATCGTAATTTTCTTTTCAAAATTAAAAGAGCATGCCTATATTTCACTAACGAAAAGGATAATATACCTTGATGGTTTTAGAGGATGGACGTCTGGCACGACTTAATAAGTTTTTATATCTGTTTTCGTTATAATAAAATATGCCAGCATTACGTAGAAATTTGGACCATATAGACGAAAATAATATGTACAAAAAAGTGCCTTTAATTTAGTTGCAAGGTCGACTTTATTTTACAATCAAATAACGTCTTTTTTTTTAAAGCGTTACTATCCTCACAGCAAAGTTTAAACAGGTTACCATTTTTTGATTTTTAATAATAATCCAATAATGTAATGTAATATTTTTTATTGAAGCCCTAATATAAAAGTTGTTCTTTTGGATAAGTATAATATTTAATTTCGAAAAGAAAGCCGGTTCGGTTTTTAAGCTTGCTTATTTTAAGTGATCACCATTTTCAAAAATACTAGCTCTACTGAGAAGGTCGGTAACAACAAGACTTATCTTTTGTTGAATATGAAAAAATTTAATTGAGGCTTTTATTTAGTGTCCAAAAATTAATTCGGAAGTTAGCCTGATTAGGTATACTAAGAAAATGGTTTTTAGATAACAATGGAAAATTATAGTATGTATATATAAAATTTAAGCTTCGCGATTAAAAACTCTGGTTTCAAATTAGTTCCTTTTTTTAACCTACATAAAATTGGGTAGGAGGAAAGTGTCCTTTTTAATAGGCGGCAATTTCCAGGACATCTGCAGACACTTTTATACTGTATAAAATATGCAGCTCAAATTTGGAAAGTTTAGGAGCTATATTTAGTCGCTTAATAAAAGACTAATCCACTATTCATTAAGTTCTTTGGAGGTAAATTAATTATGGCCGCGCTTGACTCTAGTCTTTGAATAGCTCTGAAAATTCAATATTTCAAGAAACCAGCCAGTGACTGTAGGTTCCATTTATGTTTTTATCCGTGTACCCGCAGTTCCCTTATTATCCATCCTTATAATTTTTAATGTCATCTTAAATTCAGCGAAACTGCCATGGCCAGGAGGAAAACGACTGAAGAATCAGCGCACGAAGCAAGGTGCTGCAGCAATCGTCTTGTTTGCTCAAAGTAGGCCCTCAGCACATTTTCTGAAATATTTAATTTCCCGGGAAAAGCGCTAACGTCGTTATTCCCTGCGCCAGGTCCCGCCGGAATTACCTTCTTACCTGGTTCCGGGCTCGTGCGATAATCAAATAGACCACAATTAACTTAATTAAGCATTTTCCTTTAAACAAATGATAAATGCAGACGCGGGCGAAGACGCAGGCCGAAGAAAGTGCGGGTGACAGCATCTTGAATCTCACCAGACTCCGGATATATCGTGGGGTCCAGGCGGAGGCTGGAGGCGGGAGCGGTCGTAAATCTCGGCCGAAACGAGGAGCGCTCCTAGCCACATTAGAATTTCATAAACCGAGCTGGCTCTCGTTTCAGCCGGAGTCCTGAAGGAATCGCCACGCCAAGGATAATAAATACAATTTTATTGAAGCTGCCTTATCGACCATTTGCGGGGCTGCCCGACGGAGAATTTCTCGCTATTAGGCGGTGTCATTTCTTTCTAATTGACTCACTCCATCCACCTGATCCAGCTGCGGTTCGAATAAATTTCGGGGCCAAATTGGGGACTCGTAATTAGGCGAACAAACGAAATCTGCTCCTGCCAAATTTCCTCCTAATGCATTAACGGCTGGCGCTGAATTATATCAAAAAGGCGATTAAAACTATGGGGAGCATTTAATAAAGAGTGGCTGTGATTAGCCGCCGGATTAGTCTTTTTAAAATAGACTGGAATAAAAGAACTGTGGAAAGCAGGAATGAGAAAATTGTCAGAGCGCCTTATACCGCTTGATTAAAATAGAAAAGTCTTTCACAGATTCTTTTTATTGATATAAAAGTCGCTTTGATCTATGGTAATTTAAACAACCAATGAATTATGTAGACTTTTTGTGAAGTCTTGTTGCAGAGCAACGTTTTTATAAAATAATAATTTATAAGAAGTTAAATTGTAATTGCTAATTTGCATATATAGGATGTTTCGTAACTAAGCATTCCAATTTCGATTCTTTGAAGTATTGCGATTACCGTTTGTGAGAAGACCTAAAATCGCAATCGAAAATTTAATGAAATTAATTATAGGGGTGTATGAAAATTATTACAGAATTTTTAATTGACAGCGGTGTATAAAAATACGGATAGTTTTTGGAAGTTAATAACTTCACTTGAATTCTGCTGTTAAATAAAAAGTTGATGGTTGTTAATATGAACATATTTTTCATTAAAGATTCAAGTGTTGCAAAAACTCATTCTACGAGTACAAAGGCCTTTCAAACAATTATACCTACATTACTACATAGGTATAGATTTTATATATACGTAAAACTGTCTTCACTTTCGATAAAAATTACCCAGTTTCTTACCAGTAATAATATACTGCTCTATTATTATTGTCCATTATTTAAACTTATTGGCTACTTGCAGTTGAACTAAGTTTAAGATTTTTCATCAAAATGTGCTGTACAATTTATATTGGGATTGAATATAATGATTTCCGCGGCAATAATTACCAAATTAATAATGGTTGTTTTTTTATAAAAGAATTTCTGTAATTTCCGCTTGATGGACATTTTTTAAGATTATTGTGGTACTCAGACGAAGAATAATTTGCGAATTCCCTGCATAACCTTCTCCAAAAACAATAAGAAAAAAAAAAACATTATGGCGTGACTAAAACAGGAACATGACCCACAAAATGTGCGAATACGACCCGGAGTCATGCTGTAAAACTTGAAAAATGCTCAAAATTACAACCACAACGTCGCCAAACAAATCAAAGTCGACAATAATTTCTGGGAATTTTGACAAACACGAGGATGGATCGACTCGAATGCTTTGAAATGGATATGAGTCTCCCGGCGGCGGGCGTTCCGAAGTGATTGTGACAAATGGTTGGAGTTGCTCCGGGAAGCAAATCCTTTAACTATTCCAGAACGATGGGAAATGGAGCGAGGCACGCAGGCCTCGTCGTCCACAAACAAATCAAAAGATTAAAGACAACAAATGTGGAATGTACGAATCGCTTTATTTACTCAATTTGAAAGGGGGTCCGCAGGATGAGAAAACTAACAAAGGGCTTTTGCGGCTTTCCTGAATTTAATTCGTTCTTTTTCCTGAAAGAAACTTCTTAAGCCTTTCGGAAAGTTTTAATGCTGCGCTTTATCCGGAAATTTGTTTCATACTTGTTAATACTTTTTGGTTGCTTTTTGGACAGGGAAAAAATCATCTAAGGTTTTTGCCTTAAAAGTTTTCGTAAGCCATTTCTGTGGCCCTTTTAAAGCGATTTTCTGCCTGAAAGGATAACAGGAGGAGGATTTATTTTAAAAACATCTTTCACACTAAAATGTCTCATAAAATGACCGAAAAATCGAAGCAAAGTCATAGCTTGCGAAAAAATTTTAAGAATTCGGGTCAGAAATTGTGTTTCATTTCATCATGGAAAGACCGCTTCAACCTTAAATACCAAAAATCTGGGTTATAGAAGATATAAGGGATTTTATGTGATGTCTTCTAATAACTACGAAATGAAAATGCCAATCAATTTAGTAGTTCAAAAGAATTTAATAAGATCGAACTTCGTGTATAGGGGAGATGTAGGTAATGGGGATCACTTAAGCAAGAATTGAAATAAAATAAAATCTATTAATCAATTATTTATTGTTATGTTCTTATAATAAACTTTACTTATTTAACTTTTAATTGAAATCAACTTTAATCACTTTGGTTCATACATTTTGGCATAATATAAATAATAAAAAAAAATAGCTTTGATCACCATTGTCGACATTGGTTGGCAATGGTAATCAGCATGTGGACAATGGTGATCAACACATGTCGCATACAAAAAATACACTGCTACATCAAGGTTGCACAATGTATGCCCATGCAGGCAATTGGAGCCACGACATTTGTTGTGACTCTAATTGCCTACATAGGCGAAAATGAGAAAAAACTAATCCTGACGAGAAAGTTTATAATATATTATTAATCTGAGTTTTGATTATCAGTTTAACACGTCACGATTACTACATATCACAAGTATAGAAATAAAAGTTTAGTAATTCAAAACATACCTTCGGTTTTATCAACTCGTAAAATTAGATCAAAATGGCGAGAAATCTTTCCACGTTCGTTGTTCTCCAGCGCGTCGCGCGAACTGAGTGAGTGACTGCCGGTGCACGGGAATGGCGTGTAGCTAACGTATTGTTACATTTGTAACATTGAGTTGCGTTCGGTTCTTGTTATTTTAAGGTGATCACCATTGCCAACTGACTCTGATTGCCTACATCTCCCCTACGTCTAATCAAATCGCCAGGAAAAAATACCTCATCATACATGTAGTGAACTTTTGGGATCCTAAGAATTCGTAAGGGGACGTAGGTACCTACCTATACACACTACTATAGTTCCAATACGTAATAAAATAATTCGATTTTTAATAATATTCTCAATTTGATCTGCTATTTATTTTATAGTAATAGTAATAATAATAGTAATAGTATAATCCTTTTTTCTACAAAGCGAGGAGCACTAACTTTGTAAATCGTTCATTTAGGTTTCGAGATGTCAGAAATGTCCCTTACAAAGTATAAACCTCAAAGCAATTCTTATACTTCTGATGCAAAGCTCAACTTTTCATAATCCTTAATATAGCAAATTGAGCATAGCTCTCGTGCAGCTGCCATCAAAGGGCATTTCAAATAGTACAAAATGCCGTAAACGGAGATAACTGCAATATCCTTTTAAGGTCCTTTCTTATTTTACTTGGCCATGTGTTCGGCTATTTGCTTTCATTATCTACTAAAATGCATCTTGGGATTCTCGTCAGGCTGTGGAAGCTTCCAGATGAACCCTAAGAGCTCTGCTCGTCACACAAACATGAAGTATCCTTGACCCATGTCATATCCAGCGAAAATGGCTAAACCTATACACTGTGAGGTTTTTAGTTTATGACGTTAAAGAAAAATTGTGAATTAATGCAATACCCACCAAAGTGAGTATGAACAGAGGCGATTAGTACGCCATGTAGTTTGTGATAAAGGAGCATGACTAGCGGATTTTCGCTTTTCTTACACCTTCCGCTCCTAAACGAAAGTTCAAAAGGCTTTCTACAAGACGATAATCGCCGACCTATTTGCATACGGTGTCATGCATTGAATATTCTGCTACCAGACCACTTCATTGCATTCACCTTGAAACGAGGATCAAAACGGGCTCTTCAAAGGAGTCAATAGCACCAGGAGTCCTACAAAACGATGCATAATTCCCTTCCCGGAGAGGCCATGGCACTAGTCGGAGAAAAGATTGTGAATCAGGGCCGCTTCCTTAGCATAAAGTAATATTCATGAGATTTCAAATTCGCATGATCCCTTGGGGTTACACGTACGTAAACAGCATTCATCTAAAAAGCGGGATGGCGTCTTATATTTACGGGAGGTACGGCCATCGCCACGCATTCACGACGTCGATGTCGGCCTTCGAAAGGTCCTTCCCCCTCTTCGAGTTGGCAGGACCCGACCTAGGGGCGGTGCAGGGTTCGAAGGGACCCACTAACAAATCGGAAGTGATGGCGGTTGTAGCGCAAAATGAACAAGCTTTTTGCATTGTTGTGCCGCGCCATATCGAGATATTCTGGCATCTCATTACAAAAGTTGTATTTATCTTAATAAATTCGGAAATATGTGGGGTTAATTTACAGCGCTCCTGATAAAGTAAGATTTACGCCCTATTTGCATAACAAAGCGTATACTCTTCGGAGGGCTAGAATTTTTTTATGAGTTCTATTGAAGGCGTGAGAATGCGAAAATGAGCTCTGAAGGCACGCCCCATAATAAAAAATTGTGCGGCAATAATTTTCACATTTTTGACGCTTTCAGTTCAGTAGCACACTGGGCGAAGAAGTAGCTGGAAATTTTCTTCTCGGCTGCGATGCTGCACAAGTTGGGATAGCCCAAAAGCATAAAAGCATTGAATAATGGCATGATTCGAGCCTTGACTTATACAAGCTAGAAAAATCATGACGTAACGAAAATTCAACGCAGAAAATGAATATAATAAAGTTTCTGTCAACAACTATTTTACATTTTCATTTGAGCAGCTAGTGTTTATCATTACATATGTATTTATACATACTACAATGGCTGCATAACATAAAATAGTTTTTAAATTTACTTTCGTAATACACTTTTTACGTTTACGCTGTTTTATATATAACAACTAACTAAGTTAAGAAAGTATCGAACTCTATTCTTCAGGCAATTCTATGTATTTTGCAATTTTAGCTGTTATACTCGTACAATACATTTTCGGAGATAGGTTTTCGATGATAATATAAGAATAAAGAAAAGCCATTATAATTAATGGAAATTTTGGATGTGCTTGATAAATTATATTCATTTGACTGCTACTACTAAATTTTTGTTGTCAAAATAATCGAAAACGCGCATTCATTTTATTAATATCGAAATATTAAACATCTTACACAATTTGTATTTTGATGTGAACAGTTGACATTCTTCAATTTTATGCGAACAAGTCAAATTCAAATCCTCTTAGAGGATTAGAGAAACATTTCATGAAAAGTGAAACGCAAAAGACATCGCAAACTTGGTAGAAAGTAAAATTACAATATGTGTAGATACAATGTATATATACTGTATCAAAATTTAGAAAACATGCGTGTATGTAGGGAAGTGGTTTTTCGCGCAATGGAGCGATGATTGTTTTATTCCAACCAACCAAGATAAATCAAGAAAATGGGTGCTACAATTGCGGATCATATCATACATTAGAGAAAGTATTTCTCCTTAGAAATTTCCACATGATTATTTAAGTTTTATGGAAAATACGACAATTTTCGTGACGACTGTCCTTGTCCTCTCGCGAAGGCCAATTTTGCAAATTGGGACTTTAGCTATATAAAAAAGAGTATATACGCTTATTTTGACGAGTAGGTCACTGGGCAATTTTATAAATTGACAGCGAGTCCACTCTCGCGGAAGCTCGTAAATTAGAAAATTGAGAAGGAAAGAAATCATTTTCTGAGTCTTGTGTGCGGCGTACATTAGCCTTGTATATAAGGACACTCGTTTGCCATTAAGCTGACACTAATTCCGAAAGTGCTCCGTTGGCTGTGTGCGCTGCGGCGCTGTCTTTTCTACTTTCGGAGGAGTCGACCGGTTCAGATTCTGATACACCCGGTTGATGAGTATGCAAACATATCTCGTTTGACTTTATCAATTTGTACCCGGGGAATCGGGGCAGAACGCCCGCCCCCGTCGCCGGGCTGGAGGGCATCTGTCGCCAAGAAGATCGTAACATTTTTACGACCTTCGTAACTTAATCCCTCAAAGCGGATCAAAGGACGCAAGGGCGTCCGTTGAAACTCCCGGCGTTCATTTCATGAATTTTTCTGTTTATCGTGAAACTTTTCTGTTGTTCTTGACGTACCTCTTCCTCAGCAAATGATCAACCGGAGGCTAATTCCGCTCTGAAATTTTATCCTCTTCGACGTTAGCGTTTAAGCCGTTTCATTTTCTTCGCTTTTTGCGCTTAGTCTGAGACATTTTATCCTTATCCAGCTTGGAAAGAATCCCCGAGGTGCCCAGTGCATCGCAGGGGGTCTCCATTTCAAGTAAAGAACACTTCTGAGAATTTAATTTACTTCGACTAACTGGAGCTCAATTTTAGTGGCATATTGAGCTTCTCATATATATTTTGTGTCTTTTCCTTTTTTTTACTCTTCGAAACCGTAAGAAAACATTTATTTTTTATACGTTAAAAATAGCTCTGTGGGAGTCTGCGGATATTTCAAAAGTACTTAAGCTCTTCGTGAAAGAGATATTGATTGCTTGATGGAAGCGCAAGTTTCGCTGCACCCTCTATTTTCCTGGAGCGATAGGAAAGCTTCAATTTGATATTTTTTGAGGATTTATGTTTTCACTTCTTCGGGAATGTTATTTTCCGGCAGCAGAAGAGGTGCTGAAGTGTAATTTTACTTCAAATAAGTAATTTTGCAGTAGCTATGAAATGCGATTTTCAGTTTTCAATGGGAACTTTAAGATTTCTTGAAGTAAACATAAATGAGAACGAACGAAGGTTGTACAAGTTTTAAATAAAGTTTGGCCGCATTAATGCCAAGATGCTTCGTAGCACTAATGTAATCAGTTTTAATTTTGCGAAAATTTAACTCGCAGAATGTTGTCCTTTTGTTTTGCTACTTTAGTGTCTAACTTCTGGTGTAATATCTCCAAAGTGGTAGTTTGAATACATGTGCTATTCCTTCTCTTTTCTGGAGAAACTTCTCTATACAAATAAATTTGACTCAAATCCCCGGACTTTGAAACTTTGCTACTTACCACAGATGAGGTGTTTTCTTATTATATAGGTTATATAAGTAAAGGTTAATTTATTGTAGGATTTTCGCAACTTTACAACAGGTATAATTAAAATAATGTTGTGTTCAGAGTAAAATAAAGATTGTGATTTGGGCCAAAATTCAATTTTAATTGTCTGGTTAGGACCCATTTTGAAAGTTATAAATAAATTTGATTAGGTTTGCGATATTTAATTTTTTAATTATAATGTCGTAACTTTGAACCGGTTTATAGGTAAATAGGTACAACACATATCTTTTACGAAAAACCATGATTTTACAGAAATGAGAAACTGTGACCGAAAAATCCGGTTGGTAACCAATTAATTCCTTAAATTAAATAATTGCCACATTCATCATGCACTATAAAGTATCATAGGAAGTGACATAAATATTAACTTTTGTGGAAACGTTATTTCACGATTATGTTGTGGAACTAATTACGAGATCTGCATATGATTGCATCACTTTCGAACAACATGCAGTGTTTCACTTACCTCTATTACAATTGCCATATGAAGTTCACGTGGGGAGTTTGAGGAGCGGAAAATGCATCATACCTGGGAATATTCACATTTATGGAATTTTCGTATTTACTAATGAAAAACTCTCCCAGTTGTGGGACGATACTTTTTGTTTTAGGGATGAACCTTGCTGTTTACTCTGATTTTAATTCTACTTCCGCATTTTACGAGTATATTTCCTGAAATGAGTATTTCATAGTTTTCCAGTGCTCATTATACAAGTAAAACAACATTTTAATGCTCATGGAAGTTTTAGTTTAATTAAAACTCCCGGATGAAAATATAGAGAGATTTTTGATCTCGAGGCCATGGAGAATGCATTAATACAAACAATCTTCATATAATTTGCATTCCTCTTTCCTTGAATATGTTTTAAAACATTTTTTGTTATATTTCCATATTAGAGCACCTAAAAACTTTTAAAAATGTTAGTTACTAAGTAAGCATTTTATTTTGTTGTCCAAGTGTATACCGAGTTTATTTAATTAATATAATTGATATATTCTCATTTGAAATCAAGGATCAATTAAATTTCACTATGCGGTCTCTCTTCCTTTTACATGCTGCTATTCCCCGAATTTTTGAGTAGGTATCATAATTTCTTTTTGTAGTAAATTGAAAAATGTCAGCATTTTAGTTCTATCTTTGATACGAATTTGAAGCCCTGCGTGAATTTATTTTGTTCAGAAATTACTTACATAATTCTTAATTAATTCTCTGTACTGTGGGTATTTTGTCGTCCTTGGCTTTTGATATTTACATGGAGCGGCCAAAAAAGGATTCCTTATTAATGAGATGCAAAATTTCATGAAAATCGGTCCATTTGTTTTTGATTAATCAATGTACATAATTAAAACGCTATACGAATCAAGATGTGAATCTTACTCTGTTATACCATCAACAGTTTTCGCACGGTTGACTTTTGTCAAGTTGGCGAAATTGAACTGGCCGAGTTTCGGTTTTCAGTTTCAAGGATATTACGAGGTAATAGACTCTCAAATCAAATTAAATCATTTATGTATAGGTTTTTCTTTCGTTTGATATTTCATTATTATTTTGGTTAGGCTATATTACGTATACCCTTTTCTATCCCGAAATTTTTCGTATACCTACTCTCTAAAAATCGATTTAAACCGAAATCGGCTGCCATAGGAACAACTATGAAAATATGAAATTTCACTCTTTTTGTTTTCATTATGATTTTAAAAATCTGTAATATAGGTACACTCGCGAGTAGGTACCTACCCAAATAGACACAGATAACATTAATACAAAAATACTTAATCAATTTGGATGACAATGGTGGCATCAAATTACAGCTAAAGTTTCAGGCTTTCACTATTATTACTATCGGTATATCGTTGTTTGAAAACAGTTAAAAAAAAATAAAAACCTATTTGAGTGCGTGTTGACACGTTGAATTGCTTGCGAGTATATTTTCGTAGCTTTACATGCAGTCTTTTGGGTCGGAAGATAGTCAAAGAAGCTACACAGCAAAATAATGATATTTAGAACCCTCTTTGAGTCCAAGCTCGTTTGATTTATTCTAATAAATACTCCTGTCGTTAGTGGTTTCTATATGGTTTGATGATGAAACTGGTTATTGGAATTCTTTGGAAAATTATATCGAATACCTATACCTAATCCCTTAACTCTTTCCATATTCGATTTAAGTCAATTTTTGAGTTCAAACAGGAGTTTAAAATATTTTATTGAAACATAGGTACTCGTATTTGAAAAGAATAATGGAAACAAATTATTATAAGAAATAAAATATTTTATGTTCATTTTTCCAAGGCTTTTTTGTTATTATTATCTTATTTTTCATGAGTTTGATTGTGTTGCAAATTTTGGCAAATATTATGTATAAATTATTTAGAACACCAATTTGTGCAATTCAAATGAGCAATCCTTTTAAGTATGCAAACGCAGAATTGTAAATTTGGCTTTGATGCTTAATAAAACGAATAGAGCTAACAATTTGAGCTCCTGTTGAGCAAAATTTATTCGCATAACAACGAAACAATGGACAAGGACATAAGGCAGGCACGCCATGGGGTTAATGAAATTCAGCCGAGCGAATGGCAATTTTTTAACGGCCGTAGCTCTCTAACGTCAAGTTGGTAATGTTCCTAAGACGAATGGCTACGACAAGACCTTCTATTGTTATTCAGATCACAAGTGGCAAATTTAATTTTGTTTATATTCGTCACGTGCTCCAGAGGGAGGGTAATTAATTTCCTGGGAATCGCGTGGCCCTCGGAGGATCCTTCGAGAGACGTTGGCGGCATTTAATGGCAATCATCAGCCATATGCGTTAAAGCGAATCAAATTCCCCAATCGCATTAACAATAAATCTCCCAGCTAGGGAGCCCACCTTCGTTAAACTCATCCCGGGAACTACTTGTAATTCCAGGCTGAACTAGCCGTCTTCCAAGGGTCCTCTATTGACTGCGTGGGACTAACTAAACCGTCCTTTTTCTAGCAAGAAGCTCGAGGAATTCCAGTTTGGTGGCAATATTTCTTGCGAAGACGATCCACAGCTCGACTAGTTCCACCCTAAAGACTGCTGCTAGTCTTCGTGATGGAATTTCGACATTGGCAGATGATTTGCAATGCAAAAACGGCGAACACTCGCAGAATCCTGATTATGCAGAAAGCATCGATGTCGCTCGACAATTTCCCTCTTACAGATGGAGCCACCGATACGGAGGCCCCAGAAGATGACTCAGTTCTGGACGGAAGTTGTCTTTCGTATTTTTTTTTTTTGCCTTTTCTGATTGTCAGGAGCAGATGTGGGCCACACTGGCTGGAAGAATTTATTTTCGGCGAATGTTCGTCAACGTCCAATTTTTTTACTTTCAGTGCTGTAACTGCCAGCCGTCCGAGGGTGCAACTCCTACTACTATACTACTACTATATATAGCGTCTACGTTGACAATGAAGTTTGCTTGCTGTGACCTACTGTGCCGAAATTCCATTTGTCTTCGTCGGCAATTGATTAATCGGACGATAGGAGAAATTTGTCGAAGGCTTTTATTTGTTACAAACGGCCGACCCTTGTCACTTTCCAATTATTCTTCCTGCTTCTCGGAGCAAAAAACGTATGGTTCAGTTCCCAATTCAAGTCCAATCGTCCAAAAATCGAATCAGGACCAATCAAAGGCGAAACGCAATTCCCAAACTCTCCTTATTCATAATTTGAATGAAAAAGCAATTTTTTTCAGAGCTTTCCTCAATTAGATTTTAATAGCCGTGATGAGTCGAATTCTTGGCACTAAACGAATTTCTGTGAACCATTGTCGATCCAATGGCAGATAATAGTTCCTGAGAGTGGCCTGAAGGCAATGGCATTCTCACTGAATTTTTAAGCTATTCAATAACATTTTTGAATGGAACTTAATACTCTTTAATAAGTTGATGCATGTGGCCGTATTCCAGTTGAAATACCTCTTTAAAATCACAATGTAGGTGGGCATGAATATTACATAAATTAAAAATATTATCCGAATCCCCTGACGAAATGGAATAATTATACCATATTCATTAAAAAAATTTGTATGTTATTAATTCATTCCATTATTCGTTATCCGATTATATAACATTTTGTTGGACTTTGTTCAATTCAAATTTTCAGGAAGGAAGTGCTTTTTGACTTGAATGTTGAAAATGTAGAAAGCTCATTAACATTTTACGTAAATATTACTAATTACATATATTATTAAAAATAATAAAAGTAAATTATTGTGTCACGGCGGAAATGCATCCATTTTGTTTAAAACTTCAATAAATTTTATTTTTTTTCATCACTTGGGGGAAGCAGTATTTACCATTAAGTTTTTTTCTTATATCTTAAAGGAAAATATCGTATATGTTACAAGAAATTCAATCTTACTATTAACGTAAAACGTAAGCCATCTAATTAAAAATTGTACTCGGAATGTGTTTTTGAGAACCATATTCAGTCTAATTTTAAAGGTCCAATTGAAGTTCCAGATTATGTACCTAATACCAAGCCCGTTACCAAAACTCTTCGAACGCTTCCAAACTTTGAAGTGACAAAATTCCTAGAATTGGTACGTTTATGTCAAAATGTTGGAACTGCAAATGTACTTAAACGTTCTCGTTCTCTCGTTTATTTAATTGTTAATTGGAAAATAACATTTAGAGCCTAAAAATACGATAACATTGCAATAATGAGCAATTTTAAGCAGACGATAAATAAATAAAAAAATAATGAATTCAAAAATGTATTCACCATTTTTTTTATTAGCAATTTTCAATCAACAGGCCAATTTGATAGACAAATTATAAAATTTAACCTTTATTTTCCCAATTTGAAAAGGATGAGAAATCACATTTCGTGTGATTTGTAAACAAATTAATTTCCTTTAAAAAAAGCAACCGGGTCAATAGGACTCCAAAGAAGTAGACCAAAACCAATCACCCTTCAAAAAAGGAGCCACTCAATAGTATTTGGCCTTGAATTTGATTTCCTATTTAGATAAAAGCATCGCAAACAATTTATGGTGCTAATAAAATAAAAAAGGTCAAGAGTTGTCCCAAATCACGAACTCTTTTCGAATTAATTTATGGGACACAATCTGGCAGGAACAAATTTCATTGGTTTCTTTCCCCATTGAATAAAATGGCAGTGGCCAGTGTAAACAAAGCAATCAATTAATCAAATCGGCCAGGTACGGTGGACCTTATCCCTCGAAAACATATCTTGCGTCCCTAACGACTCGGGGAGCAATTCGGCCTAAGCGCCCATAGTCTATTAATTTTGCTTTGATTGACCAGGGACCCCACTCAGGAGGTATTCATTAAGGAGGGTCGTAATTTATGAAGTAACAAAATTTAGTTCTTCTACTGAACCCCAGATGTAATGAACATTCGCCCGATAGTGAAATTAATTTGGCTAGGCAATCAGCCGGACCATCGTTTGTTGAGGCTCGTTTACCTTTTCGCCCAGGTACCACCGCAAATGGGTCCCAGCATAATTTTTCCATCCATTCGAAAGGTTCTAAATGGGCCGCTAGGATAGTGGCCTTGGTCAGACCTACTAACCCACCAAAAAGTACATTTGTTTTGAACTTTTCGATAAATATTCAGTTGCGGTGGCTGCAGCCTGCATAGCGCTGCTGTTCAGTTGCCGCAAATAAATTAGGGTAGTTTTCTCTGTTATTGGCGTCAAAAGGAATTTTGTTACGTTGTGGAAGGCATGTCCTTTAAGCTCTACCTCAAAGGGAATGACTCAAATACCTGCGAGTATTCAGTCTACTCCACTCACATGCGCCAGGTAGAAATTGTAGGCCAGAAATAGTTAGGCGTGTATCCAGAAATTCAATTTGGAGGAAGGGATCTCGCCTATCGTCCAATTTTCTTTTCCTTTATAACCATTGGGGATCACTTATGACAAAAGTTCTCACTTTGATGGGTCTGAAATTAAAATAATATTTCAGTTCATTTCATGGAGGCTCAAAACCCGTTGCGATCATGCACCCGGAGGTTTTAAAAAGTTAAGAAAATCTAAAAATTCTAGTAGATGATTAAATATAGATATTAGTAAAAAAATTGAGCAAACGACAGCACAATTACATAAATAAAGTTGTTATTTTTTAAGGTTATATGGGAACCCTTATATGTCGGCTTTAACGTAGTCGTTTTTTCCCCTCTCCCATTGCATTTAATTAACTTAACAATAACAAATAAATAAATCAATACAAAATAAAGTAACAATTGTTTCAAGTTCGGAAAAACAACTCTTTGGCTTTTCTGTGCTAGTAGAAGAAAATATTTTATGCTAGTACTAACTTGCACTATTAAATCAAAATATCGACAAACAAATTGGAAAAATTTTTTGTACTTACATAGTTTTGCCGAGCAGGTTACTATTTTATAAGGAACCACAATGTGTCCCAACATTTTTGTTTTTATTTATATAAATATAGGTATAATACCTATAATAAAATAAATTATTTTAATGAAACGTACACATCTTCCACATCTTTAAATTTTATAAATATTTTTAAATTGTGTTTGTAAATGTTTTTATTAAAAAAATTCACCAAATTTTCCTGCATAGGCAATAATGCAAAAGAAAATTTTACAGCGATACACTGTTTGAAGAGTTTAAATTTTTAACCAAAGAGATTTAGAAAATCAATTAAATGTATTAACGATAAAATTTCCTAACATATTGTAGTAGGTATACTTAGACATTTTTCTAAAAAGAACTCGGTTTACTACATACCTATACAAAAAGCGATTCTCAGATTTTGTTCAGTCTTTTAGAATTATGGTCCAATGAGTACCAAATATTTTATTTAGTTAGATGTATTGATTTTTAAATTCAATATTAAGCCTTTCCCAAAATTTTAAAAACTAGCAATAAAACGCCAATATTTTATTGTCGTTATAATTATAAAAAAAAAGCAATGCTTTCAACAAGGCCTATAAATAATTACATATATAGCTTCAGTGACAAATGAAATGGCTGATAATTAGCATCATCGAAAATAACAGACCGCGCTGAAAACTAACTCATATCGAGTGTCTGCGACAAAATCGCTGATCCCTTGAAAATGAGGCCTCGACATTTGGTTCCAATTTTTTGCCATTACAAAAATTTCACCGCAAAGTCGTGTTTTGCATAAATGTCGCATTTTTGCAGAGCGAAAAGTTTGTCAGGCAGATAATTGAATTATGCGGAGAACTATTGCGGTTAAGCGTCTGTCCCGGGGCATGCTTCGGGGAGGGGAAGGAGGAGGGGGTGGGATAGGGAAGGTGGTGGGAGGATAACCTCACATCGCTCCCGGCTAAAAGCATCGTCGCGGGGGCTTTATCCCGGTGCACGCTTGAGTGGCGCTCGAATTGAATTCCTTCAAATTTATTATAACGAATCGCAATCAGCGAACCGTGTCTTTGATCTCGCAGGGATTAGCCGACGAAAATCCTTTGCTGGGATTTGTGCACTATCTTTAACTGCTATTTTTAGCCCCATCTCGGTAGGTACCATTTTTTGCCTTAGTCTGAACCCGGGCTTTAAATGAAAGTATACGGACGAATTTTTCACATGCCTCAAAAATGGATAGGATTTTAGCTGATGCTCTTCTGGATGGAAATTGAACCAGGAATAAACTAAAAAGGTTCAAGGATGCGAATTGAACGAATAAAATTAAGCAAGTAGGTACTTCGAAACTATACCGACATCGTTAACATATTTATTGATAGAACGTTGAAGATTTCCTCGAGATTGCTATTTGGACTTTCAACAGGTTCTTGTAAAAGTTTTAATGCTATTAAGATTTCGGATGCGATGGGTCAAGGATTTTCGTACTTCGGTGAAGCAATCATGCTAAAATTCTCTAGGAGGGCAATTCAAATGATTTTATCAGATTAAGGAAACTTTCTGCTTGCGTAAGCGTATTTTATTACAGCAGATAAAAGGGAGGCATTAAACGGTTTAATCAGCCTAAGGAGATAAGACAAGTGGGGCCCTGACTTTAGCTTGATTTGCCCGGATGGCTGTCGGCATTTTTTACTTTATGTCGTCTAAATTATGAGTAGGTCCTTTGAAATGGTACCGTCTTTACATTTTTTGTGGCGCCTTTGACTTTTGCGAAATATCCGGATCATCATTAAACTCGTGCTACAGTTTTTACTTATTGAAATAGAACAGAGTTTAATTGTGCGTAAAAGATTTGGAACAGCGTTAACTAGAATTGCTCAGGTATATGCAAAAAACTGACTTAAATCTTTGACCTAAAAACGTTTTCTTTGATAGTTTCCCATGATAAATATTTGTCCTAAAATTTGTCAAGCATAACATAATTTAATGAATAGTCTTACACATATTTGAGCAATGTCACACACGTTCTATATATGTTGTGAATTATGTTAAACGGTATCTATTCAAGAAAGCTTCATTTAGTGATAAGCTGAATACTTGATTTGAATTCAACAAGGTAAAGCTCAGTCAATTAGGTGTAGCTGACTTAATATCAATTCAAGTTAATTCTGCCAAGACTAATGTAGTCTAAATAGATTGCCATAGTAATTTTGCACAATAAACAAAGATCTTAGTACGTATTTGGACATATTCTATAGAACGCGGACATTTAATCATATTCAAAACCCTCTTTGTTAATATATTGTAATTTAAAGTTTATTAACATAGTTTGAAATGTTTCAAAATCACAATCCAGACTGAATTGCTAAGATTTTAATAGTATCCCTTTTTTAAATATTTCAAGATTCAACTTAAACATCTAAATAAATATCTATTAAGAGATAATATGAAATCGTTATACTTATAAAAAATAACAACTTCTATTAGGTATATACATAAAACGTAACATACTTGAACCTATAATAATTTTTTGATTTTCTTTTATTTCAGGAGTACAAAACAAGTTTTTCTCTAATCAGCTATGGTGAGTTAATTTAAATACATATCTTATTTGTGTAATTAAAAGGGCAATCTTAAATAAAATAAGAATCTTTTTGTTTTCGTATATTAACCTACTTTCCTGGTGGGCAAATTAAGTCTGCTGTAATTAATGAGTTTTGTATGAGCGCTACGGAAATTGTTTTGCATTGTTTATGTTCGGAAAATCTTGTATTCAAGGTGCTACGTTTATTGCGGATGCGATCGCGGCTCCTTAACTGAGATATAAAAGTAATCTTCGAAGAATTCAACCTCAGCGGCGAGGAGTTGAGCAAACATTGCGAAATTTTCACCTGAACAGAGCAATGAATACCTCGGACGTCGCAATAAATATTCATATTAAAGAGCCGATAATTTAGGTAGGGCTTACCAACTTTCGGTATTAAATTAAAACTTTGTGGAAGGCCGAACAGCAATTTCCGGAAAAACATACTTTATGGGTCTTCTCGCGGCCAATTAGGTCGAGAGTTAGGAGTTGTTTAGAAATTCAAATACGTCACTGTAAATGAGGATTTATTTTAAAAATTTTGTGAAGCCAGGTAAGGTACCCTAATTTCTCCTCCAGCAACCTGGAATTCAACAAGTGCTGTTTGGCTACTGGGGCGAACAAGTTTCCTTCCAGTTAAAATATCAACTCCCTCAAGTAGATAATAACATTAGAACTCTGTTCGGAATTCAGAAGGAACTCATCCAGAAGGACCTTCTCAAGGTTATAACTTGCAGGATAGCATGTGACGGGTAGAAGATAACATTTGCATCCGGCTCCTGGCAGCTAAGATACGAGAACTATTTGATGCTGCTCAAGGATGAAAGTCAGTCACAATGTGACATATCTGTAAGCAAGTAGAAACTATACTATCAAGTTTCGCTCCCTTGCGGGTGGCACTCCTTATTTGTAATCTGCATTCAGTGACACGAGGTTTCTGCTGATACAAGATTAAGAAAATACAATTTTCCAACCTCCCAGGTAAGTTGCACCTTAATCAGGTGAATTTATGCAGTTGCAAATGTTGTTTATCAATTTAACTCACTAGAGTGACGTTATACAAAACGAAATTATGAGATAATTTTAAAAGTTGAATTAAGTGGCAAACTTCAAAGACGAACTCCATCCACCCATGGACAAATACTTTCGGTTATTAAATTGAGCTTCCTGTTCATATACTCCAATTTGACGAAATTGTAGCTGAAACAAAAAATTTCAAAGTGTCTAACAATTTGAATGTCTGGAAACTGTCTCTTGATTTTTGTCGTCGCCATTTTCAGAGGCAAGATTTTTCCGCTGTTGTGAGATTTACTGTCTGCACTTTAGACACGCATGAAAGCCTTGGAATTCACGCGCTCTGGCAAAGATGAACGAATGCTTGAAGAAAATAAGAGCTTAATTCTCAAAGAAAAACCAGTTGGTGTTTGGGGTTGATGTTTATTAAGGAGCATCTCTTTACACTTGAAAAACCGCAATGTTTGTGGACTTTGTTTTTATGTCACTCACAGTTCAGCGAAGATCAAACAATTTTGAGTTCCTTTGCTCACAAATTAAAGAAGTAGACAATTTTAAAATATTCATCTATTTGTTGTTACTGTGTTTGTAGTGTAAAATTTACGACTGGCTTGGTTTTAAATTTTTAACCAAAACAAACAGTTTATCTGTTTAAGGTTAATTTAAAGTAACTATGCATCAAATTTCTAAGTTATGCTGCCCACAAATTATGGTTAAATTGACTGAAAATATTAATAATATTAAATTAATTATTTAATAATACAATTTTCCAAATTGTATTGATTTTCTGATTTTACTATTTCTTTAATATTGATTATACCATAAGGGAGGGGTGACATGAACATGAACACGATACGTACCTATTGAAAATATCCCCAAAACAAAAATACTTTTCTTGTGTGGCAGCACACACCTGTACACCTATAAGCCCCTAATTTCTAAATTCTTGTAATTTATAGGATGGTGTTTTTTGTATCCATTGAATTTATTCGTGGTCCAAAGTAAATTTTATACATAACTATCCCAACGTTTTTTTGTTTTAAATCTTGCAAATAGCTGTCATTATTTATAATTAGATATTTAATTAAGTACATATTGCTATTTTTTCATTCTACAAAAACCATTAGCCTAATTATGTTATTATTAATCGTCCCTCTGTCAGCTATGACCTTGTGGTTTAGGTATATCGACAGTAAATTCAGCAGCATAATATAATATTATTACGGAAACTTTTAAAAGCTGGTTTAAGTTGTTTTGTTTATTTTTTTTTTTGTATCGTATATTTTTTTCGTAGGTTATTCTATAAGTTTGCTGATTTTTTTTATAGGTATACTGTGTTCAATTTTCGTTAATTATTATAGTTGATTTTGATACTTTTTATCTATCCAGTATATATTTTCATACCTAATATTAGATTGTATTGGCCTATTTGGCTCAATAGATGAAAAAGTAAATTATTAATATACATGCCATTTCAAAAACTTTAGTCGCATGAATTTTGCCGAAAGGTTTCAATAAATTAATGATAGTGTTGATTTATTTTCAGAACTTTCCCCCATTTAATACTTGTTAGTCACTTGCATGGAAATTGTCCTCAAACGTGTATGCAACAAAACCGGAGTATGATGGTATCCGGAAATTATAATATGTTGATCTGAGCCTTGATACTCATTATTAAGGAGCTGCAATTTATTAGAATTCGATTTCGATACCAAGACAGGCAACCCTGGGTTTACGTTGCGAGCGTACCTACATTGAAACTTTGGTTGTATCAGAGAAAACGATGATTTGCTATCCAATTCCGGTCGATTTATACCGGAATGAGTCCACATTTAGCCGATGTATGCAGGCTTAATCCAAATAGCTATTAACTGAATGTAGGGCTCGTTTACAGGGATAAAGTTTAAACGACAAATCGTTAAAGATAAATCATCGCAGATCGATATTAGATATCAGAAATGTTAACGTTCTGTACTGCCTTTATGAACAGCATACTTCCGCCTTTTGACAGCTTAATTTCGCCGGGACTGGGACTCTCAAACGCGCTTAGTGGTCAACACAGCAGCCCAGCGAAAGGGTTAGGGCTGGGGCCCGGTTATTGATTTTCGACACTCCGCAGCCCCGACCCCGATACGCCTCCATGGGAAGACAGCGACAGCGATATTTCATTTGGCGATGATTATAAATCGGATAGGGATCCACGAGGATTGTTCAAAGCACTTAGCCCAAGTAATCCGGATTTATATGGAGCGTTTAATTCTGAACATTTGGTGAAAAATGAAAGCCTTGATTGCAGATAAAACGAGGTAGAGCCCTTAGCGCCAACAGATAAGTTCCCAAAGGAAATTTCATCCAGTTCAGTGGATATTGCTCAACGAAGTCGAGGAGATTCGAGCTGGTCCTGGGCGCAGTGTGTAGATGCGAGCCACACCGACTGTTTGAATCCTCTGAAAGCAAAAAATCAAATTACCATTTCCGCATGAGGAGACCGCTTTCATTCGCCAGTCATAATTTTCGCAATGCCTGCGAATAAAATCGCGAACCTGACCGAACACACAATCGAAGCATAACTCTTTCATAGCTCCCTCTGCGAATTATTATTCGGCTCCTGCCGTTGATAATTACCCAAAGACGCCCGCGGGATATAAAATCAAAATTTCTGTATGCCCCACAATCAGATTCCTCGAGCGATGCGCCCGAATTAACCCTATCGGTTTTAGACCTAATCCGATTAAGGAAATGAAAGAGTATTCAATGCCTTTGATTGAATACGATTTGAAGCAGATGTGTGTTTGAAGATTCCCATCAGTAACTGTAGGCATATTACATCTTTGTGCTTTTCGGAACATTCAAAGTTTCTACGGGCTCCATAATTTACATATTACTCGAAGACTTAATCCCATGTTTCACTTGAGATTTCACGTGCCTTTGTAAATGTGTAATTCACCCGGCCGCAGCAGCTTCCCTTCATTTATAATTTACGACGGTCTCGAGTAAAATTATACGCATAAGTGGGAGGAGTGATTATCCCTCGAGAACTAGGATGCTCTATAATGTCATTATTAATGAAGTTTTGCGCAAAGACACTTCTAATGGTATTTTTAGTAATTATTTTCTCGGAAAATCTCATTATAGCTTTCGCATTATTACTTCATAAATATGTAGATGATAGTACCTATTATAATGACAACTCCTGAGTTTTAGACCGATACATCCGGCAGCTAAAGTTAATTCTGGAATGCGGCGGTTTATTTATACAAAGAATTAAATAAATGCCATTGAACAAGATTTAATTACATACATTCAACGCTTGCTTTTATAATTCAACTCTATAAAATATTATTTTGCCTAATTGAAATGCGAAATGGTAGCTGCTTCTTTGATAATACCAAAGAACTTCTAGAAGTTCTTTGATAATACTTAAGTTTGATTGCACATGCCGCCGCAGCGGCTAAATAAAAGAGAAACTAATTTAGTAGGTACGTAATCGAAAACATATATTTAAGTATTCAAAATTTACAGAAATTCCTTTAAAACATGTGTGGGTCTATATAAACAAATCGATTTGAAAAATAATATCGAAGATGCCTCCTAACCATTTCCGCATATAATGTGCAGCAATAAAAGCAAAAGAAGGCCAAAAATATACGGAAACGCAAAAGCCTAAACTCAAATATTCAAAGAAAATTTAAGAAGGGCCCATGCAAAGCTCCTAATGCCCCAATGAAGTCACGTAGCGAGTTGGGGGAACAGTAGACTTGTTGGGCGTTCAAACTGCTAAGTCACTGATACATCCCGAAAATAATTTTAATCCCACACATAAAATATTCTATTTTGTCACATTTGTGTAAATAAATCATACAATAAATTATGCAGACGCTCCTCTAGTTCACAAATACATAAATGCTCCAGATTCCGGGCATAAATTTTCCTTTTACTTAAATAACAAGAAATTCAATGTTTTCTCTGTTCGTCGCTATCCAACATGATTCTGCATATGTTCCTGTTGCTGAATAATACAAGCGTCGAAATTATCGAAATGGAATGGTTCAGTTCTGTTAGATAATCGATTGCCCGTTGAATTGGTTGCCCTCCTCGAACAAACAAGCTGGCGGGGTAATTCAATAAAACCAATTTACGAAATGTAGAAATTGTGTTCTTTCATATGTCGGCAATTTACCCTCAATCTGCCAAACCAATTCCTCAATGTGCTCCGAAATTAAAATGTATTAACTCACATAACTTAACCAAAACTGATATTGCTAAGATACAATAAAAAAATAATATAACTTGAAAAAATCCCATTTACCTATCAATCGATTTTTTCCATAGAATTCTTTATCACAAAATAATGGTAATCATCATTTGTGACAAAATCATGAATTTAGCTTAAGACATTGGACATGCGTTTTGTAAATGTAATTTAAGCTTATTTCATAATTTTTGCATTTTTAAATGTAAATGCTCTATCACACTTCTACATTATTGTTTTCATTTTTGGAATTAAAGGTCTGCAAATAGGAAAAAAATCAGATTATTATCCAATTTTTACACAAAATAACTCAAGACTATTTAGACAAAATATACCAACAATTTGGTATCATTTCTTTTTTCAAAAAGGTAGAGCAGATATGATTAATAGATTTAGTAGATCGTTTTTTAGGATTTACTCTTTGACATCAATTTGATGAGTATTTATTTTGGGAATATATTCTATTAAAAATGTCTCCTTGTTTTCGATATATCTCTTTTTAACTCACAAATCAATAATCATGTTTCCAAGTGCGTATCTTATTTGGGTTATTAGGGGTTTAGGAAAGACGACTGCAAAATTTACAATAATTTTTTCTTTATAAAATATCCACCATTTTTATCTGTAGATGATATATACATATATTATTTTTAGCACTCATTGTTGGACTAATTTGAAAGAAAAGTAAATTTGATGTAGATAGATAGAAATGTTTGATTACAAACAGAAGAGGAAATTGAAAATTGGGCTACGCACATTTAATAACTTGGTATGATGTAGACGGCTCTCTTCAATATGCCCAAAATTCCATTTAACTTAAAAGATTCCTATATTTTGGTTTATAAGATTCGCTTGGTAAGTCAAGCAAATGTTTGAGAAGTCTTTTTTTTTTTCTCGAACGTATATCCTGCCGGATATTTATTGCGTAAGGAGGGATCTATCGTGTAATAAGAACCCAACAAAAGAAGTGTTCGATGGATTTACATGTTTAATGCAAGGGAATACGTTTTCGCTATTTACTCGCAGCACATCGGCACATTTGCGCGTCGAACCGTGCTTTTAGGCGATAACATTTTATTCGTAGCGAAAATTGAAAAGTGTCGGGTTTAACCTTCTCGATTTCGGAGGAAAATGCCAATAAATATTAGAATCAAGGGATAAATAAAGTAAAAATTGTTTTTGGATGGAATATTTGAGGGAAGGTAAAACATTTTCTCAGTGCTCGAGTAGTGTGTAGGTAATGCATGAAGTGAATATTTTCTCGGGTTATTCAATTTAAGGTGTTGGCTCCCTTTTTGGTTTTATGTTTTATATTTATTTCAATGATATTATATAAATATATTATATTTATTACTCATAAATACTGTATCATTTTTTACTTTATTCAATTTGTATGCATTTATTAGAAATTTAAAATCCTGTTTATTAATATAAGGATACAAATTTTTTTTCCAAGTAGGTACTATCTGAATGCACAAAAGCTATGTTGAATAGATGTAAGTATAGATTATATCGATTTTCGTGCTTAAATTATTATAAATTTGAAACTAACCATTTTTAAGTCCGCCATCTTGTTCATAATTAAAGTATTTAAGTATTACACTTGTATAGGTTTTTTCAGCATCCCCAAGAGAATGTGTGCAAACTTTGATCGCAATCGGAGCAGCGATGTATATGTAAATTTAATAGCGCTCAAACAATTTTCAAAACATGTAAATTGTCTGTATTTTAATTAAAATTTATTTTTTGAAATGTATGTAGGTACATATAAAACGATGGCGTTCCTAGTTATGTTTTAGACGATATTTTATATTGAACAAAACGTTCTAGGTTCAACATCCGTGAAGTGAACATAAGAGTAGAAGAAGCCTTTGAAAATACAGTATAAATAAATAAGAGAGGTTTCAGATTAATTAGAGTTGTATTCATTTCATTACCCACAAGTCCACACGAATCTTTCACATTCTAAATTTATGTCTTCAAAGTAGGTATCTTTACGTCTCTTCAATTCCTTTGAAAAGGAATTTTAATAATTTGTTTGCTGCAAAGTGATGGAGCTAATGATTCCACCCAAAAATATGTTCTGCGTGAAAGCCCTCATCGTGAAGATCAAAGCGAAACAATTCGAAAACACCTATCGTACAAACAGGAGCTCTTCAGTACTGGGCCCCATAAATCTGGTTTGAAAAGGCTATCAATGCGAGAATTTATTTGTTTCCCCAAAAACAGCCAGTCTCCGGTGTAGGTACGGATGAGTGCGGCAGCCATTGATAGCATTTTGTGTGAATTACATGCCGTGGGAACCCATTTTCAGTTCGACTGAATTTTAGTATTCCAGTGAATTCTAATCTGGAAGAATCTGGGAGTATACCGAAGCAAAATTGGGGCAGAGGAAGGGACGAATGCACACGTCATTTGAATGATATTTATGGGAAGGATACGTGCGATAACGAAAATCTGATATGTGGGTTTATGTAATGAAGACGACGGAGAAGGCGGCAATCGGCGGTAAAGAAAATTCCATAAAACAGCATCCGGGATCCACGTGCCCGAAATATTAAACAACGAAATCACAAATCACTGCACGTAGAGATTTCCATTCCACAGAAAACTTTTCTATTGAATACATTTCTATGTTATCCTTGGCGATGGAAAAAGGCTCTGGCCGGCCAGGTAGTGGGAAATAAAAGTTTTACTCCCCTCTGATTGAGCAGAACGCTCTAGCGAAAAAAAAGGGGGTTTACGAATTCGTGCGGAAGTGGCGTTCCTAGCTGCCGTGATTTATGAATTCCTTTCAAAATAAGAACCCTGCAATTTGTCCGAGTTCGATTTTAAGGCCGCGCCAGATCTACAAAAGACTGTATTAGCGCAACACGCGCTCCTGAAATTGTAATCAAGAGCTTCGGAATCAACGGCCAGGACCAGTCCAATTAGCCGCGGTCACGTTGCTAACTTTCTACGGGCGAGTTTTCAACGAAAAGTCTGAAGAGATGAGCTAACTTTCAGAGAAATGGTATTTAAACTCTATTTTTCCGACTTTGCGCAAAATTTACTTTTATTGGTATTGCGACCTTAATTTGTAGAAAATTCTAAACCTCTGAAAATGAATTTATGTTACTTTCGAAAACAATATTAAGTATACCTACTCATCTAAATAACAATCAAAATCTGTTTTATTGTGGCAATAATAAGAATATTTACATCACTTTTGACCATCAATGTTCAAGGCCGATTATCTTTGACATGTTTCTTCTGACATATTAATAATGACTATCTCTTTTTCTAAAGGTCCTTTTGTAAGCTGTAGGTACTTTTCCATCACTTCTTAATACAGTGTTAGTTTACTTAAAGACAAAGCAACATTAATAAAATATGTTGGTAAAATCTTATCGAAGTTTTATCGACACACAACATAAAAGAAAGATAAAATGGCTTTGTTAATTTGCGATTTCAAGTTATTGACCAAAATTAGCGAAAGAGAAGGAAAATATATTTAGAATATAAATGAATTTAGGTACATGTTCATCACAGATATAAAATCATATCTTAATATGCAATTTAAGTTATTTGTTCGATCAAGCGATGAAATAAATAAAACTAAAACTACATATTTTAGATGTAGGTATTGAAATTAAAATTTATTTATATTTTTAACCCCCGACGCAAAAAGAGGGGTGTTGTAAGTTTGACGTGTCTGTGTGTCTGTGTGGCTGTATGTCTGGCTGTGGCATCGTAGCTCCCAAACGAATGGACCTGTTTGAAAGCTGTCGTGATCGAGATGGTTCTTAACTACAATTTATGAAGATCTGTTCAGGCGTTTGAAGATCATCAGCTCATTTGACATTTCCTACTTGACAAAAGGGTTTTAGGTACCAACTTTCACAGGTCCGATTGATTAGAAATAGGTTTTTTTTTGTGTCGGGGTTCATTTAAAATTTTAATTTAATTTTTTAATATTAAAAATCGAATAGCAAATTCGTAATTAGCGTCCTCAAAAATTACTGTATGACAATTTTCATTAAAATTCGATGCCATAATTACGGTTTTTAAAGGATAAACTATAACCAGATAAATATAAAAACGTGCAAAATTTATTAACTATTCCGATCGAAGATTTAATTACAAAATATATAGCGCAGCTCAATTTGGCTGAAATGTAGTTGGGTGGGTAAATTATTGTTAAAATTGAAAATGCAGCCGAAATAAACTTTCGAATTTAACGCCTAATTCAGGGACGGCATAATTCAGCCAATCGGAAGTTCCGTCCCGCGGCTCCACGGAACGGACCACCTCAGCGGCGCCATCCTCTCTTTGTGAATCAGCAGTTCGTTCCGTTTTCGCCCGCCGCGCCACCGCGAGTCGTCCAGCGCTTGTTGGTGTGAAAAATTAAATTAAATTATTTTGATCCCTCCAATTGCTGCACCAATCCGATTAATCCGATTATTGTTCGTTCCGAAGTACGGTAGAATTTCACGCGATCTGCTGCTTAAAAATGTAAATCAAAGTTGTGAAAATTTTTGTCGGTCGGCCGAGAAGTGACAGATCAACGGCGTAAACTCGCCGCGTGGTGAACGTGAAAAGTGTCGCGAATTTTAAGTGCTGGTCGTGTCGCGAGTGAAAAATAAAACTTAAGAAAGTTCTGCTTGCATTCCTTGGGTCCTTAGGAGGTAAGTCACAAGTATTTAAATTTTTCAGCGATCTTCATCGGCCGCCCGTGGCTCGTGGGGTGACCAGCGCTTGGGGCTTTGCCCCGTTCCGGTGGAGCCCTATGGTGTTTTGTATAATTCACCTTAAGCTGATTGGTTGCATTTAGGTAAATATCGTAAAGAGAAATCACCCAAAATGCACTTAGAAACTTTCTTGAACTCCCGTGTTGGTGAATTTCAATGAATTTTCGTTAGTTTTAAAAAGTTCCCATTTTCGTTCGTATATTTTGTGTATTTCGTGATAACGCCCTCTCCGGTTTAAAGCGTCTGCCTTCCGGGGCTCGTGGGGCACTGCACTTAAAAGCGCCTTATCCACCGCAGCACAATGTGGAATCAGAGCGCTGGCAGCGACGAAAGCGAATATTTTCCAGTGGGGCTCCGTTGTAAGAAAAAGAAAGATACTTCACCTCCTTAGGCGCGGAGCATTCATTTATATTGAAATGGCTTGCATAAATCCGGCGCAGCCCCGAAATGACACACACCGAGCGCCCCGCTGAGCTAAATAGGCATCATAAATTTATCAAGCGTTTCCCATATTCATGGGCGCCTTTTTCCCTCCCGGAGGCGAAATATCGTTTAAATGCTTCCGGGCGCACTTAAAATCAAAAATTTGGTTATTTGTGGTGGAGCAACGAACCTCGGGGTCAATCCCATTGCCGTCCCGGTCTGGGTTAAGCACATACGAGCTGCAGGGTTGTAGGGCTCCGGGGCTGCAGGACTCCAGGGCTCCAGGATGGGATGGGGCCGTTCTTAAAGTAAACTTGCATCTACGACGATTGTGGGGTAGCCCAGAATTTCTGTATGAACCACCGACTGAGGGTGTCTTTTAACTTCTAAGTGTTCACGGTGTCCTCGTTTCTTAAGAATTCCAGCTCTGGAAGGAGACAAACAGGCGCGCTCCTATTTTACGCCCCATTCGCGTCGTGCATATTCGGAGCTGGTAATTATATTTTTGTCTTCCTGTTTCCTTGTCAGAACTTTCCCTTCGGGTCGGGGCCCCTGGTGGACTTTCACCAGCAAATAGGCTTTTCTCATTCTACGTCAGCAAATTTCAATTGCTTGTGGGATGCTTTGATACCTTTAACTATCTCGAAAAGGTGTGGAGGAGTCCATTGAAGCTTCCTGCCTTTATGTGGTTCAAAATGAAAAGAACCCGCCCGTCTCTGAGGATATAGCCGAGGAGGGCGGATTTCGAAAAAGGACTCATGGTTTATTGCGATTTTGAAACATGACCTCTTATCTCTAGACGAAGTTCAACCTCAATTCAAAATTGCCCCAATCTGTCCGCTTCCAGAGGTCCAGTTCATGCAAGTTAACTTGGAACGAAAGCAATTTATCGCAATATAATTATACATTTGAATTTAAATCAATAGACTTCTAACATTATCATGTTTTGAATATTTTGTTAGAGTTTGGTTGAAAGGAATTGGACTATTATAATTGAAATCCGACACTAATTCAATCAAGGTGAAATTTCAGAAAAATATTGGAGACTAACAAACGGACTAATTTTCAAAACTTTTAGTGCAGAAAAGAAGCTTTAGCAGCACCTGATGAAAGGTGTATTATCTAAAATCTTTATTGATTTTATTTTTTAAGTAAATACATTAAAATAACACAGCTACATCCGGTGTACCCGTAAAAGACACAATTGATTGATGGGAATTGGTTTTTTAGAATTCTTCATTAAAGGGAAGACAGAAATTTGATGGATCACATGCCTAAAGGGCATATCCGTGTACACTTCATCTACAGCTCGAGTACGTTATTAAAATTTAATACACTGCGGAACATCTTAATCAATTAGTAAGTGTAACGCGTGTTTTCATAAGTTTTTACCATGCTTCCGGTAAATTGAAATTAATGAGATATTTGATACAATATTTACAAATTAGTCTAATTAAAAATAGATACGTCATACATATGGAATATGGGTAAATTTCCCTCGATAATCGCATTTGTGAATTTGTTGATGTAAAGATGTAATATCTTGTTTTCAAAGTTAATTCTATTAATGTGAAATTAGTTTTTTTTAACGTAATTAAATGTTGAATTTCCATACCATTTGAATATTTTTTTAAAAAACGATTTATTAAGTTGCGTTACTTTAATTCCAATTAAATAAATTACTAATAATACGATTTGATAAATAGAGCTGGAGGTAATTTAATATGAATGTAAAAGTTATCTTTAGGAAAGAGGAGTCAATAAAACTTTTTAGTTGGTGTTTTATTTTATGGTAAATTTATATTAATTTCTTTAATAATTTTTCGATATCAATAATTGATTTAAGATATTTCATGTGAAATATTACAAATTAATTCTTAATTGCAAAATTCCATGTAAATATTTTCGTACCATTGCGGCTTATGCTACTGTGAAGAGAGTGTATACCAAAATTTATATCTCTACAATTCATGCATATTGGTCGGAAATCCTAATGAAAATTCCTAATATGTAGAAAGTTTAATTAAATTAATTTGGTAGGTATTAGTATTCCTGTGTGTACCTATATTACCAGCGATATTTCATGAAAACATGTGAGCATAAGGTGAATCAACTTCTATTAGAAGAATTGGATATTCAATAGAATTCAATAGAAGAGTATAGGTAATACTATAAGCATCGTGATTCTAAACCCAAAATGGTGTCCTTTCTTTTTGTTTACGACCCCCTTAACATTGATATTAAATAGGAGCGTTTGTCGAGTAACATATGGTGAATGTTCTAAGAATCCTTTTATATGGGTATCAAAAGAAAACCTATTTTAAAACGTTATTTTTTGACATACCTATACCTACCTATATTATTTTCAGTGATGAATTTTATGGAAAAAATAAAATTTCGCTTAATGACTGTATTTAGAAGGTTCATAAATATTCATTTTAAAAGTCAAATTATTACCACTGAACAGATGCTGTAGGATGCTTAAATTTATAAAACCTTATTTTCAAAGCATTCGAAATCTGATTCAAAAAATTGCCGCAGACCAGGGAGATTTTTTGTTTATAAATGTCTTGCTTCAAGCCTTTACCCTTCAAATACACTTGAGACAGACACGCCCGAAAGCAGCCGCCTACACCCTGAAAGGAATAATTTTAGATCAGAATTATGCGCGACTCCTATACCCAATTTTACAGGAAGCAGCTTTAATTCTTCGCAAATTTCCCGGCAGCTGCGTCTAGTTCGGGATTAGCATCGGCGTATTGACAGATCCCACGGGACCAGAAGCACATTTTATTACCAACTCATTACTAGCGATTTGTCAATGTGGAATTTGATTACAAATCACCTTCTCTAAAAGATGGAAATATTTTGCATATTTCCCGATATCCGCGAAAATCTTGAATTCGAATCGGGATACCTTCTTGGGTTCGGGTGGGTGTACCACGGGTCCTCCGCCGGTATTCTTGAAATTAAAATTCTATTGAATGGCAAAAAGGAGAGAAGTATAATCAAATTTTCATTTCTCCTCAAGGTATTAATTTCCATAAAAATGGATCCCCGCCGCGAATGGAAAACGCCCTCCTTAGCATAATTTGTGGTTTGTTCGAATCCCTCCGAATCCGTTGCGGATGGCGACGACGGTCCAGGGCAAACGAGTGGGAGTGGGATTGAAAGGAATTCGGTCAGGTGCAAAATATTCGAGCAATTTTTTTTTTTTTTTTTTGAATAAACGTCTAAAGATCGAATCTGCATGCAGCCTCACCGGGGAGATTTGTGGAGCTACTCCAGCCGCGGCCTGCCCCCGACTGAGATTACAGCTTTGTTGTGGATCCAATTAATCGAAAACTCTTACGTCCCCGGCTAGTGGAGCACTTTGATTTGTGGGGCAAAAATCCGGGACAAGTCTTGATTGAAAATCGAGCAAGTTTTCCGTGGAGGCAAATTAGGGTGGCGGTGTGAATTGCTTTTCTGTTGATTCAATGATTAAAATCATTGCAAATTGGACCGCGCTTGGAGGGAGCCCAAGAACTGTTAATTAAAATTCCCGGCTTCCTCGCGGAGTGCATTCGCCGCTGTTATTGCAGTTTTTCCATGAGGACGCATTCCGCCGATGCGCCGCAGTTGTGCGCATCTCGCCTAATTAATAACGAAAATTTTTGATCGAAGCACCTAACAAGGTTAGGAACATTTCTTCTTCAGCCCCACCCCAAATGATTCCTTTGCCCATTGAAGGACCTGCATAAACACAACAAATACCTGCGGCCCATTTTCCGGGATTAGGGTAATATGTTCTATGAATCGATTAGGATTTGATTGCATTACCCTCCATGGTGGCCTCAATTAAGCCGAACTTCGAAATTGCCGGAGTTGGGTAACTAGTTCCAAAAGTTGTTAAGTCCTGATGACACACATACCTTGCACCTTTGCTGCATCCCGGCAACAAAGGGTTTCGTAACTGGCAATATGAACGACCTCAGCTTAGTTAATTACAATTCAGGTCCAAGCAAGATTTTGGAAGCTGCATCCCATGCTTTTACCCAATCTATGTATTAAATTTGAAATCTTTCATTCCTCCCAGTTATGGCGAACGCCATTAGTTCTCTCTCTCACGAGAATGGTTATTAATATGTAGTACGAGTAGATCCTCTACAGTTTAGGTAGGTACCTATATCAAAACAATTTGAAGAACTTCATGAAAATTAAAATTGATTTGGGTACCTATACAAATAATAACAAATTTCCTAACTCTTAAACCTCTCAAGCATATTTAATGTTAAAAATATTCTTAAGGCTCGCAACTCTTCTAATCTTAAAAAGTTTATGAGCTGTTTCGGGGATATAAGCATATAAGAAAATCGAATACCAGAATAGCAGTTTATTGTGCATTGAGCAATTGATGCCACTGTGAAATTAGGTAGGTACTTGTAGTAAATTTAGTATAGAGGTTTGAAATGTAAAATTTTACATGAAGACTCCGACTTTCCGAGTATTACTCAATTTTAGTAGTAAAATTCCCTAATTCCTTCAATTGTACAAAATTGCAATAGAAAATTAAGAGCTGATAAAATTTTAAGCCTATGAATAAATAATACTACAATCGAAATACAGTTGCGATTAATAATTACTGAGAAATAGTCTATTAACTATCTTGACCCTTTTTGCAATGATTGAACATTTTCAGTTTTCTCAGCGTAAATGTAAATGAAATATCAAGTACCTATGTATAAATATTTTGTGCAGTAATTTTACTCACAAATAGTTATTTTATTTTGAAACACAAACGTGGGACATTTAAAAACACAGAAACGAATCCATACATAACTATGTACCTATAAAAAGACGAATTATGTTTAACATGCTACCGATTTTGGGGATTACTAATAATAATAGGTAAAAATATATAGTTTCTATCGTTCGCTAATTCAATTAATATTGGTGCAATTCATAAAATATATTAAAGTTGTTCAATACTTTATTTATTAAATCTCTAATAAAAGTCTTAGAAAGGAATATTGCAACTGTATATAAGTATTTCTATGCCATACAAAATGTTTTAAAAGATTGATAAGAGAATTCCCGAGAAGTGTTAAAGAAAAACTCTTTTTTTTTCATTTTGCTCACAGCTTGTAATCAATTATCAGGAAATGGATTCAATATTTAAAAGGCGTTCAACATGAATGGACTTAATGACTTCTAACTACAGTGCTGCTTGTAGAGTGCCACGTTTTACAACACTTCGCCCGGACGGCATTAGCAACACTTTCCCTGATTTTTGTTGGAAAAAAAACCAATAAACTCTTAACAATTCAATCTAATGGAAGAGGGCTGTACCGCCTTACTTTTTTATTCTCCAATTCCATCTACTTTCGGATTTTCGTCCTACTGCTTGCCGCGTATTTGTTGTTTGACTACAATCTTCCCATACATCATTCACCCAGGGGATTTTCTATCAGTCTGTATGCGAACGCCAATGTCGGAGGAGGAAAGATATTTTCTTTGCTCATGAAGTAAGATGTGCCTTTTATATAATGGCAGTTACATGGAATGCCCCACCATGAATAAATCATTGTTGAAATAACTGAGCTCTTTCCACCGATATGTGGTAGAGCCTAAACGCTGCTTCTTCAATTGATCTCAATTAAACCTTATTTATATGTACAGTCCTTCAAGTGTAAATTCTTTTATGAATTTTCCCATCTTACAGTATTTTAACAAAGCATTGCTACATCTGTGTAATTGGTGTTACGCATTCAGAATTTGATTTATATCAATATTTGTATTTGTCTTTTAAATGCCACATATTTTATCCGTCATTTTGAATTTGAAAATCTGTTTACCAAATTCGAAATTAGCATTCCGGAATCCCTCCAGTACAAAATATCATAGGGTAATTATTCAATTTCGTCCGCCATATTTAATTTCGATTGATTTGAATTTACTTTTTTCCTAATCGTTATTTATTATTTGAATGATATCTGCCAACTCTGTACTATCTTAGCGCTAAAAGAAACAGCTGCTTTTATGTCGAAGACATAATAATAAATAAATGTATAACAATTGTCTGCATAGAAAAAATATATTTCCATCCTCGTATGTTGCTAAAATTAGGTACTTAAGAAATAATAAACTTAATTATTCAATTTAATTTTGTATTGTGTATACTTTTATGTCAATGGTTTTAACACAGAAGAATTTTTTTTTCGCTAAAGCTCGATTTATTTTTCGACGGCATTAACTTGACAAAATACATTTATTACAAATACATATAAATTTTTTAAGATTTGAAGGTATATGGATATTGGGGGTATAAACAAAGTTGTTTTTATCTTATTAAGGAATAAAATTGTACTGTGCAAGTCATGCAAAACAACCATTAATATTTCAAAGTTGATTTTATAGACCGCGGGTTCCGTAGTGACCAGACCTTTTTTTATCGAGACTCTAGAAGTAACTAATCACTTTTGCTGGATTTTGTTTATCATTTTGGGCTCATGACCCCTCGGATGGCTACAATTTAAACATCATAGGTACCTAATAATATTTCCCTTTTTCTCCCGAAAGATCTGAAGTGATATTAATAAGTGATGCTTCGAAAATTCTATTGCTTTTGAATAATAAAGAAAGTTTAAACTGCTTATCACACCATTTCAATTCAAAATTATTTCTATCCTACAGACGAATCACATCAAAGATATCAGAACTTGACTTGCTAAAATTCTTTGAGGTGGTATCACTTAGAAATGTCTTTTTTTTTCTTCGTCAGCATAGGTATTATGTGGTCTAGAAGAAGAATTTCCCAAAGTGAAACTAAATCTCTGGCTTTCTCTCCGTTTTAGATTTACGAGTACAGTCGTGCCCTTATTTTATTATTTCTTAAATAAATCGCAATGCTGCACCGGTCAAGCTCCGAAATTGAATTTTGTTGCAAAAGAAATTTATTGAGAAAACTTTTCATGTTCCTTGAAAATGCTTCCTTGGACATCTTTAAAAGTTTTTCTATCACATATAGCTGTGGGGCCTTCTCAGTGCTATAGTTTGGATATCGAAAACCGCAAGGAAGCAATTCTGACCCAGTTGCAGGATAATTCCAGTAGAAATATGTGCCTTTCACTCATCCGAAAAAGATTCCCTTGCAGATAAAAGCCGGAGTCTGTGCGGGTCTCCAATAAATTGGGCTAAATTGGCAAATTGCTTGGTAGTTTTACTTTGTTTAGGTGTGCTGTATTTTGCAGCCAAGGTGGCAACTTATGAGGATTTGGAACTTTGTCGGCAGCGAAGTATTTAGGTCAAGAGAGTGACCTGAGTTTTCTGAATTTTTAAGGTAACACGCAGCACGAGCAAGGCAACAGACATAATTAGAAGACATGGGACATTTACATGCGCATTAACAGCTGGTAATGGTCATTTTCAGTAATGCTCTACAGGGTGTCCCGGCGTGGTCCCAAAAGCCACTTGAATTAACAATTCTTCGTCACGTTCAATTTGTTGCCCGTGCACCGACCGAAATTTCCGACTCCTTATCTAGGGATAATTTCCCTTAACTCCGCTCCATATTTAATGAGTGCCCCTAGAGTTTTCCTGTCTCTGGGAAATATCACGCCAGAGACATCCGAATGAGCTGGGATTGCATGAAATTTTTGGCACTAACTTTTATGTGTGCTCAAAATATACATCCTTCCTCAGAGGATCCCAGTAAACTTGAAACTGGGTCAACTTAATTAAAATATTTTAATAATTTGAATAACATCATTTGCGCTAAATTGCTAAGGAACGTAATTATAAACACTGGGCGAGGTAAATTGAGAATTTTCTAAGACTTAATTAAGACTTAAACAGAACCAAGCGAGCGTTTAACAATGCTTCACTCGGCACATTACTGTCAACGCGTCTCATTAATTTGGTACAGTGCGCCCAGCTTCGCTAGGACCCGCTCGGCTCGCCTTTGTTTTTTCAAACAATTAGGCCAGCTGCTAAGGTGTGAAAAAGTTTTTATCTGAAACCCTAGGGGAATTCACCTGACGAAAACTGGAGATGCTCCTACTGCTCATTCCTGTAGAAAAATTTCTTTAATGAGTTAATCAGGTTTTCAAAGGCTCCTATGTGGGCGCACGACCAAAATTTGTTTTTTAAGCGTTAGCAATTGCTGGCTTCAACATAACTTTCGGTATTAATTATTATTATATCAAGTGATTTTAAACTTTTAAATTAAATTTATATTTTAGTTGCTTGTTCACACAATTCAGATATGCGACAATAGCAAATTTGGAACGTTAGACAGGTCGTTCCATATTAAATATCCGAAATATAAAGTTCTTCATTCACCAGTCAGCTTCATAGATTTCTTTAAGCTTTCCTATTAAGGAGAGGAGCTATTTTTAAAATTATTAAGATTCACTTAAAACTTTACGAAAATCTGTTTTAAATATAAATTAAGAAGTCAAGAACCTTCTCGGTTTCAAACATTATTTTCGCTGCATTATTCGAGAAATAGTTTCGAAACATTCTCCGTGTGCACGAATCCCGAGAGAAATTTATAAATGCAAAGGTCGCTCAAGCAGACAAATACCTGAAATTCATAATTTAAATTTTATACATTCTTAGTAAATTTTGCAAAACCAAATTTTTGTGGGAAAACTTTTGCCCATAATTATATATATATACACATATGTAGACACAAAAAAAATGAGGGTTTCCCTGAAAACATTTGCACCTCTGAAATGAAACCGGGAGTGGGAACTCTCTAAAAGCAGACAATTTTCAAAATGTTAGCATGTGACCTCATCTCATGGTTCGGTTTAATTATATACCCGAAGATGGTCCCACTTCTGGGAAGATCGGCATGCTGAAGATTACATTCCAAGGACGAACAACTGCGAATAACCTCATCGCTGTACCTCAAGCAGGTTTTGGCATTTCTCGGGTACACGGGGGTTAGCAGGTTCCTCATCCCTTTTAAGCTAGTTCACAACCAGGTTCATAATCCCCCAAAGATTGCTAACTACAACACTTCTACCGCTGTTACCTGGGCAAGGGATGTGTAGCCGAAAAGATATCGACCCGCACTTGCCCACCTCCCTCAAAGTTTGTCTTGGTTGGGATAAACAAAGCTTCCCTCGTGTGTAAAAGTACAGGACACCATCTACATGTGTCTCTTGCAGAAATTAGATTTGGGGACGTGTGTACTCCCGTCGGATAACCTACCCTCAGGGGAGCAATGCTGAAATTTTGCAGCAAGTAACAAATTATTTTTACAATTTGTCCACACCTCCAGCTGGCTGCAACCAAACCGTCTGGAATATTTCCGCGGAATGACATCGAAAATGTTTGCCACTGTACCAGCTCAAAATTAATGTTTGCCTACAACAATTAGAGCACATGTTCTTGAAACTAATGATTTTTAGTGTTCCGTGCCAAAATGAGCAAAACGCAACACTTATGAAATTTCTTCTGTGTCAATCCGTCACTCCTGCGTCACAGGCGACTTTTACTAAACCTATCTCACATTAAAATTTGAAATTTAACACAGATGGTGTTGTGGCCCAATTAGAGACGTCAAGTATAAAAAATTTAATTTTGAATCTGGGGGGAAACATATTGACTATAAGATGAAATTTAAACGAGAAGTAATCACGAGTGCAAAGTACTATTTAAATTAAATTTAAGTGAGCGGCTGATGGCATGGAACAAAAATTGTGCAAGATATGTGCATGTATAACTTGCACTAGACCGATTTTTAAAATTAGTTCCCATATTAAAATTTCTTCTATGGTGAGATAAAAGGCTGATTTCAACCCTCAAAAGGCACACTATAAATTTATTATGTTTCGGGTAAACTTGCTATGGCAAGGGCAAGCGCTCCACAATTATGGATAAATAAAAAAAAAAGGTTGAAAAATTAATAGTTTGATTGAAGAAAAATATACTAGAATCAAGCTTTTCACCGACTCTTGAAACAGGTCAATTTCAACTAATAAATTAGTAAAATATTTGTATAATAGGTATTTGACTCGTTTTAATAATTTACCTTTTGAGATGATATTTTGATGAAAATCTAGAAGAAAATCACAATTATGAGTTAAGAATTAATTTTATTATTTTTAACAATTTTGCATTTAAAGACGAGACAACAAATTCTAAGCAGAAATTAATTATTGTAGTTGAAGTTTCCTTTATAAAATTTGATTTTTGTCGATATTGCTTATTCAGTATTTAAATTAATAATAAGGTACCTATTAACTTTGAATTGAGGCGTGCGTTTCAGAAAAGCTTGGAATTTAAATATGAAGTAAACAATATTAATTATGAATATTAAATATCAAATAGAGATACATATTGTGTTATAAAAATAGTGCCACTATTTTTGAGAGAAAATTACCTTTGAGCCCACTCATCTTGAGAGTTCAATGTAAAGTCTGAATAAAGTAAAAATAGCTCAATTAAATTAGAGCCCTTCAGCCATTATTCGCATAATAACATTCGTGCAAACGGACAATTCTCATAACCAGAGGTATTAAGGTTCTGGGCGCCTACACGCAGTCGGATTTTCAGGTTCTATTTATTTCTTTTGTACCTTTTGCCGCCCATAATAAGCTTCGTTAATTAAATTAGCATGCGAGATACCATCGAGTAACCTTTTGCCAAATCCGGAAGACATACACTCGTTTGTGGCCAAAGTAAAAAGGGCCGAGTGCCAAGTAGAAACTAATTCCCAGGGCGATTAACCTAATCAGAAGTTTCTCATACTTCTTGCGGGCGATATAAATTCTCTCTTTCTCGATTAAAATTTATGAAAATTGAAAACAAAAGAACTTGAAATTGTTTTATGATTTAATTTTATTCGCAATCCCCTCCTTTCAGTTCCGCGGCTAAAAGTGATGTGGAGGTTTCCTCTGTGCGGGACCAAAAGAAAACTTTTGCACAATTGAAAGGAAAGGGGTGCCCATTTGCAGGTAAGCGCTGATTATGCTCGCGGCAGGTTCAGCCGCGTTGTCGCTCTGTTGCGCTCCCTTAGAACCATTTCCATTGATTCACTGGCATTCGTCCTTCGTCCTTCGGAGGGCATTGTGTATTATTGATTTCTTCCATTTTGGGTCCGCGGTGTGGGAGGACCTTCTCTCATTACAGTGCACCTCGGTAATTAGGAAAACTTGTTCTTCGTGAATAATTAAAATTGTTTCGAGCAAAGCCAGGGGGCTATGTTTGTTCAACTATGTAAACAAACAACTTTTAACGTATAGCTACTATCTTCGCGGGGGCGGAGCGCATCCGCCTCCAAACTTTTTGTTACCGCCTTGATCACTCCTCGCTCCGATGTCTTTTATTTGATATTTGCAAGAGGTTGTATTAATGTAAGCTTCGTTTACCTTTCATTATGAATGCCTGTCAAAACTTGTTGAATGTTACAAGGCATTTTGAGGTTGATGGTCTATAATTTTGGTTTTAAGAATAATAAAAATTTGGTTACACAAGTCGTCCACTTCTACCACTCCTTGGGCCTATATGTATAGGTTTATAAAATCATCGAACAAATATATCGTGATCAGCAAACAATTCGAGATAAAATCGAAACGAAATCGAAGTGCAAAACTCGAGAATGGTGAAGATAAACATCACTCGTCAAATCTATTCCAAAATGCTTTTGACTTGAAAATAACGAAAATATGGAATTTCGTTCGCATTTCGACAATTCGTATCGAATAATTTTCGTGGTTTAAGTAAAAAACATTCTTCTTTTGCTAAGTAGGTACTTTGTAGGACTATTGGGCAATAAAAGGTATAGTATTAATTAAATTTATATTATTAATTGAAAAACTTGCAGAAAAATTCATTTCAATTTAATCATATTCAATAAATAATTCGATAAAAAAACTGGGGGCAAAAGGAAAGGTCCAATGCTTGATTAAATTCGCACTTGGCACATTTCTCATGAACGTTAAATTTAAATGTGTCCTGTAGACACGTCGAACGTGTAAGCATCGTCATTTTTATAAAACGTGCAAATATTTTAAATTTTATACCTACCTAGTAAAAGTAGAAAGATATGTTATACATATCAAACAAAATATGGTTTTTAAAAAGCATACTTATATCAGTTCTTGAAAGGTATTTTGCCAAAATTGAATAAATAACTCTAAGCTTTAATACAATAGTCAGCAATTACGGTAACATAATACTGTTAAAGAATTACAATACTTTCAAAAGAATAATTTATTTCGGCCGTCTGAGTATTTACGTCCAAATTAAATTACCCAAGTAATTAAAATATGTGGTGATGGTACTTTGACACGTTTCTTCTCGGCAGCCTTGAACGCTATTTTATACTAATTATGCGTTACATGGAAAGCGCTCGTAACCACTCACCACTTTCGTTTCCACATGCTACGAAAATTAATTTCATCGACTTCTGATAATCGATGAAAGATCTCTTGACAGTTTACCACAGCACGTTCCAAGTAATTGCTACCGTGAAACAAAATATAGCGCTTTTGCTCGAAACGATTTAGGCACGAACTCGTTTAATTGATATCAATGGTGTAAAACCAGCGGTAATGATAGGGGGGCTTACCATTCAGCGGCGAAAGAATTCATTATTCACATGCTACTCCAAAGAGTAATGTGAGCCCATCCATAACTACACACTATTCTTCCATCTCCGCAGACAGAGGCCGTAGAATTTCGGATTTTGTAGGATAATCCCCGAATAAATCACAAAAACCAATGAATTTTCGGCGGCAATTTCGTATTTTAAAGTAATCCACCCCTCCTGGTCCTCATTCCTCTGGCTTTGTTCGTGCTTTTTCGTAGGCAACAGCACGTGAATTCGTACTGAGTGTGATTCACATTAGTCCTCCGCAGGAGGTGTGCTCTATTTGAAGTATATTTGAACCTTAGTCCTTGAACCTTTACGTGTTTGTTTTTATAGTTGCTGAATTTTACCCTGAATTTTTGAAATTCACATAACAAGGTTAGTTTTTTTTTTGTTTTATACTCGTACATCAGCACTTGTATTAAATTGAGGAAATTCAGTTCAAAAACTATCAATTCGGATAACATTTTAGGGAATGACAATAGCTCAAATAAAATTTTAATTAATGTCTACTGTAGGTACCTACTATCGAAATAATCAAGAGTTATGAAATAAACCTTAAGACCTTAAGTATATACCTATATGTACTTTGAAATCTGCCAGGAAGTTACGAAGGCTACTGATTTTATATCCAAACATTATGTTTTATCAAAATATGACAATTTAAAGAACTGCCACTTTGAATTCTCCAATTAGGTAGCATATTTTTAATTGGCTTGAACCTTTAACTTTTTTATTAAAATACTTCGTTTAATTGGTTTTTTCTTTCATTAAATACGTTCTGTTAAGGAATTACAGTTATATGCTCATTATGAAAGTTGAATGCTGGAAATTACCCTTGCCTTATTCATTCAATTCTGTTAATTATTTTAATATTGATTTATCAATAAATCGGTTCCAAATTAAGGATCTTGTAACTTTGTACAATTTTTGATGCATAAATATGGCAGTTTCAATATTTAGGTAGTTATTATTAAATTCAATAGTCTACATAAGAACTGTATTCTGGTTTGTTATTTTGGAACTAAGGTTGAATCAGGCCTAGGTCAGTTTAAGTAAAGTTTTGTGAGTATTGAACTAAGCCCGAACTAGGCTTAGACCAACGATGAGCTTGTTTGTTTTATTAAAGTATAAGAGAAAATAAACTGATGTTGATTAAACTTTCATATAGAAATCATTTTAGAAATCAATAAAAGGCAATTATCATTAGCCGGAAAAAAGTTTAATAAAAACTAATGTGGAAGTCAAATATTAGGTGGCCAGCAAGATTTTGGTTGCGGGCGAATTAGTTTAAAATAAAACTGAATAATACAAAAAGAAAAAGAAAATTGTGACAGATATTCAAATGTAATGTGTCTTGACCTTGGAATATGCAAATCGCTCTTTATTTGCAAGCACGATTATTACATATAACATGAAGCTCTTTTAGAGGTAAATGTTTGCCCTGTGAAGCCACTTTGCATAATATCCGAAAATGATGACGGTTCACGTAATGATTCAACAGGACTCCCGGTCAAAGCAGCCAGACGTAAACAGGGGTTGAACTGGAATAAAAATAGACGGCAAGTGGATGGGGTCCCACCGTAGAACTCCCCTAATAACTCCATATGGTGCCGATCGATCGAAAAGTCCGCCCGTAGGGAAAAAATCGCCTTCCTGGAGGAAGTAGTGGGCTTTAAGAAGAAAACGCAATTTCCGTTGTAGCTTTTTGTCATGTCAGCGGGACAGGAAATCTCGATGTAAACTTAATTTTCGATTATTTGATGTTCCCCCACAGAGGTGTGTGTGCGATTAGATTAGAATATAGAATATCTAAGAAAAGGCCTATTCACTCATTGCCCTCACTTCCATTTCCGCGCCGTAAAGTTACCTGGAAGTTTGAGCTATTTGTCACAAAGTAATTATTTTTATTGGCGTCAGGGATAAGCGAGCGATAGTCGATAATTGACGCACTTGCAGTGATTCAAATGCTTCTAACTACACCAATTTGGGGAAAGAAAATTGCACTTACAAAGCGGTTGACGTGACGGAAATTCCTGAAAATGAGCACACGTAAAGACGCACTTAGAAATGATTACTTGAATGAAATGCGACGACAAAATAAAAAGGCTTGGCCTGGCTTCCGTTCAAATGACGGGGCGGAATGTTTGTCCATTTTAATGCCATTAAATGCGGCTTAGGTATAGTCGTATCTTAATTCGTTTTTCGGGTTAACTTTTCGGAAAAGGAAAACAACGACAATTCGAACGTGTGACGGTCACGATTTTTAATGACTGTTACCGGATATATCAACATAAATATGGTAAAAGCAAATAATTACATACATCAAATAATAAGGGCAGTTCAAGGTTATATTTAGAGTAATTGCAGGGCTAAACTCAAAATAAACTTTAGTTTTGTTCGTTATGTAATAAAACGATTTCCGCAGGAAATAATTTGTGAAATCAAGAAAATTGTGATGCCAATTTGTTTCGTTAACTTTTTGACTACTTCGCAAAAATGGTTTTGGAAAAATAATAGGGAATTCAATTCAAAAGAATAAAAAATAGCTTTGGCAGTTATACCAGTCATAAATAAAAAATTCGAATTGAAACCTCTAAAATGCCATCATCAATTTTCAAACCCTCTTAATAAAAAATTGTCACTAGAATGGTGCACACTTTTGCAATTTTTTTATGTTAAAAATTATTGTTTAGGATTTTGAATTAGCAACACTCTTTTTTCTATCATATTTTCCGGTCACCAGTTGGTCTACTCCTCAAAGGGTTGAAAATTATTCAAGCGGTCTTAGTTATTCAAGCGGTCTTAGTGTAGATTGCATTAATTATGATTAGAATTAATTATCCCATTTATAACAGGTATCTAACCATTCATGGTTTATTACTCTAGAATAGAGTTATATAGACTATTAATACTAGAAGTATTAGATTTATTTATTTGATGATATATGAGAAATACCTAATTATAGCCATAATAACATCAATTATGGTGTTTGCTGTTTAATTTCATAAAGTGTGTATTAGCGTTTGAAAGGACATTTTATCTTTAAGAAATTTTCATAATATTAACATCAAAGTTTCGTGTTTTCGTACAAAAAAGTTAATTTAGTAACATTCATATCCGGTAAACATCGCACTGTAGATTATTTGAGTAGCTGTGTCATTTGTCAGAAATTATTAACGCACGAAATGCAATTAGGCGAGGGCAATTTCTCCCAGCTAATCAGACTGTGGTTGAGCGCTGCTGGTTATATGAACTTAACGTCGTGTAATTCGTAATTTACTGATGACTAAGTGCGAACTTGGGGTCGGAAGTTGAGTCACCGGGAGGCTCTTTCCGATAATTGGATTGATTATCATTCATAGCCGGGCATAATTAACGTATATGACAGCGTCATCGTATATAGGGCTGATTGTCTCAAAATTGATGAGCTCATTAAGCCGGCAATATTTCGAAAGTTTGCCTCGTCCCCCGGACGGGTTTTATTTAGCTTTGGATGTTTTGGTGTGATTAAAATTCATAAGGGCAACAGGGACTAAGGGAATTCGATGAGTCCTGGGACTCCGGGGACTAAGTGGAGTACGCGACCGGAAACTTTCCTAGGGAATTGGGTGCGATTTTCCTTGTTTAACATAGCACACGTACACATAGACAAATTCACCGGACACTCGTTTGTGTGCTTAAGGACGTTTGCACGATGCCGCATTAAGCAAACCCATGCAGAGGCTTAACAGAAAAAAACACAGCTTTTCACGGAAAGCCGTGCTAATCCGACGAAATTAACAGCAGCCGAGAGGTTTATTTATATTTTTCAGATCTGGCGCAGTTTCAAAGCAATTTTTCAAGCATTCGTAATGGAGCAATATGCGCCCGCTTTCAACTTCGCTTTAATTCCAATTTTATTAAATTGGAGTAATGCAAAAATTATCTTTGCAGAAAAATCGTCCTCATTCAAAATCACGCAGACTGGAACTAATTTTCCAGGGATTTCACACATCGTTTTTAACTGCAAAATTGCACAGACTGTTTTTGAGCATCTGTAGAGTGGCTGCTGGTCCTCAAATTTGCCTCATGTCAACTTTCTTCCTCATTGGCAGCCATATGTTGCACTAATTAGTTGCATCCCGCAAGAGCGATTACTCAATTTCGCTGCACTTTTTTACGAAAATTATAAATTCAATAGTCGAGTGAAATAATTTTCCTTCCTTTTAGATATGAATAAATGCCTCAAAAAATGTCATGATCAAAGCGGAAAAAATTTAATTAATATTAAATGAGGTCGGCTTAACCGGTTCGGCGAACATTAATAAAAAATCTAGGGCTCTAATTATGTTTTTCCGCAAACTAAATAATATTCAGAAAATTAATTTATACTTTCCATTCACCGCAGAAAAATAAAAACAATCACCGTGTTCTGTCTTTAAGTAGGTATAGTACTTTTTATGTGAAAGTCACTGTAGGCCAATTGAGTTATTTTGCCAGAGGAGCATTTTAAATATTTAGCTTTTGTTTATGTCATGGATTTTAGTCCTGTGTTTAATATACCTACGTAAAGTATGTAATAAAAAATGATTGATTCACTAAAATGTATATAAAATATAATTAATGATAGAATTTTAAGCTTGAAATATAAAAGCCATTGCGTAAATGATTATTATAATAAAATTCAATAAAACAAAAAACCATTATATAAATTATTATTGGAGTGTATGTATTTTCGCAAATAAAGTGTTAAATAGGTGTGTACTATGTAGGTACCCATACATATTCATACAATATGATATTATGAATATATTAGACGTGGAAGCGCTCTACAAATGAAACATAATTTTTCATTGGCTCGGATAACTTTTATATTATAAAACCTCATAACAAACACTTTAAAGGCTTTGTTGCTTGTTTGTAAAAAACATATGAAAAGCTTAAAATTTGATAATAATATAGGTTATATATTTTTACATATATTAAATTTTGGAATTAATATGTGGGGTACGAAAACAACCTTTATGTTTACTCTTAAGGTATGTAGTCGTCTCTTTCGATTGGTAAAAACAAAAACAAAAACAATTTTTTCCCTTTGTAAATTACATGCATCTGGTGTTGTAGTTTTATTTCAAAGCCATGCAAAAGAAAAATGATAAAAGGCATTACCTTTTTTTAAAACTGCGCAAACAATTTAATTACCATTTTGACGTAATTCTATATAGTTTTGCCGATAGCTCCGCGCCAGCAGATTAAAATGACATTGGAATTTTTAATTTCACATGAGAAAAATTTGCAGAATTTCTAAATTATTGTCAAAATGTCAATAACTGTGTAATACAAATTCTAAAAGAATATACCTATCATACATATATCAAAAGTTTAATTATTATTCAATATATTTTAGCGACTTTCTTGCTGCTCTGAGATATCTTATGACTTATGACTATATAAACTATATGAATCGAACTACTAAACCTAATATTTACATTTATATATTTGTATATTTTCTGATAGTGTGAAGTTTCAGAAATATTGAAAACTTAAAAAATACATATGCAGACTCACTAACACCAGTTTTTTAATGTTTAACCCAATTTCTGAAAAAGGACGAAATGAAACAGTTCAAGGGTTTTAGTAATTCTGAGTTTGACTCCCATGAATTGCCCAACATTTGTACAAAACCAGCACCAGAACTTCGGTGTTTGAATATCCTAAAAACTTCTGGAAAATACAAATCCGGGGCACGGATTTACGTTAACCATGTGCATACAGAGCAGAGCTGGAGTGGCAGAGCCTGGGAAACTTCCCGCCTACATCTACTAAACTGAGCTCTAATTGCTCCAGCTTCCAAAAACAACGTCAGCTTCGGCTTGGTTTAGTGAAACAAAGGCCAAATTGAAATCAATAGCCGCCAACTTAAAAATTGACGGAAATGTGGTTGTCTGCCATTACCGGGATTCCCAACTTTTTACTGAATCAACAGTGCAAAACGACATGGTAAACCACTTTAGATTAATTAACCGCACAGAAAGCGGATCTACGAAATTCAACAATTGTTTAATTAATCATTCTAATGGTACCGATTTAAAGAGGGGCAAAAATTTCGCCCGTTTCGCATCCGCCACACCGACCAATGGCAGCTGGAATTGACGAACTGAAATAGAATTTCTAAAAGCAAGACGATCGAAAATGAACAAACAATCACCGAACGTGGCCACCCTGTGCTGGGTGTGTTCGCAAGCGGAGGTTAGTTGCAACACATGTTCTCGCACACACATTGCCACACTATTTAGCAAACACGAGCATGCGAAAAAGCGGGGGAAAAAAACATTTTATGGTGGAAAAGTCACGCAATTCCTCGAGCTGCGGGGGTGTGGAATGTGCGGGCCTACCTAGGCTTTTACTCCGGTGCCAGTTGACATCACGAAAAACTGAAATTTATGTGCATTCGTCTGAATTGGATTCCGTGATTTGAATTTTCATAAGGATTCGATATTAACTTCTATGACCCTCCACTTGCGAGTAGAGTAGAGTTTTCGTTGTGGGCCAGACCAGGGGTTCGGGGGGAACGATTTTTTGGGGCGCCTTTCTTTATCATGCGTCCCCATAAAAGCAGGCATTTCGTGGGCGAAAATCATGCATATGTCGAAAAATAAGAATTACAAAAAGTTCCATACTTATGGCACACGCGCTCCAATGAGACAGGCCCTAGAAGCACAATTGAGCGGTTACCGCGAGATTCAGAATACATGAATAGCATTAACCCAAAGATTTGCACTCTGCGGAGCTTTAGTGGGGATTTTATTGAGGCCTAAAACCGATAAATTTTTTAAGAGTGCGTTTACTGGATTAACTAGGAACTGGAACAACCGGAGGATATCGGGCGTAAAAATTTTACACCGCGTCTATAACACCAGCAACGCCTGCTTTCCTACCAGGCGCAAGGCACTAAACGAAAAGAGAATTTAGGTCGAAAGATAGGTATACTACACACAAAACACACCATACTTAAATTTTCAGGGTTCTGTTTTATCACAAACAACTGAGATAGTTCGAAATCCCACCCACTATCATGGGTCTTTTCATAGCGACAGGATCACGGGGATATACTGAATGCGCAACAGGACAATATCTTGAATATTTTAAATCCACTTTCAATTTGATGAGGTACAGAAACCTCCAAGCAATGAACAGACGAGTACACTTAAAATGTTGATTAGCCTTCGTTATATTTATCTATTAGTATAACAAGCAATTTTTAACAGATGGGAGTAGGTACGTCAAGAAAACACAAACGTTTTCTTCCGAGAAAAAAGAAAGGGAATAACAAATCGATTATTTAGATTAGATTATTCTTATTCTTATTATTATTATTCTATTACTTTAATAATTTTGATGTAATTTTTTGAAAAATAAGGAATTAATTAGTTTACGTTTCAATAACTCGAACGCAACATTATGTAAAAAATTAATTTGCTCCCGGTTCGTTTATCATTTTGCTGCCGTAACAACTCAAATATCTGACAAAATTTACTCTTTTGTTTGAAAAATCGGTTTGGGTTTTGGTATTCTCATTAAGCGTTTATGAGCATATAAAACAGCTCACCGTAATTAAAGCTTAATCTTTTTGAATAATTTGCAGTACCTACACTACCAACAACTAGTTCATACCATTCATACTTTCAACGTCATGTTGAATAATTTTATATAGGTGTTTAAAACGAATGTTAACAGCTTGCGGACAAATCCGCAATAAATATTCTGCTAGCACTGACTTTAAAACTGTAGTATTGAAAAGCGTATAGACTAACTAAAAACGACTGAATAGCAAAACTAAACGAAAAATATTCCTCGGATGACCAATATGTTTTGTTAGCACGAAAATTTGACTGCTATTTGTAAATTTCATAATCGAAAATCATCGACAATAAGTTTGCGTATTATGCTGATTTCAAACATCTCATAAAATCTTAGGGCGTAAGGATTACATAAATAAGAGAATAAAGTTTATCTCGATACATATTTAAATCAAAAGAAAGTAGGTACCGAACCACCTGTCTTAGGCTATTAAGAAAAATATTTGACATGTTTGATTAAGAAGCTCACACACATTAAGTTCTAAATTATTAATGCATTCAATGCGATTTCGGAAAAATTAAAATAAACTCAAATGCTTGAAATATTCAAAAAATTCAGCCAATTTCATTTCTAAACGGAATTATATGCGTGAGTGTATACTTTGCATACTATGGTTTAACATTTCAAAGAAATGCCTGATAAATAATTTTTTGTTGGAGACCGTCAAAGGGGCATGTAATAATACAAATACCACACAATCCTATCTCTGAAGCTATAAAATCACAGCAGCGGGTGTAGAACAGGACCTCTGGTAGCTGTATCCTTGAATATTTTGGGCAATAAAGGGAAATGTACAAATATGTCGCACACTACTGCTAACATTACTGGCATGTTTCCATCTATTCAGAATCAGGCTTCTTTACAATACAATCTCCTTCGAATTGATCTCCAAGGACACCGCAAAGAGGTTACTTGCCACTCTCGTCCTTCCTAAGCAACCAAATCACATTTTACGGAGATCAATGTACACATGTGTGCCTTCTTGGCATGTGGGGTAAACCTGTGGGGGGTAAGGTGTCAATTATTTGAAACTATCTTCAAAACAACGAGTCTAGTGAGGTCAGATATTAGTTGTAGGGATGAGTGACTAAGAATTAATTAGTTCAAAACCCATTCCTCGGCTTGTTCGGTAACGAAAGTGGTAAAAGTGGCGAAAGTACCCTTTTAATGGTATCCTGTTTTAGCAAGGATTGTTTTCTAGCCAAACGACGCACCAGACAAGACCTTCTAGTCACAATACTATAACTCTTAATTACCTCCTGGGAATGCTTCTTATTTGGTCGTGGAATGTTAACAATAAAATGTGAACTACCCGGGAGAGATTAGGACGTTTCATAACTTTGAATAAAGCCCTAATGAACATATCCCCGTAGGGCTAACACGGCTAAAAATTGGTCTATGGCCCCTTGGTTTTTGCGTGGCCCGGCCCTCGGCTGTAATTGAAAATGAGAGCGGTGGATGTGATTTATAAGTTTTTATGACCCGCTCGTATTTATGGCCGAAATGAAAATTTAAATGACATCTCGGCGCTGTTGTGGTTTCCTAAATTTGATTACATTTCAGGGTGCTGGAATTGTTTGTGGGGTCGTTTTGTTGGAAATGGCAAACGATTAATGACTCCTGAAAGAGTCGGGGTTAAGCCCTGCGCTTTTCAGCTTTTTGTGTGAACACATAGGCGGATTATGTACTTTTGGCAAGCTATAAGGCGATGAAACACCGTGGCAAATTACGATGTCACAAGAAACTTTCATTTTCCGCTTTAACGCCATTAAATGTTTGTTAATTGTATAAATTTGTGAACAAAAACAAACATTTTTTTGTCAGTATTACATTTACGATTTTACCGAATTAAAACGACCTTAATGGATGTATTATTCAAGATTTTTGAATGATTTTCCTTACTTTAATACTTTTTATTCAACTGTTTGAAACTTTTAAAGAAAAACCAGTTACTAGTACTGAAATTCCTTTGTTTTAATCAAATTTAATATAAAATTTAATTATTTCAAACACGTTATACTTATAAGATGAAACTACAAGACAATCATTACATAACTAAACTGGAAATAATCACTAATATCCAAATAAAATGCACCGGTTTCACTGAATTTTAAGTAAGTATTCTTACATTTGTAGATATTAATAACGGACATATTAAACAAACTTTTAAATTATTAAAAAACAAATTAAACACCTCGATATGTAACTATACAAACATTTCTTTCGGTTTTTTGATACCTTCTGGAACAAGCTCGAAGAATTTCGAATTTTTCAAAAAAAGAAAAAAAATACCTATCTACTCGTACCTTTGCAAGATTATGCATAAAAGAGATTCACTAAACGAGTTCAAATTGAAGTAAGCAAACTCAGCTTATACTTATCTACTTGATTTTTTCGCCAAGGCTGAATAACTGCCGTTTAATTAAATTTTACCAGAGAGTCCCTTCAGGCGTAGTTGGTTAATTAATTGCAATCAAATTAAATGGAAATGCTTGAAGAGCTCTCATCACAAAACCCTTAAGAAGAAAGATTACGACATTAAGGAATGTACGCTTTGATTTAAGGCTACATTTTACGTTCTTTAAGTAATTTCATTAATTATAGCGAATACTCTTCATTAAGCTGATTTGTGAGTTGGTAAATAAGGAATGTGCGCAGTTAGTAAAAAAAAAACTCTCTAAAATTGAGAATGTTGGTTTATGGTTTAAGCATAATCAATAGGACTAGGATAGGACAAGGCTCTTTGAGCATAGGGCATAATTAGAATATCTCACGAGAATACATCAGAAGCTGTACAGACAGGTTCTTTAATTATATTGCTAACAAAAAGTAAAATTCTTCGTTATTTTCTCCTGGTACTTTTATATTTTTACCTTTATATACAAAAATTAAAACAACAATTTATATTTTTCCATTTCTTTTATTTTTTTGGTTGCTAAAATATTCGATTCGTATCAAATATCGTGTAAAGGTATGATACATTATGCTTTATACATACCTAAAAGTGAACTTCAAATTTGTCGTATAATTTTTATCCAATGTTAATATATGTAAGTATACTAATTAATATGAAAATGTCTTGTAGGGATGTGAGTGTTTGGTGGTAGTTTGTTTTTTGTTTTAAAGGGTTTTGCTTGAAATGAGCAACAAACATTTGCATATTTTTCAACTTTCTACCTTAAAATTTGAAAGGAACAACCTAATTCATTAATTTCATTTCATTAAAATGTAGAATTTCGTTAATATTGCACCGAATAATTTTTTTCAAATAAGAAAAGCATATCTTGTGATTGACAAAAATATGAAAAGTAATGTAAAATATTTAATTACTACATGCCTGGATGCATAGGTACTTATCTTCTAGATTTCTAAAGAGGAAAAATTTCGTCGTAGTTTAATTTTTTTCTAACAACTCAAAACTCGTCCTACAAAATACAATTGTGGATCCAGTCTTAGATAATCTTAGTTACTTCACAATCAAAATTCACAACATGTCTAAATCAAATTAGTTAAATGGATGTAAGCACATAAGTAATTTTAAAAGTTGTAGGTACAATTGGCATCAGATGAAATTTGTTATAAAGTAGAGCAGTAACTGAAAATATTGTCAGATCATTTTCGCAAGGATATGTGTCAACACTTTTAAAAGGGCTATCCTACCTCTGATCTTTGTGAGTCATATTCCATGGAAAAAGAATTCACGGTTGGGAAGAGAAATGTGTTAAATGCCAATTCGCCTAAGCGTTTCTGAAGCCATTCAGCATTTTCTTTCTGGTCGGTCAATTCGGCGTCCTGTGGGAAGCATAGAAATGTCCAAAAACTTAGCTGATAATGTAGAAACAAGAAATCCTTGCGTCATTTGACCCAACCGAAATGGCAGAAGGTAAAAGAGGATTTCCGCTTACCCCAATCATTTAAAGATTAAGTACTGATGACAAGGCCACGTCCCACGAACGTCTGAAGGTCCTGGAGCTTTTTTCGTCAAGCGTTTTAACATTAGTGTTTATATCAAATATTTCAACAGCGGATTTCCTTATGGAATCAGATTTCTTACATTTTTGACAGTGAATATCTGTCGGGGATTCAATTTTTTAACGAATTTATTTCCACGGTGCCAGATTCTGCTTTTCGCTATGTTGTTTCTCAACATAAAGGAGCCGGCTATAAATAAAAAATCTCAGGGATATTTTAGCTCATGGCAAAATTTAAATTCATCTAGAGCCATGAGTGACACTGGAGCGATTCCAGCAGAGGCGAATTCATTCGCGATCATGGATTCCGAGGAAGACAAATTATGTTTTCAGTAATTCACCTTGTAATCAATGACAGCGAGATCCTTCGCAGTAAAAAATGTCGAAATCATACCCATTCCGTGGTGTCCCACAAAAACGAAGAAGTGATAAATTGCCGGCAAACTCCTATTGACAGCAGGTGTTTTACACCATTCAACTTCAGGTACGAATTTTTACTTCGTCCAGTGAAGAAAATAAATTACATCAGGAACCATCAACGTACGAAATTCGTTATGCATGAGGTTTTTTATTCGCGAAGAGCGTTTACGGCTTGGGTTTTTTGTTTTTAAGATCTTTCATGGAATATGTTACAAATTTTATTGGCGCCGCAGGTAGGTTATATCAGAAATTTTCTCAAATACCTACTATGTAAATGCATTTTATAGTAGACTCGAATTGTTTTTAGATACTTTTTTTTAAAAGTGCTGTACAGGACTTATCATTAAGAGGTCCAATACATACCTATGTATTTTTAAATCTCTATATAATTCTGAATGTTGTTTTTGTATTAAGTACCCATAATCCTATTTTATGTTCTGAAAGGTATTGTGCAAATTTAATTACAAAGTTTCCTTCTAATTTACAATCACTATTATTTTAAACTCTAAGAAATTCATTAGGGTTGTTGTGTGGTTGTTGCCCCACTAACCATTTAATTTACCGACTCAAGTGAACACGGCTCAATAACTTTATTTAACCTTTAGCACTCTCTTAAAAGTTACTCCAATATTAGTTGCACGATACATCTAATGCATTTCTGGCGAAATTTCTAGTAAAACCCTAGATGAATTTTACTCACTCGTAAAGCAAGCAAGAACTTCTTTGGCTTTTTGGTTATATTTCCGAGAAAACCACTGAACTAAAACAGAAATGCAGGATATATAATAGAATTCTAGGGACTCACTCTTCACCAGATTTTAAACTGCGTATGTAGGATACCAACTTTTACTTGAGATTCGCTGCATATTAGTGAGAAAAAATTCTTTTATTCAAAATAAACAATGTTATTTTCCAGATAGGTTTGATAGTTGGAAACTTTTCAAAATTTGGTTAAGGCATAAAGTTAAGATAGAATTACTGTTTTCTATTCCAATAATAATGTTGGTACAAGGGGTTTACCAGAAGAGAAACTTCGTTAAAGTTACTCGTTAATTTAATGAATAAAGACAAAATTTTCAGGAATAAATTCTCTGCCAAAAATGAACGTACCTACATACTAATTTTAATGAAATAACATTAAAGCGAAAGGAATTAAAAATAATTGCATAAAGCTCACGAACGGAATGTGGGTCGGCATTTAAGTAATATGGGGAAATATCGGGTCCATGATTAATATCTGTAGATTAAATGGCCATTCCGCCTAATGAGATTCCTTAAAATTTTACGAGGCATCATAGAGCCCAAAACGGAATGCGGAAGAGTTGTAAATAAGTTCTCCAGACTTTGAGAATTTTATGGGGTATAATCAAAATGAAAATAAAAGTGCCCGTCCCCAATTCATTTGAATTTTAAGTTAAATCTCTAATCCGGCTCAAGACCAATTGGGATAAATTTTGAGCGAATCGCTCTAATGAAGGCGGAAGATGTTTGTGGTACTCTGAATCAAAAGTATATAAGCGTTAATTTTACTCCTCTAGAAAACAGCGAATCATCCAATTAAAAGCGTTCAGAATTTTTAAAAGAAATCCGATGGCTTTTAGAAGTTGGGGGCGGTAATAAGATCTAGGGGACCATCGGCGTCATCAATTATGCACAGCATCCTCTGGTTCTGCTGCTTTGATTCGCCCCCGCTGTAAGTCACCGAAACAAAGGGCGAACTTGCTGTCTGAGTGTTTTTGCAAAACAGTTAAAAAATTCCTTTGTCCCTTCGACTTTGTTTTCTCTCATTTTTTCCCTGTTGAGACACATTTCACCATCTTGATAATAGCGAAAAAAGCACTGCCGCATCTTGAATTTAAAATCGTTTTGTTCTTGTCTTCAGGAGATCTGACAATGCCAGTAGCTCATCTTCTGTTCCCGAACTTCCTTTTCGTTCTCGTGAACTTCTTATGAATTTTCATGTTTACTTGAATTTAGGTTAAGTCTGAAAGCCTCTGAAATTCTTTTTGTTTCCTTCACAATAAGAGTTTTTCTGCCTCACGCTTCTCCAGTACCCGAGATTGGGGTGATTTCTCCTCGTAATATTTCCTTTTCGGGACTCATACGTCCGACTATTGTTCCTGAAAGGCGGCGTCACAATTAGAAAGACTGCTCCGCTAAATCCAGATAAATTCATCTTATGCCCACATATTTACTTATATCATATTATATAAGGGCCTAAGCAACTTAACTGCCGGATTTACCGTCCTTCGTCGAATCCTCGCTATTTCACCATAAATCTGATTTTTTTTTTCTGAAGTGTGCTCTTAACAAGAATTTTCTTACGTTTGAAAGCGCGGATAACGAGATGCTTTCGTGGGCGGACATTAAAGATTTAATTTCGAAGGCGAAAAGAAAGTCTTGTAATATTTAATTAAACGATGTTTTTAAATTTGTTTGTTCTCTGCTTTAAAACGAAGGGTTTTCATAAATTTTTTATTTAGCATAACAATGTCAAGGAAAATGAGTCAAGGAAAATACGACATCCAAAGAATTTTGTTTTTATATTTGTATTTTTTTCTTTTAAGGATTAAGAAATAAAATTATATACCTACATACGATTTTATTACAATAACGAGACATTTTAAGTTTGCGTTTCGATATTGTTTATCGTTTATTATTGGCTGTGGATCAACTAAAAATCGCTTCGCAACCTATTTATTGACCATTCCTGTGTTAAACAAATTACAAGCTTAAGTTTCTTTAAATCTGAGTCGTTTTATTCTGGGTTACATGGTTATTTATGTTAAAATGAATAATATGGGATGTAAGTGTCACTGATTTAAATTTAATTACCCATAAGTTAATTCGAAAGTATTTGTTTACATAAAAAGATAAAAACTGGAGGTTCAAAGGAAAGTGGGCTTTAAGAATTTAAAAATGTCATACTAAAAGATTCCCAAAAATAAGGAATTTAATGCACTGAATTTCAATACTTTTCTCCCTCTATTGGCCATCGTTGAGCCTATTACCAATTTTATGAAAGCATTAAAATTTGTTTCTTCAGATGGTAAATCCTCAAATAAGTAAAAGCAATTTCAGAGATCCAGAAATTAATATTAACAGAAGCTACTAAATATAGCTCATTATTTGCTACCTGTAGACCGCAAAAATCACGTTTAGGTCAATCGATTAAGCCTATTGTGGTCACGGTCTAATCCAAACCTTCATATGATAATGAAAAGGGATTGAATTCGACCTTCACCGACAGCTCCATAGGAAAAAGTTTGCCCATTGTAAGGAGATGTGTAGGCTTACATTTCATGTGAACTCCGCATTCCTCCCATTTGGGAATATGTTGCGCAGGAAAAACCAATTACAGAGATAAAATTCAGGTCATGGCAGCAATTAGAGCGTCGTCACAGTGCAAGCGGCTAAATAATTCATACCTTAAATGGTGCTAATAGTAAAGGATAAAAGGTAAGTGGCAACCTGTTGAAAAACTCAAAATGAATAAATTATTGACGCACGCATTACGAATGAGTTTGAAATATCGGAAAACGTTGTGTTTTATGGCAAGATCGTGCCAAAAAGTCAAATCATATTCGCATTAAGCGCATTTGTGGGTCAGAACACAAATTGCTAAATGGTCGCCTCCTCTGTTCGCAGCCCAGCTTCAATTCTCCTCTGCAATTGTCTTCAATTTTGCAGGACTATTATTTCCATTGAAAGGGTTGTCTCTGCCCCTTTTGACCCGTGTCCTCTCACAGCTCCTCGAGGCGAGTGCAATTGCATTAAGGGCTCAAAAACGTCGGGAGCCTTTTTCGAAGCGACCCACTTTTGTTGCAATTGAAGACTTCTTGAGTGGACGGGAAATGAAAAATGGGGCACTTCGCATGTCTTCCGGTCATTAAATTCAATAAGTGTTTTCTCCGTGTCATAAATCACATAGCCGTTCAGTTACTAGACTTTTTGAGTTGTTGCAAATTGAAAATTATTTTCAGCCCTAAGAGAACTGCAGCTATATTAGAGGCCGAGTAATTTGAACCGTTTCCGATTATCGTGCCCTGGAGGGTTTAGTGAAATATTCTGATATGAAAATCTAATATAATCTACCAACATTCTCAAAAGCAGGTCAAATGCTTTTAACAATAAATTGAATTGATTGAAATTCAGTCAGGCTAAATCTCAGACGATTTTCATAAATTTGGACCAGTGACTCGTAAGAGCTTCGAATCGCTAATTACCAAATTTATTGACAATCCAACCGTAGAAACTACCCATCTGCAAAACTAGTTTAATTTGGTTAAAAGGTGGTATAATTAATTAATTTAAAAAATGTCTACCACTTCTATCTCTACAGGATATTAGTTTTAATCTTTCGCAAAAATTTCGAAATACGTACTTAGTTTAAATACAAAAAATGCTGGACCATTCGTGGAAAATCATCTCATCGCAAAAAAAAAAAAATGAAATGTATTGTCACCAATATTTCCTATTAAAATATACGTGGTATGTGGCTGCTCGGTTACCTTGCGCTTCGTTTAAGCCTTTTAATGGAAATTCTCGCCAGTCACCGGGGATATAAGTTTTCGGGTTGAGGAGCCGTGACCTTTTTATCTTATATTTCCATAATAAGGGCAATGAGACTGGAATATTCTTCGTCAGTCGTTAAAATGAAATTGCACGCACACGGTATTTACATCTTGGGAAAGCACGTACCGAATAGGCCTGAACGTGAACAATTTATTGAATACATATTAAATTGGGGTAAAAATCTTTCGCACGGAAATGTAAATTCATATAAGAACATTTTAGTAACGTATAAATGGCTATGAACGCACCACTGAAATTCTCTGTTCCTTTGAAACTCATTTCTGGTGGGATTAAACCATTAAGCGTGCTAATGAGTTTTAAGGGAAATTAATGGATTTTTCATTTCATTTTCACTACTATGAGTGTCACTTGGAGACTGAAGATAAATAAAGGTAACATTTGTAGTTTGAGTTGAAAAGCTTTTCATTAATATTTTTTGATTATGAATCATTAACATATGTATATACAAGGCTTTATTCAATAAAAAGACGGTTTATTTCCAAAGTTTTAAAATTGCACATTATTTTCTTGTATAGTGCATTTGTAAAACAGACTAATATAACTGAAAATCTGTTTACTTACTAGACCGAAATAAAAAAAAACATAGTTAATTAACTACATATTTGTATCAACAACTTTCAATAGATTTGCGCCAATTTCGAAAGTTCATAGAATTCAAGCATTCTATTGGAAGGCAAAATACATACATATGTTTGATATCGACCGTGTTGGCTGCTGAAAATTTATTTATATGTATATAAGCTAAAACATACATATCTACATGTATTCCTTTACATTTTTCATTTCGTGGATTCCGTATCAAACTTCGTAGTCACTTGGTATGTTTATTAAATTTCGCAAACATAATTTAAAAATTATATGTTACACTATGCATACGGTCGTCACATGTATGCGATGAAATCAATGCACTCAGTCTGTGAAGTTTTAGTAGCGACATGCTGCCCGAATATTTTAAATGAATCCCCGACATAAATAATTTATGAAAAAATCTCCATTTTTGGCGAGAGTGTTCAGAAGGTGGTGCGGATCAATAAACCGCCACGTCGCGTCATCTTCGTCGTCGTCGCCGGGATAAATTACTTGCATTTGAAATCCTTTAGTAATTGGCACTCGACTATGAGCGTTTTTGCTTGCAGGAATAAAGTGCCATTCACACTGGCTTGTTCACTTAATCTCTCGTCTCGGCTGAAGAATATCCAGTCTACCGCAAGAAGGGTTGTCTTTCGAGGAACCCTCGCACAATTTTGCCCATCGTCACAGGGCACAGCTGACGCAGAATGAGGTTTAAAAGCCAACGAGGGTATTTTCTACCCAGCACATCCAAGGGATAATTAAAATATCAAAAAGACCAAAGTTTTCCCAAGTCAAAAACTTTTAAAGTTGTAACTTCACGAAGGCGTAAAATTTCAATTTCATACACTTGTTTGTGGCTCACAAAAGTGTTAACAATTTCCGCCTTTAAGGGCGTCTGAAGGGATGAGATTTTCAGTTTTCGAAATGCATCTTAGACTCTTTTACCAATTTATATCCATGCATTATGGCTGACTACCGGAAATGAAAAACGCAAAATCCTGCACTCGAGTGGCTGTTAATTTTAATCCTCATTATCCAGGTAGACCAACTCCGTCTCCGTGGACCCCGCTCGGTGCAGAAGCCCCAAGGTGCTCTCAAGGAAGGGTTCATTCACTTCAGATGCAGTGTGGGTGCAGTCTGTCAGTGCGAAGGAGAATTTTTTTTCGAGAGCAATTTTTCCATCGGTTGGCAAATTTCGCTCGGGTTTTATTAGACTAACAAAAAGCAATATTTTGAAAGGAAAAGTTATAAAAGTCTTTTTCATTTCAGGACGGGCATAAAGTTTAATTTTCAGACGAACTCACCCGACGATAGGTGGCTACGTGGCTAGCGTTGGACACGTAAATTAAAGACCCATTTCCCAGCCCGGGCGTAACTTTCCGCAGGTTCCACGGGTACAAAGAAAAATTCACTTAGCAAAAGAATCATTTTGAGACCCCGTCTAAGTCCCTGCGTTTGTTGGAGCTATTCAGTGCCTCAAAGGGCACGATCATTACTTTCTCCTAGGTTCGAAGTCCAGACCAAGGGACCTGCAGTGCCTTAAATATGAGGCGAAAAAGTGAAAAGGGCACCTCTCGATCTCCGCTTCAGTTATTGTACTTGGCCTCGTGGGCGGGAAACCGCATCCTATTTGTTCCTTGCTTCCCATAATCGCCCAGCAAATTAGGCACTTGGGCTGTGGAAATGAATGCAAACTCAACTTTTAGTTCTTAAGGTTTTGTGGAAGGTATTACAGGTTTTTGTTGCTTTTATGCGGAGGGTTTTTGAAAGGCTTAAATTCGCAATGCACAATAGCGATATTGTATTATGAGCATATTTGAACAATTTGAAAACAAACAGCTGAATCCCAAATTCATTTCCAGCAGACATAAAAGACGGCATTGAAAGCTGTTCAAATAAAGTATCTGCATAGTTCATAATTACCAATAAAAGCTGTGTTCTGTTCATATCGGTTCCGGTTCCAGGTTTTGTAGGAAATTTTGCACGGAATTGAAATTTATGAGGAGTTACCCATATCAAACAATTTTTATTTCAAGAAAGTATCATCAAACTGCATGATTTTCAGGTAGATACATATACCCATTTTGATGTCAAAAACTTAATCCAAAACTTTATTTGGTTCAAGGTTTGAAGTGTCGATTGATAATCAATGTCATGCCAATATTATGCGCCTTTCGCAAATTTTAAAATCTCTGTATGAAGATTTTTAAAATTGCAATTCAATACAAAATTTCCTGCAAAACCAGGAACGGGATTCGATGTGAAAAGAACATAGCTAAAACTATTGTTCATTTAAACAAAATGTTTGTAAAAAAACACAATAAAACCTAAAGTTTTAAAACTGCACAGCCTTCGTATAAGAATTAGGTATGTGCTGAGTTTTGCTTTTAATATTTAACTATATATTCTTTGACACGCAATGAAAAAACATGTTAATTATATATTAATGTAAGTCAATTTTTAAATAAGTGTCTTCCACTGAAAGGTAAAACTTTTCAAAAACTTGAAATAATATATACATGTTGTATAATTCACTCGAACGTGAATAGTCATTTAAATCCCAAATCCAAATGTTACTATCCAAAACATACACAAACTAATTTAGGCACGATTTAGCTTACAATATTTACTAAAACAAATATTTTGAGTACATCCTTGCACATTCTTAACCTAAAAAATCCGAAGATAAAACTTACCAAGGTCAAAACTATAGACCAAAAGAAATAGTAACCACTACCTAATCAGGTAGTTAGTAGGAAATCAGTAAGTAGTATCTAAATTTTAAAATAGTAAATTGCTCTATATGTCACTTACAAGTCACTTGCCAGAAGGTAAGTCAAGTCCTGAGACAACTCGACATTTAAAACTTTTAAATAATTGAATCGTTTACTTGCGCAACCAACGAAACAATCGCTACTTCACTAATTGAACGGGAATCGAATTCTGATTAATAATTCAGCGGTTTCAATTATTCTATCTCAGTAATGGCGCTCCATTTTCGCTCTCTCAATTTTTTTGGACAGACGGGAGGCAGGTGGTGGAAAGGGCAATCTTACGCCCGCACAATGCGCCACTAGGGGAATTCCTGTGATTGTAAAACTTTTAGATTGAGAAAAGTTCGCCAAGCAGAACCCGAAAATATCGAGTGACACCATGACACACGACAGGTGCGAGCTAGCCGGGAAATACGAATTTTCCTCCTTTCGATTCGAAAAGTGGAACAACTTTGTATTTTCTGGGGAGTCGTTTACACTGTTAGTTACAGAAAAATGGAGAGATTTCACAGACCATTTTGGGGATATAAGAAATTTGACTTCATATCAGTTGTTTAGTTATGACTTCACCAAGCCAGATAGGGAAAAAAATAAACGGCTAAGGGACATAAGTACTACTCCAGTTAAGAAAAAATTCAGATCTTTTCCGAGTTGGAAAAGTATTTCGGGTTAGTAGGGGGAACTATTAAATACTACACCCCATAAATTTTGTCTTATTCCTCAACTGCCAAATATATCCTATTAAAATTTTTCCGCAATACTTTTGAATAAATCATTATTTTACTGTGATTTTAAAATACTTAATCGGATTATAATAAGCAGATAGCTCTGGTGTTTAGACTGTATGACCTAGACGATTTACGAAGCAGCGGTGCGTACAAAAGTACATGAATTTATTAGAAAATTTAATTTGTTTCACACGGGTTAATAAGTTTTAGTAAGCATTTTCATGCATTTCCTGAGAGATTTACTGAACATGAGCTCAGTAGTGAACATGTTCTGTTTTTCAAATGCCTACAGCACAATGAATGTAGCCGTAAGAAATTGAATATGTCTCTCATTTTCCACCTTCCTTTTAAAATTATAATAAAATGTCCCTTCCATAAATGAAAACTTTTTACTGACATTGTAGATGAATTTTCGTGCCTCTACAACATATTTTTCGCTTTCAATAGTTGCTTTCTTTCCGTTTTGTTAAGTTCAATGTGCTTATTAAAATAAACTGTACTTATTATAAATATTTTGAAGAATTTTCCCCCAAATGATGAATTTTTACATTAGTTTTTTACAGATATTTCGATTTTGTACTTAAAAGACAACGAAATATCATTAAAGTTTCGTATTTCCTGAAATGTAAAATGTGCAAGTTTTCAAAGTAGAACGAGAACTTCTTATACGGGTATCAAACACGAAACTTATACTACTGCCCTATTTAGCGAAACAAAAAAGGTCCAACATTGTAAGAAGAAATTGTTTTTGCTTCTACATTAACCGGGCAGGGGGTTCAAACGATTAAAAGGTTTCTAAAGTTAGACCATTTCAAAGCACAAAAGGATACATAAAATGTCCTTAAAAATTGTCCATAAAAGAAGGGTGTGAACGAGTCAAAAGTGCCTTTTCTGTGTTGTCAAAAGAGCCTTTAAAACGTAAAGGCTTTTTAAAAACTTATTTGCATATTCAGAGAACGTTTCGCCGCTAGTAAAAAAGTACTTTCAAAATTTTTAAGTCTCTGAGTGCAGCATATACGAAAATTTCAATCATTTTATTTGTCGGCATTGCATTGACTGGCCTCCAACCGGCTCATGATTGCAAAAGAGTAAGCTTTATGAAAATTTATGTTCCACATTTCTATATGAGTCTGAATGCAAGTTCAGTTCATTTCAGACTTTAATACTTTTTAAGAGCCCAGAGAAATTACAATTTCTAGGATTCTTTGATAAAGGTCACAAACATCGTAGCAATTAACAAACATTTTAAACTGAAGTTGCTTTCTGACAACTGCAACTGCTGAACCATCGATATTCTGCGCTTGAGTAATTATTTTTATTTATTAGAAAATTAGCAACGAAAAAATACTCAGCAATTTATAAATTTAGAGAATGTATAGTATACCTAATTGGTTTTTCAATTAAATTAAATAATGATAAACTGAATAACAAATATCCTTAAAAGATGATGTTTCTGTAAAGTTGCATATGCATAAGATATTATAACCCAGATGATCCCGTCTACATATAAGGAAGCCATTAAAAACTTTTCTCATCTAGACAACGGATTTTGTATTTAGATTTAACTCTATATGATCTTTTTCTAAATACAGAAAGGAAACAATTTACAAAAAATATAAGTTGAAATAGTTTCGAGTGTACTCTATGAAAACTTCAACAATTGCATTTTTAACCAGAAAATATGATAGATTTAATCACAATTTTGCATCAAAAAAGTTTTTCAATTCGCTTGAAAGCAAAATTTTGAAACCTTTTGAATGAGTATTGAACGCCATAAATTCGAAACTTCATATAAAATCACACTGTTCTCATTCGAATTATTATTGATTCATTTCGGGTGCTGGAGCAAGGCATCCATAACACTGTGCCGGAAGGCAGTTATTTTTTCTCAATTTCTCAGAGAGAACAAATAAAATGTGGAGATGTGATAGGTAAATTTCAACATCTGGAAGAACTCATAAATAAATCCGTAAAATTAAGGCCATTTCAAAAAAAGCTGTTTTATATTCATGGGGCTTCGGGGTTTCTTCCACTTAGAGCAATTGGTTTTGGTGAAGTGTTTTAAAAATTCACGTAAATATAGAAATTTGTTTGTTAAGAATCCCTTGGGAAATCAATATTAAGTTTATTTTCTAAATCTTTGTAATAATTAATAAATTTATTAATTTATCTTACATTTTCAGTATAATTTTACAAAGTTTGTATATTGTATACTTAATAAGCAAAAAACTGCTGTCATTTGCCACAAATGAGTTTGTCCTAAACATTCTCCTTTTAGCCATCAATCAGATAGGGAGATAAAAGATGAAGGGTATAATTGAAGGTTGGATAAAACTGTCAAAACAAAAACTTGGTGGACATTAACAACATACGCGAAAGTTAGTCTTTGATATTAACCTCTTCATGAACGAGTTTTCTGAAGGTGGAAAATGTGGTTTCATTTTATTTCATTACATGTTTTCTTAGTTTTTACCGACATCTATTCAGTAAATTAGAAAAATTTCGAAAAACAATTAGTAGGTATGATCAAGGATGTTCACATATTTAATCATATTGTGTTATTATTAAAAAACTATAAAACTTTATTTTATATACATATAGGTACTCGTATGAGCTGTTGATTATGAAAGTCCGCTTTTTAACATATGCATAATTTCAAAAATGTTTTCAATTAAATCTTAACGCGTGTAGATAGCTTTCACTTGAATTTTTCAAAAAGTGTATATATAAGTGCACTTTAAAAAATGACGACTCATATTATTATTTTATACAATGAATAATTTACTTATCAAAGATTTGGGATATTTTTCCAATAAACTAAAAAAAACCTCGCGCTAATTAGAAGGAACTTTAAAATATTTTGAAAGCATTTACATAATTTCAAAGTGTTTTGTTTTATTGTTGAAATATGTATATAATCTAGTGAGTAGTTCATTAACATTTTTTTTCAAGTATCTGAGAATAATTTTAGTTAGTTTACTAAGCTTTAGATAAGTATGGTGTTCGTATAAGTACCTCACGCCACGGGGCGGTCAAGTAATCCTATAAAAACTTTACGTATAAAAGACCTGCATAGTTAGGGTTTTAAAACTTAATGTTATTTAAAATCCTGAGAGCAAGTATATAGTTAGTATATATGTAGTATCTGTGCAAAAAAGTCTCGGTTATTACTTATGAAGGGAAAATATTCTTATATATAATAATTAGCTGCATACCTATGTATTTAAATCTAAATTGCTCCCAAATATTAAAAATTTGGATGTAATAAAAAACTTTCTCACTCTGAAAGTATCTGTTCTGTGGTTAGGTAATAGAATTGAATTGAGTCTTTTGAAAAGGCAAAACAATTTGGAGTTATGTTAATAATATAATCTGAGTTAATTATTATCCAAAAACAAGTTTTTTTATACAAAAAGCTGTTGCTTTAACGTAGCTGTTTTTCTTTTTTAATCTCCTTCATTGCTTTAATTTTAATTATGTAAAAATACTTTTCATATCTTTTCGTGTCAGTTTAGTTCTCTCGAAATGTTTTTCGACATTTATGACTACATGATATTTCCAAGAGAGAGCTATCTCCAATTTAAAACAATTAAAAAAAAAAAGAAAAAAAATAGATTAAATGCGCGTACAATAAGATGCTCGTTTTGCGTTATGTCACTCTATTTGAAATTATTAGCACCTTAGAACATAATATGAAACCACATCTATAGAAAAAGATTAACTTTACTTAGATAAGACGGATATTAATTAGATATTGATTATCATAAACAAATAATTTATGTTAAATAAAAGGTTCAACTATGATGAAATATTCACCATAAGCTTATTCTAAGAAAAAACTGCGGTGATGAGGAGAGAGAAATTGTGAATATTAATCTCAACAGCACAGCATGCGCAATATATGTAAATATTTAAGAGCATTTGCAATCAGTTTTTGGAAAGACATCAGACAATATTGTGCTTTTCGATTCCATTAATCTTTGATGTTTGCTTATTTTCATAGTGAATCAAATATACATATAATTAACAGTGGTGCGGTGTTCAAAAAAACCCTTCTTGTTTTAGGACTCGGTATCCGGAAGAGGTTTAACTACAAGTTTTATAGAGTAGGTACATATCTTTGACATAGGTGCAAATATTTAATTCTATTATAAAATGCACATTGTTTATCTATTTCGAAAAGTAAAGCTTTAGTTAATAATAGAAGTTTATGTTTCGCTAAAATATTTGAATAAATGTAAACATATCAGAAGTGCCTAGGTGAAAGTTCAAAAAAGAGCAACTTATTCTGTTGATTTTTATTGGAAAATCAGTTGCATAAGCCAACGACTTTGAAATTATCATGAGCTGTTTGATTTCATGAAAAAACTCTGCTGTTATTGAATCAAAGCACTAATTAAATGTTAAGTTAACTGCTCGATTTGACCCAAATTGCGCAATGTGAAGATAGTCCTGTAAGAGTAGCGAAGTAAAATAATCTTACTTGATTATATTATTATATATAGTTTGTTTTTGTAAGAAACCAATACAAGTAAAAATACAAGTCAGTAAGATTAATGATATATTTGTATACCACATGTATACATAAAATAAACTTTTTTTACTTCTTTTTGGACTCAAGCCAAGTTATCTTTGCTTATTTAGAAGAAATAGCATTCAAACAAGAGACGAATTCAAATATTTTCTCCATTGTTGGTAAAATGGTTGTAAAATGCGATGGATACGATGGTTGGAATTTTGAAGTACAAACTAGACTTTAAAACTGGTGAAAACTTTATTTCTTTTATGATCGCATGATCAAAAGGCAAAGAATGTTTAAAAGGAAATTACAATGGGCGTCTTGAAACTGGATGCTAATAAGGCTGTACGCCTGGAGCCATGAAGACGAATTCCTTTATTTGAAGAGGTGGGAAAAGCTAATATTTTCAGTGTCCTTGAAGGCACTCTTGTAGCAACAGATAGAAGAAGGAAATGTGTGGGCTGCCGTCAGAAAATACAAGCATCTTAAAGATGGAAGAATTTTCTGAACTTTTATGAATTACTTATAATAGCCGTTGGCTGTGAACTTGATAAAATCTTGAACAATTCCCTTAAATTGGGGCACTAGGTCCTTTATGCGGTCGTCCTCGCACGGGTGCCTGCCAACTCAATTTTGTTCAAATTGTGTAGCAGATTCATGAAGTGAAGAAGAGGTTTTTCGGAGCATTAATTCTCAATTAATTTTTAATGAAAAATTTGTGACCCTTTTGGGGATAAGTTGTAATTTTGCGATTACAACTGGGAGGCAATGACACCAAAAAAGGCAGAAGTCGTGTGAAATAAATTTTAAATTTGGATTGTTGATAAGATAAGAATGATAATTTTAAAATACACTGTTTAAGGTTCAATTGAAATGAGGATTTCAATTTTTAGAAATCCTGTGAAATTGTAAACCATCATGTACAATCATTAACGAACACGACTTAATATCGCTTTCATCGTAAACTCTCGAAAAACTATTTCATTACCTACGTGTGAAGTTAAAAAGAGCTAATTTTAATTTATTAACGCTGACAACCTATAATCAATGTGCCCAAATTAATCGATATCAAATTCCCATAAAGTTGGGAGGTTCACTTTAATTTCAGAAATTATTACAGTATTTTCAATTTAGCCACCAAAAACCTTCTGTTATTAATTTTGATAAAATCAAGCCGCAATAATACGCTACCTATTTCATGAAATTCCTCTAATTTTTAAATTAATAGCACATCATTTGATAAAGAAAATAACAATTTTTGTATGGAACATTGGATATGGTAATATGGTTAGGGAAATTAAAAAGAAGACATTTTTCATGCATAATATTTTATTATACGTTCAAATATACTGGGACATTTTATTGAGTTATATTTTCATACCATTAAATCCTATTACAAGAAAATTTCGTTTCAAGAACCTCGCTTTCAATTCACTTAATTATGGAATTAACGTCTTGTAAAACTTTATACTTAAAATTTCTTTCCATTAAAGGTCGAAGTCGTGTCCTTACATTAGTTTTCCAGAAAGAATTTTCCTCCATCAGTTTTATCGTAAACCTCTTATTTAATAGCGATTGTGGAACGATCGTGGCGTTTATCGTAAAATGCCCTTTAATACTTTGAATAAATTTTATGGTTATTTCAGGACAGGTTAATTACGCCATAATGATTTCACGTGGCAATGCCACTTGACTTGCAATGTTCTTCCTTTTAGGGGTATCTAAAATGTCTCTTGAGATAAAACACGATGAAAATAATATAAGTGTTTTGTAGCTTTTAAAACTAGTTTCGTTCGGCAAGAAATATAAAACTACATGCTCGAAATAGCCATTCTGTAAGTAAGTGTCCGAGCCATAATAGCTAGTTTTCGGCCTACATTCTAAAAAATATTGGTGTAATTTCATCCTAAATCTATCTTTTATACAAATATTGCAAAGAGGGCCAAAAATTTCATATACTACTTAGATATGAAGTTTGCATAATAACTGTTTTTTTTTTATTTCTTAAGTAACTAAATAAACATACCATATATGTTAATCCGATTCCTTTTTTAATGCATATTCATACTTCATTCTTCATACCAAAAAAGAGTGATTTTGCTCAAATTTCACTTACATGGGAGAATTAAGGTCTTAGATTAAATCAGTTTGATGTAAAGTTACCGTATTCTTACATATGTATGTTTAATCAATTTTAAATTACATCAAAAGCTTAAAAGTAATTGTTTATCAAATTATTTTGCTGAATGACACTAAAAACTATGTATTTTGACTACCGTAATAAATTCTTAAACTTAAAAATATGTAAAACTGCTCTTATGTTCTGTTTTAAAAATGTACCAATATATTTGGCTGATTTCTTCCAGAAGTTTCTTTAATTATAAAAAATTGTCCAATGTCAGTGTGAATTTACTTTACTCATGTGTGTGGTTATAAAGTATTAAATGTGTGCCCTACATTTATTTCTAACAAATATTAAAATTTTGCTAACCCTAACACTCTTACACGAATTATGTTGCAATTGGACTGAATTTAGTTCTTTTCTATCGTTCCAGATCTAGTTAAATTCAAAGGAGCCCACATTTGGTCCGAGTTTTCCAGATGAGCTGTTCGCCTCGAGTGCCTGAGACTGAACGTTTGTAAAAAGCATGAACTACAAAATGGAAGTGAATTGTAACGATTTATTATGCAAAGTTGCATCGCACCCGGACACGGTCAGCACGATTTGAGACCGTGCGAACGGTCCTCGTAAGATGTTACTGACCAAGGCACTGGCTCGGGTGCATACACGAAGAAAAATGACTGGCAAATGAATGAAGTCATGCTCGAGTCGACTTCATCCTCTAGCGGCTAATCAAAATTTGAGAAAATCGCGCAAAAAGCGCATCGCAATTTGTGCACCCGGGTCCGCAGAGAACCCGACGCGGGACACAACATAAATCATAAGTCGCCCGTCCTGGCTGCGGAGGCGCAAATTTATCACACATCCACCACACGATGCTGAACATGTTCGAGGTCCGTGTTTTTCTGCTATGCCTTCCATCCATCCTGCTCGCGACGACACTAGAACCAGGTAAGTCCCGGGAGGTCCGCCACCCAAAACCCAGCCCCAATATTCTTTGCATTTTAACATCTCCCTCCCACACCCTCGTAGAAAAGGGTTCATGCAGTCTTAGTTTATTTAAAATCATTTTTCCCACGAATAAGGAACTTTTTGCCCCCGAACATGTCCAGGTGGATAACGCTGTCAGAATCCATGTTGCTACTTTAAAGCAGACATCCTCCGCTTCCTGATGTCATTCTAAATTTACGAAGCCGAGAGATTGAAATCTCCTTTCAGGACATGTTTAGCATATGTTGGATGCATGGCAATCTTCTTCCGGAGGCGGTTTGCAAATCGTTTTATGTATCGCAGCACCCCGATGGGGATGCACTGCACAAGGGCGCATGCATATAAATAACATATTACGACGACCCTCCTTGGATTATGGCAGCAGTCTTCCTAAGAAGGTGCTCTAACTAAATCTTTGGGGGGACAAAAAATCCCTGCAATTTTCATGTCCATTGCATCTTTGAGGCAAGGAAGGTTTTTCATTGTGTTTCCGTTTTCCACTATTTTAATTTTGATACTTATATCTTAGTATGCTCCAAAAATTTCTTTATTTATGAAGCTTTCCACAAAATTTCCGAGTAATTTAAATACGTGTTTAATATTCTGAGTAATGCTAAGGCTCCGGGTAAGAACAGAACAGATACGTTCAAACATTACCAAAATAAACATTGAAATAAGTCAAACTTTAAAATAAGTGAAAGATTACAAATACGAGTACATTTAATTTTGTTATAAAAGTGAAAAAAAAAATAATATTGAAAAAAAATAAAAATGAAAAATATACCTATAAGTTTATATTAAAGGGAAAAATTAGCAAATTTAGAACATTTTTTCAAGAATAATACATTACCTACCTTTGAAGTTTAATTTTATTTTATTTTTCAAATGTTTATCTATTTAGGTAATGTGAAAACAAATGCTGTGCTTGTTAGTCCAGATTCGCTTGTCTCATTTGCTGAAAATAAACACTATTTTATTACGGCACCAGTAACTAGAGATTCGATTTTCATTAAGTTTATTTTATTTAAATATTCGTGTACCTACTGTCTATCAATGATATCTTTAACTAATCCAAAAAATATAGCAAACCGAAATAAACTTGATTATTACAAGTGATTATTACACAAATCGTATTTAAACCGCATTATCGATTCAGGGCTCCTATTTTTGGTTCGTGTTTAATTTGCCTGTATCTACCGAATAATTTCATTGTGAACTTAAGAAATACCGAAGGAGAAAAGAAATATAAACTAAACGAGAAAACTTCAGTCGGATGGTGAGATATAACCAAAAAATTAATTTAACTTGCCTCCACAACTGAGTTAAAGCAAAGAGGTAAACAAACAATTCAAACTGAACCAAACTGAGCTAGAGAAGTAATTCGAATTTTATTTAATTCGACCATTGGGCAAAGCTTCTTTAAGAGTCCTTTCCTGTTTTTTCAAGAGGAAAACTTTAGTGGGAGTGATGGCTCCACCTCCAGGCAGCCAAAAGATATGTTGTCAAAGAAATACTTTTTTTTGTAACGCTGATAAATTACGTATTTTTCGCAGTTCTTCAAAGCGCTCAAGTAACCACTCCGAAAGGGGTCTTGTAGCGCACTTTAAGAGATAGTTAGATATAAACGTAGATATAGTATTCTTCTGCTTATTTCAGCGCATTTTCGTTTTTTTAAACCCACGCAGATTGTTTTTTTCAGACAATATTTTACGATTTCTGCTTTTGCTTAAAATAAAAATATATGTACAATTAATTCATGAAGTGTTTTTTCTGTATATTTAGCAATGAAGGAAATTTTCGTTTATCACATTTTCATCAACAATGTTCTTGGTCTTCCGCATTTAAGTTAGCCTAATTTGGTGTTAATTAGTATATTGGTACGCCTATGTAGGTACATCATTTCGCACATCGGGATAAATTAAGTAAACCAATTAAAAGTTTTGTTTGATTCAGTTTTAATGACATTCTACGTGTACAGTCTTAATGAGAAAATTCTTTGGTGAAACGATATTCATATCTAAAAGGATTCAAAGCAAAAATTTATTCGCTTTGAATTTATACAGAATTTACAGTAGTTAGGTAAATATATCCAGAACATGCATGTAAAACTCAAATCGCTTTATGAATTCCAAGAAAACCGGAAAATCTAATATTCAGAAAACAGGCAGTTTCGCTTCAAATATTTACCGAAGTGCTTTCAGGAATTTAACTTGACTTCGTTTTCAAATGATTGCATCATTTAATATTGAAAACCTAAATACAAAATGAATACATATTGCCTTCCTAAAACCTAAATTAATTTTTTTCATAATAATTGCATACTTTAGGCTTACTTTGAACGTATTTTCGGATATACAATAAATATTTTTTTTTAAAGGAGCTTTGTCGTATTGAAAAAATATAATCATGTTATTAATCTAATTTGGAAAATATTCAGGGACCAATGTATAGTTTTATTGTTTTACATTTAATTCCATGCTTCAGCCTACACCCATGAAAGTTTCGAAAAGACAAAAGTTCTTCGATTTGACTAAAGTTGTAAATATGTACATACCTTATGTTTTATCAATAGAGTTTTATTTTTTTGTAACCCGTTGATTAACTAAGCCCATGTGTTAAGCTATTTTAATAGTAAATACATAAAACTTTGCTAAATTGCGAATTCAGAAAGAAAATTATGTAGTAACAAGCATTGTTTAAAGATCTCAGTTCAGAAAATAAAAACACAGATAGTGTTAAATTTCGAAAAAATTCGTACTATGTATTGTACATAATTGAATTTTGTGGACAGCTCTGTTTCAATGTCCAAATATGTGACGAAATAAATTTATAGGTTTTTTATATTTTTTGAGATATTTAACTTTAAAATAATAGTTTTCCACCGAATTTTTTCCGTGTTCTCAAAATCTTTGGGGGAAAATGGAAAGTCGTTAAATTAAAACTGTTTCTACCTGATTTCTTGCCATTTCATTAGACAAATGCTCGTATACACCATCGATAAATTAAAGAAGATATTTACCTTTGTTGATTCGTTCATTTTAAAGATTCTTGAAGAATATTTTAGAATAATAAAGTAGAAATATCTGTAATTTAAGCTATTCAATTTATACGATTTTCAACGAAACTTTGTGGCAATATGAAAAATATTTTGACGGCAAATGTCAATTTTCGAAACTTTAAAGTTAAATAAATGTTGGTAGGTACATATATTACATGTAGATAAATATAAATAAAATCCGCGAGGAAACATCAAACTCAATTTATCCCAGCAGCTTTAATATGCATATAAGGTATATCATTATAAAAATTGGTTTTGTCATTGCAATATTTTTGGTATACCTACTGGCATTATTCTGCCAGCACCAGTACAATTTTGGTAGTGACTGGTACTGATGGGTTTCCCAGCTCTGGATATGCAACACGAATATCAAGAATGTTGATGTACAATTTTCTGTTTACCAAATTAAATATTAATTTGGTTAAATGCTAAGGAATATACATATGTCTTAGATTAGTTTTTTCGGGAGTGTGTTTGCTTGGATCCCATGGGTACTATGGTTGAAATTTTAAAAATTAAGCTACTCGCGAAGACCGCTGAGAGCAGAAAATAGCTCCCAAGACGAATGCCGCCCATGCTGCTTCTTGACCCGAATTGTTCCCGGCGGAGTCCAAAATATTCCCACGGGAGCTTCTGTTCCCTCCCGCGGTCTTGTCGCGACCGGCCCATTAGCGTTTTACGCTAATTGATGAAAGGGGCTCTGGGCACGGCTTCGCTGACGCAAGGTGTGACGTCGGACGTCGCCGTCGTCCCCGGGCCGTGAAAGGCACAACAGAAAACTACTTGTAGCGTCCAGAGGTGAGGCGTCCGCCCTTCGTGCCCTTCGTGCCCTTTTCAACTGAAGGTCCCTGGGAGCTGGGAAAAGGCTCGCCTCAATTGCGGGGGACAGTTTTAGTGGCACATTTGCAAAAGGGCACCCCGGGGCGAGCGGGATTTTTCCCTACGAGATTCCATCGTCAGTCCGCCCTTCAGCAACAGCGGACGCATTGTGGGCCCCATTGTCTTCGTTGGCTCGTTACAAAAGTCGCAAAGACCTCCTCTTTTGTTGTGGAATGCCTTAATGAGTTCAGCAATTATCTTGACAGAGTGATATGCCATGTTCCGCTGCTGGTGCCCCCTGCTGGTGGAAACTAATGATTCTTATCGGGGGGACGGGGAACGGACAAGAGCGCCGACGCCCACGCCGCGCCGCCTTCGCCCCGCTGCGTCGCGTCGTGCAGCAGTTTTTGATGAAAAGCCAGCCGACTGATTAAACATCTCCGAAGAAGAAGAATTGTTGGACACGCTTTTTCTGCGCGATTCTGTCGTCGTCTCGGCTCTAGGGAAAAATCCTTTGTTAACGATTTACTGTCAACTCAAGTGACAAGAAGCAAAATTCCTTTGTGATCGCTATTGGGGGCCAGAAGCGAATACAAAATAGGCCATTTCAGCTTCCTTCTGTTTCTTGGAGGAAGTCAGCTGAACAAGTTTATCGGAATAGGGAAAATCTCGGTAATTGTGCACAGTAGCGATTTATTTTCTTGGAAAAAAATATGTTCAAGCAGTTTCTAAAATTATAGACAATGTCTTTTTGTTCTAATACAACTTTAGAAAATTTAACATTTGGGGACTAAATGATTCAAGATTCAAGACAAGTTATACTTGAATTTAAACATTGAATTAATAAATAATCTTCAAAAACACAGTTTAAAAACTGCATAGGTACCTAAAGTCTAAGCCTTAGTCAGTCATAAATTGTATTTGCCTCGGCATTTCAAATGCTTCTATTTATATGATCAAAATTTAGTTGCTTTAATTTTTTCGAAATTAAAATAACATTTTCATTTCAATTCGAGTTATTGCTAATAGTGTTTTCCACTTCATATATTTTTGATAAAAAGAATTCTTATAAATTGTTTTAAGTTAATATTAATATAGGGAATCACAAATCGTGAAAACCTCTAACATTTAATAAAATATTTTTCAAGTTTCTTCTTACGACAAAATTATATTTTGATTTTTGCGTGGTAATATACATACATTATACCTACATATATATATACACTCACAATTTTATCTTACTTAAATGTATATAGTGGCTTTCAACTAGAATTGGTTTCCTAGATGTACGGTTCAAGAAACCTGAAAAGCGAATTGCTAGAATTTTACTGCTATTATTATTAGATATTTCCTGAATTTATATTACGGTTCTGTGATTTTCTTGGAATTTTAACTTGAAAGACAGGAAATCGTTTCCAAAGTTCATAGAAATTCAGGAAAATTTAAAATTCTGTTTGGTTCTGTCAGAAATTCAATAAATTTCCCCAGAAATTATATCGTAAAATTTATTTTGCAGTAACTTTTAAGTGGTGCTGAAAATTTTTTATTTCTAAGACAGTATTGAGCAGCGTCTACATGAGTATACCTACACCTATGTGTATAGTGGGCCCTCTTAATATGATATGGGCCGCTCTCATTACACTAAGATTTTTTTATTTAAATACACTTGATCTGTTACAACGATTAGAATGAATTTCTTACAATTTAAAATAATAAGAGAAAAAACGTTGAAATTAAATTTTTTATGTATTGTGGGCAAATAAAATAGGATTATGAGTAACAGCATTCATATTTTAAAGATATGTATATACCTAATATTACAGATTTTCTAGGACTCTATAGAGTTTTATTGAAGTTGATTTTTCATGTCTCATGATACATATTTGTAATTTTGTACCTATTATTGTTAATAAGCTTTTTATTAGATTAGATTACTCTGCAAGAATGTTCCTAAACGTTCAATGAAAGGTTTTCTTCTGAAATTGCTAAAAAGATTTCCTGTCAAGTCCATGCGTGAGCTTTCAGTGAGAATTTCTCAAGGAATAAATTCAGAACTTACTATCCTGCGATATTACGAATTCTTGAGAAAAAAAATCCTCTTTTACACCAAAAGTGTGGACATGGAGCCTTCTTTTATCAATTAGCGAAAAGCGCTAATGGTCCAACCGGGACAAAACCTCGGAGGAAAAAAGGAACTCCCAGTAAATATTTCGGGTAGCTCCGGGAGCAATTTGGGTCAAGAAGTTTGTAGTATGTTTGGTGTTTATCCTGGAGTTGGTGCGCTCTCAGCGGTCTTTTGCGAATGGCTTCATTTTTTCCCATTTTCAGTAGTCTCCGAGGAGGCCATTTCTACGGAGTAACCCACCTCCACCCCCGCCCGAATGTTGTACACAGGACCTGCGTCCTTTCGTTGTCCTGCCCGCGACCTCTGCATTTCATAAAGCGAATTAAAAATATGGCTCTGAACTCTTGACTTCTCCTTGTTGCCCTTGACATGACCAAGGAACGTGGCAGGTGAAGCGTAAGACCCGGGGCTCCTGTGCCCGGGGCGCCTCAAAATATCTACACGAATTACCTCCTACGAAAAACTTCCTAAAAAATTTATGACTAGCTTTATCTCTTAAAGATAAAAGATGTGTGTGTACGCCTGTGTGTGGCAGTAAGCAATCCTCGGGCGATTTTTCCTCATTTCAATGTTTCCCGGGCATGCTGGCGTCTAATGAAATATGAGGGTGGCTTTACGCCCGAACCGCCATCAGGGCGGATCTTCCTTTAAATTTTGTGCTTTTTAGCGTGCTTATTGCGTCTGCCCACTTTCCACCTTGCGCAGCACCAACCCCCCGGCACCTGGTATGGTAGTGATCTTAGATAAATTTGTCATTCTCATTGCGTGGCTTTGTCCTTTTTGCAATAAAATATTTATTCCTGCCAAATTAAAAGCGGCCCTCCTCCGTTCGCATTTACGCAAACTGAGGAAGTTTAAGCAAAAGGAAATGATGGCGGGTCGCATTTATGCGGAACACGAGTGAAATATTAATCACGGAAAATTCTGCCGCCCTACAATGGCGCGTCGCACTGCTCGAAAAATGCTAGAATATTTAATAAGGCGACTGGGGGATTTCAACAAATTCATAATGAATAAAGTTGGCTGCAGGAGCACTACCAAAAATGACAACGCGCCCGGGATGTGCGCTGACTTTATTTGATTGCAAGCCTCCCACACTCCCCCGCACTCTGATCCACTTCTACTTTTGGGGTCTTCGCCGGGTAAAACTAAAATTGCTCGAATGGAACCATTCCAAGAATAGTACGAAATAGGGGGCGAAACTGTATCTAAATTGGGGAAACGACCCCAACGCTGTAGAAGGTTCACTTTTAAAATAAAAATACACAATTTATGACTTACAGAACGATAAATTTGATGGCTCAGCTAAACTCATATATTTAAAAGACAAAACTGCGGAAAAGGAAGTAGGGGATTGGTATGGGCGGGACTGTGTCTTTTAATATTTACTATGGAAAAGCATGCCAAAATCCAACCTTTTACGAAAATATAATCTTTAAAAAATAATTCTATGAAAAATTTATAATAACCTACTTACGTAAGCAGAAAATGTAAATATGTATGTACTTACGTCAATCGAACTGAAGACAAACAAAAAGTTTCTAATATTATGTTTAGTTTAGCAGTAATTTGTTTCTCTTATTTCTCTTAATAACTTCATATGATATGTCCACGATTTGTAGAAACGAATGGAGGTTCTCAAAATATTAGTTTTTGAAAGTAGTTTCCTAGGAAGATTGTGAATGAATTATTAACGATTTCCTTAATTTATGCTTGTTAATTTTTGATTTCAATTAACTATATAAATTACTCAAAATTGGATTTTTCAAGATAGCTATAATAAACAATTTAATGTTAATATATTCACATACCTCCAACCGGTTTATTAGATCTTATTTTATAATTGATTAGTTATAAAAATATTAAGAGCTATTGGTAAACTCTACTTCTTCAAATATCGAAAACCACATCGAACAACAAAGAAAGAAACATTTAAATAACGCATAGTCGAAACCCTTGTGATGATGTACTGGCTTATCCTTCACAATCTTCTAACTAAATTTAAATTTTCAATAATTTCTTTCTTACAGAACAATTAAAAGTACCCTTCAACTCATTTATTATTATGTTATTATATGTATTGCAGACGATTATTTTGGTAACAAAATTAATTTTTGTTTGGAAATAAATACATAGTAACTTATCTCTTGTATTCAATCTTTCCAAATTTGTAAAATGTGGAAGAATTCATTGAATTGAAAGGAAACCTCAAATGAATTCAGGTGAACACAAGGGCACTTAAAACGGTTCAGTGAATGCAAAGCACAGATGAGAGGGAAATGGAGTCAATCTTGTGAATTAAAGGCAAAATAATAATAAATAATAAACTCACACGTCAAAACAGGTTAAAGGTATTTAAAATGTTTTAGTTTTTTATAATGCATAAAAATTGATAATTATATCGTACCGAGCCGAATTAAACCCAAAGGATGTAGGTCTAATTTAGTCAAGGTTATTAACCTGGAATAAAATTTTCTTCACCTTCGAAAAAAAAGGTTTCATCCCAGACAGGTTTAACAAAAAAGGCTTCAAAATAATTGAACACCCTGGACACCCAGAATTTCCATCAAGGTATCGGGGGCTCCATTAATATTCATTCGATCATTTATTCCCCGAGAAACCGCGCGCCTCGACGCACGTGGCAGAGCTTCCCCTTCAGAAGAAGGTTTATTCCTCTGTTACTATGGAAAATAACGCGTTACAATTAATTTATTGTTTTCCGCACTATGTGGTTGATTGATACGAATTCACAGTTCGTTAACCCTATTTATTTCTACCGATCCGGAAATATCCACCCGGTGATATTAATAAATATCGTTCCATTGTGTTTATGTATGCGCCTTTCCACCCACTCAATTTGCTGAGCCCGATTGCAAAAAGAACGAAAATAATTGCACTTTAGGGATAGACAAATTCCCGCCGGGATCAACTCAGAATTGTGTAAAAAAGTGTGTAATAAGGGACTTATTGCAATCGTAAACTTTTATTGTCAATTATTCAGATACTTCTCCCTGGAAATGTTTGATTGGGATTTCCGGCGGGGTGATTAGGGTTCTTCTTCCGTTGTATTCGCAGTACCCTTGTCAAGTTGTTACATGTGCCGCGCCAATTTATCGTGAAAACGCTGAAGAGGACCAACTTTTAGAGTCAAATTTAAAATGTTAATAAAAGAATCATTTTGAAATTTTCAAGAACGGACGAATTTCAAGAATGCTCCCATTGGAACAACTATTTTGATGAAGTGCAACCTTGAAAGTTTTCTTCATATGACGTAGCAAAAGTTTAGTTGACTTCTTAAAATCCTTGAAAATGTCGTGGAAAATGGTATTGGCTTTAACCTTTTGATTTCGCTTACAAAAGTTTGTTTTAATATATTCCAAGATTTAAAACAGTTTTGTCGGGAAACATTTCTGTGAAGGGCAAAAACAAAGGCGATTTTCACAAAATTATTTTCAACTTAAGTTAATATTTAACGAATGCCAGATTGGATAATCTTTTTGTAGACAATAAGTGCAGAATTGATTTATACAAATTATTTTATTTCAATAAAAAGCAATGGCAGACGAGATTTCTTCGTTCTGGGCCCAAATCATATAATTAGACATATGTAGGTATGTATGTATATCAAACAATTCCACAACTCCACAATTTGAAAATAAATCATCAATGTGTTTAACTTGAGCAATCGCTTCAAAACAAAACAGTGCAAATTTAAGATTTAAGATACAATATTTTTAATTATGTAGGTAGGTAGGTATACCTACCTAAAAAGCGTACAGAATTCAAAAATTAATCGCAATTTAAATTATCCATTCCTGAGAAAATACCGTTTATTTAGTAGGTACAAAATAAAGACATTAAAAAGAAATAAGCATTCTTAGGTTATTAACTGAAATTCTGTTATTAAAGGCTTGTTTCACGCACTGGACCTTTTAAACTCCCTAGGCGCCGTATGTCATATGTAATGTCCTCCTTCCGTGAAATTAATGTCAGCATTAAAAATGACCACACTCCAGCCCCGGCTTTAATAGATCCATTAAAGTGTAATGAATTTTCGTCTCCTCAGTGTCCCCTGCCATTTCATAATAGTCGTTTACAAAATTGGAGAGAAAGTTCAAGACAACTAATTGGGTCACTTAAGTCCCACCTCGGCCAAGTTGGACGAAGCAATTAATTCCTGTAATAGTTGCACATATCTCCATCTTCTAACAGTTGAGCAAAGTAAACTTTCTCTCTCAACTTTTGACTTTTGGCCTCTATATACCGAAATCCTCAATTTGTTTTATGGCGCAATCAAAAATTTAAACATCTTTCGAGCGCAGAGAAAACTCTTAACGCTCCATGAATTCACCATACGTCTTCAGATTGGGCGGGGGTGGTAGATAAGGCGACCGAACTGTCCGTAGAAAAAAACGTTAAATCTTCATACTGTCAGAAATGAAAAATCTTTATTACACGTTTTATGGTCTCCGGCCGTTCCGGCGGGGATTTCAAGATAATTGTCTTAAAGTCCAATCATTACTGAGAACGACTTTTTCTTATCTCCGAAACTTTCGAAACAACAATGAAACCTTAGAAGGAATTTCTGCGGTATTTCTCAGTCCGCAATTATTTGGTGGCAAGAGCTCAACAAAGTGTCACTCTTAAATTGTTGCATAATGGAACTTTCGCTGAGGCTGCTGATTGCCCGGGACGCTGCCGGGATAAATGAATATGCGACATAAATTACTAACGAGTCCCGGGACATCCGCCGGGAGCTGAATCCTCGTGTTCCCGAGACGAATTCGTGCCGCCTCAAATGTACTGGAAATGGAATTTCAAAAATAAATTTCGCACTGAGCCGGATCTCGGTGCTGTCCCATAAGTCGCTCCTAAAGAGGATAACAAAATTTAAACTCGGATATTTCCCCGGGAAAAATATTCCTGTTTGGATCGTAAAAATTCACCAGCAGTCCGAGGTCGTGTCGTTGCGCAATTTGAGCCGCAGTAGTTCATCCTGGTTCGTCAGTTTGTCAGGAATCGACCCTCGACAGAACGACGGGCGACGGGCATTATCAGGGCAATTAAAACAAATACCGCGAAAACGATGAAAATAGTTCATCCTGGGAAAATTTTAATGTCTCGGACTTTTGGAGCTCGACTGTAAATTAAATAAATAGCTCCCTCGACACCATGACGCCCCGAAGAATTACGAAAAAAGCCATCAGACGGAGGAGCCTCGGTTCACTTTTAATGTCTGATTATTAGTCCTTGATGAAAAATCACACCCGCGGGGATAATAAAAGCGAACACGTGGAAAATTTATAAGATAACCAAAATTACTGCGGCTCCAAAAATGCTCCAACAGGAGGAGTTTGTTTCGAGGTGGCGCCAAGGTGGATCCATAGGAAAATGACGGGAAGGCGGCCTGGTCATCTCTAATATAATTCAGAGGATCAGGGGCGAAATAGGTTCATTAGGTATTCCAGCGGGCGCTCCATAAATTAATGGAGGCTCTAGAAATATAATTCTTGTGAGACCTCGGGCCAAATGACTTGGCGAATTTAAATTTTGTGCAGTTTCATTTAAACCTTGAAAATTTAATTACGTTCCTGGATTAGGTCGATATAAACGTGAATACGTTATTACACCCCCGCCTTGGATTTAACGCTGGCGAACGCAGCACTTTGTCCAGCAGGGCAAACATTTACTTCAGTAAAAGTCGAACGGGAGGCTTTCCCTAGGGAGTCCTGGTGGCTCTTGATAACAATTACTTAAATCAAGCCTCCTTTCCTTCATCTTGTGAACTCTGTTTTAACTTCCCTTCACTTCCTGGATATATGACTAGTGGTGGAGTTTTGCTTCCTTGATTACGTGCAGCGCTTTCTTTTCTTTTTAAATTATAATTTTACTTTCTACGTTGAAGAAAGTTTAACTCTTATACTGCTCGTTATTATTTTTAAAACAACCTTTCAAGTCTGTCGTCTTAAGTACTTCATACTAATTTAGAGTGCGGTAGATTTTCTCGTATGATTGTAATTAGAAAAAAAACTTACATAAAATGTAGGTATACCTACAAGTATTTATGATATTAACTAACTTTAACTTTAGCAAATTCATTAATTAAGAACACGTAGTGGCAACCACTATAGATTCAATAGAAATTTATGACGAATTTCTAACTTTTGTTTTTAGCTTATTGAACTTTTTAAGTAGCATTTTATTAATTTTAATTTGAAAACAACTTCGTTCCCAACGAGCTATAAAGACAAGGAGTTTTAGTAAAATTTTCAGTATTTGGTAACAAAGTAATTGGAACAAATAATTTAAAAACTCCAAAGTTTTACATAATAGTGATACATCCCTTAATTCTTATTTGTATTTATAACTGATTAATATTCGACTGAAAGTATTTCCACAATACTACGACTTCACTACATTAATAAGGCTGCTGGATTAATGTCGAAATTGTTTTAACGTATTTCCTTTTCAGTTCAGAGATTTCACAATTTTGGAGCTTCATAAGACAGTTACGAAGTTTCTTTTATGTAATACATAATGACAGCAATAAAGTCTTTGGCATGTTTCGGCCTCAATGGACGAATTACATGGTTTTCATTTATTTAGTCATGTCGACGCGTTTGTCATACTAAGGGAGCTGCACCCGTCTGGTGAAAATAAATAAGCTTCCATTCATCACCGTTTTATTGGGCACTACTTCGATTTCTTCGAATAAATTACATCGTTACAAAAACTTGCCCGTCCAGAAGTTTGGCTATTAAGCCTCTAGAGATGCCATACACATGTAGGCTGTAGAATTGTCTTCGCTTTTTGGAACCTCCACCTTTTTGGTGAAGGCATTACACGTTCCCCATTCTTTGCGTCCTTGGGGCAATTTCTCTTCCATGAATATTAGGGCAGAACACCACATCCGCAGAAAGAAAGGCAGAATAGCCATCATAAAATATTGATAGCACTTTCTAGGAAATTGATAGCACGATTTAATGAAGGCTTCTCCGTCCATTTTACGCAGCGAGGCCTTAGCTCAACTCCCCAAAGGCAGGTACTCAGCAAAGATGTGCTAAGAATTCTCAAGAGCAAAGTGGTTGTATCCTCACAAGCATTCCATTGTATTCTTTGTTTCCTCGGAAATGGTACTTTATTAATTAGAAGTTGCAATTTCTTTAAGACCTAGGACTTCTATCGACCATAGCCTACATAGTTCCTTCTCGTCCTCCTGCGGGGCCCTTTCAGCCTGCGTGATTGATTGGAAGCCAAATGAGTTCAATTATTTCCGAAAAATAAGGCTTGAATTTTCCAGGAAGTATAGAAATTAAGCTGTCTTTGGAACCTTTCAACCATGTAGCTATATTCTTTGTTTTTTTTCCAACCTGTAATGTTGATAAAAATCGATTACGCTCGTTGGAGCTTGTGCGTAATTTGTCTTTAATATGTATATGTATACATAAAGACACATCTCTTTTCATTTTTTCATTCCGTCTTTCACTTCATTATCACTTCATTATTACTACTCTATACTTATAAAGGACAGCGCACAAAATACATATACATTATGAATTCCGCTGGAATCGAATCCATAGGAACTTAATAGGTAAAGCTCATTTTGAATAAAAATTTCTTAAAAGAGTTCCTAAAATTCATTCTAATTCATTTTAGTTACTTTTGATTTCAGTAAGTTTTTTCGCACTTAACGTCAAAATAATTCGATTGGATTCTTCTAATGGAATTTTTTTTGAACACGCTGAACGAAGAAATTAATTGAAGTTAAAGGTAACTCAAATGAATTTCTTAAAAATTTTGAAAGTTTGTTAAGAAAGATTTACTAAAAAGGGCTTTTCTAAGCTCCTTTGGCTTCGATTCCAGTGGTATTCATGATAGGGTACCTACATAATTTTGCAAAATTCCAGTGATAGATTAACTTATTACTAGTTCAAGTACCTAGTATTTCATAATAAAATAAAATAAATTTAAATTTAGTTTTTTCAATTCTAACGATCTTGTTGAGTTAACAATACCTGCATAGGTAGGTACTTACATTTTAAAACTACAAAAATATTCGGTGCACAACTTCTGACTGATAACATTATGGGAATTTTTTATTAATTTCACATCATTCCACACTCAACTCAACCAGAAAACATACATCTACATTTGTAGCTACATATTTTAAAACTACTATTTAAACTACAGTTTCCTGGCAATTACTATTCACTAGAAATCATGTCATGTCAAAATCAGCCTAAAGAGTAGTACAAATTTAGTTTTATCCAAGTGTTTTTTCAGTGTGCTCATTTTATAAAAAATGTGATTCAAATTGGAAATTGGTATTACGAAGCTAAGTTTAATTATTGTCGAAACATGTTTCTGAAATGTTGTTGTTCTGTTTTAGTTGCTTATTATACAAAGTTATGTAGAAAGTATTATAAGGGGAGCATGAAAATGTAAAAGACTGACGAGCGTTTGAATTTAAACATTATATGTAGATTCCGGATACCCTTTTTGGGTAATAAGATTATATCCCAAATAACAAAATTAAAGGTCTTATCCTCGTAGGGGTTGTTTACACTTGTGTAACACTTAAAATAGTTGCCATTAAACTGGTACTATCAAGCAGTAGGTACACATACAAACATCCAGGATGAATTTTGGTGAAATGAGTGTACACTTTTCCTAAAATATAACCCAACCCATTAGGCAACAAATTTGCCACAAATCCCAAAATCTCAAAGTAACCCAGTTTCTCGTAAGCTCCAGGAAGCTCGGTAGTGTGCCGTGCACTGCTGGAATTATGGACTGTGTTTCTGTAGACGGCAAGATTTATTGAATTATTCAGAACAATGTGGCGCTGTGCGCTCATAAGCAAGTGTCTGAAACAAGGACAGAGGGCCGGGGGAAGGTTTCAGTGGATTTACATAGATCTTAGTAGAGGGCGAAGGGTTTCCCTTCCCTTGAAGAGGGATGGAATTGCGTCGCCGTAATTGGCGAGTCGAGAAGCACTTCCTAATTGGGAGCCGTGCCCTTCTTTTCCGGCCCTGATCGATTTATCGAAGTCCGAGCCTCGGGGGCAAAAATCTCGAATGACAATTCACACGGGTTGTTTTCACCACCGCCAGCCATGCAGGAGTAATTTATCATTTTTCACATGAACACCCAGCGCATCCTTGTGATAGTCGTCTAATGTTTGTTTGCATTTTTCTTCCAGATCAGAAATCAATACTTACAGACAGCGACTGGAAGAAGCTATGGATGGAGGCGGGCGGCGTCAACCCCAATTCGAAAGTCGATAATAATCTCGATTCGAGTGACAGCCCCATGTTTGAAGACAGTGAGGTAAGTAGTCGACAAACAGCCCTCGCAGACACGAGTGCACACTTTGAGCTGCGACCCGGGGCTCCGATGGGCAAACATTTGATCAACCAACTCGCAAAATATTTCCCCCGGCATTTAGTCAGTCCGGGGGTCCACGCAATTTGGATTCAAGGAGGCGTTCCGATTAAAGATCCTTCGTGAATCCGGCAATTAAAATCACGGCCCTTGCCCATTGTCCGCTGGGGGCCTTTCTACGAAAACAATTCAATTACAAGAGTTGGAGCCGTCCTGTTGAACTGAATCCGAAACCGAAACCGAATGGGCCCGGACTCACCTGGGAGGATGCACACCCTTCGAAATTTCTTAGGAATCAACGAAATTGCTCATTTCCTGTGTGAAACGAAGTGAGAGAGCTCAGTTACAAAACTTGTTAGCAACTTCTGTACATAAAACACACGAGCCCTAAAGAAACACTCCTTTTGTGGGGGAGAGGTCACGTATTTTGAATTTCCATTGGCGCATCAAGGAAATTGCCTTTCATCGACGTAAAAAAGTTTCCCTTTGATACCGGCCAATTCTTGGGCTTATCGAATATATCCGTTTGATGTTCCTTTTTTTTTGCACTAGGGTTTATCGGCGAGGTCATATCCGAAACATGTCGGTGCGATTCTCGAAGCCCTTGAAAAGTTTTTTGAAGATCTTTGCAATAAGGCAGATAAGTATGTAGATCTTTTTCAGGTCCAAATATATTCAACCCTTGAAAGCTATCTGTATTTATATACTACTTTTTTATTAAGATACTATTTTAAAGGTTCTGGATGTTGAAAGATCCGTCTTTTAAACCGCACCCCTTTCAACTAGCTACATATCATTTGAATTTAGAGTCTTTATATTTAAAATTTAAAAATTTAAAAGAAATATATGCTATATACCTACTCTAATTTAATAAAACATTTACATATTTTAACTTGACCAATCTGTATTCAGCTAAAATAAATAAATTTAACAAAATAATTATTTATTAACATTTTGAAATGTAATCGATAAGGAATCTCGAGCTCAGAATTGAATGAAAAGTTTAAAAAAATTCCCTTTTATTAATTTCAACTTGGCAAAAATTAATTTAGTTATAATCAAGTCCTCACTTTCCCATTTTAAATGTAGGCATGTACCTAAGTTTTTTGTTCTCGACAGGACAGAACAGGCTATAAGCGAAATTTAGATTTTCGTGTGTTTTCAATTTCAAAAAAATATTATCGCCATTGAATTACTTAAAAACTTCAAAGAGAAATATCGATTTCAACGTAAATTTGGCTTTAATTTTAAAGCAGCATAATTTGAAATTGAATACGCTTGAAATTCGCTTATATGTACATATGTAGATATGTAGTGTGTCAAAATTCTGAGGTCTTTCAGCGCCGGAATAACCGGCACCTAGAGGTTAAATTGAATTAATTTTGAACAAAAAATGATATATTCATTTTTAATATTCAGCAGATAACTTAAGAGAAATGTTGTTATATTTTAATTAAAAATATAAAAGTAGGAAAAAGTAACATTTGCGATTTTAGCAGATGTTACAAGATTACAAAACTTTCCAAAAGTGATAATGTGGCAGGTAGTCTTTTAAACAAATGTTTAGTTATATAGGGTTAAATGATTAGGCAACTCTGATTTTATTCTATTGATTACATTTAAAAAGATAGTCTCAAAATTTAACTGGTAGTCTCTGAGAACAAAGACATAATTGTATTTTGTGTTATTTTTAGTGATTAGTAATTAGATGTAGGTACATATAACCAACTCGAACGATAGTTCGATTTTTTTGAATAAATGTTAGTTTAAACACTTGTTCCCCTTTCGGCTTTTGATTAAATTGATAGTTGGTTTAATTGAGAATAAAAGAAAAAAATTCAATCGTATAACAACATTTCTGGGCTTACGTAAAAGTCAAGTTTAATCTGCTTTACTTAGCTTGTAGATGTTCATAACATTTTAAAAGTTCCCACTTATTTTAAAAACTCTCGTTTATATTTGCATAAACAGAATCTTATTGTGTTGAAATTCCATAATTTCTGCCTTTTATGCGTATTATCTTGTTCGTAAACCTTAGGATATGAAAAAACTGCTAAGAGTCTACTTAAAAACTAGAGTAATTTGAGCAGGGTATTCCACATAAAATATGTCTCAAATGCATCAAAGAACTCAATCCCATCATTTGGAGTATAGTATAATAAAAAAATTAAATGAGTAACAAATCTCTGACTATGCTGTTGCAAAAAACATTTTAAGACTGCTATTTTCCGGGTTAGTGCGGGGATGATACCTCAAAAATAGGAATTAACATTACAATGAACTCGAAATTTGCCAAAAGCTTAAGAAGAGCAAATTGCCAAAGTCATTCATTCCCTTCGTACCCGAGCCCTACAGAAATCACCTGAGAGTGCACACCGCATGAACGAAGAATCCGGGCATTATGTTTCATTCTGAGTGCACCCTAAAGTAAATATGCATGTTGTCTCTAAGCTCTGGAGCAACCAACTTTTTTAAAGTACCACCGCTCCAGAGGATACAAGAGCTCTTCCTACAAAGTTTCCAGAAAACATATCCCGTGGATACTTTTTCTCACCTATCGACACAAACAGGTACTGGAATGCTTTGATAAAATTGTATGCTAATGCGAAGATTGCTCAGCGTTAAAATCAGGAGTGACTCATTAGCAAGCCGGATATACATACCTAAATCTACAGAAAAGATATGCTCTTGAATTATCCTTTTTTTTCGGATTGCACTATCAAATAAATAGCTACAAACGATTTCAGATCGAGAGATGCAGTGAAGAGTACTTTTTCACAACACTGCATCTGACGAAGACTAAGAAAATTGCAAAAAAGGTTTCCGCCAATAGTTGCAACTTTACTATCTTCGATTTATTCTTTGTGTCAACTAAAAGTTAAACTGGAGCTCAAATACCAGGGAAACAGTCCTTGGAAATATTACAATTTGCGACCGTCCATTCCACGGTGGACCAATTTCGAGAGATTGAACATAATCAGGACTTTCTCTGCTTATGTAAAAACGTATAGAAGCCGAACGCACAAAGGACATCTTAAAGCTTCTTAAGTCGTCGGAGGATTGGAGGTGGAAAATGTTTTTTCGATTTTGCATTTAAGGTCAGAGTAAAAAGAAACGAGAATATCCTTTAGCCGTATGGACAAATCCTAAGATCCCTACTGCCTTTTTATAAGTTTTATATAGTCCGAACAAGAGAATGGCTTCTGAAAAGGAAGGGCAATCAGCGAGAAAAGGGGCGACAGCCACTTTGCCTGAATCATACACGTTAGAAGAAATGAGGATCGGGATAAGTTCAACATGAGGAAGACAATCTCGACCGAATAAAATGCCTCGAAGGAAGTGCGCCCTTGCAACCTCTTTTTATTCCCTTCGTGCCCTCCACTGCATGAAAGAGGGTGCCCTTTTGATTTTTCAAGACGGCATTCTCGAAGGTTTGTGCCACCCGGGGTAGCACTCATTCGCAATTTTATACCCTTCGGATTTCCTTTCGAGCTTTCAATTATCTCTAGACTCTTTTCTTTGCAGATGATGGCGCACAACACGACCGTCCAACTCGGGGGCACAGCGTTTCTGGTTTGCAAAGTTTCTGGAGTGGACAGAGTGGGTGTAAATTGGGTTTGTTTAAAATTTGGTGTACTTTCGTAGTTTTAGTTTTCAACGCACTTTTCTTCGATCTGTTACTATTACTATTAGTGACTATGATTTGCATGATTTCGTCGAACGATTGAACAATTTTCTTCGTGGGCTCGCATCCTTGAAATTGTCTCTAGATATAAAGTTTAATAGTTCATACATAGTTTAGATATGGTGTAGTATTTTACAAATGCATGTTATATCATAAGCAACAAATGACTATGCGATACTCAAAATTTATAACTTAACTAACTACTCAGTATTCAGAATTTCTTTGTCCTTATAAAATAGTTATATTACGAATAGATTTCTAAAGACGGATAATTATTGTTTTCCAAAACAAACTTCCTGAAAAACGATACTTCTTAAATTTGTCCATACCTACCTATTATATATAGTGAAACTTAAATTGTTCTTACTGAAACTACATCTTCGAATAAAAAATAATCTAGTGTTTTCTGTATAAATATTACCATTATTTAGAACTTTTAAAAGAAACTTTAACGCAGTCAGGAGACGCTACTACCGTTTTCGAAACTAATTAATATATGAGGCAGTTACACATAAAGTTTTGAGTTTCACATTTTGAAATCGGTTCATAATTTTCTTTTTTCTGAACAAATTTCATGCAGAATACTATGAAAAATAAAGTCTTCTTAAATTAACCAGTGTAACTTGTGGACAGGATTCATTGAATTTCTGAAAAGTTTTTGCAAAATTAAGAAATGCTGTTGCCTTTCTCCTTTCTAAAAATTATTTAATACAATTGGCGAATCAATGAGTGATCTCGTAATGCACACTCAAATTTTGTACTTCAGCATTTTAATGACCTTTAATTTAAGTAACCCATTAATAATATGATAGAATTATATAATATAGTTATAAATCCTACAATGGGATAACTTATTTATTATCCCAAAACTCAGCTTAAAAATCTAATTAATGACTATTTTCAGTTATTTCGGTTTCAAAAGCGTTCAAAATATTCCAGTACAAAAACACATATATTTATTGGTTGTATGTTTAACTGCATCCCTATACCAATGCAACTTTTACTTGGGTTGTTATTTTCATTTAGAAAGCTTATTTCCACTCTACTGAACAAGTAATATCTTTCTTTGATACCTACCTTTTTAAGCAATTTTGAGTAGAAAAATAAAATATGGAAAATGCAACTATACATTAAGACTTGTTCAGGAGTAAGCTACACGTAAAGATTGCAATAAATCCTCATTTTATATTCTTGCATTGTGGGACGTATCAAAGTCGCAAAATCTGCTTATTCGTACAATATTACACTATAATTTAGGAAATAGGGAATGTATTTATGTATGTATCGGGCAAATATCTGAAAAAATACACCTTCAAAAAAGAGAAAAATGTTAAAGTTTTCAACCGGATTTTCCTGGCTGCAGGGTAAGTGCACTTAAAAGCACTTTCTACAGACTTGACGCTTTTCGTGCTTAATTCTTGTTACATATGTGTCCTTAAATTTGCATGCGATGCATTTTTAAAAGTATTCCCTAGCACAGGATCCATCCGGGGTGAAGGAATAAAAAATGGAACACGAAATTCGACACGTCCGTGAAAACATGCGACTATTTCCTGTGAAGTTTCTCCTTAGCGAAAAAGTCATTCGGGTGATTGTGCCCGAACGAAGGATGCACGGTTGGCGAATTGGTCCCTGATTAAAAGCAGACTATCATTTGAACAGAGCGCGATACTGTTGAGAAGAATTCAGACGGTTGTGCTACGCGACTCCTTCTTGGAATCAAATTACTCAAATTGGAAAACTACTTAATCCAATTCCTGCTAGAACATGCCCACTTAAAGAAAAGAGACCTCTGCTCTGCTCAAAAAAAAAAAAGAAAATAACAAATTTACTATATACATATATGTATATCCTTTTCGAAATCCCTTCTTCGGATGACTCAGCTACTTACCTCTAAAATGATGTATAGGTACATATAAAGAATAAAATGGAATCTATCATAACTCATATTGGATTGTCTTTTCAAATCATCCCCTAAAAAGGTCTTTCACTTTCGGAGTACATTGTTGCTTTCTTCGAAACGAAAAATAAAGTGACAACCGCACTTTACTCATTAATTAAATTTTGTTTTCGAGGGCTCTGTCCCAATCGCATGTATTCGCACTTGTCGCGCTGCCAGAATAGCGTATTCATTAATTTCAGCCCCAGGAATTTTGACAGAGTGACAGACTGAAGTGTGTACAACTCTCGTACCAAATGAGGTCTTGATAACTTTGTCTCTCGGCTGAATTGGTGTCTCGCACATAAAAATCGTGGTAATGTCAGATATACTTGAAGTAATGTTTGCTTGTCACGAAGACGAAGCATAATTAGTTAAATCATACGAATGTCGCGGAGGGAAAATATTAAAAATTTCCTCCCATCCCGTCTTGACTTCAGCAGTAAGAAAATATTTACATTTGCACTTTTCAGATCCTATGATGTGAATTCAAAGTATACCTACCTAAGCAGAAAGTAAGAAATTTCAATTACCTAATCATGTTTTCGATAATATTACGAGTTCCTAAAGTAACATGACATGACATGACGATTTGTATTTAATCAATAAGCATCAAAATGTGGTCCACTTTTTAACTATTTAAGCATCACTTAAATTAAATACTTAAAAGAAATAAAAATATACCTAACTTGTAGATGGAAAAAATGTAAGCCAAAAAATATGCGTTCATTCCATATTAAAAAGATATATTTTATTTACTCTCTAATTACAGAATATTTTGTTAATTTTATCCGCCCCTTGGTTGCGTCAACTGTAGATACCCTTGAGTTCAATATATTAAATAAATATGTTAAGCTTATTTTATATTTGAACTCTAATAATATCCTAAAGAATAGAAAATCTGTAACATATAAAATATTCATCAATGAACAGCCAAAAATTATACCTACCAGTTCGAAAAAAATCCCCATTCCTCACTTTGAAAAATTTAATTTAAATTTATTCTTTACCCTTAAATACAAGAGTTTTATGAAAATTTTCCCGAATGAACATTCAGTTCACAGGCAACTCAATTTACCACCAAAAAAACCTCTATTTACTTTGGACGTCAAAAAGTTTCTTTGAATTTGTTCGACCAATGCGTCTTGATTTTTTGAGAAAAAAAAAAGAAGGCGAAACTTTCGATTATGACCTTTTCGAAAATCAGAAAAGCCAATAAAAAATTCTCTTTTCTATCTCCCAAGTGAGTGGCAAAAGTAAAAAAGTTTCCATGTAAATTATTGCCCTTTTTCGAAACGTCCCCCATCCTCTGGGCACTTGGGCCGCGAACCGGAAGGATATCGCCCTTCGAAGTCTTTAAATTAGAAATGAGGCCCTCAACTTGATTAAATTCCCGGGAAGGTCTTCGTTTGAAAATTTTTAATTTCTTTCTCCTTATTTTATTGCAAATTCAAATTCTGGTCACGACCGAAGGAGCTTGGTCTTTTTTTCTTAAGAAATTCAAAGCTCCACTGGACACTACTTGGACGTTCTTCCCTAAAATCAGGGATAGAAGCTGCAAAAGTGGATGCTAGTGAACTCTTGACAGGAGTAATAAATTTCCTCCGACGTCAGATTTTACTTTGGGGCTTTCTGATTCTGTCCACCCGCGCTTTGATTTTTAGTGCATCCACCTTTGCAGCCATAAATCCCTTTCAAGTGCCCTCGTCGCAGATGTCCTGCTTCGACTGGACCTGTGCAGTGGACAATTTCCGGGGGAAATGGGTGGTTTCACGGCGTGTATTGGTGGCTGATTACATCCAGAAATCATCCAGAAATACTTCAGTGCTAAGTCGTAACAGATGTCCGGGCGCTGGTAGTGGAATCCATAAATCTCTCAAAACGCCGGACATTTGAGTGCGCCCCGTGTGGACAAACGGAAGGTTTGAAGGATGTAATAGAGGCACACATGCTCGCATCAACTGCCATATTACCACAATCGCAATGTCCTGTATATAACATTTCAATTTCACTTCAGTTATATTCCCCGACAGCATCTTTAGAGTGCCTTTGGTGCAGGATTAATGTCCTCCTTGGCACGTAATCGCACTGCCTTAAACTTGTCCCCCAATAAATCACCCGGCGGCAACTTGAACATTCCTGGCAGACAATGCAGCTAAACTTGCATATTTTAACAGCTCCTTATCCAAACATTATCCCAATATTTTGAAAATTATTAGGTGTCTCAAAAAATTAAGTCCGTTTAAGGGGATAATGTCATCAGGAATTTAAAAAAAAATCGATTTTTCATTTTGTTGTTATCTGAACCTTTGAATTATTTCCAGAAAGAAATTTAGAGAAATTTTGAAATTTGGATTTGTGGTCTTTCGCATACCGAACTATGACGTGCGCAAACTTTAAAAGTATAAATTTCAAACTTATGTGAGCTAAAACTTTTGAACGTTATACTTCATTTATTGGAACTTATAAAAAAATGTTTCGTTATAAATATTTCTTATAGCTATTTTAAAAGCAAAATAATGAAGAAAACTCGTGAGGTAATTTTAAATTGCCGCCATTTTGTTAATTTTTGACCTTTAATAAGTTTTATTTTTACAATCTCCAACCATTCTGATAAATTTTATGAAAATTTTTGTAAATTTGGTTTCGAGTGCTACAACTTTCATAAAATTAATTTTTTGTTTTGACGCGGTTCAGCAAGCATAACAAGTTCTATTATTTTCACTTAAAAAAATTACGAACAGCTATAATACACAGTTATTTTATTCTTTGCATTAAATCCGTAACTTTTTAGTTGATAAAAGCAAATCAAAACTTCTATTTACCACTATCGTATTTTTTTTGAATACCAAATTTACATTAGGTTAAAAATATTCGGTGTTAATACACAATTCTGTATTCATTATTTACAATAACAAAAAATTCAATACAAGTCTGAAATTTGTATGTCTTTAGTCAAGCAAGAAAGATTGGCTTATGAATCGAACTCGCGTAATATTGTCTATAACCTATGTATGTATATCAAAACCTGCCAGAAAAATTAAGAATATATTTCCATATAATTAATTAAAAACCAAATTAGTTTAGGTCAAATCAACACACGTGTTTAACTTTCAACCGCCAATTAATTTTATTTCACTTAAAAGTTTAAGCACTCGTGCGAGAACATTTGGTTGTTTCCCAAAAGGGTTTCGTCGTTCTGAGAAACCGCATCTCACCACTAAATTTTAAAAAGGATGAAGCACACATGGTTTAGGCATTTTTAATTTAGGACTAGATATAATAAAAAAAAATTACCTCTTCCTAGAAATTGTGAATCAAAGCCTTTCCGGTGAGAAGAGGTAATTATCCATAATTCTAATGTTTACATAGAAAAACGAGAAATGTACCCTTAAAGCTTAGCGTGTCCTTGCCCAATTGAGTATTCCTGAAATAATTAATCGTCTTTACCCTATGAACTTACTCGACGTGCAGGGAGCGGGAAGTACCAAAATCAAACTTCTTCGACACTACACTTGCGTGGTATCGAAAACTGTTTACTCGTAGTTCTCTCATCAATTATGAAACCAAAAAGCATGTCAGACGAACATTCATGGGCTTTCATAGTCCTTTTCGAAGGATTCTTGAAGCATGTGAACATAAAATATTAAACAAGTGTCTAACCTTTCCCTCTGTGAGCGGAACAGAAATTACTTAGGTTCCCACATCATGGCCGAAGATGGTCAAATTACCATACAAAGAAGGACGAATTGGTTTATTAAAAAGGGCAAGCGCCATAAGGAAGTATTATTGGATTAGTTATTGAATATTTCATCTTGAAAGACTACGTGAAGTAAGAAAACTTTTTTTAATTGATTTTATATCAGGCGGCGAGGTCTTTAGGTCTTTCTGGTGAATCCGCCCCGGTGACAGTCACTATAAAATTGATTACATTCTTATTCGCTCACAAGTTGAATGAGTAGGATCTCATGCATGAATATCTAATCGCATTTATCGGAAAGGTGTATTCACGTCCTTTGTTGCTGTTAGGCGAGTTCTTAGGTGTTCTTTTGTTGCGCCTATTGCACACTATTTTTTGGGACATGCGTACGTTCGTCACGAGCATACCATTAAATTCCCTTTCCCCTAAACCAGCTGGTATCCGATTTGAAAAGATATTTTATGTTGGGTTCTCTTCCTTTTACAGAACCAAATATCGTGGATCCGGCGGCGAGATTGGCACATCTTGTCATCGGGCGCCCAACTGTATACAAATGACGAGAGATTTGCTATTCTACATACACCTGGATCAAACACATGGACTTTGCAGATAAAGTTCGTACAAAGAAGGGATCATGGAATGTATGAATGCCAGGTAAGTCTTTTGTAAACTGTTTTAAGAAGTTCCCCTTTTATACACCACTGTAAACATTTTAAGGATTTCGATTTATTCACCTTGTTATTAGGGCATAAACAATTTCTTCGAAACGTGTTTATGCTTAGAAAACTGAAACTTGACTTTTCATTTAAGAGATTTACTTGTTTTTTATTGAGGTTAGACCACAATACAATATTAGCAGATATATATAATATAACATTCAAGGTTCAGTATTGTTTAATAGAATTTATTATCTTTTGTATATAAAGTATGTAGATGTATGTAGGTAACTAAACTTTTTCTCGAATATACTTTGCACAAACAAAAGCTTATGTTGATCTCTGGAGATTATGTTGGCTGAAAAAACAGAGTTTTTGCTGTTCATGAACAAGTGGCAAGTGGGATTATTTCAAAATTGCTTTTTATTTTGTTTCTTTTAATTTATTTTCATTTATATTTAAAGCTTTGTAATAATTACCATTGTTACCAGTATGTATTCAAAAAAATTTAAACTGATCACTTCTTAATGTGTGAAATTCTTTTTCACGAAGCCAATTTGTGTAAATGTAGTTTTAAAGAATAATACCAACATGAATTTTGCACTTTAAGAAATTAGCATACAATATTTAGAGAAATAAATTTATTTTATATGGGTAATATATGGTTATCCAAAGACGTAATACTATAATAAATTTAAAGTATAGGTACAAGTGCACATCTAAAATAAAATCAAAAAATCAAGCAAAATATAATTTTTCTGACTCAAAAATAAAAATGCATAAAATAGTTTATGTTTACTTTAAACTATTACTACATTTTGGGAAAACTTTCGTGGCATACATATGTATGTATACAGTCAAAGTCTTTACTAAAGAATGTTTTGTGGCAAAATCGAAAATTTGTCACACTTAGTTAATATTTATAGTTTTTAATTAGTTCAGAAATATATAGTTCATACCCGCGCTATGCATTGTTGCATGGATAGGTTAAGGCAAATTCAAATTTCGCTTGGAGCCAACCAAATTTGTGTAGGTACATTTAGAAATTTTTGAAAAATATTTTTTAATCAATAGGTATTAAAGTATTTTATTAATGAAAATAAACGTAAAGTAAACAATTTACTTGCTTAAATTGCACCTGAATACCCAAAGCAGCATACCTTTGAAATATATATTAAACTATTTTAATAATACTTTTACTTAAATTCGATTTAAAGCGACCATAATTTTATTATCGACTGAGAAATGAAATAAAATATCAACTTTTTCCGTACATTTATAAAATATTTTAGTCACGTATGGCTCTTACCATTCCACTTATATTTTCATTCCTCTTAAACAATAAGGTTTACTTTTTATAGAAAATAGGCTAAATAATTTAAAAAGAGGAAAAACCTTCAAAGGAAACTTTGCACTCGTGCGTGATAAACCGAAGAACGTTCACTTCAATTTAGCTAGGGGCACACAAATAAATTAGAGCGGATAAGTCGATTTCAAACGAGTCCCTTTGCCAGTTTAACCACCCTCCTCAAATGTTACTTATATGGACGTAATTACATAAATAAAAATATTTAGTAGATAAGGGGTAAAACTTACAGATAGTTTTTAGGAATGAAGAATTCTAATGAAGGAGCATTTATTATTCAAGTGTACAAAATTAACATACATTTTTTTATACTACACAAATTTCGAAGAGTTATAACAGTATATAATAGGTTTAAAACTCATTTTAAAATTCAATCAATTAATATAAAAAATATCATAACTAAAGTAAAATTTCCTTTTTCACAAAATCCCTACGTGTTTTCTTAAATACTTGAAAAGGAATCTTTTCTGAAAAATTACAAGTCAATTGGTTGAAAACCGAATTTTTAATGTTGCACAATTTGAAAAAACTCGGCTTGATTTTGTTTAATACAAAAAAATTATTAATTTTATTTACTTGATAACTTTCCTTTAATTAAATCACCTTAGTTCTCGCCATTTAAGAAAACAAGAACATAAAATCTACGTCTTTTTTAATCATTTCAAAGTGATTTTGCTCCTTGAGGACCTCTTAGGGGCCAATGTTCGACCAAGAGTCTTGATTAATTATTTTCGCCCCCGGAAAAGCTTCACATTTTCATGGATAATTGCAAAAGTTATTTCCGGGCAGCAGACACGTCAGGTTATTAACGTAGTGTCTAATTAATGTAGAATCAGAACTCATAGGTCGGCAGATTAGATACCTTTTCTTCGCTGGCAAAGATTAAAAATATTTTTGTGAATAAGGACCTCGGCAGCTGATTACAGCAGTGGGGTTTTAGCAATTGTATCTTTAACCCAAAATTAACTGACAGAATGTCTGAATGTCTGGCACGCAGCAGATATTCCAAATAAAGGCAAGACAAAAGCAGTTCTGAGCAGTTCCAGAGAGTGAACAATTTCCTGATTAGTATCATCCCACCTTCGTGTGTATATGCCTTAGGGAAATCATCAAAACAGGGTAAAATGTCTGTGACAACAGCTCCACCGACAATTTCCTCCTGGCATCTGCTAATGTTGACATTTGTGAGCATGCAGCGTACGTACAAACGTAATTAACCCTTTGTTTACTTTTATGTTCGATTTTATTAGAAAACTTACATCCAGTCACTTTGATGTCGCCCTGCTTCGGCTCAGACGTGCTATATTTGGCCACAATTACAACCTCGACGAAATTGTTGTAGGAGTACAAAGATATTGATTAAACCAGAGGGAGAATGTCAAGATTTCTTTAAGACAATCACGTGAACGTGACAGTCTCCGAATTATAGGAGAAAATTAGCGAAGGGTAGGGTAAAGACGTGTCGTTTTCAATTCTGCAGAAAGTATGTTAAGATAAACCCCAAAATGTGTGAGAATTGCAAAATGGGGATAAAACTAAGAAAGAGTTTGCCTTAAAGACCCTAAAGAATTTCAGATTTCGTTACTAGGGCAGAATTGTCGTGGTTAAGAATTTTGATATTACTGTCTTTAATTCGAAATATGTTGAAAGAGTTTTTGATAGTTCTAATTTCTAGCATTTTCAACGCATAATTAGGTATTCATGTTTTAGCGGTAACTTATATGATTGAAGTTTTGTATATTTATTAGCCTGAAATATCAGATGACATAAATACATATGTCACTATTATTCACTATTTCGATGATATCTTTTGAGGGTTATATTTCATGTAATATTTCTGATATAATATTCAAATGTTAACTTAAAATTTGTAGTTTTCTTGCTAGCGAAAAAGTGTTAAGCAATCTTTTACGTTAATGGTCATTTTGCCTAGTGAAGTCGCCAACAAAAACAATTGTAATTTTTATAGGCTACAAGTGTTTAGTATTAAACGACCTTGGCTAAAACTGTAAACGTTCGATCAAAGAAAGAGAGTATTAAAATTCAAAAATTTCAACATAACCGAGAAAAGAATGCACATACTTATAGGTATAATATTCTTCTTCTTTAAAAATCTGGGTTTTCCTAAATATTATCAAGCATTATAAATCATTCATTCCAAAGGGCGGTACTGCAACTGAAAGAATTTTTCAAAATCAGTTTGTTTTCAATTTGCGTTAAGCTCCTTATAGATACTTACAACGATATAATTTGCCCCTTCATTTCCTGGAGCATTTGCCTTGATGTTTTTATTCTCGTTGTTTTTATTTATTAATTAGGTAGGTCAACATAAATATATATGTATAAATAAACCGATTACTGGCTCTACAAATGTTCCCGGGCAGGTAGCAGCTTCCAGGAAGCAGTAGTGCACGTTGCCCCATAAATTTTTATTAATGGAAGATGTTGTTGTTTCCGCCTCCTAAAGCAGACCTACTAGGGTTGCTGTATTTCCTTTTGAAAGGCGATAAATCAATTTAATTCTTGGTCGTAAGATTTGGTCGATTATAAAACAAAATAAGTATAACAAGTAAAAGTAGAACTGAAAAAAATTAGGCTTCTGAATTGCGACATGCAACATATTTAAGAATATAAGGTAAATATTTTAGAATGATAAAATTATTTATAAAAAATTCAAATTCAGGTTAATGCTTCTAAAATAAATTTCTACTATTATGGAGATATTTCACAACGCCTCTAACCTTTATTATTACAAGAATTTGTATTTTGCATTAATTATATAAATAATATGGATAACATTCACAAAACATCGATAACCTCGCAAAGTACAATATTTTCTGGTACAAAACCAGGGCACTCGTCTGGGAAATGCGTGTCAATCTCATTTTCTAAGTGCCTATTTACGTGGAGAAAAGTATACTTATTTTACCTAACGTTTTGAATCGAATCGTAAATTAAACTTATGTCTCATAATTTCATAATATGAATCAAACTTATTTGGAATACCTACATATTTTAAATAAACATAAAAATTATAATAAGATACATATGTTATAAAGTTCTAGCTAAATTTGTTAAATAAAATTAGTTCCCAACATAAGTACCTACTTTTAATTAAAACACGGGGTTTTTTTTCGCTTATACACTTACTTGTGTTACCAATTGAGCTCCCACCTTTGAACAAAATCATGAACTTGATCTCACAAAATGTGTTAGAAATTTTAATGTAAGATATTGATAACAAAGTGAATTTACCGTGCAATTTTCTTCCAGGTATCTACCTCGACGGGTGTGATCTCGCACTTCGTAAATTTGCAAGTCGTCGTCCCAGAGGCTTTCATCCTTGGTTCCGGCGAGCTACATGTTGATATGGGTTCAACCATTAATTTAGTTTGCATTATAGAAAAGGTACGTTAAGCAGCTTATACTAAACTTGTATACGTGTTCAGATTTTCCAGATAACTATATGAATAACTAAACGCAAACACGGTCTATATGTGGCCCATCGTTCGGCTTAAATCTCAAGTTACTTATTTGGTCGTTAAATTCTTGATGAGTTTACTTAACAATCCAAATAAAGCAAACGAACAAGCTGAATAATCTTCGAGACAACCTACGTATGTCGTTGACAAAGTTTCAAAATCCCATTCAGTGCACTCCTTTATCTGCATAATTACATTTTGGACATGATTTAGCGTAAGGTCTGGAAGGCTATCTTAAATGTCTGCAGCAATCATCCGAAGGACTAGTCAGAGAGGTTCTTAATTATTCCTAGCAGCACATGACTTATTTCTTCAGTTCACGTATTTTGTCATGTTTTCTGAGTATAAAATTGCAGAAGTATTTATTCTGAGTTCGTTGCACGGCCGCTATTCTTTTATGTAGTATATATTATTTATCGTTTGAGCCCCCCGAATTAATTGCTTAAAACGAGCTTCTATCCAATTTTCGCAAAACAACATTTTTTTCGCAGGCAAAGGAACCCCACGAGAAGAAGTCAGTCACGATGTTCTGTCTGTTGGCTCATGAGTGTTTCTTTCGAAGAAACCATTTTGAGATAATTTGACGTTGATTTCTCACAACTGGTGAATTTTTAAACCCATGCACGGTTGAGTGTGCTCCAGAAGCACGTCCTAGAATTATTTCTGTTCGCTGCCGGCACGTTCATACGCAAGGACGTGTGTAAATAATCAAGCCAAAGTAAAGTAACACATCTCTTTTGCTTTCCCTTGGAGCTGCCGTTTAGTACCTTTTTCTCGGGTGAAGTGCATACTTAAACGGGCTGTGTAAAAGATAACCAGCCTTGCCCTCCACATTCACTCAACTTGGAGGACTATACAACATAATTTCAAGGGGAAACAATCTTTCCGTCTAAAAGCTTCCCTAGCCTCTTCGTCTTCTAGTCTCACGAAAAATCGCCTACTTCAGAATCTTCAGATGTGATTTTATTATAGATCAAACAAAAGAAGATTCATTTCCGACTGTTAATTGTAATATTAATATAAATTCTAGGAAAAGCCTCTTTATGTTAGCCATAATAAAATTTATTTCGTCTGTATAATATTTTATTATTATATCACCTGATCGATTGTCGACAGTTTTAGTAATGTGAAGACATACTAAATGTATGGATTTACGTAAATACCTACATATGTATACCTAATATTCTTAGGTACCACGCAAAAGATTTTATATCGTTTACTCAATAAACCTACATTACATATAAATTTATCAAGGAAATCATCTGAAATTATTATCCACTGACAATGTTTTATTAGGCAAAATAGCCCTAAACGAAGTTGAAGCATTTTCATACATATTGCTTAGCAGGCTACACACGGGACGGTTTTTGCCGTACAAACGCGTACAAACATTTGATTGATCGTTTGTGGGCAATTTGGCGTACAAACTTAAAACCGTTCCAAAAGCATCTCAAATATTTGTCGCATTTTATTTTTCTGTGGTTTTGCTTTGTTTACCAATTGTCAAGATGAATCGCTCTGTCATTAGATCGTGGAGTCGCGATTTCTTTCTTGAGTTTATTGGAATTTATAGAAATTCCTTTTTTGTGGAAAGTTAAAAGTCGGGAATAAATGGAAATGAAAACCAACATCGTTTGTGGGTAAAATGGCGTACAAATGTTGTTTGTCATAAAGTTTGTACGCCAAAAACCATTGTCGTGTGTGGCGGCTACTTTTGTATTTAAATTGTCCAATACGTTTTCCCTCACTGAGTAGCTGAGAGAAAAACCTTAGCAAATCCGTTTGAAGTATAAAACCTTGTGACAAAGTCAATCAAGCTTGAAGGAAAGTAAACCGAATATGACTATAAATAATATAACAACCTTTAGTAGTGAAGCAAAGTTTTTAATTTAAGAAGAAGCATTATTAACAGGATTCAATTATGCTTCAGAACTTTAATATTGATTTAAAATCACACGCTGAACTAGACTCTATAGAGTATCACAAATATGCAGCCGATATTTGGATATTTTAAATATTGTTTAAAATTTACATTACTAAAAATTCCATATATAGATGTAATTCCTACACGCCCACACGCCCACTTAAAAAAACGTTTTATTAATTTGATAAAGTCGCAGATTGTGGAGAAACGTAAGAGCGTTTTTTTTTTAGGTTTAAAGGTGACAAAAGTATTAAATTCATTAATGTTTCAAAAAACTTTTCCGTCCCGTCTTTTATATTCCTTATAAATTTCATTGGAAATATTGAAAAAACAGCCATAAATTGGAAAATCGAAGTTTCAATTATTTTATTATATTCCTATAAAATTGCTTAATAATAAAATTAAAGTCACTGTGGCAAGTACCTACGCATTTCTCGTGTAAAAAATGTTAAATCGAGGGAATCGGAAGTTTTTTTATACACAGCCTCTTTATTATGAAGACTACTTCAAAATTATTTATGAACATAAAAGTATCTAATTTAAGGATTTTCTGGAATTTACGGGAATATGCATACCTACCTACCCAATGCACTAAAAAAATATGGAATTTTGAAATACAGTTTAACATCAAGTGATGTAATTTTGATGTTATTAGCATTGTTTTATCGAGTTAGTAACATATAAAATGACTTTCTTTGAAAATGTAGAAATATAGTTGGAGTTTCAACATTATTTAAAGCAGCACTTGAAACTTATTTGTACACGTCCATTTCCTTTGATATTTACTGATAGTCTTAAGTTAATATTAATTTAATTCCGTAATCTGCTTTACTCGAAGCGATACTCGTAAGTTATTTAATCAAAATTAATTATATTTGAAGTGTCAATTCGAAATAGCAAGTTCAAATGAGGATTGCGGTTTAAGTGGAACCATGTTCAGGTTCTATGTGAGCACGCTCAACCAACCTCTGTGTGAAATTTCGCATAGCCTAGAAGACGCACATACGCCTGTAGGTGTAGACTGCATGGTCTATGAAAGTAAATCTTGAACCCAGTTGAAGGGTCCTACAAGAAATTGAATTTGTGACTGAGAAATTGATAGTAAAGCCACTCTCGATCTCTCGGCCAGATGTGGAGCAATTCGGTTCCGTCATACCGGCATTAATTTAGTAAATTGCTATGAGGATGCCAGCCTAATTCCAAACGGATTTCATCTTAATTTCAGAGTCCCACTCCGCCGCAGTACGTTTACTGGCAAAAGAACGACCGTCTTATCAATTACTATGACTCGAGAAGGGACATCACAATAGAGACCACACCTGGAACTCGAACCCAGAGCCGGCTGATTATCAGGGAGCCGCAAATAGCTGACTCCGGTAATTACACCTGTTCGGCCAGCAATACGGAGCCAGCCAGCATCTACGTGTTCGTTTCGAAAGGTAAGCAAAAAGCAGTATAACCAGCCGAATCGCCAACCTTCTGTTTATTATTATTACTTGCGACCACTTCTCCTTTTTATGGATTCCTGATGAATCCTGATGACCTGCTGATGGCGGTGATTCCGGCCGGAGGGCCCTCGAAAGAATGCTCCAGACCCCACTCGTACGTGAGCAAGTCGTTTGTTCCTTGAGGTTAATGCCACCAAGGGCAACTGCTTGTGTTTATGACTTAAGTATTCGAGAATGAAGCGCTTTGCTTTGAATTTCTAATAAAGTGCGAGACCTTAAAGTGTTTTTGATGTACCCCAGCTGGTGGCGGCCTCCTGGGCCTCTAAGCACCAAGAGTGCGGCCATCTCTCGATCGATTAAAAGCTACGCAGTGTCCCAGCCTCACGACAAAGTGCTCCGCTTAACTTCGCTTGTTTTGGCGTCTCCTCGTTACAAAATCTTATTTATATTAAAAGGTTTTTGCGATAATGGAAAAGGGCTTAATTAAAGATATTATTGGAAATCTTTCGGATCAATCATCCAAAGTAGGTGTATCATAGCCTAGCAGAAAGTTTAACATACTGAGTCTATATCACCCTTATATGTATTAAAAAATAATGAGAATGATTTTCTGTGAAATGCTTTGATTTCGGATACAATTTATGGGATAGACCTTAACGCAAAAGAATTTTAAGATCGTATTTCACTAAGAATTATTAAATTTTGCGAATAAATCGAAAACCGTCTCCTACTCATTGTTCCTTATATTCAAATTATCAGGAAGTTGTGATTTTTTGTAAAGTATAATTTATTAAAACCACATATTATGTACTTATAGTTACAAATGCTTTTAAAGGCTAATATTAATATTGAAGCATAATTGCAATGAGATTAAGTCAGATATCAAAAGTTGCTTTTTCTTAAAAAAACATATACCTATATACTGACTACGCCTATATTAGGGTGTTTCTCTAAGGTCAACACAAATAACCTAAATATACCGAATTTACTTCCTGAATTTTTTGCAATAATTTTGGGGACATTACCCTTTTTCGGTGGATCCTACCCCAACATCATCTGGCGATAAGCGCTAACAGGGGTTATCACAAAACGTATATAGTACATCCACATTGCCCTCATTTATCACGCTTATCTCCGAAATGTTCGCCAAATGCGCCAAATAATTTAAACGAAATAAAAGTTTTAATTTGGCTTATCGCAGCGAGCTTCCCTCGCTCACTAATGCGATGAAAGTTAGTCCCTTACTGGAACGTGTTATGCAGTTCCCTTAGTTCCCTCAGGACATGGCCCGGCGGCCACAGGGGGAGAAATATTATGAAACGGCCGCAATATCTTCAGTTAGGTTTTTTGCATATTCAATAAAAGTAGCAAAGATTTTCGGGTGCTACATATGGAAAAAAAGGACCTTTTTATCGTAGGAGTTTAACTTTTAACTGCAACAAGGGTAACAGAAATTGGTGGTATTAAATTACTCAGGATGGCTTTTTGGACAACCTCCATAAAGAACACAATTCAGCATTTTTCTAACCATTTGCAGTCGTCCATCATCAATTTTAAGTCTTGTCCCAGCATTCCAGAATCCAGAGACATCTCCACTCTGGCGCAATCTTCGTCCGACATTAGAGTGGTTCGGCCGGGGTTGAACAATGGACTTGGACTTGGGGCGTCCAGAGCAAAATGCAGATATAAATTAAGTCCGAGGAAGAACAACGGACGCACCCCGAAGGCCGACCCGGCGACTAACATTTATAATTCCGCCCTTTTCAAGTGAATTCCGACTGAAAAATGATTCGGGTTCAGCTTAAAGCAGTCTTGGCAATTGAGCCTTCCTTTCGGTGCATGTGCTGCGGTTAGCCTTTCTGCTTAAGGAGGAATCCTGCTGGCGAACAGGAACCAGCCCTGCCCGTCCCACCACCACCACACCCCATTCCCTTAATTCATTCGGGATTCCTAAGCTTCGGCCTGGAACTTAGCCAGATTTTATGTAAGTGGAAAGCGGAGCTCCCTCCCTGCGACCAGGACACGGGCGTGTGGTGTTGATGCGAGCCGAACACTTTCGGGAACTTGCTCATTTTCCCAAAAATGCTACGTCCCCATTTAAATTTGTGCTACTTGTGCCACAGTTCATTTTTGATATTAATTCTCTTCCTCTTCCATTTCAGGAGATAACATGGCTGCTATTTCCAGAAGGAAAACATCCTCGGCTGACCGAATTTCAACGATATTAGAAAGTTTATTAGTTCCATGTGTTTTAGTGAATACGCTAGCATATAGGTAAGTTAATTGTAAGTTCAGCTTCAGCCCCTAGCAGCCTTATTAGGCGAAATTTATGGATCACCCGCTGCTCGGCAGACTTGTTCGCTGTCTCAGCAGTATGCTGCTCCAAAATCCCTGCCTAATTCCCCCCCGGTCCCGACTTATTCCCGAAAAGCAAGTGTGCCTCTCCCAAGCGCACCAGATGTGTGAAAAATTATTCGATAGATTAAGTAAAACCTGGATCTGCATTAAGTGCCACCGGGTGTACTGCAGTTGTGGACAAAATAAGTTTTGAAATATAACGCAAAAGTATAGTTCCACCCTGTTTACAACTGCTAAAAATTAACTCTTCATTAGTCGCACACTATGACTGCAACCATAATTTGTTGCGGCATTTAAGATAATTACCAACGAAATTATTTTACTTTACGACGATGAAATAAGTCAAGCACAGGTATGTTATATTTTTTATTTTATTTTATTTTGAATTTGTTTTTCATACACAAGTTTTTGCGTTTTCTATTTCGAAACGAGCGGACGGAGACTTTTATGCAAAGTTACTGAGGCCATAAGCCAATTCTACTGAAAAAAATTATCATTATTCCTAGAAGATTCAGTGGCAGCTAATCTTCGAAAAGTGCTCCTCTGATTCAGATATCAGAGAAGTGAAAAGCGTTTCCGGTACTAAGAACTACTATCCATTAAAGTTATAACAAGCTTAAAGTGGAAACAGACCCTTAAAGAACTTCAAGAATAACAAATAAAAATCTGTTGGCAAGGTTAAGTTTCCTTCTGGAAACGCGGAAAAATGCAAAATTGTCAAAGGATTTATTTTAAGGTAATCTTAATTTTCAAAAAAAAATTTTTTATTATCTCAAGTAGTCGTCTGAATAATTTCGTAATTAATATCTTTCAATAATTTATTCGAAACAATTTTTCCACTTTGGTTAAAGTTTATGAATTAAATTTTCCTGAAAACGAATATAAGACGAAAATATTCAATTTGGAGAAACGTTTAAATGTTGACAAGTTTTAAGATATCATTTGTAAGTGTGTCGAAACAATTTTGGCCACTTTATGTTTCATTATAAAATTCATAGAACAAGGTAATGTTCTTAAAATTATCTTCGAAAAAGAAGGCATGCCAATCGGATACTTTCATCACGCATGTATGTAAATTGCGTTTAACTCTTTGTAGTTAAAGGGGTTAAGAATAGTCCCGTCTTTTGCTTATCTTAGTATGCATGCTGGGACATATTTCAATTCACCTCGAAACGTATAAGTTATTTTATTCATTCTCATACAGATTAATTATATTGATTGAATTTTGTTTTTTTTTTTCTACTAAAAACAAGTTTTATGCAATATGGGTTTTTTTAATCTTTCAAATCGTCTGCCTTAAACAATTTTCTCTGGTACATTCAAAAATTTGCTGTAATCAATTCAAAATTTAGATAGTTTAAATGAGACGAATACTTATTAAAAGATTTCTTGCAAGTATCTTATCGAATAAAATATTTCGCTCTACTGATAAATATCTTAATGGAAGAATACACAGAAAGCAAAGCCGTCTGTTAAACATTTTTGTTTGTTGTACATATTTGTTTTCTTATTTGAATTTGATTATTTAATTATAAAGGATATTCTTTCGGGGGATAATAAGAAATAGTAGTTTTTTTATCTCCGGGGCTAGGTAAAATTCAGACTTTTATTCTCAGCGCGGAAGTGTAACAATTTTTCTTCGTTTTCGAGGAGTTTAAATGCAAAAAATCCTTTCGTAGTAAGCATGTAGCCAAGAGTATCGATAGAGTAAGCTTTATTGTTTAATTTATAAGTCCTGAAATTCCAGTGCACCTTACTGATATTGACAGATATGTTAAGTTAATGATTTTTTTTTAAATACATACATATTATATTTATCGGGTAATATTTTTTTTAAGTGTTAGTTAAAATTTGGCATAAATGAAGTAAGAGGTCTTCTTACTGATTTTGATAAAACTTTGTAAAAGTGTCCAGAATGTAAATATTTCTAGAAGTAGAAGTGATCGCCATTTTTTGTATATTCATCACTTTTAACTCTGAATGAAAACTCTTACAAAGTTTTATCAAAATCCGTAATGCAACTTCAAATTTAGTCTCTTCCAAAACTTCCTTAAAAAGTATTAAAAGTACGATTGTAGTACCTACTCGTCCCGGAATTAATTTTAGCAAGTCGATAATATAACAAATGCAATACAATAAAACAAGACTTTTATCTTTTCAGGTCTCTCTTCTTAACTTAGGACTTACTGAAATACGTAAAGTGAGGCTATCAGTTCTATGTAAAAACGTGTTCAAAATTTTGTACAGAATTTGATTTAAAATTAAAATTGAAAGAAACTATAAATAGAGAACGAAAACACAATTTTAAATGAAATAAAGAAAACTTGAATAGCAAAGTAAGGACTTATGTAAGAAAACTCTATATAAGTAGTTAAATTTGCAAAAGAAATTTAATATTAGTTTTATATAAAAGCTAAACCCTTATTGTTAGTTAATTTTACGACCAGAAACAAAGCTCTATTTACTAATTATATCAATTCCAATTTAAGCTGAACATTTATTGTTTTTCTTCCTGCTGTTTGTGCAGAGGACTTTCCTTTGAAAAAGGAAGTAAACATTCAAGATGAGATCACTTTAAGTAATCAATTCAAAACATTTTTTTTGGTGCTGAAATTGTTACATTTGTTCAAATTTGAGATTCAAATTTTTCTAACTCTCTGATATTTTGGTTAAGTTTTAAGCTTCGACTAATTCCGGAAACGGAAAGGTTATTAAATCAAACTAAGCAAAGGTTGTAGAAAAGTATTTCGAGTTCGTTTGAAAAAAAGGGTTTGATAACACAATTTGAGACATACCATAGCGAAAGTAGAGACGTGCAAAGTTTCTATATCAAAAAATGACGGCAACCTGTGATTATAAAAATAAATTCTTCAAATTACAACTATTTCAGCGCATAGAATCCTCTAAGTACTGAACAATTTCTAAACTACTTCCATGTTACTCTCAGAAAAACTTGTTTCTTTTCTTAAATAAGTTTTATACCTATAAAGAAAAGGCAAAAACAAGCAAATTATTGAAAAAGTTCCCATACTGACAAATTAAAAACACGAAAATGTATTGAAAAAAGGGAAAACTATAAAAAAAAAATAATTAAGATAAGCAAAAGCTTAGAATTTATAATGTGTAAATAAAATTAAATTAACTAAGGGAGTAAGTAACGCAGAACATTGTTTTTCTCAAGAATTTATAAGAACCACCAGAAAAAGATCGTAAGGCGATGAGTTTGAGATCGTAAGCACACAAGAGTCTATGTAAATGTCTATAATGAAAATTCTATAAATAAATTCGACATAGTTCAAACGAAGTATATTTGCATATAAAGAGCAGACTACGATTATGTGAATGGTGTAAATCTGTAATATAAAAAAATAGGAAATATTTTTATTTCTTCCCACAATGTTAAACATATGTATATTAATTTCAGAAAATTTCAACGTTTCATTTTCACTTTGTTTTTCATAATAAAATTTGAGTAAAATATTTACATGTCTTTTTATATGCAAAATACCTTTAACTCCTAAGGAAGGTTTAAAGCTGGTAGCAATGCAGAAAATTTTATCAAAGAATATTTATATTGAGAAGTGCTATTTCCCATTCTAAACTCAGGATAAAAGGTCAAGATATTTCGCTTTTCTATATACGAAAACTTGGAAATTCTGAATTACACACGTACTTAACTATTCATCTTAGCGAGGTGATTGAATTGGGTTGAAGAGGAACTTTCACCTCTGGACGTTGGTTGAATTGAAGCCTCTATTAGGATCATTTTCTTTTCCAGTTATAAGGTTAAAACAGCTTTCTATTATAACACGTGAAATAAAAGACTCCAAGTACAGTACAAGGTACAGTGAAAAACCTTTTATATTCTATTTTCAGATTTAACTGGCTAAATACATATTACATAAAGTTCTTAAAATTTTTCATTTAAAAGACATTTTTTTTTAAAGTTCGCAAAAAAATACGAGATTCTATTTAGTGGATAAATTGAAATTTTAAATCTGCTTTTCAGAAATATCTAATTAACGTCACTTGAATCTCAAGCAATTAAAGGTATGTATGTTTATCGATAGTTATACCTACATATACATTTCATAATTTTTATAAAAATCGATTTTTTGTGCTTTACCTATTACTTATGTTGGAGTAAAAACAATTATTTTCACAAAACCAACAAAAATCAGTGCTAAGCCATTTTTGTAAATTCAGCAACGAGAATTTTATTCTTAGTGTGCCTAATTCAAAATATTTTTATGGTCCGTATTTTTCTTTCAATACAAAATCAATTTGGCTGTGGCAACTAATTCATTATTAGGATGTTGTTATTAGACGAATAAATTTACCTGAGGATTGTCATTGCTTAAATTTTTAGTTTGTTTGTTCAAGAATACAGGTTGTTTCGTTATGGTCCGAATAGGGGTATGCCAGTCGATTCTACATATTTTCCTAATCAGCGTTTGTTCGGAGAGGTAAAAAAAAACAATTATAAATATATAATATTTTTCGTTCTACTTTAACTTTAAACGCTAATTAGTTTAATTTGCAAATTAATTAATTTTTTATATGTTTTTAATTTCTTAGAATTGGTCAATATGGTATTTGGCAGATTCTGGTGGATTAAAAAGGCGTTTTTTACTTCAGATATTTGTTGGAATTAATGTTGGACGTGAATTTCGAAAAACAAATTTGTTTGCAGCATCTCCTATAACTTGAACTAAATTTTGAGCGTACCTTCAGTTTGTCGAAATCTGCCACTTTCAGCTGAGGGTTATTTTTCTGAAATTAAATTATTTAAACTCACATCTAAAATCGACCAAATAAATGAGCAGTTTGCAGAAAGGAGCACCTTTGGTTTTGAAGAACTCAGACAACGTTTTGATTACAAAGAAAATAACCCTTATCAAAACGTGCTCATTCCACAGCCACCTTAGCCTAGCCTTATTTTCCCTTCGGAGAGCGCAATTTGAAAAACCTTTCGGTCCTAGTGTGTGTACACAATACCCGAAAACCTCTGGGTAATTAAAACATTTTCCCGGGAACATTTTGCGTTGCACGGTTCCACCTTTTTTTATATTTGCAGCGCTTTAAATTTTGTGCCAGTTCGGAGTCCCGCATGAACCCGGGAAATAGGGAAATATGTGAGAGGCCCAGGAATCAAAGGGCGCCGAGCGCCGGGGCGCTGCAGCTGTTCCAGCAGGGCCCCGCTTCTCACTACGCTGTAATAGGCCAAATGGGACGAACATGCTAAAGAGATGAAACTGGCGCTGCTTGTCAAAAATATCCTTGGGGCCCTACTCCCGGAGAGCCTCTAGTTTTTAAGGGACGATTTAAAAGCACCCGCCCAGCATCGAGCAAACTCCAGGATAAAACAACCCTCCGAACGGAGGGTGGACGGCAGCGGTGCTGCCTCATCTCCTTGCGACCCAATGTGAAATGGGGGCAGAGCGCCTCTTTTGAATTATTCTTTTTTTTTTGGAACTGAAAATTGCTCAGTTCAGGATCAGTTCAAATGCTACTACAATCTTCTTTAATGAAATATAATATTTCTCTCTATTAAACTATCGATTTTTAAGCAATGCACCCAGGTATTAAGAGCTTTTTCATATTTCTTATCATAGACAGAATTATTGAAAACTGTACCTATTTGTATGCCAGTATATAAGATCTTTTAAACCCTATACCTGCTTTCTAAAGTTTTGATCTCTGATATTAGAATGTTATTGGTAACTATAAATTTTTCATTTAAAATTTAAGAACCAAAGTTGTTAAAAGGGGTTGATTTTGTTGCTTTTATAAATTTCTTGTTTTCTACCTAGTATACCTATTTCTTAAAATGATTATCTGTTACGAAACTTTCTGTTCAGAGCAATATGCCGATATAATGCTACAGTAGAAAAGACTTAAGTTGAATAATATCATTATTGTATAGATTTTCCGCATTAATAACTTAAACCTCGTTTCAATAGCAATGTAACTCTAGAAGCAGTAAAACCTCTACTGTGGCACTTTTGTGACTAAGCTGCGGTTGCCGAAGAAGAGAGTTAAAGTTATTAAGTTATTAAAAATCAATATCCCAAATTACAATCCTTTGCAAGTCATGGAGATCAGCGAACGATACACGGCTCCTGGGAATCGATAGACCGAAACCATAAAAGGAAACTGAACCACTTCCGAGCCAGTGATCACACAGCCCGGGATTACTTTCAAGTCATTGAGCTCCCACCCCGTGGTATCTTAGCCTTAGTCGGCGTCACGCCGCGCCGCTCCACAGTCCGTAGACCGTAGTTATGTATGTACCCCCGACTGCAGCGGAATTCGCCCGGAATCTAATGCGGGTCTGATATGTGAATTTAATCAATAAATGGGAGAAAAACCCTTGTAAAACAGAACAACCCCTGGCCACACAGAGGGGCACGGGGGGATCACCGCACCTCGGTGGTGTTCCACGAAGCTGAAAAGTCTTGCATGCATATCCTATCCGCACCCCCGCGAAAGGTTTAGTTTTGGCTTGCATTTAATTCGCCAGCTCTGATCTGAAATTTAGGTGAAGATGTGCAGATTGATTAACGTACGAAAACCTAAATCTCTTCCTACAGTAGTTAACCCGGACCCAAGGCAACAATTAAAATGTCATTTATGCCAGAATTCCTCTCTTGATGTTTGAAAGCTTGAGAAATTACGGCAAATTTCCTTGCCAAGCGAAGGAATCGATACCCACCCTGAGTTGATGTGAGTTTGTAGGACGTATGTAGGTATCCAAGATCATCCAACCAACGTTAGGATGTTAAGGTGAATGTTGCCGACAAGATTAATTAGAAAAATAAACTGCTACCGGAAGACAAATTTATTACGGCGGCATTTCCCTGAAAACAGTTTCTCTTGAAACTATGTCATCACATAGTTTGGCGTTGTCTAACAGCGACGTTGGATGCTTTTTAAGCGAGACTTATGCAGACTAAACTCGAAGAGGTAATTAAGGAGGCAGTTAAGAAAGTAAACAGTTTCAATGACATGGTATTCTACAAAATTCTTAGGTTTAAAGTAAGTTATAGGCTAAACTAACTACGTATAACAAACAAATTAAGCGCCTTTTTCTTTGGATTATTACGAACCAACTCTTTTGAAAAGTTAACTAATTCTATAAAATTTCAGGCAAGACCTTGAAGGATTACAAAAAAAAAGTTTGCAATAAATATAATAATACTTGTGTTATTTTCTTATTCATGATATTAGTTTGATCAACCAAAATCAAAAATAATTGTTTTTCGAATACATTTTAATTCATAATTATTCACCTAACCGTCTTATTTTAAAAGTCCGCAGGTAACCTTTCCAAAAAACAGTGTTAAGTGAAATAATTAATTTATTTTAATCGAAAAACAATAACTTTATAAAAACCTAGCTTTCTGCCCGCGACTTCGTCCACCTGGATTTCGAAATAAATAGAAATAGAAACAGATTAGGGGTAAAATGGGGTTTAAACGTTTGTATGGAAGTCCATCATTTCAAAAATTACTGTAGGTATTATTTGGTACATTTATAGTTTAGACTATTGGTTTGAAAATAAATAATATTGTTTCAGGGTTTAGGAAAATCAACCCTTAACCAATACTAATTTTCATGATTTTAAACTTAGAAACGACGGAACTCCCAAAATTTCATCCCTTATTTTACTCGTTTAAGGGGTCTACTAACTTTCAAATTTTGAGAACTTAATTCTATAAGCATTATTTTTATAGAAAGCAGATATAGGTATGTACCTATTTATTGACCTTCCAAGAGTATGAAAGAAAATTTTTGTAATTCTTATATTGGTTTTTATGGCCACCACAACTTTAAACAAAAAAAGCATCAAAACAAATTTATTTTTCAAAATTTAAAAGTTATATTTCTTAAGGAATAAATTTCCAAAAATTCTAAACAGCTAAAAAAAAAAATTCGAAATTAAAAATACCAATATTTATTGATTTATCTTTGCATAAATGAAGGATTTTCATAAATTTCTTAGTTACAAAAGAAACCTACTGCCCAAATCTCATGCAATGCAATATTAATTTCGTTTCAAAACGTACCGCGTTCTCAGAGATGGAGATTTTTTGATGGCGAAATTCAGGCTGAAGCGGCGTTTGGCGAGGTGCGACGCGGCGCGGCGTCCGGCTTTTTTGAGCCGTAAGCCGGAGCCACGCGCCTCGGCTCTGCGTGAGTAGAGTCGGCTTTGGTAAATCAATTTGACAGCAAAGCTGCCGCCGCGCGAGGCACTTGGTTTCGGTAATTTTTCGCGGGGAATTAATCGGGAGTAACCTTCAGCTTCCCGATTTTTCCTTGTTTCGAGTGCTGTGCCAAGTAAAGTGCGTGCGACATTTTAATGGGAATTCACCCTTTCGACGCTTTCGGGGTCGGGATTGAATTCTTTTGTCTATTGAGTGCAGTGTTCGTCGGGGGATCGTCTCGCCACCGGGGCAGCTGGGACTAACCAGGAGCGAAGTCGCGACGAGGAAATAAAAAAACCAGGTAAGTTACCTGCCCTGGGATTCCCTAAATATTTAGAGGCATAGGTTAATTTAAATAAGAGATGCAAGAATATTTCAATTGTAAATTATTTTTATTCATCACTAGCTTTTGCCGCGACTTTGTCCACATCACGCAAAAACTACTTTACCAGTTGCCTAAAAATAAAATTAACACATTTTCCACCTTTCCTCAGTTTTCATTATTTTTTCCCTCTATTTGGTCTCTCGAACATAAAAAACGATCTCTGGCCCATCGTTGCCGATGCCACATAGTCGGCGTCGTCGCTTTTTCGATATCTTTTTGAAAAACTCTCAAAGAGTCCAAGTTTTTCGAATCAATTTCTTTATGTGTCCTTCTATTTCTCTTCTATTCGATTCTATATGGCTACATAGAGTACACACATTGGCCTGTTTAAAATTTTTAGTTTTTAATAACACAGTAATGCCCGAATAATTTTTTTTACTATTTTACTGAAATTCTTTTGCTATGGCTACAGAGATTAGTTGAGATAAACTTACCTCTAAAATGTTAAACAGCGCCTTCTATGATTCAAAATCTGTTAAGTTAGCAATAAGTTTATTAAATAACGTGAGATCCGGGCAATGGAGCCTATATATTTTAAGTTAGACCTCTACATGCAGTAGTTTTTGCGTGATGAGCGTACGAACATACAGACAGACAAAAATTTTAAAAACCATTTTGTTGGCTTCTATTGCTCTAATAAAGTGTCCCCCCATATTAGTTTTTTATCAATATAATGTATACAGAAATCGGCCTGTTACAATTTTATTATATGTATTGATTGAAGGTTAGCATTGATATCTTACTTATTCTACTTTTAAACTTAAATACAAGTCTTTTCATTACTAGTATTATGTACAAAAGTATTACAAAACTAAATTTAATAGAAATTGTTCTATGAGGTTTGTGTCTTTTAATTCATAATACATCGGATAATCGAATCACAGCATGCTTTCGTGAACAAATGCAGGATGTTGTTAAAAAATTTTTATGAAAAATTTGAAATCAATGAATTGAAGGGTTGTTGAGTTATCGTGCACCGAGTAAAGTAATTTTGAGCCAAAAACACCCACAAATTCATAAAAATTTTAAATTAAAACAAATCTTTCGATGTCTTCGATGTCCAGAAACATTTTCAAGGATCAACAATTAGAATTTGACTTCATCCATCTTACATTATAATTTTCTTGATATCCAAACCCAAACTACAACATCGTAAGGCCGTTTTATATTATTTCCTTCTCTCTCTTCCTTATTCAGCCTAAACTTTTTAAGAGTAAACATTTGATGTTTTCAGCACCTGACGATAACAGAGTTTGTTCATCTCAGTAAAAGGGCTGACCTCAAGAAACCACCACCGCATCCCATCTATCAAGCCGATTTTTCTTGCCCCTTCAGTTCCACGTGCTGTCATAACAAATAAAAGTTTGAAAATTCGCCACGAGTATGACACACGAACCTTCTTTTTACTTTTGTTATAAAGTTTTTTTCTTTTCTCCACGTACATTGTGCTCTGTGTTGGGAGTTTTGATTATTAAAGTTATTTGCCACGTGTACGAAACGTAACATATCCATTAAAAGATTATTTCTGCAACTCCCCAAAGGCATAACACTGAAGTGGAGGAAAAAAAAGGCCTAAATATTACATAATATGGGTTTTGGCCTTCAACAAGCCCTTCATGTATACTTCTGTTTCTCAGGTGGAAAAGAGTTGGAAAACCTAAAGTACCTACTCAAAATAGGTATATTTACGGTTTCGTAGATGTTTTCCTTTTACCATATATACATGTCTTTAAGTATATCTAAGTATGTGCCCCTTAAATACCATATCCAACATTAATTATATGCAGGGCGCTGAGCAGAACACTCTTTTGACTGTATGCCGTGTGAAAAATCTTGAGCAAAATCCACGACGTTGAAGCCAACGCCTGCATACCCGCCCACGCTAATTTAAGTAGATAAGACGTCTATATCATCTATAATATATAAAACGGATGCAAATGCTCCGAGCGCCCCCATCACGCCGGCAGTTATTCGCTGGGTAATGGACCTTCTAAGGATTTTCCTATTCTCAGGGGTATCCAACTTTCTTGCTCCACTGACTATTTGCTCCAATTTCATTGGAATTTTTACATGCCCTACATCCAAAGGGACTAAACGTAGATTAGTTTTGCAGAGATAGTGCTCTGATGATGTTTGGGAAAGATCGTCTCTGTGCGGCCCTGGTGCTCCGGTGCTCCGGTGCATGTGCCCGGCTCTGCCCCAGCAGCAGAACCTTCAATGTATTAAGGACCAATTTGTTAAGTGCAATGGAAATTTATTCGGAGTTATCGCAGTACTCTCTATTGAAGCATTGTATGGGGCCCAGCGGGAAGGTTCTGGTGTTGAATTTCGTTTTTAGTATCTGATTTTCTAAAGCAGCTGAGTCTTGGCTTGAACTCATTCTTGAATGATAACGAGATAGTTACTTCCATTATAAATTGAACACTTTTGTCAAATTATGAAGCAAATTTAGATTTCAAATTTTCGATTGCAGACAAATTATATTTTATTGAATAAATTTTAGTTTTACATTACTGTTGGCATCTTTGAGGCAGAGTTGTACAATTCTGAATTTTTGAATTATTATATAAAGCGGGCCAATATGTATGACCCTAACTTCCTAGGCATATCTTTGGAATAGAATGAAAACAATTAATGTGATTTCTTTTAAATGTTCCATCACGTTTTGAAAATGGTATCGTTTAAATATAGCCGCCATTATTGGTTATAAACCATTTGTTCCCGTTTTAGGGAATTTTCCATGGTTTTGTTTAGAACTTCGGGCGATAGGTTCTCCACTTCTTGAAGGATGCTCCCCTTGAGAGCTGCTAGAGTCTGTGGCTTATTCACATAAACTCGTGTCTTTAAATAAACCCTTAGAAAAAACTTTAGGGCGGACAGTGATCATGCAGGCCACTGCAAATCGCCAAAACGCGATATCAGACGACCGGGGAACGCCATCTTCAAAATGTCGGTTCAAATTCTGTTAGTTTTATAAATTTTAAAACAATTAGGACTTCCATATAAATGCTACAGTTCGCTTAGAACTATCGTTTTGAATTTATATTACCTACATACATATGTATACACAAAATGATTAATCAGTTCAAAAATCTCAATTATCTTAATAACAATAGAAAAATGTTGAGCCAGTACCTATTTTCTAATTTCTTTTGAGTCATGTCACATCTATATATTGCTAAAAATTTGTGCTGTCTGTGCATTATTATAGATTATAGATATAATAAACTTTGTAGTTCTTTTCCAGCATTTGACCGTCCACAACAAATAACCTAATTGAATTTTCGCAACTACTGCCTTTTAGTAGATTTTAAATCAACATAAGAAATTTCATAAGTTGTACATATTATATACAATATTCTAAAAGAATAAGTTACCTTAAAAATGACAGAGAGCATAGCATCATTCATTATTACATTTACAAAATCATAGTGCAATTTACAGCTTTCATCATTCTAATTGATTTGCAGTATCGAAAATTTCACACTTTACTTAACCACATAATTGGTCCAATTTATACCATTTTGAACTTCAATTAATTTCTCAATCGAGTGATTGATTCTTCGAAGAAACTCAATCTAAATTCTCGTACCTATCAGTAGGCGAAATTCGTCTTTTCCAAGACTGGTATTACATAACTATAAAGCTCTATCTTTGTTCGGTATTTAATTGAGCTACGAAATTCTACTTTGGATTTGATAGCGATGTTTAGATTTCCATGGAATTTTGCTCAGATTTATAGTGCATGCATACATTGCATGTGAATTTCGAGTAAATTTTAAAAGTATTAAATTTGTTTGATTTGCCTGCAATTAAAAATCGCTTCCTTTACATACATTTTAAACAAATTTCAAAAGTTTCTAAATAAGTCGTGTGAGGTCATTTAGTTACACTGACTGTTGATACTTACTTTGCATATGTGGCATAAGTAAAAGAAATGTTTAGGAGAACTTGAGACTTAAGAAGTATTCGGTGTTTTACCGATTAAAATGAATTGTGGCATATTTTGGACCTACATATATTTATCTATGTAGTGTATGTTAAAAAAGTGGTGATTTGGAGGATGAACATTCATACATAAAAAGGACACTACAAATCGACATATACCCTTTTCACTGCCGGTTACCAATCAGTGTTAAATTGTAACTTTTTGGCTTTTCACACTAATAAGTTGCTTTATTTTCCCCGTCTGTGCTTGTATCATACATTACAGATGCTCAGACCTTTTGGGCTACATTTAGTTTTTGAAATATTTAAGAAGGATAATCTAAACACTGAATAAAACCATCTTTGTATTGTTATATTCGTCACAATTTCATACATTTAAGATCTTAATTCTTCCTGGAATATGTCTTTTCGCTTCGAGTTAGCGTTGAAAAACTAAAACTACAGACATTAATTCCAAACCAATAACCTTAGGTACTGCACTGCACAGTGTGTACTTGGTACAAAACTTTAACGTCCTTTTTGTGTAGTAGCTCAAGAAGAAAGAAGTAAACAGATGAATTCAGCATTCAGTTACTCGTATAATCCAGATATTGTTTAACTTCTAAAAGAATAAAATATTAAATATTATGCTTGGATTGCAAGGTTTGTCCCCATGAATTGAAATGGGTTTGCCTTTCGAATTGAACTTAGTTGAAGTAACCTGTGGGTTCAACTTACAAAATTTATTATTGGAATAGAAACGTATAACTAGGTACACAAAAAGTAAAGAAAGCAGAAAAAGTAAGTCAACCAAATAAATATGCTCTTTTTCTACGCAAAACGCTGGTTTTACTCTCCTCATAATATTTATAAGAGTTTTTCGGAATGTTTTAAACAGCATTTTATTTCTCTCTCTATACAAATATAAGAACCAGCATTGTGCAGAGAAAAAAAAACGTTAATAACCCTTGGTACACCTGGAAAATGGTTTATGTAAATCACAAATAAATGGATGGTTTGTGCACTCTCCACATGCCCTGCAGAATTCCAGGACTCAAAAATTAATGATGCTGGGGCTCACGAAATTACGAAATTTTGATGAGTTCTCATGGAATGACGGATGCCTTCATAAATGAGGTTTTATGTAACGACGGGGCTCTTAACGACCTCTACTTATGTTCGTGTGTGAGTGTGGGTATTATTCGCAATGGAGGATTCCAGCACTACAAGCCATCATCTCGTGGTCAATGAAAGTGCACTTCTACAGAAATTGCAGAAGCTTACAGAAATCTGCCCGCTGTGGACAATTCTAGCAAAACTCACTGGGGCTGATGACAGTGTCTCGAACTGCCATTGTTTTGCTTCGGGGAAACTTTAATAAAAGTGTCGACAAAATACGTAAATTGTTCATTCATACAAAAACTTTTTCCATTTCAATTCAACAAATTGACTTTCTTCGGAGTCTTGTTGGTCCTCGAAATCGAATCGGTCGTTCGATAACAAGAAAGTTTTATATTTGTCATGTTGTTCGTTTCCGAGACGTTAGCAAGGGTCAGCAGACGGCGAGGTTCATTCCTTAGCTCCTTTTTACGCGCGAGAAGATAAATGCGTCGTTTTGCTCCACGATTTTTCCTTTAGTTAGGGCAAAGCGAAATGCAGTCTACGAGAAGAATCAAAAAGCAGCTGCAAAGGTCAGACTGTGAGGTCCTGCGTGGGGAAAGGGGGAAAAGTGCTTTTCCAGCAAGTTCATTCTTTTCTCATGTTATTCAAAATTAGAGAAAGTTGATTAAAGGGTTGCGCCAGATTGAAGCGAGCAGTTACCATTTACGGGCATTAATCAAAACTTCCAGCTACAAATAACCTCAAATAAGCTCTAAACATGAGATTTTCGCAAACTTTTACGTTCACCAGGAGGGGATGTCTTTTCTCATCCATCGCTCTGTTTATTGGGCCCTGAAACACCCCCCATTGCAACCCTGCGCCCTTCACACGTAGTGGGTTCAGAATTACCTGAAGCAACCCCGGCTCCAAGTCTAAGGGACGTTTAAAACCCTTTTAAGGTGCACAGATTTTCGAGTTCAAATCAGCAACATTTTGTTCGCAAATATCTGCACGTGCATTTGGACGATGCACTTCCACCTGTCTGCGGGGGCGAGAGCCTTCAAACGTGCATTTTGCCAAAACTACGGCGGGCATAGACCCGTTTATTGAAGTTGTTCAGAAACTAAACGTCTGTCGAATGAGATCCTCTTCAAAGCGAAGATTCTGCCTTCCTCCCGGTTCTATTTTATTATGCTCCCTGTCGCATAAATTATCCCCGAACGCGAAAGTTTCTCGAATACCGCGGGCACCTAATATCACGACGAAGTTTCTATATTCCATGAATCAATTTGAATTTTACGTGGAAGGATGTCATCGTTAGTCCAACTTTGAGAATATTTAAACATTTGCAGGTGAAGTAGGCCAATCGCCTCCTCGAGTTTCCTGCACTTAATTAAATAAGCCTAATACTATCGGGATCTGAGTCTCATTTCTTATTCAGTAAACTCCGGTGATTTATTACTTGTTTTTGCATCTAAACAAAATTAGCTGTTTACGCCGTACGCCTTGAAATTTAAATTAGATATCTGGATATTCCATTTGTTTTCAAAACTTTTCGTATATTTTGACATCACCTTTGATTAAATGAATAAAGAAATTTCCAAATAGATAGTATTAGTATCATACTTATGGACTAGACTATGGTTTGTTGGGATTAGCTCCAAAATTGGCACTATACTTTTGTATTAATAAATGTTAAGGTTAAAGTAGATTGATGAAAATCTAGTATCTAGACTATCTTTAAGCGCAGAGTTGTAATTAAAATTGTAGGTAGTGGTCCATACAAAATTACTTAATCTCTCTTTAGGTAGGTAAAAGTTTTAATTTTAACTCACTCGAATAAGGAGAAATTATTGATTCATTCATTTTTTTCGCATAATTGGAATTTGTATTAGGTATTTTCTAACTCTTTTTTCATTAAACTTAGATGTTAATTTAAATTGATAATTTTATAACTACATATTTAATGTGTAATATGTAGTTTACGATAGATCGCTAACTTTTCCATGGATTAACAGCTACTTTCCTTAGATATGTACTTCCGTAACCTTCTACATAACTATTTATTTCCTTTTTACTCACGTATGCCCCTTTTCTGACAATTGACAATTCGCCAAAGACAATGAATGAATTCTTCTTCTTTACGACTCGAATATGCGTAAGGGTGACAAGGGACTGAAGGACAGTCTAATATATCTAAATTCCTCAGATGTTTGTAAGCAATTTCTTGCAGTATGCTTTAGTTAAAGTACATCTGCAGGGGAAACACTAATGTCCTTAGCATTGGACATTATTTCGGGTTGACATTGACATTTATTAGCTAACCCGAATCTCTCCACTTTCATTGCTGACAACAGGCCGTAAGTTGACTGGGTAACCGAAAGTAATATATAACCAAAAGAGAAAAAAAGTAATTTCGGGCACAATGAAACAAATTGCGTATTTAATGATTTTGGCATCGCTTTCTCTTCCTCAACGAGAAATGGCGGTTACAAGCCCTATTGTAGTGCAGAAATATACATATGTAGGTACATAAATAATTATGAAGCAATTGGGCTACTTTTATTATCTCTTTTATGACATAAAACTAAGTAATTAAAAGTTGTAGTAAAATTTCATGTCGACAAAATTGATTAAATGGAAATTGTTATTTTTAGAGATGAACAAAAAATGGGAGAATTCCTCACCACTCTAAAGTCATCTATTTCATACAGTTGTATTCAGTTGACAAAATAATTATTTTTATGTAGTGTTTTGATTTGTTAAGTTAGTTAGATCTTTCAGTTTCATATTTCCTTTTATTTGTTAAAGAGTTAGTTGATTATCATTAAGAACTGAGCTTACATTACTTGTCTTGAGCTTGGCTGCTTGTCTAATAAACTCCAAATACCTAATGGCTAATGCATTGTTTTGGAACAACTTAAAGATTTTTAAAAGTATACGTTTTGTATATATGTATATGTATAATTACAAGCGCAATCACGAGAATATATCAGTAATTGTCCAATTACGTACGTTCAAAACATAATGGTAATTATGGCTGGAATTTTCTCTTGAAAGCCTGAAATGATATTGTTTTACACTTGACAAACAGAGTGAAAATAATGAAAAATAGAAAATTACTCCATAGGTAGGTGTGCACCTACGTAAATTTATTTTCAGACAAACTCCTGAAACCACGTCACTTGAACACAAAGACAAAAGTATGCAATGCCTGTCGAGGGAACTGCTGGTGTGCACTGAACCTTATGCCTGCAGCAATTTCCATTTATGCAAATTACTGACTTAACACCAGGGGCGTCAAGTGCAGGGAGAATCGATTTGTAAGGTAATTTTCAGGTAGTAAAAAAAAATCAATTTTACGCGCCACACATCGTTAGTAATACCAGACATAATTCCACTTAGCAAACAGTAGAACCGGAACATTTTTGAGACTTGAATGAAAAAATGCAGCCGCCATTTCCGCTTTAAATTACTTTGCGGGGGATGCATTTTACGTAAATTGTCACGAAATGCCACTCAAAGTAGATTGCCGCTCCAACCTGAGTTCTCTCCACGTTCCGGAATTCTGAAAAATATCCTAATAACGTCATCTATTTATGTATTTAGAACATAAGTCTAATTTTATCATCGTTTGACATGCAATCGTGACGAGGTAGCTGTGTAAAACTGGCCCTGATGCCTGATGCAGTAAGCAAACAAATCAAGAGTACCTACTGCGAAAATGTGGGCGGTCTGCTTTCTTCCATATTCCAAAGAAGCACAGGATTTAAATGGAATTATAGAAGTTATTTTGTATTTTTTCTGGTCAGGTAAAATAACGCTTTGAAAGAAAATTACTTGCCATTTGCAGATGATAAAATCTTGCGTGTGGCTGGCCATAGACCCCGCATACAAATACTTTTTGCGGAAGGCCATGATAAGCGCGAAATTTTCAGAAAAACGAATCGACCGAACAGCAAGAAAGAACGTTTTCTTTTTCCATGAACCAGGGCATTGGATTAAATACGTTGAATATGAATATTCATCGTTTTCTGTCTGTTATTGTCACACATTCAAACACGACTAACAAACAAACTTTTCTTCAAATTCAATGCCTGCTTACCAATACAGATATCAAGCAAATTAACATTCTCAAGAAGTCAACAAGTTTCAGGCGATGAAGGAATGATACCAGAATTATCCATTGGTAATTCCAAGAGATGTTTTTGAACCTTCTTATTGAAAAAGTTCGCCAGACGACGTTTTTACGAATTATAATTATAAATGTTTAGTTACCTGGAAAAGAAATATTTTTCTTTTTCTCGATGTTGCTCACCGAAAACCAATTTGATGAGTTCTGTTGAATTCAGTGGATTTTAAATATTAGGTGCATACATTGTACGAGTATAATATTTTGAATTTTGGGTTGATAAACAAAAACATCACTTTTACTTCCCTTTTTTGTGGATTGGAAATTATAAAGACTTATTATACTTCCAGAAAATTTGGAAACTCCTTTTTACACGCTTTTAATAGAATTTCAGGAAATTTAGTGTGAAAGATGTCAGAAACTTTTACAACCTTGAACATTATAATTTTACAAAATTTTATAAATTTTTCTACCGTCGCAAAGATTTATTTTTCTTACTTGTAAGCCATTTAAGGTAATTGTTAAACAAGCTGTTAAAAGTGTTTAAAGAAAGCTGACTTTCGTATAAAAAGAAGGGTCTTAGAAAAGTACAAAAATTAATTTTCCTTTCCAATGCATGGCATCAGTATGAATGTATATCTGAATTCTAAACAATAGCGTTAAGTAGTAAATAGGTTTGAAAAATAAGTATTTGATTAATCATAAATGACAAAAGCACATATGTACATATCTGTATCATTTTATTTAGTGTCAAAAGAGATGAAGGGCAATACAAACACTTATGCAGAGAATTGATCACAGGTATCCAGTGTGCTCAAAGCTAAAACTAAAAACGCGTATAAACAATTTATGAACAAATATTTGTTAAAATTCTATAGATTAAGGGATTGAATACTATTTCTTTAACCATAATTTCTAATTTCGCTTATTATATCTCTAAAAAATATACATACATAAGTAAGTTACCTATTTAAAACATCTTTTATCATTAATATTTGAACTAACGATTCAATGAAATCTAAATAAACACATTATTTTTATTCCATCATTAATTCGTTAAATTTTTAATAGCTACTATTTTGCTATATAGCAATGGCTATTTTCATATTACAAATAATTTATGAGATCATTAATTTTTTTCAAGGACCTCATTCATTTAACACCAAAAGTCATCAGGCTCATGATAATACCTATGCAGCACTTATGTTCTAACCAGAGCATATAGTAATTAAAACATCGGCACATTGCACGAACTCATGGCAAATGATATGGAAGACTTTACACATTTCCACGTGAGTTCATTAAACAAACATCGATGCACAAATTAGAGCAGTGTTCAAATGTTGGCGTTACCTATATAGGCAGGGAATAAAACGCAACCGATTTTGCTGATACCGGTGGAAAATGCAAATCTACCACGTCGTCACTTTATGAAATAGTATATCTATCACGAAAATGGGTCAGACATTCTTCTAAGAAACATCCCCGACTTTTGACATCTCCCCGGGTACGTAACGCTGCCGCACCCCAGGCAAATTCATGGGAACGTTTTAGATTTTCTAACACCATTATCGTCGCATCTCGTGTTCGTGCACGAGCTCCCCACATTGAATGGGAAAACTTTATCTTTTCCGATTCCTCTGGGAATTTCTTATCCAGTAGCTATCTCAACAGATAATAGGAGAAGAAAAACCCCACCCTATCGGATGGATGTACTCCCCTGGCTCCAGAGAGTACGGCGAAAAACGTCGACGAACGACGCCGACGTCTTCTTTAAGTTACAAGAAGGTCACAAGATGTACGAAAATCGCCCCTCTACCACATTTACTCTGCATATAAATGAGCATGCAGCGCTAAACTTGGAGCCAATTACCTTTTAATTAAATAAGTCTATGGAAGCATCAAAATTAATTTTGCATTCGATTTATGTTGGGGCGCGTTCCGCATGCACCATGCACAGGTAAAGATACCGCTGCAAGTGCACTGCACCCGACCCCAATAATGGCCTTAGTGCGGGGCAGTCTGCTCCTTCTAATGATAGTTTTATTACTCATTACCCGATTAAATCAAAGCCAGCTGCAATGCTCAGCAATTAAGGCGTGATGGGTAATGGCTCCGGTCTCCTCGGAGGAGCTCATTGCCGGGAAGGCGTCAGCCGGTTTCGGGGGCATCAAAAGCACCCTATAGGGCACTGATTTGCATCCCCGAAAATTCCATCCCTTCCCATCGACATCCAGCCCTTTACCTAATCAATAAGTATCGAGTTCATAAACAAACTAATTACAATGCACATTAGCAGTGGTCTGCCCTGGGAATTCGTAAATTTCCTAATAATTGCTGCGAAATGGCAAATCTATTCAGATATTCGCACAACACGCCGAAATGGCAAATATAATTGTTAATGCTGTTAAAAGTAATTCAATGGGAATTCATTTGCTCCCCGGTGGAATGTTAGCCGGGGAAAAGCATATAAAACCTGCACTCATATTTGGCGCACTTTTCCAACCGCGTGGAATTGGGTCAAATGAGCCCTGAAAGAAGATTGGAATCGCCCGAGGGAAGTGGAGCATGAACATAGCTACTGCAAATTTTCATGAATAGAATTAACTCGTTTCGCTATTTTATTTCGTTGCCTCGCGCTGCATTAAATGCATGACTCCGGGCGAAACTACGCTAAAACGCAAAAGGTGAATTAATATCATCCACTTGAATACAACGTGCTTGTAAAATATACGGATGGATTTAGTTATTTAAAGGTATACCGTATACGGAATAAGCAGCCTCAACATGATACTCAGGAACATCTAGAATTCGTAAGTCACATATCAAACATGAATCTGCGCAGATAAGATGTAAACCACATAAATCTGATAAGATTATTTCATGCGTGCATTACACAAACAATTACTTCTCAGTATATACTATAAACTGAACATAATTTAGTGGAATTACCCGAATGACTGAAATTGCAACCTCTATCTCAAAAACCTTTAGTTTTTCCACTGCACCGCACCTTATGTTTCAAATTGCTTTTGATGTATGGACTCTTCGCATACAATTATATCATTATATGTACACACAAGGTAATTTAATTAAGAAGTTTAATGATTTCGTATGAAGGTAAGAAAAGATTTAATAAATAAGTTAATTTACAATTTTCACTTTTATTGCAATCAATTTCTATGGTACCTACAGTTTACAAAAATTATTAATTTTCTTAATAGAGACAATCCAAAAATACGCGGAAAAATTCAGCTATGAATATAAATACGTATATAGGTACTTTTCTAACAAATATTTTTCTGCGCATTACTTGCCCTTTTCGTTTGTTGAATTGGAGTCCAACATCAAAGAGGTATAGGAAATCAAATGTCTTTTTCGACTTTGTGGTGGCTCAAAGAGTCACCAAGAGTCACATATTAAAAATCTCTCGATTATTTAGCGAAATTATTAAACATTAGCGCATAGTACTAATCATGACGAATAGCGAGCATTTCAAAACGGTTTCTTTTTTCTAATAAAATTATTTGATTATTTGTTCATGTATAGATTTATGTTTGGTATACAATAAGTCATAAGATAAAGCGAGATTTGGATTATTTGGCTGAAAATATGCGTAATTCTTAAAAATATGTATATTTCTAAAAAGTAAGTAAGTACAAAACTAGAGCCATACCTAAAATTTGTCATATAGACTTTATCAAGAGTAGGGTAAGGGTGCCTAATATGAGATAGTCGCCAAATATGGGATAGTTAGGTTTTGGCGAAACTAATCGCCGCAGCCATTTGGCGCTACTGTCGCTAGAAGCCACGTGGCAAAAGATCGAAACGTGTGTTAGTCCTTCCCAGTCCGAGGCGAAGTTAGGTTATGTACGCGCAGATTTTCACGAAACCCCAAAACCAAATTTTTGTCATCAAATTTTGCAAGGTATTTTACAACCGTATTAATTACACTAAATGATTTTAATTTACATTCATTGTGTCAATTAAAACATGAATTTTACGATACATTTGCAGTTTTGTTGCATTTTCTTTACTAAGACATAGTAGGCAGCCATTTTGTTGAATATAGATGTTTTCCTAATATGAGACACACGGGGGCTCCTAAAATGAGAGGAGAAAAATGGGCTAAATGTCAAGGCTGTTTCAAGTGGGAGTCATGAGGATTGTGGAGAAGTAACGACAGATCGATTTTTGTATTATTTGTGTTTAAATATCTAAGATTTCGAATAAAAGTTTGATTATGATGAGTCTAATATAAATTATACCTATGTACGTTACATAAATATATTAAGTCGTACTTAAACCTATTTATTTAGGAGTGTGATATTGTTAATTAGAGAATATAGCCAATAAAAAGCTTAATTTAAATTGATTTCTTTCTTTTTCTCTAAATCTCATATTAGCAACCCTCAGTATCTCATAATAGGAGACCATTTGCCTGAGACGTAATTTCTGACCTTTTTAATATTTTTTGATATAATAAAAAATGTATTATACTTAGAACTAAACGGTCTCTCATATATAAACTTCATTAAATACCCTATCGAATATTGCAATTTTCATAGTGATTAGTGCAATAATTTATGTTTTATGGCCAAAAATAAAAATTGTATCTCATATTAGGCACCCTTACCCTATACATTTTATATGTATAGGTATACTTCGAAGCTGTTTATCAAACCAACATTTTAGTTCATTTTTGTAAATGCCTGAGGAGATTTTTTAAACAATTTTATATAGAGCCAAACCGACCAATGGAAAGGCATAGTTAAAAATTTCCTTCTCTTAAGAAAAAATTTAAATTTTCTATTGTAAGAAAATCCTTTTCACAGCGTTGATAACGCCCTTAGAGAGATTAATAGATAGTATAAATTTTGTTATTTTGGGAAAGCAAATAGACGGCAAGTGACTTCATAGAACTTTAAAATTAGGTGACTTTTTGATACTCGGATCCTTTCATTTAATTTCTTATTTCATTATTAATAAGAGCTTTATAGTTCATCTATCGCTTTAAGAATTTAACATGAATTAAAATAGAGCCTCATTTGGGAATTATTACGTATAATTTTTCAATTATTCTGTCTTTTAGATAGATGTACATAGTGGCCTAATATTTTAGTAGAATCGAAAATTTTTACAGGTGTAATTTTCTTCGCCTCAAAATCATGACTTTTTGACAGCCTAAAATACCAAATTAGGCAATTGTTAATCGCCCGTTAACTAAATAATAAATATTTAATACGTCATGCTTCTACAAAATTAGTACTATAAGCTACATATACCTATAAATGGTTTATAATAAACCATGAGTGTAATTGAAAACCATAAAATCGTTGTTATATATGTATGTAGTCAACTTAGCTTCTATCCTAAAATAATTTTATTTGATGGCACTAAAGATTTTCTTTCCATGGATCTACCAATGTACATATAAAATCTAGCACATATATATATATACCTTTTATCGGTTTTAAGTGGGTTTCAGAAACCCATAGCTTTATGGTAAATTAGATATAAAAGTCGACCAGTAAATAATAATTACCATCTATCAAATTCAACTATCTAACTCTACGTGTGTTACATATGTACATTATACGAGACAAAGGTTTGGACAAAAATTCCTGTGGCCACTTCAGACAGTAAACATACCCAATGTCCTTTAGGGATTTCAAAGATTAATCAGATAGCTTAGGAGGGGTAAACAAAATGACAATGGAGTGCAAAAATAAATTTCTAAAATTCCTCCTATTCTTCACCTTTTTATGAAGCCTAAAAATACTTCCTCGGATCAGGAGCGAATTGGGGCGACGTCTAACAGAGGAATTACAGCGCCAAAAACTTCCTCCGGATTTTGTGCCTGAATTCGCACCACGAGATACCAACGCGGCGGGGGTGGAAAGGTAAGCTTAGATTTTGCACGTTCACCTGAATGAAGCGGCTGCTGAGGTGAATTCAATAAAACTCCACACTCAGTACATTTTCCCTGAGATAATTTAATTTTCCGCAGAGAAGTCATCAGCTGTACCTTTATTATTTTCCTTCGCCGTTTTTGCTCGCATATTAAGTCTTCGTGTGCAGGTCGACTCCTTCCGCTTCCTCCCGGAAGGCTCCGTCACGCGCGCCGTGGCCCGTCGCATGGCATAATTCATTGTGACTAACGCACACACAGACGCTGATTTAGATCGCATATCGTTCACCGGACAAAGATGCAGAGCTACGGGAAGATGTGTAAACATTTTATCAGCAACACAAATTTATTCTTTCCGTTCGAAAGGGTGGTATGGCTTCAAATCCTTTTTTAATGAAAGTCAAGCTCACACAATAAAACGGAGTTCATTTGAAGCGAACTCGGCGGGAGCAGCATAACAAGCAAATTTATGCTTCCCTGTTTAAATTCGTGTGCTGTGGATTCACAACATTTACACTAAGGCTAAGCGAGGCAGATACAGGTTTGGGGTTCTTAAATAAAGTGTAATGGGGTTACTTTGATCAATTTTGAAATTTTTATTTTTTATCTCCCAAATTGCAATTTAAAATTACTTTCTAAAATAAGCGAATTAAAAATTGTATGAAGCACTCTCAATTGTTTTACATCAGCGTTCTTAATTTTCAGTACAATTTACATTCAATTACAAAAAAATATCACCAAAAGGAAAATTTAAAATTAAACTTTTAAAAGCTAAAGTATTATTTAACGTCGTTCCACTCTTAATATGAATACTGAAAGACGTTTTATAATTCCGCTGTTTTTCTCTCATATGTATCTCATATATGTATACCAAATGTATAAAAATCAATACAGAAAATATAAGCAACTTTTAAAAATGTGCTTGTGCTGGCAGCCCTCTCCACATTTTCGTATTATGCAAATTGCTTAGGTAGAAGTTTTCGTTTTTCAAATTTTGTAAACTTTTAACTATAGATGTGTTATTAATTTTTGTTTACGGAAAGTTTTTGTTTAAAAGGAATATTTAACTAAAACTAAACTTCTTGAGTAGTTTTATTTTATAATTACATTTAGCATTTCTGTGTATATCAGCAGCTGTTAAGTAGATAGTATACAATATTTAAAGAGTAAAACCTACAAAAGCCAGAAAATTATAGATAACTGAAATAATTCTAATTAACATATGTATTTAGTTTTGAAATCTTTCTCAAAATCTATGTTTTAATCAAAAAGAAAGTTTGAGTAATAAATAGGATATGTTCTTATGATCGTTACCTCAAGTAAATTAAGTATTACTTTATATTTTACCACCGAATATAATTGCTTTTGCTTAATATAAAGGGTAAAATAATAGTTTTCAAGAGCAATAATTTTTTTTTAATGTATTTCAATACTACTGTAAAGTTTGATTTTTAAATGTTCGGCGTGACTGTTGGATCTATCGGTTTGGGATTGGGGCAACTTCCAGAATAGATTGGAATTATGACCATGTACATATACAAAGTTGTTATTTTCATAAACAAATTTTCCTCTGCGTCTCCAAAGCTAATCCTTAAAAGTAAATATTTACGAAGACTTCAAGACGACTAAACAAATTATTCAATGTCATATGTCTGTTAGATAAGTCTGCACAAATAAATCAGTTACGAAAAGGGAAACAAGTTTGCAAAAATACAATTTATTTAAAAGTGTCAACTTTGTATACTACACCGTATGAATCTCTAATGAATGAAGCAATCAGTGACATTCATATTACTTGTTCCAGGTCTCCGCACCGAGGCGTGAAAAGTTGCCAGAATAAGTTCCGAACGGAAAAACGTTTAAACGTTTCACCAACTTAGCAAAGCTCAACAGTAGTTTAGTTGGAAAGTTGCAATTTCTTCCTCATTTCTTCTATGCATCCTGAGCAAACTTGGCCCACGCATCACTAATTACAGTTTGCGTTTAAAATTTAAGTTGCTGTCATTTTCCGTACGCTTAAGTTTTTGCTTTTGGGTACCAAGAAGGGGTACGCCAAAGTTCGAAAGAGGCGCCCTTTCAGCCCAGGTATACCAACGAAAAAGGAGGGAACTTGCTCTGAAAGTGCAAATTTAATGACTTGCTGCATGACAAAGTTTTATCTTTAGAGTTTCTCCTTCAAAGATATTTTTGTGCCCGCATATTCAAATACTTGGGTGGGTGTTTACTTTATGAACAAAATCTGTACAACGAACATTTACATATGAGGTGATGCTTAGACAGGGGTGGATATGGGGGAGGGGGTGCGATAAAACCTCGACTGACGGCCTTAATTCTACGTGAAGTGATTTCGCCTATTCGGTTGCGCTAGCTCCTAGAGCAGTCAAGGCTCGTTTCGGCACACTTTCTTCAAGATTAAGCAGGTTCAGAGATTTTCGTGCGGTGTGTGCCTGTCACTCAGATGCGCGCTCCTGCATACGTAAAATCCGTTGGGGCGCCCTCTATATGTGCTTTTCCATTTTCGTAGAAATCTGGGAGGCTCGTAAAATTCAAGACGGAAACGCACCCCGCCTCCGCCCTTTGTTAAATTTAAAACCTTTCGAAAGCCTTTTTATCTCTGATGCGAGACAAACATTGTAAATTACAGCCGAAAGCGATGTTGTTCCTATCCAGACCAGGTATGCGATAAAGTGCTTCTCTGCACGTAGGCTGCCTGTCAGCCTCCCTGCTTAACACACGACTTTAGGTCATTGATACGAGTTCCAATGTTCGACGTGAAGTTCATCAGCACGCTCAGGTGCTTGGGGCCCTGCTCTAGATACAGACAGGTGCCGGAAAATGTCTGGCAATTGCTTCCACCCCACGATAGGCGAAGAATGAGCTCAAAGTCAGCCACTTCCTTAGCTGAATTGGTTTTAAATCTTTTACAGCCATTCAAAAGGAAAGAAACTGAAACTGGTGTAGCAACTTAATCCTTATACATCACTCCCAGTCGGCAGTAAATTATATCAAATTAAAGTCTGTACCTAATAATTATTGGATTCATTTTAATTAACAGTGACTATTCGTGTTACCTTTAAAAAGAGGTCATATATTTTTATAAAATTATACAACTAAACTTCATTTCAAATAACAAAAGGAGAAAATATTTTTTTTAACTGTGATTTCAAATTACAAGTATGAATATTTTGTACAAAAATGAAAACCTTTATCATTTGTTTTCTTTCTACAGCCCTCCTCTCTTTTTTTCCTTTTCCACATAAACTTAAAAATTAAAACTAAGAGCACCTTAACAAATTTTTCATTTCATGAGAACTAAAAATAGAGTAGTTACATGCATATTTGAATAAACAACATTTTTTGAAAAGTTTGTTACTTCATTTTGCCGAGGTATTTCGATTAACAATGTTAACTGTAGCACATTTTTCGCGTTGCAAATAGGTACTATGTTTCAAAAGATAATATACATGCATTTTCTCTACAGTTACAAAATATGTACATACCATATATTCTAAAAGAAGACATATATGAATGAATAATATCTACTTTATGTAAAAATTGCGGAATATTTTTGTTTTTAAAAATTCGAATTTTGTTTTCGATGCAAAGAACCATATGAACTACCTTCGAATCCTAAGATTGATAGAAACTATGCATATACCCATTTAATTTTAATAAATGTTTTGCAAATTCTGAAATCCTAAAAATATGGTTAAAATGAACCACCATGAATGCTTTATGACATAATAAGCTATGTTTTAAAAACTAGAATTAAAACCAAAGGAAATCCCAGCAAATGTACCTACCTACAAGCCATTTTAAAAAATGCTAAAAAAGTTTAACTTCAAAATAAAAGCAAAAGTATCTCGGTCATTCAATATTTTTAGAAATGCTTTTAAAAGCTATGATTAACTGCATGTTGGTTACCTCGAAATGTAGGCACTTTATTACTTGTACTTTTATGCATTTATGCTCGTACCTAATATCATGTTTCTCATGAAATATGGTATGTTTGTCAGCCTTTGAATATTTTACCTGTTAAATGCTCTCGTGACTCCTCTCGTAATTCCAATATTCACAAAATTGGCATATACACCGTACGGAAACCAATTTTTACCATAGGTTAAGAGAAATCTGGAGCTGCTATACACATAAAGCCAGTGATTCACTTTTATGTGAAACAGTTTCATAAAGTAAACTCTTGGTACCTAAGCGCATTATCAAAAGTTCAGAAGAATTCCATCATCCCCGAGATTCAGCTGGCAACTTTCATTTCGCTGCAAGGACCTTCTTTTATTTTCATTTTGCTCCCATTTCAACGACTGCAATGCATTTGATGGCATCCTTGAAAACCCGTGCCTTTTCATTTCGTAGATATGCATTTGCATGCAAATTCAACTTACTAAGACGTTTCCAAAGGCAAAATGAAGTTTTCTTAGAAGTATTGTCTATAAAAGCGTAAGGGCCTGCTCTACGCTGCCGGTGTTTTCGGGGCCATAATTGGCGTTCCACTTACATTGGGTTTATCATGGAAATGGGTATGTGTAAAGTTGGAAGGTACCTCGTACCCACCACCCGAAATCGCAGAATCTAACATGCAGGCAAACCTAAAGATAAATCGTAAGTAAGCTTTTGGATGATGTCAGTTTTGTAGAGTTGTAAATATGTATATAACTTTTCACATATGAAGTAGTAGAGATCTAGGTTAGGAAAGCAGTCATGAGAGTTTTATCTCTATGTTACTTTTTTGATACTTGAAAAGGTTCCGAAAACACTGAATCCACCAAAACTTTATATCACTATTCAAGGAAAACTCATACAAGAACAAAAAGTTAAAACTATTTCTGTTTTATACATATGTAGTTGATTTAAATAAAATTTACGTTTTAAGCTGTTAAATGAGAATACAAAACATTAAAAATGTTATAACTAAATTATAATTTTTCACCTGCCATAATTAATTGGTTTTCACTTTCTTACTCATTTTCGCCTTTAAAAGAAATTGTTTATTGCATATCTCAAATGTTTTTCGTTCTTATAGATTTAGTTGTAAAAACGCGTTTACAAAATATTATATACCAGTCCCACCGTTATTAAAATCGAAATACAATTAACAATGTTTAAAATTTTATTATTTTAGTATATATTACCTATATTACATTGCGTAAGTACCTACATTTATTCGTAGTAAACTCACAGTCAGTCGACTTAGAATAAAAATTATGATTTGATCGAAAAAAATATCCGAACGTGCATTTATTTGCTCATAAGCAAAACACACGTGAACCTCGTGGCAAGGACTCACTAAAGTAGGGGAAGGGTGGTGCACTACGTGTGAGCTCGATGGTTCATTCATATCGCCGCTTACTTTACGTTTAACCCACTGCAGGTGAGATTACCTGCAAAGGCTATTTATTTCAGTTTAGTTCTTTAAGGACAGTTTGTATTCATTCTTCAAGACATTTGTTGATAAAATTACATTAAATCTAATTTAATAAAACATTCATTTATCCTGGTTTAAAGCGACATGTGTCTAGACACTCCGACGAAGTGTGAGTAAAAACAACCTCTATATAAAAATATGTATGTTAGAATAAACTTAATTACTTCTTGGAAAGTATGATTTACGACCAGAATGTTAGGCTATCTGTGACCCGTGCGAATTACAAACTATAGTTTTTACAAATTTTCGAAGTAGAGACCGAAAATAACATATTTTACAAGTTTTTTTCAAAACTACAAGAACTAAAGGAAATGGTCATACTAAAATAAAATAAGGAACGCCAAAATGTTGTGCGTGATACGTGATACCCTCTTTCGATTCTCGTTAAGGTCTTCAAATTTTAGCTTTTTTAAAAACGGTGTAAAACTGTAAAATTGAAGTCAATAAGCAGTTTATTTTAGGATTTCGACGATGAAATCAAAACTGTTATTGTAAGAGAGATTTTGTGTATGTGTATGCTTAAATTTTCACTGTTATAAAAATCACTTATATACATATGTAAATATATGTACATATGTAGGTACATATAATGGTGCAGAAAAGTTTGACTTTAATTGAGTTTCTAATTATTCTCAACCGTAAACTTAAATAATAATTTTTTTCTCATGAATAAAGGTTTAATCAATAAAGGTTTCCTTTTAAAAAGCTTTTATTTAGCTCCCTTTGTTTCAAGTCTTCTTGGAATCTACCATGTCAATTTTGAACCATTTCCTGTTATCCGAACAGACTGAAATTTTGCACTCATATAAATATAACAATGTAATATAGTATATGTAACATCTTTCTATAAAATATCTAATGATGATGGTTTCTTGGACTTTTGGATGGACTTTTTTCTTTATAACCCTCTTCATATGCGAATTACAAAAAGAAAAATGGTTCGGCTATTAAAATACAAAGCCCAATATGGCGGTCCTGTCCTCCCCTTTTAAATTAAAGTGATTAAAGCTTTTCTTGGAAAATACTTTTTCCTCCGTTTATTTGATTTGCAATATATTAAACATTTGGTATAATATTAAATATTTTTTCTGCAAATACATTTTAATTTTAAATGTATAACTTGCTAAATTTTGCCATTTTACCCGAACATAAAATCGAGGTAAGAGTTCGAGCGCTTCGCGATGCCCCAGGTTTGTTGCTACATTATAGTTTTGGCAGTTTTTTTCATTGAACAGATCTAATGTCAGGGACTTAAAAAAGCAATTTTACAAATTAATATACACGATTAGAAAGCGCCTCACTTATGTTGAAAGAATTTCGCAACAACTATTGATACCAAAATTTGTTTGAATGAGTATCAGTCGCTAGGTAGAGCTGCATGTGATTTCGAATTGCATGTGCCCCTCATGAATAAAACATAGCAACAACAAATACCTCAATTAATTAACAGCCCGCCGTGCCCACAAATCCCGCCGGAAAGGTGCTTTATGTTTTATTTCCCCAAAAACTGCACTCGACGTTCGCAGCCGGAAGCATGCAAATCGCATAAAAGGTTCTTGATTGCTTCGCAGCGATCTGCACAAAGTTAAGCGGGTGCAGTTGTTTAACGATGAAAGCCCTGTCAACTTAATTGTCCACTTTTATTTTGGTATTTTGCACCAGGGACGCAGGGGGACTTCCTCCTAACTCGTTTGAATAATTCGGTTTTTGCGGGGGCGGATTCCACCCGCGCGCGGCCCTGTCAAAGCGGACGGAGTTGTTCGGGTAATTCGACCCGGGTGCACTGGTTGCCGCGGAAGTGACAAATCAATGCCGGAATATTTTCCGCCCCAGATGAAATAAATCCGGCGGAGCGAAATTAACGCGGATTTGGCTACCATCTGAAGTAAACGCGAGAATTAATTGATCCTTCTTCCGGGTCGGTGGGCGTACGGGCCCCCGCCCCGGGCGATATGTGTGCCTTCTTGGAGGGGGTGGGTGTCGATAACCTTTCGCCCTTTGCGCATCGATCGCAATAAAAATGAAAAAAAAAAAAATAAATAGATAAATAAAAATCAGCTAAAAGATACTCCTCCGCAGGCTGGCGGAATATAATTTAATTAAAAATTATTTACTCTTATACGCTCGATTTTACGGTTCAGGTCCTGACATGAAGAGCGTTCTTAGTTTAAATTTATTGGCAAAATAAAGCAAATTAAATATAATTGCGAGCGCGGAAGAAAGCAGCTCCTTCAGGGGCTCCGCTCGTCTCCTTTGGGGCGCAAATATTTACAAGTGATTGATTGCACCGCGTCGCTAATGGAGCCTCCGCCCTACCCACCCCCGAGTTTAATTCCCTGAACAAATTTTCCATTGTTGTACTTTAGTTTTTAGCTGCAGCATGACAAGCGCCCCGCTAATGGCGCTAATCCCTTAGAATCTTATCGAGAACAGGATTTTCTTACACTCGCCCCGGATGGCTGCATCCACCCGTTCGAGGAGCTGCTGCCGGGCGAAGATAAGGATTTTTTTCGCCCTCGAAAGGGTTACGGGAAGGTATAAATCTTGGGCGGGAGATTAAACAGAAATAGATGGCCATGCTTCAAAACACAGAGCAAATAAATCTGCCAAGAATTAAGGGAAACGTATGACGTCCAGTTGTTATTGATACGGGAATTTGCACTCCGCCTCGAGATTTATGCCCGGCAGCCGGTGGCCGCATGAAAAATTTATCCCGCCGACGCCCTTTCCTTCCCGGGGGCTTATCGGAGCTCCTGGAGAACTCAATGAGTGACTTGTTGCTGCTGCTGCTCCGGGGGATTAAGGGGTTCTTCCGCTTAATCATTTTTTCTTACACAATATCGTTATTTCGCCGATATCGAACGATTTCCTTCCTTTCAATGGAAAGGAATTTTTTGTAAGCAAAAAAACGTGAACATCAAATTCCTCTCTTCCTTTAACGCTGTTCCGAAAGAAATGCACAGAGATGCCTTCAATTCGCCGGTGCAAAATAAATGGGACTTTTATATCATACAAAACAGATAACCTCCCCGGGTTGTTATCCTTCTTTCGGGCTTAAAACATACAAAGAAATTTTAGATTTGCTGGGATTATTTTAGTTGCATTATTTTAATAAAAGCCGCTAATGGGCATACAGATACAAAAATAAACATGGTACCTATCTTATTTAAAAAAACTTTAAATATATTATTCAAAAATTTCAAGTCAATCAGATGATTCGTTATTGAATTAGAGCTCCGGTAAAATCGAAAAAAACACGGTTTTGAGAAAAACGCGTTTAAAGTTTTAAGTGTGCGCTTCTGAATTTCGAGCAGGTGCTCTTTAGAAGCCTACCATTCTCAAACTATTTTAAATAAAACCTAAAAATTTTAACAGGATATTCTCTAAAGTATAAATTATCAAAAAAAAAACAAAACCAAAATTTTCCATTTGCCGATCTTGACGGCGTATTAGGAAAGTTCATTTTGGGGATCAGTAGGCAATAACATTTTTTCTAAATTTTTATAAAACCTATCAAAAGCTATTTCAAGTAAAGGAAGGGAATGGGGATATTGAAAACCTAGGGATTCCATTAGATGGATTAGACTCTTATATGTATTTCCAAATTAGAATTCATATAGAAATCTGTAAGCATTTTATATTCAAGATATTTTGTTATTCTAGGAACGAAAAACATGACTACTTTGTAAGACCATAAGTAAACATAAAGATCGAAGGATTTCCAGGAAAATAATCCAACTCAAAAACTTTCATCTTTCCGTTTATTTAAAATTTAATCCTAAAGATTCCTTATATGTTTTTCAACATATGGATTCCTAAGGCTCATATTTCTATAGAGAAGGACTTCAATGCGCATGGAATTCCATGAACGTTATTTCCATGGAGATGGATTCTTAGGAAAAACCGTGTGGATTTTTCCAAGGAATATAAGTTGACAAATTTGCCATTGATTCCTTGATTTCTAAATTATTATAAAAACGAATAGTCGTTGAGTTTACATATATTTATGTTATTGTCACTCAACTATTACTTATATGTATTTTATGAGGAAAATAAAAATAGAAAGAAGATTTCGTCGAGCTATAGAATTCATACTAATTGGCTACTGAAATCGAATGGCTGAGTATACCTACTATAGTGAAAAATGTTACACATATTTATTCTGAATTAAACGAATATATAAAATCTTGGTATTTACTTAAATAAAAACTCCACTATAATTGACTTGAGAATCAATCTTGAAATAGTGAGTATTCTACTCTATATTCTATATAAGCATTAAATTACTCTCAGGTTAAATTTCTTAACATTTTCCATGATGATACTGATTTTTTCTTGGTTATATCATTGATATTACACAACGTTTCGAAAAAAAAAGCATTTACACGTACGAAATATAAAAGGAAAACCTCTCAGTGCAGGAGCAAAGGTTTCATTCAGAACAGCCATTACTTTGGCTGAAAATGAACACTCATCGACCCATTTTCGACCGGGCCGATGGCGAATATTGGCCCTCAACATTAAAAATTTCGAATCCCATCGCTTAACATGCCAAATCAGCACATCATTAAACATTTTAGTGGCCCGAAAAACTGCTCACGTTTTTTTAGTACAGCTGCTCAAATATTTGCGGGCACGGTAAATTACCTTTGGCATTGTCAACAAAATTATGCAAGTAACGTTCGAGGCAGAACCATGTAAAACAAACCCACAATCGCGGCCTCGGGCTCCGGTTGTGTGTAGTGTGGCCCCAAAACTGCGCCTGGGGAGGGCCCTGCAGCGAGCAGGGTGCCCCTCCCGGATTCCAGCTCCTGGGTCTCTGGTCCCGGGTCCTGGGTCCCGGGATAGTGAACCCGATACGCGAGCAACTAACTATTCAGCAAGTGCAAAATACAACACGAAGCCATTCAAGTTTATGGCCTGGGTCTACCGGGCTCTTTTTGGCAGCGCTACGAACAAATTTATTACCTGTCTGCTGCATATAAATCTCTCGGAAGCAGTGGGGGTATTGATAAGCATAATTGATGATTCCTACGGGTGAGGTGCTACATCATTAATTCCATTTCGATATCAAACTCTGCACTTGCCATGGCGCCTATGGTTCTAAGACAACCGCCGCCAAAGCCCTTTGACGGTTTTGGCGCGTCGTTTCTTTTGGGGGTTTTGTTGAACCGGCGTAAAATTTAATTAGTAGACCACACGCTGCTTAATTAATTAAAAACTTACCCATTAGCGATTACGCGTATCGGCCGAACGAGGTCAGCAAATCGCCAGGCAATAAAATCATAAAGAGGCCAAACACAATTGCACCGAATTTTCTCATCCAATAAAACGAAAATGGCTCCTTTTACCGCGAATAATATGCGGCTTTTCGGGCGAAGGACGGAAATAGGGCTCGAATCGGATGCCTCATATTAATTCACTTCAGCGACTTGTAAATGCCGCTCAGAGTGCCCATCGAAGCGGGACAGGCCCTATTGAAAATTGGCTCTTGATAAATGACGGACGACTTTGATTAATCGTCCCGGCAATAAACTGGCTCATTAGAATTTTTCCACTACACTTTATTACAAATACCCGAAGTGGAGTGGAGGGTAGGGTGGTGCTGGTACAAGGACGCGCTAACTAAACCTCCACCCCCCGGCAGGGCGTGAGCGTTCTCAGCTCCAAGTCTTGCAACAAAAATGCCTCATTAACTTTTATGGCGGAAGTTGAAAACTTCCTTTCAAGAAAACGCCGTCGTCGCTCTCGCTTTAAGTCGAACCTCACGACTGCACTCTCTTATCAAATCGAAAAGAAATTCACATTCCGACGTTGCAAGTTCATACTTTATCACTCCGGACGAATCGCAAATTTCGCGCAAACTTAAATTAAAGTGAATTTTCAATAATATGGCACTGAAGAAGTATTGGGGAGGAGTTTAACTGACGAAATTGAAGTGATTGCATGTTTCCGTTGAAAGTTTTGAATGATTAAAGTTATTGCTACTGGAGTTTAAATGCAAAGCTAACACTTTGATTTTCACTCGTATCCTACTAGAAATAGAATAGCAAGCACGTGCGCTGCTATAAAGCGCTTTTGAATTCTTACTTACTATGGTTACAAATTCATTTCGATTTTTCTTGCTAATTACGAAAAATATAATACAATATTTATAAAACAAGAAAAAATAAGCAGCTTAAATTAAGCCTCCACAGCGTTACTTCAATCACTAAGAAATTACAGAAACTCATTTATATTTCAAATTTTTTGTTTTCATTATTTTATCTTGTCATGATAGGACGACAGAATTATGTTCAGCTCATTATTTTCGGGGCCACTAAAATATTTAATGAATTGCTGGATTTTATAACTTGAAAGGTTAATTTATTTTGCCATTTTTGAAATATTTTGATGTGTATTAATTTTTGGTCAGTCAAAGCATTTAATTAAAAAAAATTAAAATAAAGCAGGGATGGAAGATAATCAATCTTTCTGAAATTTGAGACGAAACAGTCATCACTTTATATTAACCTAAAATCCATTATTTCATTTGTAGTCTGATTTAGATTCAATAATGCTATGCATGAAAGATTTAAGTTTTTCCTGCTAATTTTTATTTTTCGTTCACTCGATGTATGTACCTTGATTACGAAGTAATTTTTATACATATTTCGTTTGGTTGGCAACTATCAAGTAGTAATTAATTATTATAAAAAAAATTACTTGATAATCGTTATTTTGTAATTTACATTTTTTTTTTATCATAATCATTACAGTCCATGATTTAGACCCATTGAGGTTACGTTACCTACCTACACATTTTTGATATTATCTACCTACATTGCGAAAATAAATTTTAGAATTATATCAAGTATTCTTGATTCCGATAGAATTAAAATCTTTTTAGAATGTACTAATTACAAAATGTTCCAGTTTACATTCAAATTTACGATTTGGCTACAAAATGTTTCTTGTTATGCTGTTTAACCAATTAGCATTTAGAATGAAAACGATTTAAAAAAGAAAATGCGACTCGGTCTGCCCTTAAAGACCAATAACGCAATAAAAGGGCAATCTGCCATCAAGATGAGATTACAAAATGCCACAGAGGATGCCCGCAAATAGACAATTTCAAAAACCCAAAATTGTTCATCTTTTCTCATGAGAAAACGTTTCGAATAGTAGTAAAACCAAGAAGGTCGTAAAACAGTGATTTTTGGATACAGTCCAGTTCGGTAGTGCTCCTCCGGTTCCCTCGCAGTGTTTAATGGTTTTCCAATAGCAAAGAAACGCTGCCAATGCAATCAGCCGTGGCGGAAAAGGAGGAGGCCCCATTACGGCATACAAACGGCCTAATTTCCAAGTATTATGTTAATCACGGCACCGCATATTTGAATGGCCGACGTCCCGTCCCGCCCTGTCGCATGGTCCCATTGCTTATTTATGCTCTTATTGAATATTTACTCTGATTATCCCACCTTAGTCCGGCCGGCAGACTCAGACATATGCCCGCAGCCCGATCCCGAAGGATCGGATCGGACGAAATACGAAATGTGCCTGTGGCAGCTAGATAAAGTGATTTGCATTTTTCTTATCGCCCGGGTAATGAAGGTAAAGGAACCAGCCGTACCCAAATCGGGGATTTACCCATTTTCAGGACATTTTACCGCCAAAGCACACTTAATAAGTTTTGTTAGCCCTGTTTATAGAGTGAAGTGTCGGATTAATTGATTATTGCCCGAGATGAAGTTTTCCGATGGAATTTGTCCGGATTAAAGCTTTTGTTTCGCCCGGATTGCTTCAAGAACCCTGCGACTTCGACGATTTCTGAAGACCATAAGCCGACTCCAGCGTCTTCGTCAACTTCGGCGACTGGGAGGTATTTGCCTCGCGATATAAAAAAATCGATTAGAGGGTTAATTGAAAATTGTATCAGCTCGACAATGTAATGATTTATGAATGTTGTGACTGGGACCTTGTAGTTGGGCGCAAACAATGAAAGCTACTTCATGGCATTACCACACCCAGACATTTCTGGGTCAATCCTTTCAGGGAATAATTTCCGGAAAGTCATTTACACCACAATTTGCCGACAAGAAGTGGTACAATTAATGAAAATTGAGGTAGGGTGAAAATAGCTAAGTTCAGACCATGCGCAGGCTTAAATTATACCAACAATTGCTTATTAAAATTTAATTACTTAAATACATTTTATGTCTTACTTTACAAGTATATGAAATTTAACACACTATACGAAAATTTTAGACATTGTGTTACTCTCTGGGATGTTCTTTGAAAACAAATATTATAATTAAAAAAAAAATATCCTTCAAGACTACTTATACAGCCATGCATGAAAACTTTTCCAATATTTGTTTTAATTTTATAGAGCATTCACACTGACAAAATGTTCTAGTAAAATTTAAGTAAGCGGGTTTTAGTAACTTTATTTAAATAATTTTCCAATAAATTTGTGTGAAAGTTATTCTAGTGAAACTAAACTTCTAAGCAAGCGTCAAAAACCTTTGTAATTTAGAATGTAGTATCTAATTGAAATTCTGGTAAAATTATTTGAATATTCTGAAAATATATTCTAAAAGTCTCAGCATTTACTTAAATTTCGTTGAACTTAGCTGAACTTCTATTTGTATAGAATGTTGTTTTAGTTTTTAGTCCCATTTTATTTACCCACAATATTTGACAAATTTAATTTGAAAGGTTTCAGTTGTACGATATATGTATATATTTCTACCATTTCTGGGGAAATTGACAAATTATCATAGATTTCAGATGAATTTTACTTGTCATGCGTTTTGTAATTTTACTAATGTCCCAGAAAAACCCTGAACTCAAATATAGATATGCAAGAGAAAATTGCAATTTAATTCTAGTGGTTCGCTTTTCTTTAGATTTCGAGGAAATCAACTCTATTTGAAAATTAACTTTATTCTAGTGAGAATAGAATACTCAGAAGCTTTGATTTCTGCATTTTTACCTATGTATTAAAATTTTTTCCTTTTCAGGATATTAAATTTTGCGGAAAACAAACATCAAGCTTTTTCGTCTTTTAGAATTAAATTAGTTTCACACACCGAGGTTAATAAAAAAAAAACCGAACAAGTGCAAGTCTGAAACTAGGTTCAGACTAGGCAAATATTTGACACACAATTATTTGCCTGATATTACGCAAAATATTATTTGCCGCATTTGATATTTAACAGCTGTTCATATTGGGTAAAATATTTGACTATTTTATTTGCTGGCAAACAAGTTTGATCGGGACCCATGGGCAAATGTTTGACGGCCGTTCACACTTGATTCAAACGTTTTCACCAAATTTTATTTTCCAGGTCCGGGGCAAATGGAAATTTATTTGTTGCCATTGTCATTTCAGTTTTGATTGTCGCGAAATGAAGATGTTTTGCAAAATGAATCAAGATATTGAAAATAATTTGATTCTTTGTCTTGGCGCGGCTGCATTGCATGTATAGGAAAGTGAAAAGTCCGTTCGTCATCGTCGTCGTCGTGATTTTTGGGTTCGGAAATGGTTGCGTCGACGAGAAACTGATGGGTGTTGTGCTAAATTACTGAATGAATTACATTTGGAATCACCTAATTTATAAAAACTTTGTTCGTATGTATACATACTATGTCATCTCAAGACTTTGATTATTTTTTTAAATTTTTTCTCCCTATTTTTGTAATATACATATTAATTGAAAAATGTATTGCAGTTGAGTCTTGTCGGTCCTTTGATTGGAAAGAAGTATACAAAATTATTATATTCCTGATACCCTTTATCCCAATTACGTACTTGCGTTATTTCCCGGGAGCCACCGGCGCCGTTTATTACTCGTCACAGACAATTCCTAATTCAATAGCTACATCTTCAGTTTCTAATTATTCTTGTGGCGACACAATCATAAACGTCCTCAATTTATAATCCTGGTTTTTCTTAGACATGGTTTTATTGCCCGAATCACCAAGAAGGTTCTGAACCTTAAATGTTTTAAACAGATGGCCCGGCAACGATCACACAAGATGGGATTTGTTTTTCACTGATCGTTACAATTGCAATATGAGCCGTTCAGTGCACAAATCCACTTTTTGAAAAATCTTAAATTTAAGTGTCAAAGCACTTGGTTTAGTCATAAATTTTTATATTTATAATAACTTTCCTGAATAATTATGATTAACCCCATTAAACGACAAAATTTGTTTTGCTATACCTAATTCATTTCAAATGCGCTAAATGATAACGGTAAATTTTTTAGTGCCCATCTTATCAGAATTAAAGTAAAATAAATTGGTCAGTTATACAGCCGAATTTACGCAGGATCAAGTACTTGTGAAGTCAAATTAGTTATTATTAAGAATAAAGTTTAATTGGGCATATTTTAACTTCTATTGTATACTTTACCAATAATACACGGACTACATATTTTTTTTCCCAGATCGTATGTGGGTTTGAATTATTGTTAACAATTATTTCAATTTGTCAGTGGTCTTACACTGGTGGTGGTTTTAACTTTATTACTTTTTTCAGTTGCCAAATCGATTAACTCCAACTGTAACATAAAAATTGTAACATTGCTGACCATTATTTTCTGGCTATTCTTTCTAATTTATTTTTCTATACCGTTAGATGAAAGCTATATCTGTATTTATGCATTCTACAATATATGTATATATTTGAATTTATATTATAAAGGGGGTTTTAATAAACAATGTACATTATTTCATCGCATTTCTCAACTTTTTGTTTTATGAAGTTAATCGATTTGTGCACTGAACGGCTCATATCATCCTAAAATGACAATTTTATTTGACCACTTTGACAATGCAGAAATTCTGCATTGGCAAATAAAAGTTGGGGCAAATAACGAGTAAATATTTGACATGAAGTGTTCACGCTATGGTCACACTGCTCAAATATTTGACCAAAATTCCTTTGCCTCAAATTCGATCAAACAAGATGCCGCAAATATTTTCGCCTTATTTGATGCCCGTTCACACTTGAGTCAAATTTATTTGCGGCAAAGGTATCAAATATTTGCCTAGTCTGAACCTAGCTTGACTCGCGCGCTGCATTTTTGATCAAACTCGAAAACTATAGGTGCTATAGGGCTTAAAAATAAAAGACAACTAATGTTTAAAAATGTAAATAAAGCCCTTTCATATGATACCCCACTCGACCAACCACTTTTAAATTTTCACACTTTATTTTGAACCCCAGAGGTTTTTTTTACCACTTATGTCATATGTTTTAGAATATTTTGTTCATTATCACAGTCGGTTGACAATTTTGAAATCATTGCGTTTCATGACGAGATTTTGTAAAATATATATCTATCTTATATCTTTTGCATTTTTGGTTTTGTCTCCGAAGCAAATTTATTGATGTTAAAACATGATGACATTAAATTCAATTAAGTTAAATTTAGATGTTGTTATAACCAATAATTTTATTCTTTGACATGTAGATACATATACCATCTAAACAATTTTTCAGGTCTATTTCCTCTAATATAGCCGGCACCTTTTGTAATAATTACCTTAAAATAATTGTATGCACAATATTGGGAAGTTTTTCAATAAAATTAAATTTTTAATACATAGGAAATAAAAACGCACATCAAAAGTACTTACTTCACAATTTCTAGAGACAACCAGACAATAAAACCGTTGGCGAAAGAATCTGACGAATAAAATGTTTGCGGTAGCCGTTGTAAATTTATTCTTGTAAATTTATTTGGCTGGACTTCGGATTTCCCAATTTTGCGCCACGGCAAGGGAGAAAGGCCCTGTCACAATGAAAGCGGAATTTTCACTTTATTATTCATAAAATTTAACTGTATTTGTTTTGAGCTATTTTGCTTTTCGGCAAATGGCGCTTCATCTCTGTTTTATAGCTTTTATATTAAAACCGACATTTATTTCTGTTTCTTGGTCGTGTATATGCCGCACGGTCGACGTTCCGTGTAATCGTAAATTTCATAAAATTTATCCTTTGGAAAAATTCATGTACCCCTCAGGCTGAAGTGCGGCGGAGTCATTGTGGTTTTTGAGGGTTTCGATGGAGCCGTGCCAAGGTATTTTCCATATAAATCAGATTGAAAGATGCTTTATTACTTGCCAATATACTTTCCACCCCAAATCTGGCCATTTCTAGAAAAAGATTCTGGTTAAATACATATGTATGTATGTATGTACATAGTTGCAGATAGTTCAAAGGGAAAAAGCTGAATTTATAGCAGAAACCTGTTGATTTTCTGCTCGCAAGAATGGTAAGTCTCTTTTGATTCCCGGATATTGCCATTTTTGAAACGATGTAAATAGCGCCATTTCAATTTTTCTGATGCCGCCACTCTTTTTTATATAAGAGGAATTGCTTACTTTACTATGAAACACATTTATTTTTAAATTAAACAACTTTAAATTGGATCGAAATACATAACACGAAATTATTTAAATGATTTACAAACCCACGACCGTGTCAATAGAAACCTAGAAACTATTGTCGAGGTAAACAAACACTTTGGCATGAACCCGAGCCAATGTTCGAATGCAGAGAGGATATAATTTCTGAAAATAAAGACAATTTAATTGTGATATGTTTAATTGGGGCTGTTGGATTACATGGAATTTCATTGTGCACGGCAGTCTCATTAGTAAACCACATTTCGATTGAGTTCACGAATGTTCATATCCCAGGTGGTGCAAACCCACAGGCTCGTTAAGTACTCTTAACGTATGCATAAACATATGCGCTTACATGTGTACAAGTCGACATGGTTGCTATAAATTGTGGTTCTGAAAATAGCATATATTCACTTTAGGCAAGTATTTTAGCCTGAGGTCTGGCTATTCGTGAGAAATATAAGAATGGCATAAAACAAGAAAAAACAAACATTTTCATGTTGATTACTTTTTTTATGATTTTTGATTTCTTATTACACGACTCTTTCGTTTATGTAAAGTATTTTTTAAGAAGTTGTTTAAAACAATAACCTAAAAACTACCTACACTTTTAAAGTCTTATGCGATATTAACAATATTCAATTTTTATAATCATGAATCTTTACTTGACGGATGACTCCATTTCTTTTGAGTCCTAACATCTAAGTGTTCAAAATCTTCTTTAGAATCCCCATAAGGTTCCCAAAAATTACAAAATTATATTCCAGCATGAGTTCCAAAATGTTCAAACAAAAGAATTAATTCTTAGTGGAAAATGGTTCTAAATGAGGATATCACTTAACAATAAAAATTTAATTAATATCAACTTCTTAGGAAATTCTAAGTTCTAGTACCTACATATACTTACCATAAAAAGCACAAGATAAGGGAGCTATAACTGCTCAGCTCATTAATAGTAGATTTTTCTAATAACCCATTTGTACTATAAAAGAACACCTAAATTCAAACAATAAAAAACAACCGGAGCAGAGAATGCATGAAAAGTGTATGACTTAAATAAATTTTTCTAGGGCCACTGGGTAATTGCATATTAATTTAACAAGTTGAGTCAGAGCGGTTGAGTGAAACCCAAAAAATGAACTTCGCCAGTCTGTGCAAGTTTAAATTAGGAGGATTCCCGCCAGACGCAATAAGCAGAATAATTACGGAAAATTGCCAATTATGTAAATCTGTGTGAAAATAGGGCTGCTGCGCTCATCCCAGCCCACAGATGATTGTTTGATTTCCCCCGCCGCCCGCCGGCGAAGTCTCGAATTATTGCCCAACTGCGAGGGTGTCCAAAGCAGCAGTTGCTTATAATTTTCAGAAAATAAAGGGAAAAGGCAAGAACAACAATACTGGAAAAAAAAATGAAAACAAAACAAAAAATATTTATTGCCGCCATACTGCAGTCTTAGCTCGTAACAGATATGTTCCTCATCCCCCGTCAGAGCCGCCCTGGAAAGATTTCTGCCATGAAAAAGTCTTCAAGAAAGTTTGCCGACCGAACAGCCCATAACAAGTTTACCTAAGTGGGAAAATTCCCTTCTTTTCATCTAACACCCATAATCGCGAATTGTTGATGTTGCTCATGAGCCAAAAATTGAATGAAAATTGTTTTTGCAGAACATAAATAAGAATAAAACAGAGCGGTGCCCCGGGGGTTGGAGTGGGGTTGATCAAACCCCAGAATTATTGCCGAAACACCATCCTGCCATGACCCCTTGAGTTGAAACTTTTCTACTTCTCCACAAGAAAAAAATTCTCTTTGCTATGAAACTTTTAAATGGATTTTTTGCGTTCATGTCTCTGCCAGGCCAATAAAAAACCCCGAGGCGCACCAACTACTGGGCCCGGGATGTGGGACGCCCTATGTGCTCCGCCCTTATCGCCGTCACGGGAACAAATCTCCCTTTAAGTACTGGCGGCATGGATAATTAATAAGCGCAAAACTTCCGCTGACGATGGCAAATAGAATCTTTCTACGCTGGCAGCTCCGGATTTATTCTTTTAATTTTCCACTTCCGCGTGCTTTATAGCCTTGCGCGGAGTCATTAGGGCTCAAAATGGTGTTACCTGCCCACTGTTTGGGCTTCTCTAGGGTTAAGGGTTAAAAAGTTTGAAATATACTCTCTTGTTGAGGATTTTTGATGTGAAGATTCAGAAAATAAATTATCTTGATTGATGCTAAATAAAAAATTAGTATATAAAAGAGATGTGCACTTTTCCCGCTTATGCGACTGAAAGACGATAGTTTCAACGAGTATTTGTTTTTATCATTTTCTTAAAGTAGGTATAGACTTTTAAAAATACATATGTCTTACAAAGTAAGTTATAAAATTTTCAAAACTCACAAAGTTTTAACGATCTGAATAGGGCAGAATTACACTGTCCTCTTCTTCATTTAAATTTAAGCGTGTTTTATCCCGAAACAGCACTTTTCGAGCTTCCACGTGCGATTTACTTCGAATTCAGAGCAATGCCATTTTTTTTAATTATAATAAAATACTTCTATCTACTAAGGACAAAGTGGACAAAGTAGCGGCCTGAAAGCCATCATTTTGAAAGACATAATGTCGGAAGAAAAAGAACTTTTAATTTTTTTTTTAATGTTTTAAAGTACCTACCTATACATATTATAGCTTTAGACAATATTCAGTAAAACTTATTTATAATCAAACTAGCTGGATTACTCGTTTTCACCCGGTGTACAAAATTTTGATAGCCATTTGGATCCGCCATCTGGAGTTTCCAGATTGCGAACGTAGATTCGCAATAAGGACATCAAAAAACCCCCAAATATACCAATTTTCATCCCTTGATATTTTCAACTTTTTGCCGCCATCTTGAGTCCGCCATTTTAAAACCCGCGAATAAAAAGTAGCCTATATTATGTTAGGCTGAACGTTGGCCTGCCTGGCAACAAAATTCTGGGGTTACATGTTCTGATTTTCTTTTTTCCGTTAAAAAATTTAATAAAAAACGATTGTAGTCCCACCTACCTGGCCCGATCGTAAATCTAAACCATCCAGGGTGCCCCTCAAATACACACCAAAAATTTCATCAAAATAGGTTCAGCCGTTTAGAAGGAGTTCAGTGATTTACACACGTACAGTAGAATTATATATAGGTATTGCTATTTATCTGAAAAAAAAAATCTAAAAATACTCCTTTTTTATATAACGATATTAGGAATAACGCTTAACAGAATTCAAATTTATATTCTGTTACATTTATCACAATTATTTTATTTACCCATAAATTGTAAGTGGGTAAACAAATTACAGAATCATAAAAAAGTGGACTTATACCAGTTTCATGATCAACGGCGCATATGTCGGCCAGTATAATCATTTTATTTACATTTCCATAGTTATATACAATTTTTATCGGCACATAATTTTAAGACATAATATCATATATGAAATTTGTTTACCAAAAGTGAAAAATAATGTGGACCAAATGTATCATAACATCAATACCTGCATAGGTGAAAAATAAAGTTATCACGAAACCTTATGAAATCCTATATATGGCACTTTGAATGTCCCACATTTTATTGTTCGGTGATTCGTGTTTGCGTGCTTATGTTTAAACTGTCTACAGGAATTGCTGGCAGAGATTGGCAGAATAAGCCCAGAATATCTGGGGCTATAAAAATTGCGCCCTTATATAACATTGATGTCATATCCTCAATTTTTGATTGCCAATCATTATATATAAGTTTTATGGGACCGCGGCGCTCAATCCATCCGTCCCTCATCGCAGCAATATTGAATTGCCGGCGAATGTCCCGAAGGCCGCAATATGCTTTAAAATGCATTGTACTTACGGACGTGCCTGAATTTATGAGAGTAACCTAATTAGTTGGTTCGATCGCATACTGGGCTGTAGGTATACTGCATATATAAGCTGAATTACTAAAGATTCGTGCAAAATTAAATTCCTTTCTTTGATTTTAATTTTCTCGTAACCATGTCTGATACTACATACATATGTAGGCATAGGAAAAGAATGATGAAGAATTATAGTGAAATATTTTCTGTTCAAATTTTTGTATGGCTTTAGGATATGGGAGGTTTAAAATTAAATTAAACTTTCGAAACTGGCACATTGTACTCGTATATATTCGTACTAGGAATATTCCAAAATTAAATTTTTCTGGGAACAATTTAAAGAGATTTTAAACTAATTCAAATTGAAGAAAATTGAACTGGTGCTTTTCGTTACATACGATAGCTGTTCAATACTTCAAATATAATATTATACATATATCATTTTTATACGTATATATATTTATAATAAAAATATGCGGTTTTGTTAAATATATGAATTATTTCTTTCTTTTTTTTTTTGAGAATTTGACTACGCCAAAAATGCGACATTATTGCAAATTCCATGGAAGTAACGTTCCAAAACATAATCATTTAATTTAGCTCAATAAGAAGCACCTCCCCAAACTCCTTTAAGCGCCTAATTTGAAATTTTTCAGGGAATTTTTCTCTACAAATATCAAAGTAACCCGGAAAATTGGAAAGGGATGTTTTACTATGACTGAAGTCGATTTTATAACCATCCGAATATTACAGCCAAATGTGAAGAGGAGCGGGTGATTTCAATTATCACAACATTGAAGGAACGAAATTCTCCTGGTGACTGAAATTTAAATAAAACTCCTCTACAAAGCATTCCACAGTGCTTTCCGGCACATTCCACATGTGTGCACATTTGTACGTGTCTAAAAAAAAAATGCTTAACAGCGCCTAGGAGACGGCAGATTGAGGGTCGAAAGCTCTTTACGTTTATTGCTCTCAAGATCAGATTATGCATATAAGTCAGGGTTAAAGGTATCAAAATCACTTAAGTATGCCATTGTGAACTTTTTATCAAATCTAGGTTGCGGAAGATAGGTGTGCGCCATGCTGCTGTCGCATTCTTCGGGGGAGTAAAATTTTGTTTTATTCCACGATAGAAAGAAAAAAAGATTGGGAAAAGGGCGAGAGGCTTTTTATCTTTGCTGGGACGCAGTATCGTTGCTTTGGCTTCTATTTTTATCGCAGATTTTCAGCCTTACAAAAATAAAAAGTAAATTTTTCAGGCCATACAAATATTGTGAATGATTATGGGATTGGAGACGATTTTCATAAAATTATTTCAGTTATAAGGCTAAAATGGCAAACAGGGTCGAGGCCTCGTAAATCAAGAACGAAAAAAATCAAAAAGAATTTTAAAGGCAACGATGTAAAAGAGAATTCCAAAAATACATTACGACACGAGCCCGACATTGTACCATTATTTTTGAAAATCGATTATTTGAAAACTCATAAAAATATTTCTTAAAGAACAGTTTCGCACTTGCCCAGATAATTTAAAAAGTATAGCGGAAATAACATATCTAAATGTATACCTACGTCCTACATATGTATGTACTTTGTCCGCCTAATATAATATATGTATGTATATTTTATATGTAGACAAAGCAGTTCGATACGAACCCGTCGTATTAAGAAATTAATTATTTTAATATTAAAAGGCACTTTTCTATAGAATTGAAGTATGTATGTATATAAACCTAAGAGAATTGAAATTAGTGTAAATAAATAGATGTGCTTATACGATACCATGGTGTGATGCTTCCCATTTCACGTATGAATTATGAAATAAAGCATACCTGCATACCTTTTATTTTTTTCCAGATATAGATAAAAGTTAGTGATGTTGGTGGGTTAAATGGCTAATATCGTACTAAACCTAAATACCATACTATGGAATTGTTTTCGATTCTGTTGGTGCCATACCTACATATTTTGCTCATTTTCCTTTAAATAGAAGGTTTAAGATCTTTTAAATTTTTATCCCCTAATGCATCAAAGTGGCTTTTTGATGTTATCAAAACATTCATCTTCCACGCCTTCTATTGCGCAGCAAAAACTATTAGCCTGGAGACACACTGTCTTCAAAAAAACAAATTTGGCCCAAAAAGAACGCTTCACTCGTTTTCTGATAGATGTGACATTAACAGCAACAAGTACATATATTTAATGATTCTAGAAAATTCTTCTTTGCTATCTTCACTGCAATCAATCAACTTTTATTTCCTTCCAAGAATGGCACCCACCGACTGTGGCATATCAATTGTTAGAAAAAATTTCATCACGTTTTACCACCAGTGAAAAGAGAATGAGTTATTATAGGATTTTGAATTTTCTTCGCATGAACTAAAACCAGCGATGTGATGAGGTGGTTTCATAGTGTGTCTCAAAATCTTTTAGAAAATCAATATAAGGAAAATAAGAATAACTACAAGTTTTCGAAGATATTGAGATGTTGCTGAATGTTCCAAATGGAGTTGTGCAACCTCTATTTATTTATTATGTGTGCTCTCTGCACATTGTCAATCTCTAGTTGAGATAAATTGAATATCACCTACACGCCAAGTGCAAAGCTGAATTATTACGTATCTCAGATAAAGACAAGATTAATGATGAGACGGAATTAAAAAGTTATAAATTGTGTTGCAGCGTCTGTCAAACGTAGGTGACCTAGCAAACGATGTGGCTCCTTACTTGCGAAGCGGAAATTAAAAAAGTAACAAATTAATGTTAGTTTTAATTAAAACTTGTTAGAAAGTCCCTATGCGTTAGCCTGTTGAGCAGAGAAAAAAGGTTCCATACCTGAGCAGCAGCGTTCCAATGCACAGATATTAGAAACTCTCTCAAAAGGTTCAAAGCGAGAAAAGTTTATTAATTTTGGACTCTAATGAAGGCTTGTTCTGGTGTTCCGCCAAATAATTAACCCAGAAAAAAATAAATAAAAAAAATTATACCAAAGTTGGAAAAAAATTGCAGCCGGCAAACTAATTTGCCGCACAAGGGCTCTCTTAATGTTGTGCCGATAGAAAGTCGGTTCCATTATATCATAATTATTTCGGACGAGCATAACTTCGTTTCAAAGGAAAGTACATTCAATTTGCATAATTAGCCTTAATATGAAAGGCTGGGCTCACTGGAGGAGCTAATGTAATATGCGGGTGAAAAGGTACTTTTGTTCCTTGGTGTTCATCCTCCGACAAGGCAATTGGGGCGGTTAGAAAAATTTTCCCTGTTGAAAATTTTGCAAATATTTGCAAATCGTGTTGGCACACGAGAACAGACTTGTTTCTTAGACGGCCTCAGATAATAATTGTGTCAGTCGACATGAACTTAATGCTTAGAGAAGTGTGGAGCGGGAAGCATTGAGTTGAATGAATTATTCAGGTGTCAACGTCTGGTTTAATTAAAAACTTACAAACGGCGAGCTTAGCCTTGGGCTCTTCAATTTCTCTTAAATACAAATTAATTTTTTTTTTAAAGAATTTTAAGGAAAACTTCCTTGAAAGACAAAGATAGACATATATAGGTAAGGTAATGAGGGATGATGTTTTCAAGGAACAAAAACTTTCGGTAATTACGAATTTATAGTCATCTTTATATAGGGTAAAAAAATATTTTGTCTTAGGAAATACCTACCATACTTCCCTTTTGTTTTGAATTCGAAGTTTATTTTCTATTTTATTCTCGTTTAAAAGTTATAATAACGCAATTCGGGATGAAAGAGTTATAAGCAAAGATTATCTATACTAAGCCAAACCACTATTCCATATGTATTTCCGAAAAATGGGTTTGGGTAACGGTACCAAGGTCACTACAATTTTAGCGAATACGTCATGAGTGCCACATCTTATTCCGATAGTCTTTGAACAAAACACCCTGTGTGCTGTGTAGTTAGGGTTTGAGATGTATTTACCTATTCAGCCAATTTTAAAGATTACTGTGTTTACGTCATATCAAATAATGATACAAACTAAATCAAACATCGTGGTTTAGACAGCTGTTGCTTGGGGATAACTAAACACATACGGATTACAATTTGCCTTAAAAATGTATTGTCAAACAAAAAACATTTAATGAAGAGATTTTCTGAGGACTGTTACTTAATCTTATGAGTCTTTTTTGGCCAAGGTGTAACGGCAGCTTGAAAGTATACTATGTATGCTTTACTCTGCTGCACAATGAAATTAAATATTCAGTTTTTTGCATGACATTAAATTGCTTTAATTTCTAAAAGGAATATGAATGTTTACTTAAAAGACAAATTTATTTTTGCTCATTGCATAAAATTTTCCGTTTAAAATTGTTTAGTCTTTTAATTTTTCGAGTAAACGAGAAATTTGCGTAATGTTAATTCAGTTTTCGGAGGCGTTTTTCAATTCATATGAATATTACCACAAACGTTTAAATAATTAGGTATAAAGTGTGACCTATAAAATTTATAGATACAATTAATTAATATTGTATGCAATCTAAAGGGGCCCATGTACGAGCGAACAATTTGCGCAAATTTGTGTTTGCCTAAAAATATGTGATGGTCCATACAATACGCAACGAATTGCGCAAACTTCAGTTGCGTTTATGATCTCGGGGTGGTCCTCCTGGAGACGGGGAGCGGGGTTTTAGCCGGTAGGCCTGGTCATTCGACCAAGGAGTCCGGCACACTGGTAGCTTCGGTCACCTAGGTGCGGAACTGCATTTCCCCACTCCAAAAAAAAAAAATTTTTCTCGTGAAAAAAAGATGTCTGAAGCTGATGTCAGAATGCATCAACATCACTGAATTAGAGTGGGCTTAAGAATATTCATAGTACAGGTTTATACATATATACTATTATACTTAAACATATACATACATCCCTTTTTCCAATCCCTGCAATTCAGTCACATGTTGGGTTTTTACAAAGATTCTTCATCAGTTTTTTAAATATTACACAAATAATTTAATTAAGTTGGCCAAATTACCATGCTACGTGCTTCCAGTTTAATAGCTGCTCACTGACAAGCCACTTTCCCTAACGGGGTTTCTGCTCCAAGAAAAGGAAGATATTTTCAAAGGATTGGAATTGAGAAGCGATATTCACATGCATTTTAGTTTTCTTGCTTGTGTTCTACTTTTTAAAAGCTTTTATTTAACTTCACCGTGATTAAAATTTTTTATTTAACTTCACCGGAATTTTGCAATCAATATTTCACCCACTTCCACTGAAGCTACCGGGCTGAAATTTTGCAAACCCCTTTAGTTCTGGTGATAATATAATACGCAATACTCAATATTGCAATATTTTTAAAATGGCCGCCGCCACAAGATGGTGGATCATGTATTTTTGGTCGACCCCCTTAATATGGGTATCAAATTAAAGAGCTTGAAGAGTAGGAAACGATAAAATGAGTAACGCCATTTCTAAATCCAATATCGCGGACGTCACAAAATGGCGATTTATAATTTTCATAGTAACCCCTATGATATGGGTATCAAACGAAAGGGCTTGATGAGCGAAACACAATAAGTGAGGTGACGTCATTCTAAATCTAATATGGCGGAAGTCTAATATGATAATGCATAAGTTCAAAAGCAGAGTTTCAAGATGCTAATGCACGATTCAGCTTCAAACGCTACCACGCTGAATTGTGCACTAGCAACTCAGCGTCATGCTAACGCCTTTTTGGAATTTCAATTTGGCGTTCTTTTACTATTAAAGACATAGTTTTTAGTCTTAAAAAAATTACATAATAAAAAAATATCTTCTAAAAAAGCTTTTATTTAACAATAAAATATGAATATACTAAAAAGGAAAAAATAAGTTTTTGCTAAAATAAATTTAGGCTGAAAATAATATTTTTATAAAATAATTAATAAATATAGGCTTTAACGTATTTCTTCACGGTATTTCTGTATTCGTATGATTATAAATAAAAGCTTGGGCGCTCTCACATCCTGAAACTTGTCGTTCAGCATAATTTCACTTCTAATGAGCGCCCAAGCTTTTATTTATAGTCATACGAATACAGAAATACCGTGAAGTGTAAATTAAAGGTATATTTATTAATTATTTTATAAAAATATTATTTTCAGCCTAAATTTATTTTTGCAAAAACTTATTTGTTCCATTTTAGTATATTTATATTTTGTTGTTAAATAAAAGCTTTTTTAAAAAATATTTTTTTATTGTGTAATTTTTAATTATAATAATTTGTATCAAAAAAGCCAACTACTTATATATTGCAATATATGTACATATATGTATGTATAGAAAATGGGGTAACTGTTTTATAAGTGTATGAACAATTCCCAGTAAAACATCTGTCACAGCTGGCGAATATCTGTTTGATGATGCTGAACACGCAGTTCTACAATTTATAAGTACGTCAATGTTTTTGACACTAAATAGCTACATAATTGTTTTTTTTCAAAATTCAGACTTCTTTACAATTTCATTTTGAAAAAAAAGATATTTAAAAGTTCTCAAGGTTTTAAACCTTATGGACTCGAAAACCTCCGAAATAATTGTGCTAAGATCACAATGAAGATTTGTTGAAAAATAAATATATTAATACAGTTCAACTAGAACTTGTTGAAACGATGCAAAAGCTCTCCATATTTCAAACGTTGGCTCGTGTATGATAGCCTGAATTTATCACTTGTGTCAACTAATGAATAAGTTTCTCATGGAGCATAGCTTAATGTTTAATGTGTTAGTGTGTTAAAAGACACCAAGAATTCTTAAAAAAAACTAATATTTTAATTCAAATTTAATTTAATTGGCTTGACAGATTTTTGTTTTGAAGGTACATGTATAGTTCAATATCATTAACTGGTACAACTAACTGTATGTATTGCTTTTAAATTTTGAAAATTTTGCTTTATAATTCAAAACTTTCAACTCGGACTCGAAATAATTTCTTTATGCAGGTACTATCGGCAAGAATTTTTTGGTCTATTGCTATTGATAAAAATATTGAATACATGTACATATACATATGTATGCACAAAAGGAACATGTAAGGAAATTTATGTTTGCTTATAACGAATTATTATGTGTAATTTACAGTCTTTTCTTATATGATCTAAGAATTAAAATATATATGTATGTATATGTACGTACATACAAATATTTACGTACCTATATATATATATAAAAATAATAAAAACAATTAAAAGAAGGCACATATTAATCATTTACTGTAGGTGAAGTGCGTCATTGGGATACGCAGTTGAATACATTTTTCACAATAAGACTGTTTTTAACCTCGATGTAATGAAACACATATCTACGTTTTTTTCTTTGATCAAGTGTAACTTAATGAATTATGAAAGACAATTTTGAGAATAAATAGCGACATTTAGTCACTGTATAAGTTAGTAGTGCTCATCAACCCTGGAAAGATGAAGCTGTCCTTAATTTGTTTGTTCGTTGTAGTCCTAGCTGTTTGCTTGGAAACCAGCAATGCGCGAAAAGGGGGAAGGGGAGGGGGAAGGGGAGGTGGTGGACAAATATTAGGCGGTGGCGGACCAGTAGGAGGCGGTGGCGGACAAAAATTATTCGGTGGTGGACAAGGAGGAGGCGGTGGCGGACAAAAATTATTCGGTGGTGGACAAGGAGGAGGCGGTGGCGGACAAAAATTATTCGGTGGCGGACAAGGAGGAGGCGGTGGCGGACAAAAATTATTCGGTGGCGGACAAGGAGGAGGCGGTGTCAGACATGGTTTAGGCGGTGGCGGACAAGGAGGAGGCGGTGGCAGACATAGTTTAGGCGGTGGCGGACAAGGAGGAGGCGGTGGCAGACATAGTTTAGGCGGTGGCGGACAAGGAGGAGGCGGTGGTACTCGACCGACTAGACGTAGAGGATCGACTAAAGCCGTTTGGGGTTCATCGACTAAAGCTACCATCAGAGAAAATTATTCTTCCGAGAAGCCCAGCCTGCCCCAGAGGGAAACTGATTTCAGTTTACCCCAGTTGTCCAGTACTCCAGCGAACCAGGACCAAGAATATCTTTATAATCAAAACCAGAGAGGTAGTAACTTTGACGCTCAAAGCAATTTCGAATCAATTGTCAACTCAATCTGTACACATACTAACTGCAACAATAATGGACATAACAGAAATGATAATAATTATAAAAACTTTAATGAAAAACCCGGAACAGGCAATCCAACAAACGAGCCAGACTACCTTTATGACTATTCTTCTGAGAAGCCTACACCGAAAAAACCAACAGAGAAGCCTTCTGAGGAGCCTACACCGAAAAACCCAACACAGAAGCCAGTTGAGTCGGAAACAACAACAATTGACCCAGAATACGTATACGACTACTGATAAATCTGCAAGCAAAAAATCAACCAAAAAATCCAAAGATGATCTGGAAAATAGTGACGAGGCGACTACGGCTATATACTAAAGAGCCGAACTGCTTATATAACTTATAATATTTTGTAGTAGAGTAATAGTAGAGGATTTTATTTTAAAATATATTCTTGTACATACCTATATCAAAAGCAAATAAAAATATAATAAAAATAAAATTACTCGTTCTACTTATATTAAGTTATCGGCAAAAATGTTCAGCAATTAAATAAGAATGACTATTCAAATTCCACATGTTGCAGATATCTCTCCATTAGTGTGACCAGCAGGGTAAAGAAAATCATTTTTATGGCTTACTAGCGGATACCCGGCGTGTACTACTACGCTAAAAAAAGAAATACATTTTGTTTATTTGTTGGAAAGAAAGGAAATTTTCGTTTCGTTTCGTCTCGTCTCGTCTCGTCTCGTCTAATGTTTTTAATTTATTTGCGAGTAACACCTTTGATGAGGTTGAAAATTTTTGTATGGGAAAAGTCAAAAATCGACTTCATGAATGGACCGAATGTGCCTAATGCATTGTTTTGTGGCCTATAACCATCTTCGCATTATTGCCTTTCAAACGAAACCGGTTTGGGGCATATCGGTTGGATGGTTTCAGAGTCTATAAAATACATAGGTAGAAACAGGTTGTGTTTTATATATATAGAAGATATATAATGTACATACATTAATTGTTTTTTTTTTTAAATTCCTACAAATTTCTTTTGTCACTTTAACAAATGATATATAATATAGGTACGTATTCTAAGAGGTTGGCTTAGCATCGAATTTCACAATAAAAATGAGCCTAGTCAACCCAACGCGGCTAGGTCGAGGCTCCAGCAACCCAACTAGTCCATGTTCCTGAATCACTATAAGTATAACACGAATAACTTCTGAACGCGTCGTCAGGTTCGAGTGCGTTTTGTCTGAGAAAGGGTACAAGACAGGGAAGCTTTTTCTCTGAAAAAAATTTCGATGTTCCTATGCAAAAGGTCGCAACAATGAAGGGATTAAGTAGAAGTTTGTTTGATTGATTTTCGTTGATCAGAAGACCATGTAGAATCGATTTGCATACCCCTGTTTAGACCTTAACAAATCCAAAGATTATCCAGAATAATGTGACACTCTCTATACTAAGCCAATAACCACTATTCCATATGCATTTCCGAAAACTGGGTGAAAATAAATTTCCCCTAAGATAAGGCCGGAAAGCTCCACAGCCTATCATTCCTTATGTAAACTCCCATAAGAGCGAATGAGGCAACAGTAGGCAACCACCCACTGCTCACCTACAGCGCTTACATTATAAAGAATAAATGTGACCACTTTTTTTATATGAAGTTTTCGGATTTAACCAAAGCATACATATGTATGCGTGCCGGCTGCTTGTATCATGCTGTTAGTGTCCTCCGCTTGCAATGTTCTTATGTATAGTCCAGTCATTTGGGCCGAAAAATAGCGGTTACCTTGAACGTTTTCCGGGAGTTTTGAAAATTGGTAATATTATAGATTTTGATGTGCTCTTTCCGAATTTCGACTTTGCCACCTCGTATTTTTGCCGCTCGTACGCCTAAACTATTGACTTTATGAAAAAAAGGTAGATACATAAATTGTAGGTAATTAGGTAATTGTCTCTACTTTCATTCTGTTTTAATCGTAAAATGAGATGGAAAGGAGATATTGTCAAAAAACTGCTTTTAGGCGCCATTTTTCCAATATGGCGGCGCGAGCGGCAAAAATACGAGGTGGCAAAGTCGAAATTCGGAAAGAGCACCTCAAAATCTATAAAATTACCAATTTTCAAAACTCCCGGAAAACTTTCCAGGTAAAACTCCCAAATGACTGGACTAATATAGGATATGTCAAAATTAAAGAAGGGAGAAGAGCCAGGTAGCACACATCACGGCTTAAATACGGATACGCCGATTTTGTTTTTGCTTTTCGTCTAAACTAAACCATGCTAATTGTGTGTGGCTCCAGCGGGCGAGTACGAGGTGGGCTTGATTTTCTGAGAGAAGTTTTAAAACTTGAGAAATTATTTGGAAAAATGGTACGTTTACAGAAATTAATTTGTAAATAAGAATGTGCATGTTTTGCTACGAACTTAAGTAATACAATTTTGTTTGTTTTAAAAATCTTAGGTAAATTTTATAATGAGATACCGGTATCGTAAATTTGTAAATAAATAAAGAAGTGTTTCAATTTTCGTTCCAGTTCCTCTCAAATTTTTATCCCTTTCTTTGACATGCGGTTCTTATTACTATCTACTTCTCGCAAAATTCTCAATTTTAGTTTGGGTAACGGTATCAAGGTCACTAAAATGTTAGCGCATACGTCATGAGTGCCACATCTTATTCTGGATAGTCTTCGGTTATAAGTACCTACCTATTTACTTATATTTTCGGTTTTTTCACTTTATTTTTATTGCCATAGGTTTGTAAATCCTCTCTTTGTAGCAACATCTATTACAAATAAAATTATGTTTAACTACAGTGAATAAAACACCCGCTCAAAAGAAGTGTTTTTCACAAGGACTCCCTTTCGCCATATTTGACATCAATTTGGCCATTAAAGCCAGAGGATGCCGAATTCAGAGGGAATTATTTACAGTGCTCTGATAAAGTGCCGCTAAAATGCCGTTAAATAAATTCACAGCCGGAAAATAGTGTACTGAAAGCAAACCACTTTACCGGACGCAAGTTTCACCGCCCCCACCAATCCGCGCCCACCATTCGACAGGAGAGGCGAAAGACTTCATTTTCGCGGGCCTTGCTCAATTTATCGTGTAACACTTTCACGCAAAAAGCCTCCAACACCAACCAAATAAAATTGGGTTTGAACAAATTTGCGTAATTTTTTACCACCATGGAAAGGAAGACGACCTTTTTCCACACCGAATGCTCATATATTGTAAATATGACTGCGGAACTAACTGATTCCAGTTGAAAAGGATTTCGGTATTTTATGAAAATTTATGAATTTATCAGAAAAGATAAACAATCTGGACATAGGCTTCCATGCGGTATAGGGCGACCGATTGGAAACAAAAACAAATATTCGTTTACATATATATTTACGTTTGGTGGCCTCGCTTGGCCCCCACCAGAAGTTTACGTAATTCGCCGCATTACCAAATTTTCGCGACATAGGAACAACATACTGAAAATAAGGATACGCAAATACGCGACTGCCAGTATTTATTTTATTAGTCACTTCTGCTATAGTCTGATTTAGATAAACAGCGGAAAGTGGACGTGCTGAAAATGGCTTCAGCAGATTTATTTATACTTCCTATAAACAGCGCTTCCCTAACAAACCTTTCTGTGTTTCGCTAGGTTGACAAACACTTATACGGCCTTGAAAACATTTCGAACGAATTTTGTCAATAATAATATTTATGTTTTGAGTACCTATTGTACCTAGCAATGAGGAGATTTATTGAAATATCTCACTTTGCCAGCTTCAGTTTATTTAAATCTTTAATTTCATCAAATGTAGCACTCTATTTTATAATAGGTATAATATTCTATCATCTATTATCCGTCCTTTCATACTATAAGATTAATTTAAATTCAATACTTTTCAGTTTTATTTAGAAAAGATTTTAAAACAAAAATTACCAATTGTTCCGCCATATTTCATTTTCTAATGTTTGTCATTACAAGTCTTGAATCGAATCGGACCATAAACTAAGAAAAACAGATACAAATATTGTATTTTATACCACAAGAATTTTATAATTAGAATTACTCTAGAAAACAGAGAGTTGTCAATAATTACAAGCTTAGGTAAAAGTAATTCTTTGTTTGTATATTATTTATTTTGACTACTATAATTATATGCAGCTATTCAAAGAATCAATGAATATAAAACTAATACAATTTTTCGAATTGATTAAAGTAACTCTTTTACAACTTTTTGCAATAAATACATATGTGTAGATTATAATCTATCTTACTTATTCAATTTTACAACTTTTGAACAGACTATAAAGATTTATAAAGCTTCATATTATGGTTGGCATGATTTAAAAATTGTCCTATCTAAAACAAAAATGAAACCAATTTATAAAATGGTGGTGTCTGCAATTTCTTATTTTAATAATAATAATAAATTGCTAAATTTCTAAGTTATAAAGAACTAAATATGTATAAAACAACATAATACTGAAATTAATTGGCTAATTATAAGTTTACATAATATTATACTTTAAATATTTTTGAAAGAGTAGTTTTGAGAAAAAACCCATTTACAGTCTAAAACAAAGGTCACTGTAATTTTTCAAATCGTTATAACTCAATGAATTTTGAGAATTTTAAAATATAGGTACTATTCAAAATTTGAAATTTTTTAAATTTTTCCTTTCTATAAGGTATATATTTTAATTAATCACCACCTTTTTAATTTAAGATATCCGTCGTTGTCGCGTTTTCTAGGCATAATATGTAATGTTCCATTTTCTTTACTTGATGATAGAATTCCACGTAAACTGGTAACAGAGTTAATGTTAAAAATTCTTAAGATTCAACAGGTAACGAAAACATAACTTTTGATAAATCTTTGTTAAAAGATATCCTCAGAATTATCAACTGGTTAAAGGAGGTAATGCGTAGCAATTGTCCTCTTGGTTGCTTAAATAAACATTGTTCAAATACTTTATGGCAGTAACGGCAACGTCTAAATATAATTTTAAGTATGTAACTCGAACGATACAAAAATGTTTTCCATACTTTGAAAGATTTTCCAAACAGAGTTCTTACGTTCAAGGAAAACGAGTTGAAGGCAAATAGGTATGGGAGCCGACCAAAATCCCAACATCCTGAAAACTTGAGGAAATCCACAGTAAGTTATTAAGTAAATGCGAAGAATATGAAATTATGTCGGTGAAGGTCTGAAGTATGTGAGGAGCTGAATAAATGCAGAAGAATTTCTTAATAAACCTGTCTTATGAGTTGTACCAAATTTTTTTACGGGCGCGTGGATGTGAAATTTTCCACCGCATTTAACATTGAGCAAATGAAATTCCACGTTTCAGGTGGCTCTCATTTGTCGCCAGAATTCCCCATGACATGAAGGGCTCTACAGTGGCGTCGTTCATTGCACGAACGAAGCCGAGCCCCCACAGTCCTTGGAGGATTCCTGAAACTCTAACCAGGTTTCCATCATCATCGACGTACAGAGCCTCCCCAGTCCGTGCTGGTTAATTCCATTTCATCCCGTTTAATTGTAAGCTCATCAGAATTTACGAACTGTTTTTCAACCTTTGTGCCACTTACATGGGCCGAGCAAGGACAGGGTGCTTCTGCGAACAAAAGGGTGATCCATTTCACCAGCAAGTGCCAACACTCAATTAGGAAGGCGGTCCCATCGAGGGGGTGAGACTCCATAAAACCACATAAATTTAATTTACTTGAAATTTTCTTTTCAAGACCCCGTGAAAAGCGAGGGCTATGTTTGTGTGCGCTATTAGCCTAATACGACGCTGTTGTCGAAATCATAAATCTCTTATAGCAGCACATAATTTGGAGCTTTTCAGCTTCATCGTCGCCATGGTGTTCAAGGCGTTGGTCTATTTCAGAAGTGGGGTTTCTTCCACCCCCTGCCCAATTTGCTTCGGGTTGGTTGCTGGTTGGCTGGTTTCTGGGAATGGAATCGCAGAACGTACAGCAGATCCCTTGCAAGCAACACAGTGGCCCAAGGAAACCATTTTTCCCGCTTGACTTACTATAAGTCTTGAGGCGAATATCTGGCAGTAAATTCCCTTTCAACGGTTGCCGAAGTGTCAATAACTGCGGTATGCTTATAAAGTTATTTTCGAGAAAAACAAAAATCCTCGGCAAGCCGCTGATTCGCCAAATGCCGGCCCAGCTGCTGACATCTCGCGGCAGTAGGGGAGACTCCCATGATGGCACCATCAGCCGGTCCCAGACCCTGCAGCAACTGGTATAATAGAATTTTTAATAAATAAACATATTTCCGGACGGACTTTTCCCTCCACGTTACATTCGTTTCAGTTCATTTGGCACTTGACATGCGAATGTATTTTTGTCGACAGCCTGGTCGCTGACATGTAATTTATGAGAAATGACTTCCAAAGCCGATTTAGATGTTTTCACGTAGGATTTCCAGGACAGACTCTGGTCCTTCTATCAACGCTGCAATCTAAATTTTCCCCTGTACATCATGAGCGGTTATTGTCATTTAACATGTTTTTCAACGGCTCTTTAGCTCTAGCTCTTCAGTATATGTGTTACATAAAATAACTGGGATATTATTTCTAAAGCTTCACCTCCATGATTCATTTGTAGCTGTGGAGGTAACTGCTCTCCATAAAAACAACACATAACATATGTAAGTTATATCCAAAGTTCTACATCTAACAAAATTTTCTATTGGTAGAATTTTTCGAATATATTTGATTTCGGTACATATTATAAATTATTTAAATAGCATTCAGAACAGTGCAGTGACGTAACGTAGAAGACTGAGCTCTAATCTACTGATATTATGAGAATTTTTAAATATTAACCCTTTATTCTCCATAAACTCATTTTAGTTGACTTTTTTATCTCATCCATTTTATACTTATCAAACATTTTTAAAAATGAGGAATATTAAGCTTGCTCAAGCTTGCCCACCTAAAGTAAAATGACTAGGTACAATTAATATTTTAACTATGAAGAAGTTAAAGAAATATGAATGTCTTTTAACGATGCTCTGACACAAAGGGCATCTCAGTTGCAGTACCAATAGTATGAAATAACCCCTGTTCTAAATAATAATAAAAACTTTTGTCAGTTGAAGAAAATATGACCTAACAATTAAACTTTGTAATTTCTCTCTTAGTTTAAGTGTAAGCAAAATGATATAAATTACAGAAAAACCGCTAAAATTGAATACGGATAGAAAGTTCTTTGAAAAAAGTTTACATGAGCTTTAAATATTGAACATTTTGATAGGAGCCATAAGAATTTAGATGCACTTACGTGAGAAATTAAAGTAATTTAAATATCGATTACATGGATTATGCTGCCGGAACGCATTAAGCAAATCCCGGCGGCGTTGCTAGCCAACAGATTGTCGGTGGTATCATTTGAATATCGATAGCTCACATAACTTTGATGTAACCACAAAATTGCTAATCAGGGCAAAGGGCAGTTCCACCATATTCGAGTTCATCGCGGCGAAACAGGAGCAGGGTCGGGTCGCTTTGTTCCCGAATTCAATTTTAGATCTCTCGGCGGAAATGTCGGCAGGAAGAGTCCTGCATAAACCCATTTAATTAAATCATTTGCTAGGTCGTTATCATCGCTGAAGATAAGCAGTGCAAAGCCGGGCAGGCTCTGTTTACACCGAATTTACATTAGCTCCTGTGATACCTTGCATGCTCCCAAAAAATACGTCACACAAACCGGCTGAGCTTGCTCATGGTGACGCCGCCGCGGCGAATATCAGTAGTCCTGAAAAGCTGCCGTGTTTGGTTTCAGTCCATCCCCAGGGCCCAGGGCTCTGTTTATGGCATAATTCTCCTCAATTTCAAAGACTTTTCGAGAATGTTAATTATTTTCGAGGGATGGTAAGCCTAAAACCTAAGAAATAATTAACTTTGTTGCAGCCCTCCGTGTTTCTAACTGCCGACCGAACGAGATGAGTGCCGGTTTGACTCGCGAAGCCCTTTTCTAAAGAAAGATTAAATGGTAATTTTCGTTGAAACGCGGTTGTTCATTCAAAGTTCTAAGAAATTTATTTCCTCTGCTGGTTTTGACTGCGGAGCCATGCTTATTCTTAAAATTGAAACCACCCACGCGAATTCATTTCAAAGAATTGCCTCTGAGGTGTTATGTTTTCATTTCCCTGGATATCGCGTTTTTGTGCCTTACATATCAAAACATTCAAAATAAACAAGAGCTTTATTCTTACTTTCTTTCTTTTTTAAAAAAAAATTGAAGCTCTTAACCCCGAATACTGGTTATGATGATCTGTATTTTCTCCTTGAGGAAGGGAAATGGACAATTTCTTTTAATATAATTAAAAATTAATTTTAAATTGATAACCAAAATTAATTAGCTACTCAAAGGTCATCGCTTAAATAAACACTTTGATAAAAATATGAGCCTTCTTTAAATTGTCTCATTTTATAAAGCTGTTGTAGAGTGTTTAGCAATATTGGATGTTTATGAATAATGCTTTATGCACTTTCATTGTAAAGTCTTTATATCTTTTAAATTTTTACGAATACGGTCCTTACTTTTTCAATTTCAATACATCATGTAAAATCAGGAAATATTTTCGCATATGCTATTAATTGTGGACTTTTTAAAATCTTAATAATCATAAATAACACATAACTTATAATTGAATTCAAAAGATTCATATAAAATCTCTTAATTTTGATTGCAAATTATTTATATGTACCTACTTTTTCTCAAAAGTGGATAGAAGTTATTTTTATTCAATTTTGAGATTAATTTGGAATATTTTTACGAAACCTTGAATTACTTATAGCTAGCGCAACCGAATTAATTTAAACAAATTGTTGCATTAAAGTAAGCTTTCAACTGTTAAATTGCTTTTTCGGAATAATCGCTAATTGAATTTTTATCCAGCAACATCCTGGTGTAGAAATATTCCGGTGTACTTCAAGGGCTAAAATGTGGGACTATTTTGGTTAGCATTTATGCTTCACACCCATGTAAGGGATATCCTGCTTGATAAATATCAACGAGTGCAGGAATTTAATTATACATGGGACAGTGTAAATTTTAACCAAGAGAATTGAAAACATTTGGATTATTGTAATACTCATTTTGGTTTGGAAAAATGTAAACTTCAAATAGGTAAGTCGTTATTTATTAAATCATAACGGTTTTGGTCTTAAATTTGGTTTAATCCATCTTAAAATAGACTTTCTCTAATTGAATTTATTGATCTTTACAATCAAATTGAATGTCAATTGAATTTGAGATGCTTAAGCGCATTAGGTTTAGTTTAATAACTGTTTAAATCTATAATATAAGTTACTATAACTAACATTTCATAATATGTAGTTTCAAATATAAATCATAAATTAATATCGCTCACACGCTACAATAAATAACAAAATTAAAATAAGCTAAAATACAAAACGCAAAGAAATTTTTTTTTTTTTAATATTTATAGACGTAATTTATAGGGTTTAGGAATTTGAAAGTAATTGGAGTGCTTGCGTTCTACCTTAATAGAGCCATAAATAAATTGCTGCAATAATTTAGACCCCTTTATAGCAGTATTTCTCAAACAATGGGGTTATCCTTGCAGTCGTTCCAATGCAATTTTACGGAAACCGGGGGACAAAATCAATGTTTATTCTGTGAATCTCTCCCGGAGTAAGTAGAAAACTTCTATAAAACGTGACCTCATATCGGCCGACACCGAAGTATGTGTCTCGTCGCGTAGTTCAATAACACGAGATGTGCATTTCTGTTGTCCTCGCATGCCTCGGATGTAACCCAAGTCCCCGGCAAGGAGTCACATTTTAAGGCTCAAATAATAAACAAGTCCTGGCACTCACAGCTGTGCTAAAGCTGAAGGAATTTCTGTTTGGGGCGAACCATAATCGTGGTCCAGAGTCCGGTAATATTGCACCATTCAATCTTATTTGTGGTCAGAGGATGCCAGCCGTAAACTTCATTTAAGAGTACGTCCGACGTCCATGGTCTGCCCCCGAAAATGCTCTTGGCTCAGTGCTGCCATACAAAGAACATAAAATATTCGGCCCGAATAAAAGCGAAGGAGATTACGAACACCGAAATTTGTGGTAAGTAAATGCCGCTCGGAATGGAGGCGATGCCTTGCATTAATTACATTCGGAAAATTTTTTTCCCTGACGGACACACTTAGAAAATTTACAACTTTCCAGCAGTGTGCTGAATCATTAAACGAATCGGTGCTCCCACGGGAGGTGTGTTAAGGGCCCCATTTCAGGGAAGTCCATAAACGCCGCCCAGGACTTTTATTTATTCCATCGCTTCTGCATGCGCCCATCAAGCAGAAGAGTTTTATTTATCCCTTGGAAATCCTTTATCACCTCACCTCACCCGGTCTGATTTGGGACGGGACCTTGCATGCGTTACCCATAATTGAAGTTGGTGAAAGTGGAAAGCATATCCGTGGTTTTTGGGATGCAGGCAATTACCACATATTTCATGTGAACTACTCTCACTTATGCCAATCTAAACCCACACTCAGAGTTAACCTTTTCTGGTTTTCCAAGAACTAATATATAGAGAAATTACCTCCAACCAGCTTTAAGGATGTGTGAATTTCTGCATTGTATGCGAAATTTGAGTGCTCGAAATTTAGATTCACTATACCTACTACTTAGAAAAAAGAGATGTTGTTAGAAAACAGGTTCATCATTCTCAATTAGATTAAGTCAGTCAAAATGCAATAATAATTAAATCCCACAACCTCTACGCTCTACTTTACTTTCAATGCTTCAATAGCTCTACATTTGAGGTCACATACACATTTATTTATTCTTGTAAAAATGTAACAAAATGTTCTAACAGCACGATGAAGTTCAACGCAATATAAAATATATTTACTTTTTATATTACATTAGCTTTCTGCCCGCGACTTCGTCCACGTGGATTTCGAAATAAATAGAAATAGAAACAGAATAGGGGTAAAATGGGGGTTAAACGTTTGCAAGGAAGTCCATCATTTCAAAAATTATATTACGTGTTATTTGTTATCTGGTACATTTATAGTTTAGACTGACTATTGGTTTGAAAATAAATAACAATGTTTCAGGGTTTAGAAAAATCAACCCTTAACCAATACTAATTTTCATGATTTTAAACTTAGAAACGACGGAACTCCCAAACTTTCATCCCTTATTTTACTCGTTTCAACTTTAAAAACAAAAAGCATCAAAACAAATTTATTTTTCAAAATTTGAAAGTTACATTCCTTAAGGTATAAATTTCCAAAAATTCTAAAAAGCGTTTTTCTTATTCTAACTTAAAAATACAAATTTTTATTGATTTATCTTTTCATAAACGAAGGATTTTCATACATTTCTTAGTTACAAAAGAAACCAAATCTCATGCAATGCAATTAATTTATTTACTCGTTCCAAATCGTACCGCGTTCTCAGAGGTGGAGATTTTTTGATGGCGAAATTCAGGCTGAAGCGGCGTTTGGCGCGGTGCGACGCGGCGCGGCGGCCGGCTTTTTTGAGCCGTAAGCCGGAGCCACGCGCCTCGGCTCTGCGTGAGTAGAGTCGGCTTTGGTAAATCAATTTGACAGCAAAGCTGCCGCCGCGCGAGGCACTTGGTTTCGGTAATTTTTCTCGGGGAATTAATCGGGAGTAACCTTCAGCTTCCCGATTTTCCTTGTTTCGAGTGCTGTCCCAAGTAAAGTGCGTGCGACATTTTAATGGGAATTCACCCTTTCGACGCTTTCGGGGTCGGGATTGAATTCTTTTGTCTATTGCGTCAGGACGTCGCGTCGGGTAGTGCAGTGCAGAGTTCGTCGGGGAATCGTTCTGCCTCCGGGGCGGCCGGGACTAACCAGGAGCGAAGTCGCGGCGAGGAAATAAAAAAACCAGGTAAGTTACCTGCCCTGGGATTCCCTAAGTATTTAGAGTTAGAATTTAGAGACAGGTTAATTTAAATAAGAGATGCAAGAATATTTCAATTTTAAGTTATTTTTATTCATCACTAGCTTTTGCCGCGACTTCGTACACATCACGCAAAAACTATTGTACCAGTTGCCTAAAAATAAAATTAACACATTTTCCACCTTTCCTCAGTTTTCATTATTTTTTCCCTCTATTTAGTCTCTCGAACATAAACAACGATCTCTGGCCCATCGTTGCCGATGCCACATAGTCGGCGTCGTCGCTTTTTCGATATCTTTTTGAAAAACTCTCAAAGAGACCAAGTTTTTCGAATCAATTTCTTTATGTGTCCCTCTATTTCTCTTCTATTCGATTCTATATGGCTCCATAGAGTACACACATTGGCCTGTTTAAAATTTTTAGTTTTTAATAACACAGTAATTCCCGATTTAATTTTTTTACTATTTTACTGAAATTTTTTTGTTATGGCCACATACGTAGATTAGTTGAGGATATACCTTTAAAATGATAAACAACGCCTTCTATGATTCAAAATCTGTTAAGTTAGCATTAAGTTTATTAAATAACGTGAGATCCGGTCAATTTTAATATTAAATTTAAAACAATCGGAATAAGATATTTTCCTGCGGTAAAATGGAGCCTATATTTTAAGTTAGACCTCTAGCAATACATCGGTGGAAAACTGCATTTATTCCATGCAGTAGTTTTTGCGTGATGCGCGCAGGAATTCTAAAAACTGTTTTTTTAGCTTATATAGCTCTAATAAAGTCCCCCCATATTAGTTTTTTATCAATATCTATAATGTACAGAGATCGGCCTGTTACAATTTTTGTATGTATGGATAGTGTGTTATTTTTTAAAATTAATAGCGCAGTTTATCTCTATGAACATAGCCGAGATATTGATAAAAGGTATTTATGTTTTAATTTTATTATTATCATTTAATATCTCTATATTCAGATAAATATTATAAAATTTGCTTTGATACCAGTAGCAAAATTCTTTGGAATTTATTCATGGAAATACATGGGCCGGGCCGTATCTAATTTGAAATGAAGCAAATTGGAGATGTATGACACATGTTTACAAATAATTTTAATTTTAAAATTTTGCTGTACCTTTTTAAAACGTCTACTTGTATTAAATTATGCATTGAATTTAGGATTTCGCGACTAGAAATTTCTGCGATAAGGATATATTTTTGCGAAATTGCAGAATAAAGTATACATAATGTAGTAGAATACACCAGCTTTATTCTTCAAAACTGCCTCCTTCTATCCTCTCGTTATGTTGAGTTAAAAAGAAGTTAAGTTAATGGGACCGGGCCAAATTTAAATTTAGAGGAACACTTTATTCCGTAAAAATGCTGTATTTATTTTGTTAGCTAGGATTCTAAAATTGAGATTAAAAAATACCAGAATAAAACTGTATCTTGTCAATTAATACCTCTATTCAATAACGTCCTTAGACAGCTCATTTAACATTTTCTCCTATAAAATATCGTCAGTGCTTAATTTTTTAAGAGAAGAAGAACTTTTCTACCACTTTTCTCATTGAAGCCAGTAAAAGCACAGCAGTTGGGTTTTCCTTTTCAATTCAAAAATATTTCAAAAGTTTAATTGGTTCTTTGCCTAATAGTTTCCCTAAAAAATTCCTGCACTTATTCAAAACTTCTCAGAAATTCTAATTTTGTCTATTAAAAAAAACCTGAAAATCTCTAAAATTTTAGCAAAACTTGTCTAATTAAGAAAATGAAATCTTCTGGGAAGAGGGAGGGGGCAAATTAAATTTTAATCTCGGCGAAACTAATTGCTTTCACCTCCTCCCAGAGCAGAGGGTGTTTATAAATTCTTTCTCATACACATGGTGTGCCTTCCTTCGTGCACAAGGAGCTCCGGGTTCGTTCAACTTCGACCAACTCCCTTAAAATCCGGAGGGACGTGTTTGCACGCTACCCAATCAAAGGGCCTTTGCCAGTGTAACAAAGCACTTTCTAGCGATCTGTAAGCGTCCCTCGTTAGCCCTTTATGGCATTAAGCAGACGAGCCCTTGAAGTTCCCGAGATCATGGAGGTAGCCAACTAGGGATGCAGCAACCCTGGCGACGACGGCGGGCGATGGTGCGCATTTTTGTTAATATGAAGAGATAGCGTCCAGAAAAGGAGTTGTTTAGACAGGCTCGGGGAGGAAGGAATTTAATATTCCAGACATGTTTGCAGATAGGAGTTTATTCAAATTTATTATTCATAGATACATCTTGTGAAAATAGGGGCTCAAGTTAGAGGACATCCCACCCTCCCGCCTGTCCGCAGAATAAAGGGCTCCCAGGGACCCGTTTAGAAAAGGGATCATGAAATTTTGCTGTGTACTTCGTTGTTTTGCAGTCTTAAAGAACCACCTCTCCGCAAAACGCTGGACAAATATCCCGAGCTGTGGCTCCTCGCTGCAACGCGAAAAGTAAGTAATTAGTTTGTCTTGCTCGTTGTTCGTCTAGAGTCTAAATGGTTCTGGGGAGATCCTAAGTAAATTCCCCTTCCCCCCAGTGCCACTCGTCGTCTGAGGTATTCTTCAAATTTCAGAGCAAACACTTGCTAATGACTGCCAGCAGTACTTGCCCTAGAGGTTCTATGTTTTCGGATTCGCGGTATTTATTGATTGCACTTCTATAAAACGTTCGTCACTCTGTGCGAAACTCAGCGGCAAACATTTCGGCGAAGAAGTGATTAATCAAAGTAAAATTTCTCATTGTAAAGTCAATCAGTTCGTCTATATTTATTTTTGAAAATCATGCTCAAAATATCATAAGATATTGACGTGTCTGTCTGTTAAATTTTTGGACTTACAATAACACAATTCTAAATTTAAAATAAACAATTCAATTCTCGTTAGGTAATGGAAATTTACTAATTTATACTCTGTATTAATTAATTTATTCTGTATAAAATAAACGGAACATGTATCTATTCTATTTGAACATACATTATGTTCTTCTATAACAATGTAAAATATGTTTAGATTTCTATTTCGAATGTGATTTATCTGACGCTGCAATAAACATACTAAGTAATTAAACAAACGTTTATTGCGTCATTTAAATTTTGAAAGTTCCATACCATATCCCAAAAATGGATCATAAATTCATTTCTGCATGTAACCTTTCCACGAAAACTTTTTTGAAAATTCTAGCACGGAACTTTTTATGCAATATATACCGTCGTTTTTTTTTTCTTTATAAGGTATGTAAGTATATGAAATCCTGCAAGGTTATTATTACAAATTATTTGTTCTTGTTGTCCTTAAATGCCTGCTTAACTCAACATTAATATGTTGACCTTGATCTCTTTTTCGGAAAAAAAATTTCCTTCCAGCTTAGCATATTCGTAGATCTGGAAGTCGTATGTATTTAATTCCCATACATTTCTTGAGTTCAATGATAAATAATTGTAAAATACATTTCTATGCTACTTCATATTCTTCAATTAACATAATTTTAATTAAAATCCAACCCAACGTTGAAGCATTGAGAAGAAGAGTAAAATTAGTTGATATTTAATTTAATAATTTAATATAAAAACAGGCATGACTAGAGGATTTCTTTTACTGTTGATTCTTAACAAACTCTTCGAAAAGGCAATTATTTTATGACTGTTTCAATTGAATCCTAAAATTTATAATGTCGATAAAACGGCTGCTGCAAATTATGTAATTTGAACCTATTAATTCAGATAACGTCATTTCAATATCTACAAAAATTTGAAAAGCTGTCATTTTGGATTATTAAAATTAATAGACACTTTGAAATTACACTTAAATGTAGGAACGGAACTTTCGACAGTGATGTGAGAGTACATTCAACCACAACATTTTATGTTGCTTACCACACTAATACAGTTTTTGATTATCGTTCTCGTTTTGCCTGCAAAAATTATAAATGATCCCCGTACCTATAAATTAAGCATTAATGATGAAGTATGTATATTATATGTGTACCTATTAAAATATGTTAAAAATGTCAGACCTTAACAATCGTTGGAAATTACAATTATACGGCTTTAATTCTGCTGTCTACCCATAGTATACAAAATCCAACCACAGGTACTATTCGATAGAAATGGATGAATTTATTTAATAATTTAATAGATACGAAAACAAATCGCCGCAATTGGAACAATTTGGTTTCCGCCCCTTCCAGAATATAAAAACCCGAACATATTCCCTGGGGCTATGTGCTTTTATAAGAGAAAATAACAAACAACAGTGCCGTTGAATAATTTAATAAATTTATTTCGATTAAAATAATTCCAATTCAAAATATTTTTGCGAATTACTATCTAAATTAATTCAGAATATTTCGAGAAATTATTTTGTGTACCCAATTTACAAATTCGTCTGCCGGAGCCTATCGAATATTAAAACGGTCACATTCGTCAATCGGGGACCGTGCTTTGGTCGATGGCTGGAGCGCCCCGCCTGGTCCCCGATTAAGGAGATGTTTAGATCGTGTGTATGTAAATCGGATGCACAGAGTCGGCGCACTTCGTTCGGGTGCTGTAAAATATCCACCGGGGGACCGCTTAATTAAATTAGAGCAACGAAAATAGGGGAATCAAATAAATAAATCTGAGCCTACTTTAAGCTTAGGACTAAAAAAATATACTAAAATTTAGGTGCCTTTGCCGTGAAGGCTCATGGAAGCAGTCTTGGATTAAAGCGTCCCATGAAGAGGATCATCCCAGTGGGATTATGCCTTACAAAGTATAGGAACGGTTTGTCGAAGCGTAGTCTAGGGGATTCTGGGATCCGCGCCTGTCGCGGTCTTAGAGGCAGCGGCAGTTCCAAATACTTCGGATTAAGCAGATCATCATAAAAAGCTCGGCCATTGTCATTCAATACTGCCGTGAAATCCGCTTGAATGTTGGCCGGATCTTCCAGGAGTTGATCTTCAATCACAGCGTTTCTTCTACGAAGTGGGGGTGCAGGGTACATTTCGACGTGGTGATGATCAGTGATCTTCTCCTCAGCACATGTACTGAAAGTGTTAATTTGCACCATGTCCGAAAGATAGACGTCTTTGTTGGCCAGTCCAGTCAGACCTCGAAGATCTGCGTTGTCCGAGTGGAAGAGTGTCTTCAGACCCATTCGCTGTAAGCCCATGGATGCATTGATGAAAGATCGATGTGAAAATCGTGGCAGTTGCACTTCAAGTCCTGGTCTTTCCATAAGTGACGTCAGTAGACGACTCCAAGAGTTTTTGGTAATAGCTGTGTCTACTAAATTATGTTCTAGTCGTTCAAGGTTGTCGCCAGGTGCAGCTAGTCCTTGCTGACCAGGCATAATGTAGATTGTGCTCACGGTTTCATAAGTGGTGCCAAATGCTACGACTGTCGCATCCAAGTCAGGATCATATCCAGCAGTAAATCCTGCTCGGAATACAACCGCCGGTATTGGGATCAATCTTCGCTGGCGTATTGAGGGATGAACTTGGAAGAACATTTCACCATCACGTTCGTACACAGATCCTCGCGAACAGTCAGTCTGAAATGAAAAATAGTATTTAAGAAAATGACTGATTCTAACTTAAATCTAGAAATTGAGTTTCGCGCCTATCACAACTTCAACATATTCGCTAAATAAATTTGTATAGTCTAAAAATATTTGCCATTCAAAAAACATATTTAAAGATTGATAACTTCCCTTTTTAAACTTGAATCAAGTTTCATTTTATAATTAAGGGGCAACTTTACAATTTAAGCATTACGCGAATTTACATTTATTTATTTATTATGATAGTGAATTTACGGTATGCACTGTGTTTGGCGGCAGTGATAGTAATGTGAAATTTCATTCACGAAAGATACTAAAGGAAAGTTCGTAACCAAAACTACATATATCAGTAAGAAGTTACGCACATTTATTTTAATTAAGTAAACATTCTCATCAATTGTAGCGTAATAAAAGTCTTCTACAACACTTTTATTATTTTATGAACCATCTAATTTCTTATGCACATTCTGTTCTGAATTCATTAAACGCAATTACTTTCACTTAACTTGAGCAAAGTCCCAAAAGTAATGAAATTTTAAGAGAGCTATAAAATCAACACGAATAAAATTCATTGATGATGAAGTCATTCCGAGTAATATCAGGAATACGGGAGAGTGAAATCGATGACTTCATTATTCTAAAGCACAGGCGCGGCTAATTGTGGGAATTCATAACCATTACTGCCAAAATAAACTAAAAGAAATCAGCATTTTCTTAAAATATGAGCATATAGAATTATTTTCTGTTTATCTTTTATTTTCGCATAAAGCAGTTAATAAAGACACCACCTGGTCAGTTATTTATTATTATTGCTTTGCGCTACTTTCTCCTTTTATTCATTTTATGACATCTTTGATATTTTTAGGTATGTTATCACAATCGAGTTTTGTTTCTCTTTAATTTTGTTAATAGGCTTTTAGTTGCAGCAGCATTTGAAAACAAATCTTAAATTAGAATTTAACCAAGTAATTAAGTTATTTAGCTATAAATATTGCTCTTGTTACGATAAATTGGTATCAATCATGATATTACCTTAAAGAATTTAAAATTCCCAGCTTACAAATATCTACGAGTATATCATATACATATATATGTATGTAGAGTATGAATATGTCAATTTAGGTATGGAAAGGTTTTGAATTTTTCAAGTCTGCCACAATTTTATTTTAATGAATGTATATTTCAACGAAATAATTTAGAAAAAATATGCTGATCACTTTTATAATAGTTTTTTCTAAATGCTGCAACTAAATTAATTTGTGGAAATTAATTGATACTTCAGAAGCTTTCTTAGTTAGATATATGTACATAACTGTAAAATATTAATTCGAATGCCACAAATTTAATACCACTTGAAGAGGTCGAAAAAAGTGGCAAAAACCAAATATTCAAACCACTATTGAAAGGCTAAAAATGATGGAAAAATAATTGATCAATTTCAAATTCCGCGCACTTAGCACTTTAAAATTATGACTCAATATGAGGTATCAAAAAATGTATATTGGTTTTCACAACTATATAGGTATAATTAAAATCATGTATAATTCAAAACTTTACCTGGAAAAGATTCGCCGACACAGTAGCAAGTGGTCCATTCACCCAAACACTGTTGGTCCTCAGATATTCCATAACTTTTCCCATAGTGTGCCTCTTGATAAGAAGGTTTGTTCTCCTGCGAATAATGTCGTTAACTACATTGAAGTTAACTTCTTCGACATGCCCAGAATAAAGTTGTTGCGTTTTTTCTTTGAAAAATTGTAAAATCTTTCCATTAATCCTGTCGCTGAAAATTTCTCGAACAAATGCACTGGAAGCAATCGAACTGTCCTTAGAATGCTCGACCGATTCCGTGATATTTTTAAACACCAGATGAGGATTAAACGTGACCATGTCATCGAGCTTTAAGATTTCATTCATTTCTCCAGAAGTGCCGCCTCTCGCCCCAAGGAAGACCATAGATAGCATAGAAGTTAGGGCGAAGGGTGATATTATGAGACTGCGCGCAGGGCTAATTTTTTCGACTGTTATAGCTTTCCAGTAGCTAAACGCGAGTTCGTTGCAAAGTCTAGCGAATTCTTGAACGTCTTCCTGAAGGTCCATGGTGCTAGCCTCTAGGCCCATTGTTTCTTCAGGGGTAGGGTCAAGTTTTACTGGTGGTCGAGAAGGTTGGTTTAATTGAGGTACTTTCAGATTGCTCAAGGAAGGAGGCCTGTGAATAGGGCGCTGATTGTTGAATTGGAGAAGTTTATGGTCATTAAGAGAGGGCTGCTTGAAGTAGTGGACTGGTTTTAAAGTGCCTGGTTTTTTAGAGGCTGATGAGTCATTCGCTTCGGTCGTTGAAGGTGTAAGCGTTGAAAAAGACACTTTTTCAGTTGCCGAATTCATTTCATCGTCTTTAGTCGTGGTCTCTCCCAGCCGCACGTAGGCATGTTCTGGTTCAGTCATGTTAAAAATGTCCATTTGTTGCATTGCAAGCGCCAAGTACTCTGCATTTTTAGCGCTTGTCGTGCTGTCGACCTTATTTTTAGGTGTTGTAACTGAATCGTCTAAAGCTAGTGTCGAGACCGTCGTGGCGGAATTCTCTATTTCAATTTCTAAATTTTCCTGAACAAATTCGGGCTCCTTGGCCTCGTCCTCCACCGCATCCTCGTCCTTTGGGGAAGGCAAAGTTGTTGAGATTAATAAAAAGCTATTGACGTCACTGTTGGGCTCTGTGGTGACTTTCTCATCACCCCAAGCGGCTGCAGTCGAAACAGTGGTAACCGCTTCCTTGTCATCATTATGCTCCTGTTTTTCGTTATTGTCACCCTGTGTTTGGCTCTCTGGTTCTTGATTGTTAAGAGGCATTTCAGTGGCGAGTGGTTCAACAGACAAAGGCACAAAAGACGTCGCCTCGACATAGTCGGGCTCACGCGCGTCCTCAGTTGTTTCTATTGGCTTCAAAGTGTCACCAGGCAGCGCTTTGTTCGGCGGCAAAAGGGTTTCGACAGCTGCATACCCAACAGGTTTGTGCGGGTGGGTATTCTTCTCGTTTTCAGGATTTGCTTCTGTTTCCTTCACCTGCGAGGACATGGAGGTGCCGCTCGACGACTGGCTTTTATTTGGGTGACTCCCACTCGGTGGTGTGATTGTCTCCAATTTTTCATATTTCTGCTCCGATTCTGAATACGGCAGCTCATTTCGGTTTGGTATGTCGAAGAGACCTGGGCTTAGATGCGCCATTTCTGCGAGACGGTTGGAACCCTCTTCCTGCTCAACGACGTCGAAGAATCCGTCCACGAGCGATGTGAACTCGGACTCAAAAGGATGCTCCGACGATTCACCGGGGCTGTCCGCCAGGTTTGACGCCGCTGTGGCTGCCTGTTGCTTAAACTGCGACATGCTCATGTTACCTGCCTTCAAACTTTCCATCACAAGCGCTAAGTTCTGCGGACTCGAAGATACCTGCAAAAGCGTTTAAACTTATCATTATCAAAATTCCTTGATTGCTTTACATATACATATGTAGTAGTATTAACTTCCGAGCACGGACCTTCACATAGAACTTACTACAAGCGTTATATCTTTGAAATTATTGCATTTAGAGGAGGTGAATTTGTACTTTAAAATGGTTGTAGATATAAAAATTCGAAAAATTGATATACTTTTCCGTATACTTTACTTTTTGGTCATAAATTCACGCGATCCTTAATTTTAAGTATTATGCAGAGATATTACCAGAGCGTCTCTTATAAATTACAGAGAAAAAACTCCTTATATACATATGTAATATTTTTTGTTTTAATGTCGAAAACTTTATCAATACCGGAATATGACCTTGTAGACATTTGAAATATTATTTTTTTAAATAAAAGGCATGTACCTATTAAAGCTGAAGGGAATTTGATAGGCAAAATTCGAGTTCACGGATATCAATATTTTATCTTACGAGTCAAAAATTAATACTGAGAACATAATGAAACTATTTTTTCTGTGTTAAAGAACAGTCGTGAAACGAACTGAACTATGTAGAGTCGGAAAAGGGACTGAAAACGAACTGCAAAACAACAAATGTATTGAAATTTGACTAAAAACTTCACATGGAAATCCCAAGGAAAACTAATTGAAAAATATAAACTCAAATCAGGCGGAAATATTTTTTGCGTTCATATTTGTAAAGTCGCTACCTCTTCTAATTTTAATTTGTTTTGCATTGCCTTTTAACAGAAAAAAAAAATTTTCAAATTTGTCAGTAGGTTTAATTTTATTATTTCAACTAGGAATATTTCAAACATTTCTAAGTGCCATGCAGAAAAAATTCTAAGTGCGAAAATTTCAATCAATTTTCAGTTTCCTGTTGGTAAATCTTTTCCGATAGGTACAACCACTGACTTTAAAACACAACTAAGGGGGATTATTGCAAATATCGTAATTTCTGCTACTAAGAATCGATCGAACAAATCGGACAGAGCTTACGAAAGACCTTTTAGGGTATTTTTTACCGGAATGAATTCTTATTTTAAACTAACACTCAATAAAAACATGGAATGATTTTTGATTTTGTTCTCGGTGAGGCGCAAGTGAGACGTAGTAAATGGAAATTAGTTGAATATTAATAGATAGACAGCTTCAGAAATTGTGAATTGATGCTGATATAAGTTATAAATAGCATTTTCCCTACCACCGCGTGTTTAAGAAAACTCACCTCTTCGAACTTGTCTACGTTATTCGCAATTATTTCGTCGACAGCGTGGGCCAATTGGCTGGAATCATCCTCGTCACTGGGGGGCTCAGCTGACGTCGGATTCATGTCCCGGACCTCGTTCTCGAGGAATCCTTCCGTCTGCGTGGGAAAGAGCTGTTCATCATCAGGCGCCTCCTGGTCCTCCTCCAGCATCGTCGTCGGAGGCTCGGTAGTTGGGGCCTCCGTCGTCAATTCCGACAAGATGGGATCTTTGAGCTCGACGTAGAGGGGCTCGTATTTAACCACGTTTAACCCGTCTACTTCGTCATTAGTGGGGCCGGTGGAGGACTGAGGACTTCCTTCGGTTGTGGCTAAGGCCGACTGCTCACTGTCGGCACTATCCGCACTCGGAGGAGCGGTTGTTTCCACCGGGGCCTGGACTGCTTTTTCAGTTGTTGGTCGACGATGGCTTCCTTCCTCCAGGACCCCAGCTACGCTGTACATGACGGGCGATGCGGCGCTCTGGTTCCGCTCCGAATGGACTTCTGTCATGTCATTGACATGGGAATCATGCTGGAGGCTCTCCAGGATTTGATCAAAGGAAAGTTTCGCATTCATGTCCTCCTCGCTCTGCGACAGAGACTGCAAGATATTGCCAATGCTGAGGGTCGTCGGTTCGTCCTCGCCGCCGAATGACGTCAGTTCGACGTCATCCTTCCCGGTCGTTGTGCTGAACATCGGGGAATAGGTGTCAGCCTCGGACGAATCCAGACCTTCCTGGTCCTCTGTCGTAACAGCAAGGTCGATGGGATAACCCTCCTCCAATTTAGTTGTTGTGGTCATTGAAAGGTCTCCGCTCCCTCCCTCCTCCAGAGAAACCGAAGTGCTTGCAGGCACAGGTTCTGAAACCCTTTCTGTGGTCACACTTTCCGTTGAAATTGTGGGTTTGATTGGAGTCCTGAAGGTTGTTGTGGGAGCTGGGGTCGTTATTGCACTTGTAGGCGCAGGAGTTGTTGTTGTTGTCGATGTAGTCGTTGTTGTCGTCGTCGCAGATGTAACAACACGATGAGTCGTTGTTGTTGGACTACTATACTGAGCAGGTTTAATTTTAATAATAGGCGACGAACCAATTTTAGGAACTTCTGTATCAGGCTCAAAAATCTCAGTCGTGGTCCCGTCCACACGGTTGAAGATTGGCTTGATTATTTCCTCGTTATTAACGAAAATTTTCTGCGGAGCAGCAGACGTAGTAGTAGCAGGCTTTTTAGGATGAGTTGGCCTTCGTTTAGTCGGCAAAGTTTGTTTTGTAGGCTTAGGCTTTGGCGTTGAAGTTGTTTTAACTGGAGCTGGTTTTGCCGATTGCTCAACCACATCTGAATCTGGTGTCATAACAACTTGTTGTGGCTTTTGTGCAAATATATCGCCCCCCGTATTCCCAAAAATCGCTGGTAAAATCATTGACCATGAGGAAGATACATCTGGGGTGTCCAAAACTAATTGATCATTAGAAATATTCTTCTTCCACTCAACTTCTTTAGTCAAAACATTCTGCACACTTCGGACAATGTCCTGGACATTTTTCTCAGGTTCACGATCGTCAAGTGGAAGGTTGTGTATTATTGCAGCGCCATCCCCATCACCATTTGCCACGATGCTTTGAATCTCTTTTAGGGTCATGAGGCGCTTAATTAACTCGCCATTGTCATCGAAAGTATAGAATTCGTATCTATCCGGATTAAGAAGGTTTATGGGACTAGCCACTTGTAGAGGCACCAATGGTTTTGGTATAGGTTTTCCGATGGCATCAGTAAATTGTGGCTCATTTCCATTTAGTATTACTGAAACTGATGTCACAACACTGAAAATGAAAAGAAAAAAATTGGTTAAATAAATTGTAAATATTTTTTAATTACCATTCCTTCTAAACAAAATATCAACAGTGTGACTTAGGTACTTAAGTTTTAAGTAACTTTTTGATTCATATACCTATAGAGATTTTAAAAATCTTGCCATTTTTTCAAAAAATATATAATTTTCATTTTGTGGGTTCGCGCCATTGCAAATCGCTATTCCTTAAAATACTTTGTTCAAATTTAATAATATCCATGCTTAGTTTCACAACAAATCGCTACATTGAAGAAATTGAAATTTATTCTGTCTTCAGAACTTTCAAAAAACCAAGGCTTTTATCGCGAATTTTTTGGTTGTATTGAAATTGGATACCCTGAGATCATAGGATTCATAGGTAGACATGAAAATTATATTGGTTTCTTAAATATATGATTCACGTTTATAGATATACTAAAAAAATTATAAACTCGAGTCTATTGGATGAATTTTATCTTAAGGTTTATGGTTGTATTTATTTTCTTAATGAATTATATAAGCAATAATAAAAATGTAAGTTCACTGAAAGAAATGGGACAACCATACACATATACATAGTTCGATGGACTATATTCTCGCACTTCTTTTTTATTTTCCTTTTAATTTTTAAAACTGTTTTATGTTTTTCTTATAAAGTTTTATCCTCATATTCGGTTTAACGACCTCAAAAACCATGTATATCGTTATTTTGACAGTAATACTACTACTATTAAAAAACGTTATTATTTTCTTATTAAAATTGTTGAAAAAAAAATTAGGGTCGAGCGTCAAATTTTAAGAGATAATAAACTTTAAAAAGTTTCCTGTAAATCGGATAAAGGCCATGCTTTTAAGAGGTTTAAAGCAAAATGCAGGAGATTAAAAAGGAAACGCATTAATTAATACTTAATTAACTCGAAAGATAAACCGCATTAATCGTATATGGAATAATGAAGCAAGCCTTTTAAACTAAGTGGTTTTAGATGCTAGATGATGAACGCAAGCACGCTTAATACGTTGCGCTGGAATGAATGAATGAATGCATGAATGCTGTGTACGTCGCTTGTTTTTGATCGCTCAAACAGAAAAGACGTGTTATACACGTCGACGGGAAATTTTCAAGCAAATGTTCGCTTCGAGAAGCTTTGAAAGAGTTGTTATGCACGAGCTTCTTCGAATTAATTTCCAGCAGCACAAGTGATTAAAACAACCTTTATACTAGCTCATTTGTTTTAAATTTGTTTAGGCCTTATCTATGGAAAATATCAAGTTTATTATAATAGTGCCTAAATGATAGATATGTAGGTATATGTATTCCACAACTATTACAGCGAAGAAATCTAATAAAATATACAGCAAAAAGCCAACTATAAAATGTCAGGGGTTATTCAATCCAATACTAAAAAAAAAAAACTTGTTAACGTTTTTACACTATCTTGCGCATGTACATAGCTACCTATGTACCTATACAAATAAATATAAAGAACAATACCCACCATTGATTTATAATAAACTTTTGCTTATCTCGAATTAAATCAATATAACTATGTTCCTTTCCGATATTACGTGAATTTCTATCAGAATAAACTCGAGTATATAATTTACTCTGTGTTTCCACTTTATTGGGATTTGACTAGTTGATTTTAGCTGACTCAGCCGTAAAAGTCTGGAACATGTGTGAGAATCACTGTTCCAGGTGAATTACTTTTCTCGCGATCTCATAGGTTGAAGAACTCGCTATAGCTGGTTTAAAGACAATTGCATTCGTTCCCTCTTACCATTCTTTTTTTTTTGCTGTCGGCCTAATATATAATTTATAAGGAATTTTCCCAACACCTGGAGATTCACATGAATTATTTGAATTGGTGCATTGATTTTGCCTTGAATACGACGAGATACCATTCACAGAGAATCGCATTATCATAATCAGATGCGCCGCCAAAATAAGGTGGACGGACTGCATTTCCATTCGGGGGGGAATATTGTAATCGCAAATGCAATGGGAAATTTGCATAACCAGATGATAGCAGAATCTCTAAATTGTCGGATAAATTCAAGTTGGATAAACGAAGCAATCGCAGGGAGCCAGCTAAATTCCTTCACTCGAAGCAGCTTCAGCGGGTGGCTTCCCTGGAATTTAAATTTTTCCGATTTCGAATGATCCCTGAGATCTTCTACAGGGCGGGCGGCGGCTCAGACACCAGCCGGGCACAGAAAATAGCGCGGCTCTCGACACCAACGATGCCACACCGTCTGTAACCCTGTTTTTGGCAATGGCAGTGAAAACATAAATTCAGTAACTAATTTGCATAACTGAAGTTCGCGAGCAGTTGAGGTGAGAAATAAGTAATAAAGCTGGAAGCGCTGCAGCGGATTGCCGCGGAATTCCGCACACGTGAGAAACAAAGCCATTAACCTCAAACCCACAAGTGGGGCTCAATGGATCCTGGATGCGGTGCAGGAATCGGTGGAACGCACCTTGCCTGGAATCATGCAAATTAATTAACGATCCGCCCTCCACCCGAACCCGTGGGTTTCTCTTGGGGGATCAAGAGCCGTGGTCGCGGCGCAGAAGTCATTTCCACACCGCTTAATCCTAATGAAATCTCCATTCTGCAGCTTCCGAAAAATCCTCCAGAATGCAGGAAGGCATTTAAATTCTTATCCCTAGATGCTTTTGTGCGCGATAATTAGACAAGGCAACAACACCGCGAGTGCCGCTAATGTGCTCCGGGAGGCGCACAATGGCAAACGACTTCGCGGGATGGTGAAAATTGGTCCAGGAGCCGTGCTATCGGGAGCATAAATCCATCCAGAAATAGCCTCCGAACAATTGTGTGCTTATACTCACCCTTGCGAAATTCGCACTTGCTCAGCTTTTCGTTTATGTTCGGCTGATTTAATGGGATTTATACAGGGTGTCCCAAATTTAGGCACCCAATATGACCTCACCAAAGTAAGAAATCATTTTTTTACAATTTTTTTTATGCTCAATATGCAAAGTATCACTGTTTTCTCGATAACCGACATAAAAAGAGATGGTTTTATTTGTGCATTCTACAACTTATACAAGTTTGAATTTTGAACTTTTCATCTGACTACATTTATCAAACAAACTCATCTCTAACCACATTGTTAACTAACCTGACGAGTAACTTATTAAATCTTTTTTTTTCCTTTTTTTTTACGTTACCGATTTGTTCAAGAACATGAAAATTTGTTACCATGTGTTGGAAATTTTTGGGCTTGGATAGAATGTTAATTTTAAACCTCAGTAATAATTTGAAATAGGTATATTACCACTACCTATAACACATTTATATATGAATTTCTTTATTGGCCTTTTCTAATATTTCATTAAGTTTAAAGATTGTTTGAAAAATTGACTACTTATTAAATTAACTAAATATTTTAAATCTAACGATTCCAATATTCAATGGTAAATTTGATCTTTGTGTCAATTTAAATTTTCTCAATATTTTATGAAAATAAGCTCCTTTAATCAGAAACAGAATTTCTTTACATTTTTCGAAAGATATGTGTACCTAAGTACGAAATAAGTGTTAACTCCTAACTGTTTTTTTTTTAATAATTGGAATTGCATATACGTTTCCACACATTTTCAAAGTATGCTTATTAAAAGAACTCTTAAAAGAATTTTAACAGAAGCAAGTTCAAATACCAGAAACTTCAAATTTAGAGGAAACGAAAAGTGATTTCAAAAAATTCTCAAAAACAAATTCAAGCCAAAGCCACAACCAGAGACAACCCATCAATTTAGAAACAGCTTTTATTTCCTTAAATTATCCATGGTAGTAGTTGGTTATTTTTGCATCTTTGATTTTTAAAGGAGCAATACCTCAAACAGACTGAGCAGAAATCCCCCAAAGAAATGACTACCTCATGGAATTAGCAAGTTGCTTCGTCCAAAGTTTCACCTGAGCTGATGTTAAATATTGAAGCTCTTAAAAGCTTTCTTCTTCATCTCAAGGTTAATCCCTCTGGCTTGCCGAGTGGGTATTTTTTAGGTTAAGTAAACTTTAATCAGATTTGAAGCAGGTGCTCATTAAGGCTTACGTAACACGGCACGGATATTCCTACACTCTTTTATATTCTACGGTAACACTCAGTGCAAGAATTTAAAATTCTAGGAAGCAAATTGAGAAAAGTGCCCTGAAGCTTAGTCAGAGAAAAGTTAAAAGAAGACCTAGAGAGCTCTAAGGGTCATTAATAAAATATTAGCGCAAGTAGTGAGCAGTTCCTTGCGATAGTTTTAAGCCAAGTAATCTTTTAGGCTGTAATGCTTTTTTTAAACCTTGATTTTAATTTTTAATACCATAAGGTGAAAATCTTTGGTAGTGAAAGATAGCTTATACTTAAATTAAATTTAATATAGTACGCGTACCCACATATCTAATGTATGCATGTATGTATTTTATAAAAAAAAAATAATTTAAAGGTAGTATCTACTTAATAGGTATACATATATGAACCTCTCCTATATTATAAAACTATGTTCAAATTATATCTCGGAGCAAAATAAATTTTAGCGGCTTGATATGTATATCTATAGGCGAAAAAGGATTTTTTTTTTTAAATTTTAATAATTTACGGATTTTCAAAGAGGGCAAGGCAACATGGTGAAATGGCTCTTAATATGAAGGTAAGCAAAGAAGTTCATCCTAATGGAATAATTAACATAAAACTTTAAGAGTGGGTATCTCTGCATTTCGCTTTGATCAAAGATAATGGAATTTAATTACACATAATTTAATAGAATTTTATTGTTAATTGGCGTGTACGTCTCTCTAAAAAATCAATTAAATTTAATGCATTTTACTTTACCCCATAAAGGCACGTTGTACGTTTATGAGTACATCAAAAACAAATGTTCGATTTTAATTAACTAAACACAATTATTTGGAATCTGATGGATTTATGACCAAACTAATCAGAGATGAATTTGCTTATCCAAATTAATTTATGCGAATTTGATAAGGCAAATGAAATGGGCTCAATTGGCCTCTGGTAACTCAAACGTTTTATCAATCGTTCGTGTGTGATTAAAGAGGTATCAGGAAGCAGCACTCATAAATTGCATTAATGTTTCTAATTTCCCACCTCCACAAATCGCCACACATTCATACGTCTCTAGAGGACAACGCAAAAGTTTCTTTGAAACAAAAATCTTTTTAACGGCAACAAAACGTGACATAAGTTCTTTCGTAAAATTAGCTGGAACAAAATAAACTTGTTTCGAACTGAATGGAGATATTTAGGAACAGAATCCCAGTTTACCTCTCTGCTCCAATCTCACCGGCCGTCATCAGGCTTACCTTGATCCAATAATTTTTTTGGAGTCGTCCCCATCACGTTCTGATTCTGATTGACCGGTCGGAAGTTGTGTCGATCGGTGTGTTATTAATAAGAAGAGGAGCATGCACAGCCTCATCTTGGCCGATAAATCTGAAAGGCACAAACAGAACTAATTAGATTTGCGAAACACTTCTGTTTATTGAATTTTTCTTATATAGAGCGAAAGAATTTGGCATTTGTCCAGAGGGTAATTGAAATTGATATTTGTAGAACGGAGGCAGTCTTCAGGGATTTGCTCCTAAAATGTCTGTTTCTGACCTGAAAATGGCATTAAGGAAGGCTTTCTTAGTGCACAACTTTGTCTGTTGACATCGTGAAAGGGACTCTGATTTATTCCTTCCGCAGTTCGAATTGCATCGACAACTTATTTAATTCATCGCAATCGGTCGGAATCATTTTCATTCTTCACCTTATGGATATTTACACAAGAAATTCAGCATCAGTTTTTAAGCTTCCTCTGCAACCCAGCCCTTCTTATTTCTCCAAGATAACGAAAATTAAAAGTATTCTATTTTGAAGTCTTTAAAAAAATTAAACATTTTAATTACTTTATCATATCTAAATACTAATTATTCCTCACGCAAATAGTTTAGGACAGTGAATTCTCTAAGTAATAAATTAAGTACATACGTATTCAACTATTCCCATACTCACATTTGTAAAGTAGGTACTTATTGGTCTTTATACTGAAAAAAATGTATTGAGCTGAAATTTTTAAGACAAATAAGATTTTCATTTTACGCATTTTTTACAAGTCAAATTTAATTATCTTACCTCACCTCACAAACAGTAAAATATGCCCATGATGCTTAGTTTAAACATTGAGAGTATAAATCAGACCTAAGTTAAAAGAATTTAGCTGACACACATATTGTATACACGTTATAATTTATTTCAATTACAATCGGATCTCTCTCTGTACCTAAAGTATTTCAATTTATGATCCATATTAAACGAAGTTTTCTATATATGTACATATCTAATAACTCGAAGGAATTATTCTATATTTGTAACGAACAACCTCCCCATTAGCCGTACAACTTCTTAATTTTCTGACATTAATTTAATTTATTTTAATGTGATCTGATTAAATATAACAACTACATAAGTTACATTTCCATTACTCCATTTAATTAGAGAACGAAAACCATATGTTTTTTGACGAATTCAATATTAAACTATAATTTAAATTTGTAATGGTATTTCTTTTTACTATAGTTTTTATAGTCTAAAAGAGCCAACATTTTAAATCCTCCACTATTCAGGATATCAAATTACTTAAATATGCCGTGTAATGACGCTTCGGATAAAACTAGCAAATCCAAAGCGACCAGAGAAGCGGAAAAACCATTAGAATAAGTCTGAAAAAGATTTTCGTAAAGAAGAGCTAATCCAGTGCATCCAGGAATTTCCATTTATTGCGCCACTGGATTACGTCTTCTTCTTAGCGTCCGTCCTTCGGAGCTGCAATACCTTTTTGGGGAAGAGCCGCACTTAATTTGCAAGTTCCCGCCAAAAACAAACGAAAGGGGCAAATCTGACTTTCTAATTTTAATCCCTGAAGCATCCGAGGAGGGCGCGCGCCACAACCGAGGGAGTCAAACAGACCTTTGCTAAATGAGTTGAAAATCTCCCGCAAAGTATTTATCATTAAAGCAGATTCCTTGCGGGCTCCTTTTTTGGAGTTCTCGAGTGTTTTGCGTGCCTACGTCTGAAGTTGTCGCCCCCGTCCCGAGATAAATGAGGAAAAGTAGCTGGAAGGATGCCGGGATTTGGCTACTCTCCGCTGCACAGGAGACAAGTTGAAGACATGTCACGGCACGATGTGTCTTAAAACTTCAGTTGGATGAATTGACTTAGAAAAAATTCCTCGCTGCACGCTCGACTGGGCAAGTGGGACGGGCCCATCCCGGAATTATGAGAATTTAAAAGTCCTGGCAGACGGAGGAGGGAAGTAATGAGCGCCAGCGAGCGCGTCATTCCTCCGGGATAAAACGAGGACACCTTCCTGTTGCGAAGGAGTTTTGCAGGCGACTGACTGACAACTGAATTGTGGGATTGCACCCTGCAATTTCTCTGCACTCGTTAATTGCGCAGAGTTGAAAGGGCCGGGATTCTTTGAATTCCGCGGGGCTAAATTACGATTCCCCGGCTCATTGGAAGTCAAACGGGCGGGCGGCGGCGTCCGCTTTGGGTCCTCACTTCTGTGGTGAGTGGTCAAATCAAAAGTTTCCCGGAAAGGGATTCTGCGGGGTGGCGGCATGTGAGCACGACGGACAGTCGGATGATGAGTGCTCCATAACCAGAACCACTAACGAACGAGATTTGCATAGCTCTCGCCTGACCTCCCTGATCCCGTGTCAACTTTAGATAATATTACTTTGAGTTTTTGTTGACAAACTTCTCTAAGAAATTCTAATTTGTGACGCCAACTTCTAACATCTATAGGGTTTTGCATTTAGTGCATTTCTCTATGCAGCCGTGAATAGTGCGTTCGCTGCAATAATTTTTTGTTTAAGATTAAAACTTTTTTCTGTTAAGAAAGAAATAGGTACCTTAGAAATATTCCCGACTGTAACTAACCTTCTGAGGAACCAGTCAGGTTTAAATTAAAATGATATAATTACTAGACTTTAAGTTTTAACTACGAGTATAAAGTTTTTCTACCTATTGTAGCTGCAAAATAGGTGGGACAAAAAGAGGATATCCAAACCATTAAAAATACCAAGTAGGTATGATAAGGTTTTCTTTTCCTTAATAAAAACTTTAGTTGCTAGTTGCTAGTGTAATGATATTTTATAATTTTTGAAAAAATTATTTTATGGATTGTGTAGTGAGTTTAGAATTTCAATGGTAATGTAACTTGTGACACAACAATGGATCCTTAATAATTAGTAAAATTAAAGACTTTAAAACTACTTTTGTATAATTTCCCCAAAGAAAAAATCTAAGTTGTCAGTTTTCCGCATTTCCTAAAACCGTAAAATGTAAAACAGTAGGTATTCGCCCATTTCAACATTAGCATTTTTGTTTTGGACAAGCCGACGTTTAAACAAATTTCCCAGAAAATTTTATTATTAATCAAATTCATTGAAGCCGTTTCCGAGAAATAATTTGTGTATAAAGTAAACAATGTTCTCTTCTTCGATTGATATTATAAGATTAAGATTCTAGAGCTTCTAAGCCTCAATTAATTTAATTTGCAAGATATTTTTGGTAAATTAATGCATATATTTATTTTCTGGTAACTTATGTCAGAGGCTGAGATGAATCTTTCATTTTAAAGATACAATTTTGTATTCTGAAAAGGGCAAATTTAATACATTATAGTATGTAAATTGTCACTATAAAATATTATAAAAATTTAGTAAAACTTATTTGTGTTCATTCTTAACAAATTATTATTATTTTTTATAATATCCCAACTGCTTTTTAAAAATGTAAGTAGGTATCAAGTTCTAAGAATTCTGTTCCCTCCGGGTATATCGCAGAATCGGGATTCCAAAGTTTAAAATCACGACTGCCGTAAAGGAAATTTGTAATTTTCTTAATTGTAATAATATATTAGATAAGAAACTCGTAGGTATAATAAAATATGATATTATTTCTGCTACGTTTCTAGCCAACAATTAGGAGTTATATAGCAAAACATTATAGAGTTGTCAATATTTTGCTATGCTAGAATTAGTTTCATTAAGCGAAAGGTTAAATTACATTCATAAAATAGGAACGATCAAGGTCCAAAGGAAATGTCCCAGGGCTCGTAAAAAATAATAATACCTATCGTTACGAACCCCTGAATGTTTGTTGTCCGCTGCGTTCCAAATTAATAGTTTTCTATTGCGTGATGAAATTTTATGGCTGAAATAATGGAAATCCATCAAGAAACCCCGCAGATCAATTGCACTGGTAGGTACATAAAATGTTCAACAAGCTATAAAAAATTTATGATCAGGCAATGCGCTAACCTTGCGATGGCGCCGCAGTTTAAAGTCTAGCGCAGGAGACGCAACCCGGGTAGGGTACCACCAGAAAGGCAACAAAATTCACCGGGAATTATGGACGAACACCGACAAAAACCAAAACGAGAAGAGCGGATTTAATAATTAATCACGTCTGGATTTTCTAGCCCACCCTGTCGAGCAATAGTCCCCCGCGATAAACGAGGAGATTAACACACCTGGAAAGTTCACAATAAATCAAGTTATTGCACAACTGGAAAATTATTAAAATTTTGTCACTTTCACTGGCGGAAAGTGATACCTTGCACCACGTCAGGCGCACATAGCTCGTAATTCACCCGGAGAATGGGTCACATTTAATGGCGGTCTGACACAGAAATTGGCAAAACACCAAGGCGATCCGCCCCCGCTAACCAGCCCCCTGCCCCAGCTCTGGAGGCAATATTGAAAGAGCTGCAATTTGGCAGCGGTCTTACCTTGCAGCTTGCAGTATGACTTCATTGCACAACCCCCGGTTGAATGGGCTCCTGCTTTTAATTTACGCCCTTCTGGGCTCGCCAACTTTGTGTAAACACAGTCTCGAAGGGTCCGGAAGTGGTCCCTCAAAGGGAGCCGCTCGAGGCGCTTTTTATAGAAATCTGAAAACTGCCCGTCGACGTCTGCGTCTCCCGATCCTTCCTCCTTTATGCGAGGACCACCGCCGGGATCTGGTCCAGGGATGCAGATGAAGGAAGTGTCGGCTGCGCTAACTGCCGGGAAGAGTAACTATCGCCGCAGTCAACAAACTCCTCATGGACCCAGATGAGTTCAATTTTGGGTACATTGCAGTCGAACGCTGCGATAAATCACGGATTTTATTTACCTTGACCAATTCGTGTCTATTTCGCCGTCCAATTTCATGCCCTGTGAACGCCTGAGATTCATGACGTAAGGTTTTTTTGCGCTGCAGATTTCAAACTGCAAATTGAGTATACTTTTGTTGAAATAGCAACAAACAACTTTTTTCTTCTTGTGACAAACTTGACAAACAATAACATTGTATATAACGGTACATGGGAAGTCTTTAACCTTGTACTATACACCAAGTCCTTAAGTAAATGTTGTATTACCATTTTAAAGGCCTATACCATATATTTTAAGGAGATGAAGCCTTAATTATTATGCCAAAGGCAATTTAATTTAGCTAATGCTCTTATGTAAAAATTGGCATTGAAGGAACTGTCAGATCAAATTTTGAATTCTTAGCTTTTGTGCCTACATATTACCTTCTCTACGATTATAAGTAAGTACCTACATAGTAAATTCCACAAATCATTTAAGTCTTTTAGCATATTAAGCTGCATAAAAATTATAAAGTCCGAATTTTACATAGCAATTACTGTGATGTATTATAGCGCCGATTGCTGTAGAAATGTTACTACATAAGGTTACATATGGGTGCCATACGTAGAGATTTATTTTAGAAGTTATAATTATATTGCACAATTTACCGTACGTGGAAATATGATATATTGTACAAAATTATTTAAATTTTTTCGTGTTATAATTATAAGAGGAAACGTATACATATGTACATACTAAACTTAGGTCTTTTTTTCCGTGTTGGCAATAAAATAACTATTCATATTTGTATGTTATATAGTCATTTTCAACCAGTTTAAAAAACCAACATACAAACTAATTTTAATTGTAATAATCAAGCTTCGGCAATTTTAAAATAACTTTACAAATGTCTTTCGGTGCAATAGTTTGATAAATGTATGACATTTTACAGAGTTCATACAAATTCGTTTTTGCTTAAAAATATTTAAGAATTTCTTCAAGAAAACTCTAAATAAAAAATGAACTATCACAAGCATCATTTATAGTTATAGATTAAGCACATCGAGAAGAAAAAAAGCATTTTTAACGCAGATTAAGTAACAGCGATACAATATCTACATTTTTGACAAATTGACGAATGGAATCATTAGATATGATATATTTTAATATTTTAATGCTTCGGTTACTTTCTATGTACCTACGTGGACGTCTAATTGTGAAAATTCTTTTAAAAGTAATCAATCATATAATTAATAAATACCTACTACAAATTAGTACCACTTATTTAGCATTAAATTAGTAAAAGTTAATTAAAATTCTTTAACTGTTTCGGCTATTGGCGTAAATAATTAGTTGTGCATGTGAAATGATATTCTTGACGAAATTGAGGAAGAAAGCTTTAAAAGGTGCATTAAAACTTCACTTCAAATTGCTTAAGGGAAACTCCAAGGGATTGGAGCTATAATTGGTGATGTAAAAAGCGAGCCAGGGAAAGAAATTGTGTCTAGTATTTATAAAGGGTTATCTTGTAAAACTGGAACGTAATGGATCTTTTGATGTTGCTTGTTATCCCATTACCTACCCATGTAGGACTCGCCCGATTTTATAACAGGGATCTATTCGCCAAGATTGGGTAAGTTTTAGTGGGTCACGACATGGTTAATCTTTGGGTACCTATAGGTAGGTATACTTATGTAATTATGGCAGTTTGATCTATTGTTTTATGTAGGTATTGGATTTTTTTTTATTAATTTTTCTCTTCTTTCCTACTACGAAGTGTAGATTAGAAGTGGAATTAGTAAAAACAACTTTGAATGACCATAAGGTGGTAAAATCCACCTCATATATGTACCTAATAATATAAGAGGTAACAATAACTCCTATTGATTTTTGAAGAACACTACATGTTAAAATCGAAGTGTACATATGTACATATATCTACTAAGTAAATGCTGAGTGATATTTTAAAAAAGGCACGAAGAAGATTATTCCTATGCCATCATCTACTCATAGCCTCTGCTGCGAATACAGAAAAAAGTACCTTCTGCAAATCAATTACTTCTACAAATAGCGCAAACGCGCATTTCAATTAGTTTACCTAATCGCAATTAATATGAAATTGTTGCTGGCTCACGAAATTCAATTTAGCTCCCAAGACGTCTTGGAGAAGCCATCGAGTTCTGCCTGTTTCCCTTTGGTTCTCACCACTCGAGTCCACGACTCGTACACTACGCCTGAATGAAAATTATTTAAATTCCCCCGAAGAACACGTACGTCTTTTTTCGCACGAAGACAGGCAACATATTCAGCGGCCGGAGTGACCGCACGCAACATTGAACGGTGGTCAAGATGAGGCCTGCACGGCCAGCGGAGTGACAATGACCGTGCAGTTTGGTCGCGGCAACCATCGCCCACATGGCTCCGTGTTTCGCGCGGACTTTCATTTTTTGTTCTGGCAATTGCGTGACGGAATTTGATGATTTGATATCATCGCGAGCATGAAATTTATGCAAATAAATCAAAGGAAAGGCGCCGTTATACTGGTGCACTTCTATAAGACGCTCGAAGTTTTGCTAAGTGAATGGGAAAGTGGTGACCATACCGATTTTTGGGGACAACCGAAACGAAAGTAAACGATGTTTTGTTTCAAACATTTCGCACATTCAGCGGAAATAACTTTTTGGTATCGAGATCGGGGTCAATGATTTTGAATTCCTCGCAATCTAACCTGCTCCAGGGGTCATTGGTTCTTTATGGCTTTTATTTAATTCAATTGATTCGATCCGGACCGAATTGGCGACACGCTTTTCGGGACGCTGAATTTCTTCACGCAAAGTGAACATTTCAATTAAATTGGAACATGGCTGTGGATGTTAAACCGTGGGATTTTCGATTTTCTAGTTTTTCAACACTTTAAGGATTTTTAATTGGTGTACGATTTTATTTCAAATTTCTTCACATCCTTTTACTTTTTCATTTTTGATTTACATATTTCTATAATAGTCCATTCTAAATCTTTTATAATTCTATCTAGAGAATTTAGAGTTCTAAACGAAATTATTTTTCAACGAATTTCACTGCAATATTATTATTCCTTTTAAAATTGTTGTCTACCTAACTAACATAATATTACGTGTGTTCAAAAGGTCTTATTTCCACCTTATAATCATCAAATTTTGTTTTACTAAATCCACCCCATTCAATGTTAATTTGGAAGTCAAATAGCATACCACATATACATGTTTCAAGTCTCTTCTTAGAAACAGTTCGGCGAAAATGAATTTATTATTAATTTGACTTGAAAATTTTCATGTAATTTAAGTAAATACTATGTATGTATGTATTCCCTGAGTCCTTCTTTTCCGCTTGGCAAACAAATGCGTCTAAACTGTTTGTTATAAAGAGCTAATAAACGAAAAAATAATCTAAAAACGACGTAGAAATAATTTACTTTATTTAAATATATATTTTAAGAAGTATTCAAAAGATGCTTGTAGAATTCTTCGAATGAAAGCTCTATCGTTATCTAATCGATCGTTCTTTACATTTGGTGCAAATTTAAATAAAAATTAATTTAGGAAGACGAGGAATCCCAGGAATTTTGGAGATAAAGCCACTTTTGTATGTTCGCAAGCCTTTTTATTCAGTATCTAGTCTACGGAAATTTTTCGGAGGTGCTTCCATTCAAAATTAACTTACAAATAAAATTTTGCAATGTGTCATAACCCTCTTATATTTTTGCATAATAAATACTTAACAAACGGCTATTTCTCACGACAATTTCTGGTACCCGTAAGTAGTTATTAGTCGATTCAACAGAATGAAAATAAACTTTTGGAGTCATTGTATTAATGAAAAAACGAATTTTATTTGTATATATTCCAGAAAGAATGTAATCTTTATAAATAGATCACATGAATAGTAGAAATATTTGTTTGGTTGAGAGAGAATTACAGCGAACGACCGTATTAACATTTTTGTTTCCAAAGGATATTATTTGGAATTATTCCTCTGCGAATGACAGCCGAAGTATTTTTCAAACTGAAAGACAATAAAATGTTATGGCATTTGAACTGTTTGCTGTCGCCAGACTAACGACTCTAATAACATGTTAAAGTGATTTTAATAAAAATTTATAAACCTCAGAACTTTTGACGCAGAATTACCTAAAATAATCTTGGTATTGTTGTCTAGACAACCACAATGTCTGTCCACCGATGAGGATGTCATAAGAAGGAATTGAAAATACACATTTCTATGATGCCACTTCGTAAAAATAAAGTGGTAGGTATTATGCGCGGAGTATAGCTCAAATTTCAAACATCAAACAAAATCATTATTATTACTGAATTCTCTCTATAAAGCTCCCCATTTTGACAGTATAGCCTTTATTGAACTTAATTAAATTAATTTTTAATCTGAAATCCAATTTCGCTAAAATCACTGAATGCTTGTCATACCTGTCCGTAATTTGCTTTTCAGGGTTTCATAAGAAAGGGATGAACCTTTATGGTTTCGCCATGTCCGTCTGTCCGAATGTCACAGTCATTTTACTAGATTATAGTATTAGAACAATAGCGCTAAAATTAGGTACACGTATATAGGTAGGTACTCCCCTACATGAAATTGAGGATGAAAAAAAAAATGTTTTACGTAGATACCTCATCGATTGGGGTATCATTGAAAAGGAAATTTAATTTATTTTAAATTTCTGTTGTGATTATTTCTCTGTTGCATTTTGTAGTAAACCTATAGAATAATGCTAGATATGAAATATTTTATTTATATGTTATGTATAGAAAGTATTTTGTATCAACTGAAAAGGAAATCTTTCCTAATCTATCTTTTCCTAATTATAGGTATGTAACAACTTAATATAATACAACTACATAAATGGAATTGGTGCCTGCTGCTATTTCGGAAAATAACAGAATTCCGATCAAGGGAAGATACATAAGTCAGTCCATACATATTTCTGATTTCTGGTAAGTTATTTATTTTTATTTTTAAGTTAAATTCAATTCTCCTTCTATTATAGAAATGGAATTTTAAGTTTTTTATCTTTTAAAAGCCTTAATTCCTCCAGCGAAAGAACGGTTTTTCAAGGGTACTTATTTTCCCCACTCTGCTCTTATACATTTTAAGAATTTGTGAAAAGCTGTAATTTTGTTTCTCACTTGCGAAGGATTGTAATTTATTTTATTTCAGTTTTTTTTTATTTGATGAACCGAAAGACCTCTGGGAATGAGTTATGCCATACTTGCATTTCTTCGGTATTTTCAGGTGAGGTTTCGAGATACTCGTAAATGCATACATAAATGACGCAACCTTAAAGTTAGCTTATGCAACAATTATATTCTGCAAGTCCTGCGATGCAGCGGTATTACATCGCAAAGATGCTATAAGATGCACAAAAATTCCAAGAAAATAATGGGTGGACTCGCTTAACCGGTTAAGATATTCCTGCAATTTGTCATCCGGCGATTTAAAGACATGTAACGTATATAATTGCGACAAAACATGCATTGTGTCACCGTGATCAGGAGAGATAAATCTTGTTTCCCAAAAATGCAGATGGTGCAGGAAGTGCAAGCGATCTCCAATGTATCGTACAAATAAAGACGAAGGTAGAAATCTTGAAGTAATGTGATCACCGTGAAGACGGCCGACGATTCAAGAAACATTCCGATCACGTATGTAGGTATGTCAGTCACTGTGTGAATGGTACAAAGTTCACTGCCGACCTATATTTGGTCAAGACGTGCTTGACATCTCCGAGATCGCTAAGATCGCGAAATGAAAAGGTGAACTGGAAAACGTGAAGCTCACAAGTGTAACCGATGCAGTCGGCCTGCAGTCCGGCTAATTTCGAATTTTATGTTCGTATTGTTCACCATTCTAGGTGAACAATAGAGAAGGAAACGAAACAACTTTCCATTATGACCTAAAACGTAATTGTATCACTCATTTACCTGTCGCGTCTGCAGGGCTTTCTTCTTGTTTGCATTTAGCTTAATTGCTGCTACTTGATCAGTGGTATCACGTATTACAGTGATCAGGGAAATTTTCTTAAGCACTCCGGCGGTTGTACGAAGAGACCTCTTATAATAGCTCGCCTAGTCCGGTTCCTCTTCTAATGGCATTGGCTTCATCTTCTACCTCTGCATCTATTATTGCTCTCCAATTGATCCGATATTATCGCTCACGATCTGATGCCGATCGGCGATGATCACTTGCTACTGTTTTATACCCGTGAGGTCGTCTACCCAGTTATTGGTGCCAATTCATCCGCGGAATCATCGTTTCTTACCTCCGCGGAGACTTACCGACCTCTTAATCAGCGTTTTTGCTTCCTGTAGGTACAAGTTTTAAAAGTGGGCGCGAGTAAAGCACAAATTATACCTTACCAACGCTTCCGAAAGAACTGATCACCGGAGGAGAAAACATTTATGAGATACATCGATTATTCCAGAACAAAAAAAAATATCACAACCGGTCTCTTTCCAAGACGGCAATTTTCTGCCATTCGAGAATTCTAATTAAACCTAGTTCAGTGAAAACCCTGGAGAGCCGATTTCCGTCAAGAGGAGCTATCCCATGCTTTTATGATAGTTCCTGAACGACTTCAATTTCAAAAAGGGTATGAGAAAGTTTACTTAAATATTTGAACATATCACTTATCGTGCATTTTATGGTAGACCAAGCTCCTCAAATTGCCAGTCTTTCCGATTTGGTGAATTATGAATAGTTATTTCTTACATTTTCACATAGGTAATGTTACGTTGAAGTGAACTACTTTGAATACCACTTAATACATTTTTTAAGAAAAATTTCGCTAATTTATTTCCGCATTTTTTATAAGAATAGTTCCTGAAGATAATGCTAGTCGACTCACGTTATAAAATTGTAATACCTACTTAACTTTTCGTTAACCAACTCTTTCATTCATATTTGTGTTTGTGGAGACGTTTAAATTGATAAAATGTCTATATCAAGAAAATATTGCCTTGAATAAAAAATGAACACTAGATTTATATCGTTCATGTGGTGCAATCTCATCCAACAATTCTAACAATTCAAAATTCTCTTGGGTAGCCTAAAATATTGAAGGAAACTCGTATCTGATAAAGAAAATGGGTTACTTTGGTCCCTCAATTTCCTCAACTCGATCCGACGAAGCCCACTTAATAAGTCGGTTTTAAATTACATATTCTTATTTATTGAGACCTTTATCCTTACTTTTTTCTTTTTGCTATACCAAAAACATTATCAAAAGCAAAATGGCTTCCATTTTTTTTTAAGTAGAGTTGAATATATTTTCAATCTTAGACTTAAAGCATTGTGTAACTTAAAATCCCAAAGACAATGTACTAATTGAATGTGTCGCATAAACGAGAGAATACCCTGAAAAAAGCGTTTCATAACCTAATACTTTTCGTCCTTTCGACACGGCAGCATGTTTTATTCACGCCTTAAAGTAAATGCGTTCTTTTGGTAAATTTAAGGAGAGCTTTCCAACAACGTTCGAGCACTGAGATGTGGGAAGCTCCCTGTGAAAGCTTTCCACTTTTTCATATTCATTAAAACCGCACTCATAAATAATTCCACTTTCATCAACTAATTTGCTTCACCGCAGGACTGAAATATCACGATTTTAAAAATTCCATGAATGATGTGCTCCATATACAAATCTGGCAAGTACACCAGTTTTCAACAAAGAGTTACACCAGTGCGTCCTCCTTCTAGGCGCCGAGGTGAGTCCCTTAGAAACAGAAGAAAATAAAATTTTTCCGCTTGTTAGATGCACATTTTGTTGGGTGGAGACCGCACTGTGGCTGGGTAAAGAACAAGCAAAGTATCTAAAGATTCTAAAGTATCCTTGAGAAGTATGGCGGTGAGCCGCACTTGAACAGGCTTACGGCAGCTGACGGAATGCACGCTCCTGGAGAACTGAGAGCTCTAGAGATAAATTTTAAAAAGGAATAATCCTGCATTTTCACAAACAACTTTATTATGCAAATGCAATTTTAATTTTATATATTAGATCGCATTAGCCAACGAACGCAGACTATGCGGCGATATTTTTCTTCTATTTTAATAATTTAAAATTGTTAAACTCTGTAGGTGGGTTTCATATCTCAGATTCCTACGAACATTGATGCCATTATTAAATCTTACTTAAAATGTTCAGTGTGAATATGGATCCTGGATATTTTTAAATTAGGTAAAACTTCTATAAGCTCTGTAGCAAAAAATTAGTGAACATACCTACATATGTATGTATTTTATGTTATTTAATTAATTAATTTAATAACGGATCAATCCAGGAGCTGATAATGTTGCTTAAATTAAAGCTCATACCAAAGTATACAAAAATCCTTAAAACTTTTGCGACCTATTTTGTGAAATTGACTTTTTCATAAATCGATTATTTCATACTATAGTCGGTACCTACATAAATGAAGATCATAAAAAGTGCACTCCCATAGAAAAAATCCTCCTGTGGTTTTTTATATTTAATAATAAATCACCAATCAAAATCAAGTCAAAGTTGATGAAAATTTCCAGTAGATATTTAGTTTCGAATGACCTTATTTAATAAAATATTTCTTTTATAATTTAAAAAACAAAACACAATTTAAGCTAGCAATAAGTGAGATGTGCTCAATAAAGGAAAATAATGTATGAGCATAAGTATATTATCTCCTCCAAGTCTTATTTGCGGTATAATAAATTCTGGTTAAAAGATGCTTCAGAGCAAGCGGCAGTAGCAATTTTCGCAGATTAAGTTTTTATTTATGTGCCAACTTAAAAAACAGTTCATCAAAATTGCCAGACAATTGGTACGCATTAACTTCAAAAATGAGGTGAATACGATCAAAGCCCATAAACATAAATGGCGCAAAGGAATTTTTCTTAAAAAAAAATCTCTTCCTCCCACAATCGCGACGATATTCTCTTCTTGCTTGTTAAAATCGAATCAACATAACTGCGGGAAAGCAATTACCCCTTCTTTTGCCACCGCGTGAGGATGGAGCAAGACCGAAGCGATTATGAATTAGTCCGGTTGAGAACTCATGATCTAATTTGATCCGATTACTTTTTGCAGACTTATTGACCTACAAACCGAGCAAAAAGTAATTATTGCATCTTGCCAGGTCCCAGCAAACTGACCTTAACCACAGACCCATCGCCTTTTTGTGCAAGGCACCACCATCTCACGGAGGGGGGATCCATAAAAATTAAGACCACAGTCGAACGGGGCAATTTTTTGCTTCAATAAATCGAGTGGTTGGCCAGTTGCAGTTGAAGATTGCAAATGCCGCTTAAGTTCGAGTTGCATGGAGACCCAGAGTCGCTCAAAAAAAAATGCAAGTCGACTCGAGGATTGCATCCCAGGTAGATGCGTTTTTATGTTGGTCAGTGAAGCGATTATTAGAGACGTCCTTGGCGGGCAGTGGCCAGTGTGCTGAAAAGTCTTCGCCTGCTAATGGACAGAGGCCGGCGAGCACCAGCCGAAACTATTTACAGACACTCAGGGCTTGCATTTACTGCCCAGAGGCCAATGAACCGGCCGGTTCCATCGCGTTTCTTAGAAGCCCCCAGAGCGTCTTGGGTCTATCTATTCCGCGGCGCTGGTGCCTACGTGTTATCAAATCTGTTGCGGTAGTGTTTTTCTTCGACCGGGGGCCCACCTTAATGGATGCTGCTGCTGCTTCTGCTGCTTATGCTGCAGCGCGGCCGCCTAGTCGTGGCCGGCCAAGATGCCGACGATTGCCCAGCAATATAATAATGAATGGCCGAAGATATTACATAAAATCGGTATACCGCATTAAAAATATGCAATTAGTCATCGCGGGTTTATTCTTCAGTCGGCGGCGGCGGCGCGGCGGTGCGCGGCTGGTTTTCTTTCCATCATATTCAGCCCCATTTGCGGCTCCGATCGAAAGAAGTCTGACGGTGCGGGATTCATTTTATGACTATTTCTTCGTGTCGGATTATTGTTAACTTTTTAATTATGGTGGTGGATATGATTGCGGCAAAGTACACCTCCCAAAGACGTTCAATCGTGTAATTTATTTCGCTCTGTGGTAACTCCCGACTCGAGAGGCTAGGACAAAAAAATTGAGCAACCTAAACCACGGATACGATGCCAGAATCAATCGGAAAAGAACAAAACCCGCGGCAACTACAATACTTAAGTACATCCCGCGAAAGATTTTTTTTACTGTCAGCCGCTGGTGTAAATCGGCTGATTGGAAAGGTTCCTAAAGTGTTTGCTGGCACAAAACCTGCCTTTCCGATACAATTTTCATAACTGTTATTCGATCGATCTTAATTTTCCCTCAAAAGAATCCATTCGAAATTGCACATGTGTTTTTGTCACCAATTAATTATGAACACGCCAATCACTTCACACTTTTTAGTGTAAATCTTTTTCCTCGTGTTTTTTTCCCCAATTACTGGGACTCATAAAACGCAATTCAGCCGAAGCAATTTATTGGCACCATCTTATTCTGCCATATGATGTCAGCTTTTGATGTCTTTATAAAAGAAAAGATGTAAGAGCCCTGCTGTTCCATAATAATTTGAATGGACGTCGTAATAAAGCTCTAAAATTTTTACAGTTTCCCGGTTTTACAAAACGCATAATGCGAACATTTGATCGTTGTCTAAGGCAGTTATTTGAATACCAAGCCAGCATATTTAAGTTAACAGTGATTTACGATAATTAGGTACCGGTCGCATCTAGTAGCAGCAATTAAACTCTAAATAAAATTATGCGTTCTGCGATAATTGTTGTAAGACCGATGTACGTATCATTTAAGTTTTAAACAGGAAGATAGATATTTAACCGGTATATCTTGGTAATAATCTTGTAAAAATAAATCGGATTTTCCTTTATTATCATTGCTACAATTATACACTTTATTTCAACACGCACCACATTCTTTTCAGAATCACTTAATTACACCTATTGACCCAAAATGTGGTAAAACGAAATCAATTCCTAGCTTGAGTGCTGCAATTTACTGTCATGAAGTATAAAGCACTGAAACTGTTGTTAGAACCATTTCCTTAATTTGCCTCTATTACTGAATTACTCTTGACAAGGTTTGATGCCTATCATTCATTTTTATATTTCGTAATCTATAGCTAAAGAAGTAAAATATTATTTACGTGGAAATTCAGGGAAAAATAGAGCCAGCAAAACCACAAATAATACAAATGATATTAAATATAAAATGTAATTATTAAATTATAGACACTAAATTTTATGGAGCGAATTTAATTCTTAGCATCTTACATATTTTGGACGCCTAAGTTAAAAAGTTGAATCATAAATTCTTAATATGTAGGTACCTACCTACATAAAATTCAAACTGATTTCGGTCCGATTTTTTAAATCATATTAGAAGTAAATCGTCCGCTTTGCATTCTAGGCAATCAATCGATCAACGATTAACAAAAGGTTAGTTTAAGTATCTCGATTCGAAGAATTTTATTTCAAATGAATTTATACTGAGGTATTTAGCTGAAGTACGTTGATCTACTTATTCCATAGAGTACCATCTAAAAGATGTCAAATTAACCGATACTGGAGTAAATTGTGTCATTGTGTAACCTCATACTTACAACAGTATCCTTTCAAACGCAAGATGATGAATATGTTTTCATTAAATATTTAGATTTGTATATAAAATTTCAAACCACCAATTGTTCGGATTGAAATAAACAAGTATACAGAAATATTTAATTTATATACATATAATATATCTACTAATATCAATGAATTTTCCATAATTTTTTCCTGTTTTGGATTTATACAAATAAACGACAAAATCAATAGTTTTGTCGGAAAATGACAACATTTCAAACAAAAAAAAAACAAAAATTATCGAACATAAAGTAAAATAGCCAATTTTTACAAATAGTACCTGCACTATATTTTCATCTCTCTGATGAAAACGTATCCTAAATCCTAAATGTATGTATTGCTTTATATTTCAAAATAAGAAATATGAAAATGAAGGCTTCAATTTGAAGCTGGGAATAATATCTATTCAAATTAATGCATTTTTGCAAAATTAAGGAAGAAAGACATGCACATAAATACCAATGAGCACAGCTACGATGTAAAAGGCTAAACGTAAGCCATCTGATTTTATCTTGGACTCAATTTTCGACCCATCACCGTACTCCCATTTTCTTAAGGAACATGGAAGTAACAAGAACCTTAATGAGTTTGACGATGCACATAGATATAAGTACATGCGCTGCAGTGCAGGTACCACTGCATGTGAGGCAGCATAACCTGCCAGGGAATATTCAGGAAAGGTGAGCACCGCTGCAACGAGAGGTACCCAGACTATCGCAAATAAATCGTCCATGGTCGTGCTGCATGCCTTTTTCAAATATTTCCTCCAAACGTGTTTCAAATTGTCCGTAAAATGGCACCTTATCCGTGAGCGGCTTGTCGTCGTCGTCGCCTTCGTCGTCGTCTTGGGGCTATCTTCCATGTTGCATCATTAGGCAGATTAATCTTACTTCCTCCGCTGACCCTGAACTTGGCATGAAGCGACAATATGCTGCTCCACTCCGCGAAAGAGGTCACGTACATGCAGGCGACCGCTGCAATGAAGCGGTTCTAGATATTTAATGGCAAATAAAACGCTTTTGTGTGATTTATGGCGATTCCCTCAAAATATAAATGCAGGTCGGTGCTAAGTCTGGTAGAAAATGTCTTTCTGGCCGAAAGGAGACAATTTGTCAGCGGTAAATGTGGCATATCTACCGCAGCCGCAGAAAGGTAAGGAAATCTCAGTTATTTTCTCTAGAGTCTGGAAAGTTGAGCGGAACTGCCTTCAAGCAGCTTGATGTGCTCCAAGTATGGCAGTCATTTTCTGTGAAAGTAGATCCTCTATCGATTTCAGCAAGTGAATTTGTATCTTCACCATATGCAGTGCACTCAGACGAGTTTACTTTTTAAAAGTAAATATTTTTGATGTTTTATATTCAATTTTACGAACATAATAAACTTTAAAAATAATGAAGTTTCTCTAACTATTTTATAAATTAAACTTATTACTGACGTTTCATTATTCTTTGATATTACATATGTTATATATTATACTTGCTGTTTGCGTAGCGGATATTAAGTATAATAGAAAAGTCGTAGATCGTTACAAATATTCAGGAAAAGTAAAACCATGTTCTATGAACCTAATATTCCTTAAATATTTACAAATTTTTACATCTTGTAAAATTGACAAAATCAACTAATCCTAGGTACTGCATTCTACAGAATTTACTTGGATCAAGATTGTCTTACAATCCAATTCGAGGGGAATAATTCGAAGCAAAATTGGTTTATTAAAGGTTTCAATGATTGGCTTAATTAATTAATTTAATTTTTCTATTTTTCAAAAGTAATTAAGAAAAGACACATTCTAGGCAAATGAGAATACAGAACAAGGTTTAAAAAATTATGAGGAATTTCTTGTATTTTTTAAAATAACAGTTTTCAACATTTGTTAGAGTCATAACATAATGCTAAATTCAATAGCACCTAAAGCCACTTTATTACCGGAATATGTTACAAAGCTAACACTCCCAATTTTTTTACAATAAAAATAAAAATGAATGTTGTTATTCGGAGAAAGAAATTTCAAACTAATTGAATAGCCAAGAGTCAAAATTTTATGAGGGACAGGGCAAAAAAACTCCTAAAGTGACATTTAATTTAATAAATTTGATGGTAAAGTGTACCAAAACTTTCACCTGTTTCACTTCCTCCCTGATATCATAGTAATTTTCAAAAAATTTTTATGAAATTGTCTGAATGTGTTTTTTGATGCTGATCTAAAAAAAACAGCCGCTTAAGTGTGCTAGCCTTGATTAATTTAACTGAGAAGCGTTCTGCATTTTGCTGGCTATTACACGAAAGTGCTTCTTCCCTGATGGACTCAACAAAGGAGGATAAAAAGACTTTAGAGTGGCGTCTTAACGACGTAGACTGGGGACAGTGGAAAGAGGTGCTTTGGGGCCATCTAAGAAGTTGCTAGTCACTTTGATGCGCGGCTTTCGCGCCTAATGACTTCCACTGTTGACTTTCATAACAAACGACATAATTAAGCGAAATTGAGAACGGAGGAAAGAACCTGTGACCCCCTCGTCTATCGAGCATGTGAGTTTTGTCGAGAAATCTCGGCGTTCCCACCGCGCCGGGGCCGTTGCGACGGTTTCTCAACATCTTATCTAGCAACGGCTGGTCGTTCTTAAGAAAGAGGTAAATTTTAGCCGATGCTGGTGCTGCTAGTGGACGGGAAAGCGATCGCGAGCTAAAATAAAGAACTCAAGAGTGGCCACAATGCCCACTGTCCGGCAGGGCTGATGGCTGAAACTAGTTTTGCCCGCGAACAAGTTATATATTATGCAGCTAGAAGGAAATTGTTCTACATTCCAGCAGGTTGCGTAAATGGCAAACTTGTTTAGCCCCTATGCGCTCTCATAGCATGCAAAAATTGCTAACAAGGTAAAGGTACTTACCTCAAATACAAAACTAACACCGCGACTCTGCAACGCGAACGAACCGTTAGAGAGGATCAGATCTTTTAACACGACTTAAGACGATGAATGGACAAGAGGACCAACGCTGGTACCTCAACGGCTAAGTCTAAATTCTAAAATCACTAAGTCACTTCGAACTTAAATCACTTCGGAACAGGCGTATGCACTCTTGAGGCATTTCTTGACTCGAGTCACTTCTCGAGGAACGAACAGTCCTTGCGATTGCGGCCACTGAACGAGTGATTGATCACAAGATGTATCTTGTATCTTGTATCTTGTCCGGTTTGCTACTTAACCATTGGAGAGACTGTCTTAGACTGAGCCGTGGCTTGGCCACTTATTAAGACCTGAGGAAGAAAACTGTTAAGACAACTTCGCTTTAAAGAAAATTACAGCTATATCTGTGCGCGCACTTCTTGGCTCGACATACTTCTTCGTTTTGTGTATTCTTCGATTACCTCTCCAAGTCTTATGTTACTGCTGTCTTCTTCGACTTCGGTAACCCTTCCTCTGGTGGCTTCCTCTTTTTTGCGGTTCGCTCATTTTCGTTAAAAAAAGCCACCGCAGCTTAACGAGGAGAGCTTTGTGGTAAGACGATTCCAGATGCTGTGTGTCACCATCTTCGCTGGTATTCAACCAGACCCGCGGCTAGAACTAATGAATTGGATTGAGGTCTCCAGATGATTTGTCTTCGATGACAAGACCGCTCCAATATTGTGACATATTTTTCATCAAGTGATCTTAATCTTCCTCCCGGCGGGAACCCCGTCGCGGCTGGACACACGGAACCACCGATCGCTAGCTTTTCTGCGGCCGTATTAAGGGTAGAGGAGGAAGTGAAATCCGATCGGAACCTCAAGATTAAGACCTGATAATTGCGTTTATTTATATCTTCATCGGCGCCCAGAAAAGAGCGATCTCTTTATCGTCATTCATCTCAAGAAATGCGCCAAGGGGAGCTTGCAAATATTGGGACAGGTTCGATTCAATCCGATAACGGTTTGCGGGCCCTTTCAGGTAAATTACGATTACTTTGATTTATTAATTTGCATGCTTACGCTTCATTGCGTTAACGTTTTTTATTCTTTTTGTTTTTTGTTTTGTAATATTGAAAAATCATTTGTAACTTAATATTGATCGATTAGTCGAGGACATGTAATGATCCATTTACGTCGTTTTTCTCGTTCTCATATTTTAACGCACGCAAATGCAGAGTTGTCTTTCCAATAGGCGCGGAAGGCACTGTGCCTATAGGGTCTATGAAAGTCTAAGAATCGAATTGTAAATATAAATGTACCCTTTAATACCCTACATAGACGGGCACGGTCGAATGAATTTTGGACAAATGATCGCTCATTCTGATTTTCATTCATAGTATGCATGATACACAACAAACTTCATTCAAGTCGAGAGTTTTTTTCTAACTACGAGCAAGTTAAAAATGCATCAAAACGTTCATTCAAACTTTATTCTTTGTGATAGATGGTAACGGAGATCATTCATTCGTGTCGGTCTATAAGGTGTAATATATTATAATAAAAATAAAATTAGTTTATATATGTATTTATTAAGATATATGTTACATGTAACTATATTATTATTTTTAATTTATGCAATCATCTATTTTTTGGTTTTTCAAATCAATTATAATATCTTCAAATATCACCTCCTGCATTAATTAAATTTTCAGTTGATAAAAGTGCTAATAAAACTATTACTTAAAATGTTTACATTAGAGCTGCTAATTTAAATTAAATTCAAGTTATTGACGTTGATGACGCTTTTTCTCCATATCTAGTCTGTTTGTTAGACAACTTGCGTCTGTTATAAATGAAATGTACATTAGGTATAGTGCCTTTTAGTTTCCTCTGAAAGTGTCGCCAGTGTTTAATGCTAGTAATCTGTAAAACCGCAAGATTACTTTTGATTTGATTTTGATTGGTACTTTGATTTTAAAATATTCTTAGATTTGAAATGTAATATTTAATTTTCGGCATATTTTAAACTAAAGTAACCTTCATGACGTCTTGTATAGTAGGGATTTATGTAAGTAATTTGAACTTTGAAGAAATGCAAAAAGTAAAAATTTATCAAAAATAAAAAGAATGCTGCAGTCAGTCACGTCTAAATTAAATCAAGGATCAATGTCATTTTATGCATATATGAGCTAGCTGAAAATGTTGCTTGGAAAGAATCATAAAATGACAAATCAGAATAGAACAAATTACCGATCACAAAAAGCGTTTTATTTCCGTTAAAAAAGTATCATAAACTTTAACATTTATAGCTTCTAAGCCAAGTAAAAAATATGTTTACATCGCGCAAAAAAAGTTTGATTTAAGCTTTAAAATGTGGATTGTGGTATACCAGTTAATAGCCTTTTGACGTAGACATATACAAGTCCATTAATCAAGTAATTTCAGCAAAACTGTAACAGATTCAGAAGGGGTTCTCTGCAAAAAAATTCCACGAAATACAGGTGTAGTGTAAATGAGATTAATCGGAATTAAGAACATCCAAACGGTACCCGAGCCCCAAGCCGTAATCTTTAAAATTTCATGAACTCTCTCTAATAAGTTCAGTAAACACTTTCAGCAAATTGAGTGGATGGCATATGGAGCCGCGGATTTATGGACAGCTAAAAGTACAAAGCACGTCTTGGGAGTTGTGAGGAGCAGCTAAACATTAGAAAAGTGTTCCAGTGGTTTGTGGTTTTGGGTTTCTTAAGAAGCCGACAATTACAGTTTCCTTTTGTCAGAGATCAGCCAGATGCAGGCGCTAAGATGAGGCACAAAGCTCAACCGTCATTAGGCCCAACAGTCGCCCGTCAATCAATTAATCGACAGTTCTAATGGAAGCACACCCATTAATTTGTGGCTCAGGGCGGTACTTGGACATGAGCGCGTTTTTATTTCATTGCCGCGAGATACGCGAGAAAAAAAAGAACGATATTTCTTTTTTTTTCTTTTTTTCAGTGAGTTGATGAACTGCTTTTTTCACGTCCGAAGAATGTTCGATTACGAAATTAGCAAGGCCGTCTGAAACTGATTTTTCATGTTGTAATTGCTATTGATACAGAATTGCTCGACTAAACGACCGGGAGATTTGTTTACAGCCAATGGAATAAAAACAATCAATATGTGGGCAACAAAATGACCGTATGATTCGCAGCCCAAGCCATTTATGCATTTCGGCCGTCGAAATTGCCATAGTCAGGATACACCGTGATATCCAGTGATATGCCAGGAATTGCTGAATTTGCATTCAATTTGACTGCTCGACCTGCAGTTCAGTCGGCCGAATTTTTGATAAAACTTTGCTTACTATGCAATAAAAAGGCTGTTAATCGTTTATTCCTGTACTAACATAAAACAAAACAATTTTTGATAGAAAAGGTCGGGCTAAATGGCCCAAATTCAATAGGGAACTTAATTACTAAAAATGAAACAGAACTCACTCTCTCATTTACTTCACACGAACTTATTTTAAACATTTTATATTATGTGTCTGAGTAATTTTACCCAAAAATTACGCTTTTTCATAACCGGTGGCAAGACAAATACTTTCTAAAACTATAACTTCATTTACAAAAATAGTATAGGTATTTGAATATCAATAAAAACAACGATGTATCAATAACTTTTAAATATGATTTATACCTAATACCGCAAAATATCAATTTAACAACGTTTCTTATTCTACTTTATTTAATAAAATATGTTTGGAAAAACATTTTAAACAAACGGTTTTTATTATTTGTGTTTTAAACCAAATACGTATTAATGTAGAAAATCCAAATGTCAAAATTGTTTCTTGTTAAAAGACTTAATATAATATAATCACTCCATATGTTTATACAAAATATTAAGTATATAAAAGTTTGCTCAATTGGAATCATTTTATTACAAAATACTCATTACTTGCATCTGAAGGCCCAGAGGAGCTCTAATTTGTTTAACGACAAAGTTTAATTATGAGAGTTGTTTACCCAAATATAGTACGTCCTATTCGAAGAGATAAGACGAAGATTGCGCAAGGGAAGGAGTAATACCCAATTACTCGAAGACCTTGAATGTGTAATCAGCTTTTGTGTCGTCTTCCATGCAAGGGCAACATCATTTTCGCTCGTGTCCTGTGCCACGTTCTGGATGAGCGTAGTCTTGGTTACCTCTTCGAAATCATCCTCCATTCACATGCAAGCATATGTTTGCAAAGTAAAGCAAAATTTCTCGAGTGAACCACCATTCTAAGCAAAAGTAATCCATCCATTTTTAGTACTTCCACTCTCTGAAATGGCATCGGTGCGGTGTAAGAAATTTCAATTGAGGAAATGCAAATTTTCTCAAGAAAATTTGTGTTACTAATACTCCTCGAGGAGCGATAGTGCTCGTCTTCCAGCTGCTGCATATTGAGCTGTTAATGTCACTTGTTTGAGATGTTTTCAACTCACGTTCCGACAATGTCGCACAATACAATTTTATACAAAAGCGCGGAACACTGTAAGTGAAGTTTGTGTCAAAGAAAGTTTACTGTCCGGAACAAGCGTCACCTGGAGAGCACACGTTTATTTTGGTGCCGTAGGTCGCACCATTGTCGAATATTCATTACTTCTTTAAGAAACTGCTTTGAATTGCAAAAATCTTCGGAAATTCGATAAGAACTTGACCTAATTTCGGTATTGTGTCAAGAAGACAGCAAGACTAATAAGATCAGTAACAAATTCATTTCGTGGATGATAGATAGACTAAAGACTGGTAGCAAAAATTGTGTGGGTTTGGAAATTGATGAGTCTCTTGGAAAAATACAGCGTAGGTTTTAGGTACCATAAAATTCCCTGAGAACATCATTTGAATGTCAATCAAAAAATAAAAGCTTTATCAAGAATATGATTAACAGCTCACTTATAATAACGATTATTTTAGCATTCTACGAACCTAAACGTTAAAATTTTTTTTTTATTTATACATAGATATACATACATATAAATGAGGAAAACGGCAGCTTGTTTGGTCAAAATAAGTATGCATATTTAAGTCAAAAAATCTCAGAAATGTATGGATGTTTTCAATATTTAGAAGAAAAGAGAATATTGTTTTTTTTCCAAACTTGACGTAACGATAGACAAACCTTTAGCGGATATAATAAAATAATAATATAATATAATAAGCAAATTTTCAAAAACAATCGTATCGTATCGCATTCTACTCGTCGAAATCTTTCATTTCATACCAAATGTGGCGCCCGCCATATTGAATTTCGAACGTTATTTAATATACTATATTGCAGTATCATCGGGTTTACATAAGTGTACCAAATTTCAAATTCTTACAATAACGATAAATGGTTCAAAATTCAGTTGCAAGATTTGGGCCACACGCATAACTAACTAATTAACTAACTAAAAGGTGAAGTTAATGAAAGCTTGTAAAAAAGACGAAATCGAAGTCGAAAAATCATAAGAAAATGCAAACAAATCTCGGATATCTCAAATTTCTGAAAAATAAATTTTAAGAGGTAGCAAGTTTTGTAGAGCTATTTTTAAATATCTAATAAAAAAATATTCCTCAGATTTAATTAATGACGATTTCGGCGAGTAAACTCAATTATGTAAATGGATGTGAATAATTCTTATATGTATAAGGAAATTAATAGTACCTTAATAGCATGCTCCTACTTTCTTAAAGCTTTTGTAAACAAGACATTACGAAAACAAATTATTTAGAAGCAAATACAAGAATTCTGAAAGACGGACAAAATTCATTGACAAAAGGATCATTTTTCGCAACTCTCGCCGCCAGCACTGTTGTCAAGTATTTACCTTACCTCTTACAACTTGTCTCGTAAATCTTAAGAAAATGGTTTCATATTTTTCGACTTCATTGCAATCCATTTTATTATTGACTATTTCAATGGAATACTTATGCTCACCGAGCGACAATTAGAAGACGTAGTGTACAAAAATGTGGTTATTCTTCAATTCCATTAACCTTGTCCTTTTCCACTGCCCTGCGTAAGAAGGTCGTGAAACGGTATTAAGCCCTATTTTATTGAAACTCCGCTGAATTCATTTCCGCAATTCAATTCTGCCAGTTAATTCCGGGACAGCGTTAAGACGTCCTGAAAGACGAGGCAAAATAAAAAATCGATTTACGCGATTCGCGGTTGATCAAATTTGAATTTGCGCACGGAACTAGTCCATCTTGTGAGCTGTGAAGTGCATTAACCAAAAATCGCACTCAGTAAACGCCGAGGGTTTGATTGACGTAATGCACACATTAACCAGACAGAGATTTTAAAATCTGATTTTCATAAATTTCGCAATAAACCAGAGCATTATCTTTTTAAACCCGAGTTGGGTGCATTACGTAAATAAAATGCAGATTTCGTAGGTACGCGATTTCGAGTAAAAAGGGCTCGCCAGCCAGCTTCCAGCTTTATCGCCAAAACTGCAAAAGGCACTCGTTCTGCAGGGTTTCATTATATGCTTTAACCCTTTTTTTCGCCATTTTTACGCTTTTTGAATATTTTTTTGCGAGACCGAGAACACACCCGGGTGAGTGCACGTAATTTGTCATCAATGGGTCACTAGAACTTTGCAGTGCTCGTGCAGCAATTACTACGGACCACGTGCATTGTCCTGCGGATGGCCCACTGAGCAAACTCTGTTTGCTTGACCACAATTTGCACATTTTATTGTTATTCGAAATGGAATTTATTTTCAGTGCTGGGTTAAATGTGGTTTCACAGCTTTAATTTATGGCATTATTCTGTCACTAGGATTTAAGCAATAATTTAGTGAGGCCTGTGAAAAATAGCTTGAATAATGCAGCCCTGTCCCAGCAAATATTAGACAGACCTCACAGTGCGGGTGGGCCCTTTTATGTCAACCCTCCTGAGGTGACCAAACAATCGCTGGTCATTTGGCGATTTCATAAAAACGGTCATCACCTCAATTATGAAAATATCACATAGTGTTGTACATGATTTCATTTGTTTTGTATTGAACTTATTGAATCTGCTCCATGTCATAAAAATTGATGAATTAAATTGAGTTTGCGGATTTTGATGAAATATTGTTAGCACGTTTTATTAATTCACATGACAAAGGCATGCTTATTTCCGCTGATAATTAGAATACTTAAGTTATTTTACTCTAATACATAGGTAGGTACTATTATTTGCATTTTATATACATATGTACATATTAAGCACATTTGACTCCAACTCACAACCTTTCGTAAACATTCGTAAGAAAAGCTCAAATTCAATATGTTCCTAATTGCTTTTAGCGGAAGGGTATAGAATAAAAGCTTTCCGAAATTTTCTACTTCTAACTAAAATTTCATATTGTATCTGAAATAATATTTGTCATTCTATAACTGCCGGACACGGACTAGGAAATTTGCTTTCATAAAACAAAACATTCTTCATATTTTTTTTAATATCCTATTGTAAAAATTGCTTCCATGAATTTTTTAAATGAAGATTTACGCATTTAATACACCAAAAACAAAGTGGTATAGGGTATTTAGAAAAGACCATCGAAAAACTATTGGAAGTGGAATTTGGTTTCAAGTATATAAAAAATTGCTTTACAATAATAAAATGTGGATCATATGACATATTTTTATTGAGTCGGTACAATAAGAAATAATTGCTAGATATGAGAACTAAAATTGTGAAAGAAGAAAATAAATGCGGTTTTGTGTGCTTCAATACTTTTTTTCAAGCAGACATTATTTTTAACTTCCTCCTTCCTTTAATCTAAAAATTCAATTGTTTATAAGGTTTTCTTTTCTTTAATGTAAATAACTATCAAATAAAATAAAAGTAACTGAAAGGAGTTTTAGCTATATATAAGTTTAAATTAAGCTGTTTATGTGCAACATGCCTATTATATTAAATATTTATACATTTTAGAGAATCTTCGACTTTTATAGATTTTGCACAACAATTGTTTTGAAAAACTCGTTTATAAATTCGGAGATCCTTAATCTGTCGAAGTCTAAAACAAATACTTATATTCCAACTTCCTCTTGCCCTAATTAAACAAAAGAAGTAGACAAATCAAATTTTCGCCAGATGTGTTTATATCCTGCACCAGTAGGCACATGAAATCAGTTTTGAAATACGAACAACATAAGTCCGGTTCGAAAACTCATAAATTACGTTCCCAAAAGCGTCAGCCTCGCATTTTGCCAGTATTTGCGCAAAAGATGCTACAATGAGAATTCGCATTCAAATTCCCACACCGTCTGAGTCGCGGCATGGCAGAAATATCGCAAATTGTCGGCAGTTGGGAAGGAGACGCCTCCAAAGCCTTTCGCTGGTAAAACCGGGAATTAGTGCGGGAATCATCTGCTCCTGCTATCGGGCTCATACAATCAGATTTATCGTTGTCTAGCCCGTCTTTGAAAGCCGTTTGAGCGGATTAGGTTGGGGGTTCACATTCGAACAGGCATATCGTTATTGCTGCCACAAAGGGGTAAAAAGTCAAATTGAATGAGAACCCGCTTCAGTTTATTGCCAAAAAATTTCCTCAAATTTGTTCGTGGGTATCTTTTGGACCTCACTTTCCATGGGTAACGAAAATGGATAAATTTCTGCTTTATTCTTTCCTGGGCTATTCCAAGCAATAACTCAAGTTCTATCAAGCTATCAACTGCAACTGATGGTGAATATTCTGCTCGTTGCGCAACCAGAGGAATTCCATTTTATAGCCCAAAGCCAGTCCTTTCCAGGTCCTCTTTGGTTCGAGCGCGGAATTTTAATGCCACAAAGCGAACATCAAGTATTTCATACATTTGTTACAAATTCACTGAGACCTTGTCCACATCCGGCCTGAAGCTGGCATTAAGGGTCATAAGTGCGGCCGCGAGACGTTCTAATGTTCGGCGGATGATATTTATGTAGGCATTTAGATACTGGTTTGGTGCCAATTTTCCTTTCCATAAACATGTGTACACTGTATACATACGTATGTATGTAAATTGGTGTTTTGGCATTCGACTTAATATGATTTGAGCATAAACTTTTACTTTTTACAAACTGGACGTTAACAACTTACTTTAAGTCTGAAAAATGTTATTTCAGAAAAATAATATTAACATTTTATAACAATTGCCATTCTTCCTTTACACACTGTTTCAATAATTTAACTACTATAGTTAAGCAAATGTCGTCTACGAATTTACAAAGGTTTCAAAAGATCCTAAGGCAGGTGCGCGTAAATAACATTGTATAAATTTTAGCTATATTTTAAGGTTCGAGGAATCGTTTTCCATATGTATATTCCATTAAGTGGAAATCTTTGGAATCATAAAAATATCAATATTTTATGTTTTCCAATAAATATTAATGTAAAATCTTAAGAATATGTTAACTTGGCTTGGAATTTTCATTAGGGACCCAAACTTTAAATCGACTTTTCTCAAAACTTTATTTTTCAAATTGGCAAAAGCGGTAACTCAAAGAAATTTCACTGTTTGTTTTAAATCAATATAGCAGAGGCTAGAGCTTACCAATTAACAATATTGAAAGCTTATCAATTAACAATATTAGAAGTAGCAAACATTTGAAATAAATCATTCAGAAAAACTTTACTGATAAAGCAGGTGAAATTTCCGTTTTTCTAGTTACATTTCCTCGAAAAACATCTGGAATAAACTAAAAATACACTCTAGTTGAGATTCACTGTAATCTAATGAGAAAAACCGAGTTACAATACATGTATTATTAGATGTGGTGGCTATTTAAAAGCAGCTAAAAATCTACTGATATTTTTAGAGGTTACATATTTACGAAAAGCTTCATCAAAATTTAAGGTTTATAGAGTTTTAGACAACATACTATATACAGTGAATCGATTAAACGGAAAGACTATAATTGATTTTTTGCTTATAATTGAAGACATACTGTACTTTGCCTAAAAATGCATTATGAACTTCAATATACGAAAAAACCGAATTTCTAATAAGAAATTTGAAGTTTAAAATTTTCCTCTAATGCCCTCATTAAACAGGGTCAGGGTTTGGTACCTCCCAGAAACCTTAATAGCTATCTTTGCTTCCTCGGTTTAGCTCGGGGGTAACCTTGACAGTATAATGATGATGTTAAAGCTTTCCTTAATTTTAATTGACAGCCTGAATCCTAAAGCGGCCGGACCGCAAATTGATATAATTACCTGTGATCGCGATGGTTATCGCCACCTCTAAAACTGTGCCACACGCCTCACATATGCAAGGTCAAAGCATTTCGCTGGATTCCAGCAATTACGCCTTAGTTGCAAATTGCGTCATAAACGATCTCGAGTCGGTTACATAAGAAGGCATCTCTGAGGTACGGCCGTTCACTTCATCTCCTGAGATCCGCCACCGTTAGACAAAATTGGACCGTACAGAAGTCGTGCGGCGTCGTCGGCAAACCTTTCCAATTTCTTTGCTAAAATTCGTTGAGAAACCTGGCCGAGTTGCCACTGGTAGCCAACAATTGTCCATCATTATGCAAGGCGCATAATGCCAGGCATGGCCCAGGTGATAGACAGCGCTCCAACGTGCTTGTTTACTCTTACCTGCATCGATATGAAACTCGAGTTTTGATAGACCGCGAGCTGCCACGGGAAGCAAAATGTCTAATCACTTCGCCTTCGAGGTAGATGCAAATCATCGCCTCCCTGGTCACCTTTCGCCGGAGATGCTTTTCCCAGGCAAAGGCTAATTCAGCATAACTAAGTTTACCGCTACGGGAAGAGAGCATCTTTACGCACTATTGGGCACAGAACAATAAATTGTCACGCTTTTCCACATTTACCCTGACCGGTGAATCGCCTTTCAGCCGCATCAAAGGAAAAACAAAATTATTTTTAAAAGTCGAAATGAGAAGTAAGATTCCAAGATGAAGAACGTGCGAATCAGAACAAAGCACTTTTGGTGGGTTCCATCCAAAATGGGAAATGGGCCAGCTCCGGTTAGCTACTTTTTATTTCTCATTGCAGTCCAGAAATGGTATCGAATTAAAATTTAATTGGACTAAATAGTATACCTCCGTGAAATCGTTGGAAAAATTATTCAAAAATCATTGTAGCTTCCCATAGACAGTATACAGAGCTTTCGTCTGAAGGCAAAAAATAAATTGGCTAGCGAGACCAAAATATGTCACAAATTCCTTAATCAAAAAGTTCAAAACTTTCCAATCCAATTTTCTGATAGAACGATTTCACCACCCCACCAAGGGATGGATGGCAAAATTAAGAAAGTTTTTATTTGCCATACAGAGATACATCCGTATTCTCTGTCTGGACTGCTATCTTTGGGTTTCTCAATAACCTCGAAAAGAGTTTTGAACAATCAAAACAAAAATAAGTGTGCAATTGTGGCACTTTGCAAAACTGCAGTCTAAGTCATCAACCATATTGGAAATACATATATCTATGAACTTTAACATTAAAAAAGAACCACACTATATACGTGCACATAAATATGTCACTTAAAATTAATTATAAACTTTGTAAAATTAAGTCAATAATAGTTCTTGTAAACAAAAAAACTTTGTCTCTACACGAAAACATTTATAAACATTTCAATTAAATGTCATGCCTAGGTTGTTTTTTTTAAATGATCAAGTTTCCTATACCTAGTTCTACGTCTTCGGGTGCTGCACAGTCGTAATTATGTCTGCAGCATTTTTTTTAATAAATGTAGAAAAGCCTACCACAAATTTATGTTTGCCACTGGTTTTTTAAAAACTAGTAGTACTCAACAAACAGAAAACGTAACTGTAACAATAAACCTACCGACAACATTTGTAAGATGTTTGAATGAAAGTTGAATTTTTTCCATTTGAAGGCAAAAAATAGTGAAAACGGAGGAAAAAGAAGAAGAATGATTACATATTATGTAATGTAGGCGCGTAATGAAAACAAGTAATGTGAGAAATAATATTTAAATTCAATGTATTGAAATCATAGAAATTGTTTACAGTGGTCAATTTAAGCGATTATATGGCATCGTTTGGCGTTAATAAAACACTGGCAAGGTTTGTTTTTAAACTTGTATCATCTGGGGATTGATCCTAAGATGTCTCTGACCACTCCGCACAGAGACTATAAGATGTTATAATTAATATAGAAAATTAATAGTGGATTAATTATAAATACTTCAACAAAACTGCATTTTGTCATTTGTTTTCTATCTTCCAACATTTTTTCAATATTTATTTCTACACTGCTTGGTTGAGTTTGATAATGAGGTCCCTTTACTACAGTTTTTAAGCTGAAAATTGAAAAGGGGTAAGCAAAAGGCAATAAATATTTCGACTGAATAAAAAAAAAGTTGCAATATTAGCACGTTAGCCTCTCTTATGTAGATATATCGAGTATATGTAGTTATAAATAGAATTTCAATATTCATTATCACCGATTTGATATACTTACTTCTCTTGCGCCGAGCCTGGAGTAATTTTGTATAGGTTGTGACCCGTCTCCTGGGGCGGAATCATTATCCGTGAAATCAAACCTCTCGAGTAAAAAATATCATTTGCTCAGTCCCCCTTCATTTTTATTTTATGTATGTAGTTGAGACAATTCGAGCACGGTAATAAATGCTTAACAATGTATGCATAATTATGAGTAATGAAACGGATCGAATCATTTGTACAATTAATTACAGTACAGCTGAATGCAAGTACTTAATTGATATATTACATATTACCACCAAAAATAATGTATAGCATCAATTACCTTATATGTATATATTACGAACTTGATGAATTGCAAAGGATCTACTCGAATAGAGGGAAGGCCAGAACGTTTATATTAATTCTAAGAAAAAGAGATTGTTTACTTTCTATCAAGACTTCATAAAAGACGACCATTCACAACTTTTATAAATAGATAGATACAACAGTAATTGATCGATTCTTCTTTAATTACACTTTCGCAGGAGAAAGAGGAATAAAATAAACACAAATACTCCAAGCCTTTTCGAACTGCCTTAATTAGGTGAAGCGTAGGTGTTAATAGTCGCTAAAGACACACAACACTTGAAAAAAACGAAGACACGAACGGTTATATTTATGTTTCTCAGCAATATTAATTATTCATAGCGAAGAGCTTTTATGCACAAACAAGGTAAGTAAACCCCTGGCATCGTAGAAATGCTTCTCGAAAAAAGAAATTCTTCTCACGTTCCAAACTAGAGAAAGATAATTGTTTATTCATAAGAATATTTCAGATTTATTTGCGTAAATAAATGCTAATGGGGCTGCAATCTGGGAAGAGCTTTCCTTATACATACCTATATTTCTTTTATATCGTAGATATAAACCAGAAATATACCTGAGGTAAAAAATAATAATTTTTTAAAAACTATGAAAGGTTTATTCAAGTGGTTATTTTGAAGACTGATTGGCATCAATACCTTTTTTTATTCTTTTTTCGTATGTAGTAGTAATTTTGACCGTAGCAACAGCCAAAGAACGGGTAAAAGCACAAAGAAAAGAATGTTATAGAAAAACGTATTTGATATCTCTTTAATCGAAACGACAATTTTCGAATATTGTCTCCACAAAAGTTTTATTACACGTTTTTTTACAAGTTCAAAATGATGCTACTCTTACTAGCATCTCATTATAAAACACCAAAATGTATCGGCTGAAATATAAAATTTAAATAATTTACAAAATTTTAATGAAAAAGCAAAATAATAAAGGAATACCCTTACCTAGAGGTTGAATTTATTGAATTTCTATACTTATTATTCATTTATCTCAAATTTGCTTATATTTATAGACTCGTCGGTTTCGTAAATCATGATTTTAGTTCGCGGTGCAGTGCACTATTTTTGGAGTAAGCCCTGCCCAAAAACATTTCACTCTTTTGTAAAATGCATTTTGAGTCCACCGAATTTACGCATCAATCCCACATATTTCCACTGAAAGGCGCCATTATTCAGCAATCCTATTTGGTGTCATATGTTTTCCTTCTAGTTAGGATTCTATGTAATGTACGATTTATTCGGATTAAAATTATTTTGAGTCCATCCTTTCCCATTTATGAGTAATGTTTTGAAATCAGAGGAAAATTGAAGAAACAACTTTGCGATAATGCAGGAGGTTTAATGTAACGCTGGTATTCATATCATCGACGTCGTTCACCCTAAAATTTAGCAGTACTATCTAAATCAATAAATATTTGAAATAGTTTAGGTCTAGTTTCTCCCCATTATCCTTATATATGTAGGTATGCATGTATAATATTAACACATTCTATAGCTGCTGGGCCGAAATTTTCCATAGTTCGGACAAACCGAACAGGCCCAAGTGCATACCCTAGCAGTACAAAAGACAATTAAATGTACAAGAAATAAGTAGGTTGCATATGTTGCCGGTAAATAACATTTCTAAAATTTATGTTGGTTCTGTTTGCACTGTTGGAGCATTGCCAACCTAACATTATTGATTTCGCATACATATTGCAAGGAGTAGGGAATTACATACAAGGCACCCCGAAATGACAACTTTTGTTTGCTTTTGCCGGTTTTTACTTCGGTTCGGCAGGAAATGTATGCTTCTGGTTCCAGCCGAAGGAACATGCCTGAAATATATCATCACATTCCTTGGCTTCTCAGTACCTCAAGAATAAAATTAGAAACAGGGAGTCTCTAAAGTCCTTTCAGATATAGTGGGAATCCCATAAACATGGAATCTAATTAAAGGAGCCAAGCCGCGAGGCGACATTTGCTTATACTGCTTGCTTTTATTCCAGCCCTTAATTTTAAACATATCCCAGTTTCATATTTGCTTTCTTTATGGGTAACTTTTTTCACGATATAGTCTAAGATAATGTGAAATAGTCTTTAAAGCAAGGGTTAAGTTGAGATATTTATCAATTTTTTCACATTTTCCTTCTTACAGGAGTTTCGGTTTCGTATAAGGATTACGAGTTTTACGTTTTCAAAGTCTCAAAAGTAAGAGCCTTGCAAAGCACAAGCAGACGTTTTCTTTGAGATAAAGACTTCTTTGGACATATTTAAACGTTATCGTCTTCTTAAACTTTTTAAGTTTTCGCAAAATAAAATAAAATTCTGATCCTAGGGATGTACCGAGGTTTCAATGTGATTTTCTCGGATTACATCAAGAATGATTGGTTTTAGCTTGAAAAACAAATAAAACTCGTATGTAGGTGGTTTTATCTGCAGAAAATAGCGATAAAACCCGGGGCATTAATCTTTGGATACATTTTGAAAGTTTTGAATTTATTATCACGTTCTTATTTCTGGATCTTCTCATTATAACTTTTCACGGTGGGGATTTTCACTTAAAACATTAAATTTGCCTGCTACAACAATTTTCCCTTGCACGACTTTTATAGTGCATTGTGCTCTTTCTACTCGAATATTCTTATCTTGTGAGTTCTTGAGAAAATTTTATGTATTTAGTTTGTTTATTTCGAATGGTTTCTCTTATTCCATGCAGAGCTTGATTACTTATTCTGAAAAATTTCGAACTACCTACTATGGAAACACAATAAAGTACCCCTCTTCTAGATAAATTGATAATGAAAATAATTAATATTAATAATGAAACTCGAATTCCATTTCAAGCAAATTATTTTTCTGTTTCTACTTTTCTTATTTTTACTGTTGTAAGAAAGTGTTAATATATGCAAAAGTTGAACCTTTTAACCTGCACCTATTAGGAAATTAGCCTAATTTTGTTCCTGCACATCAATTTTTCGAAAATTATTCATATTTATGTGCAATTTCGAATTGGTCATATTAAAGATGTTAAATTCTTACAAAAACAATAAGTATCAAAGAGATATTTCAAGTTAATACTTTCACTCTAATTCTTGCGCTTAACATTGTTACAAGAAACTGTTTGCACAAATGTCAACAAGTTGTTTAAGTGGCGTAAAAGAGAATAGCTTGTGAACACAACTTTAAATGTATCACTTTTTCGTGGTCTGTTGTAAGGGCGATTAATGAAATGTGAAACCCATGACAACGATTTCCTGGGCAATATTCAATTTCCTGTATTAGAAGTTCGACTGGAATGCAAACATTGGGAATGCTTCTCCCGAAAACCGAAACATCCATTAGCAGTTAGTGCCTGGGAGCTCTAACAAAGTTGTGTCAATAAATTCAAAGTTAGCCGGTCCATTTTCCCCTCGAAGCCAATCGTAATTAATGGAAACTTTGTTAATTTCATTTACCCAAGGGCGGTTTAAGTTGCCGATAAAAATCTCAGGTGTAAATGTCAATTACACAGGTGGGAGTTTCGCTGCCGTTGCACAAGTGAAAACTGAGTGCAGAAACACGTTCTGAATTAGGAAATGCCATTTTTAGGGGAGATATATGCTGGCAACAACTTTCGCCCGGCAATCCTTTTCCCAGAGGAGCTGCAGGGGCTCGGGTGTGTTTTACCTAGTCCTGAGCCTAATGGGACCGTCTGAAACAGGATTTCCATTTTACCTGCGCTCATACCTCCTTCAGGTCTTTTGAGGATGCACTGGGGGTTTATATTCATTTGATAAGTCCAAACCGCCTGAGAGAATCATAATTTTGCATTGATATTCCTGACTCATATATTAGTTTTCTGCTTACGTTTTTCGAGCTAATGGGTGAACGGAACCTACCATTGCTTAATGGAGTTTCGGGTTAAGCCAATTATATTCGGTTCCCTAACAAACCTCGAATTACACGTGGCAGAGCGGCAGTGTAGCAGACCTTATCTAATAAATTATATTACCTCTTCCCTTTAGTGCTGTGAATTAACCGAGCTGTCATAAATGTTTAACTCTTTTCCCAGGTTAAATCCAGGTTTGCGTCTTACTCAAATTTCAGCTTTGTATGGTAAACTACCCCAAGGGTTAGAGAAACGCTTTTACTTTTATAGTTTTGTCGAGGGAGTTTTAGTGCGATGATTCAGAGATATTTTGGCTAGTAACAGAAATAGCATAACATTTACATCAGAATTTTTTTTATAAAAGTAAATCCAGATGTATCTATAGGCTAAGAAAGTTGAAAGTAGGTGTATGTACATATGTATGTACTATGTGTCGAATAGAAAAATTATATTTTACATTTTAATTATCATTACGAAATCTTCAATTGAAGGCTTTTAATTGTATATTTAACATGAATATTGGTATTTATCCATTCCATGTAGAATCAATGAAATTATAATTTTCTACGTGTTTTTAAAATATCGGATCTAAAATTATAGAGTGTCATAGGTATACACAAATTTACATTGAATTAAACCCAAGGTGTAATCGTTCTTTCAAACATCACAAGTTCTTTGTTGCAGAGAGTGAAAATGTAACTTTATTTATATTTTTGCAAATGGTAAAATTCTTTTTATATAAAATATAGAAAAAGCAGCATAATACGAACAGTTCCATGGTTTTTGTGGCTTGAAACTACAAAAATAAACTCCATTTGCGTATTCATTTTAATTTGCTCCGTATTGGATTATATTACTATGAAAAACGTAGAAGCATAAAACAGCATTCAAGTACTCATATATTCCATTCATTTTGATCCTCAAGAACCCTTGTTCAAAACCTGCAATGTGACGCAAAGAGAAATCCCCTGAATCTCAAAATTCAGTGAAAATCCAAATCAAAGTCAACATCTCTTGATATCTCTGATTTCTGGCCCATTTTCAAAATATCCTCCAATATTTCAGGAGAAGGATATCGAGTTACCCATAGTTCAATTAAATTCATCGAATAAAAACGTCGTGTTTTGAAAACGCCCAGCAGCTGCTGGATGGGCATCGTCAAAAACAATCAATCAAAATAGGTGCCGAGAGATTATGTCAGAATGCCTCTGCCTCTCGTACACAAATCGGAGAGAAAAATACAAAAATCCCCAAAAAAAAGGAAAAATGGAAAAAAACATAAACCACTGAACTCAGATAAATTGAAATTGATAGCGTCCCATGGCTCGGGTGTATAGTAGGTATAGTGGGTATAGAGGGTATAGAGGTATAAAGCTGTGTGGTTGTTCACAAAGCGGTGAATGTACCCCCAGCTGCAGGCTTTTATCAGTTTCGATATGAACTTTTCGTTGCAGGGAGGTGAATTGAGCGCACACATGGGGGAGGGTTTGGGTGACAGACGTTTTGCCCTAGCATAGATAAAGTCACATTACCCCTGAGAGGGGATTACATTTTTTTGGCAAGGAGAGATAATACTTTGATTTCCACTAGGAATAAAGAGAACTCCTCTAGTCGCTTCCTTATTTCAAAGCTTCGAGCAAATTTGCGTTCTAGGAATTTTACTAAAAAGATCCAATCCGCTTTTCACAGAGTGCTCATTAAAAGTTAATGATCCGTTACATGTTGAGAAACTACATATGTCTTATAATCCGGGATTAAAACCTCTTAAAAGAGCAATATGTCATATCAAATACAAATTTTGCGACGTAGAGCAGATATTCAGTAAAACCTAGTTATAGGTATAGAGAAGAAATTTCTAGAATTTTCATTGCCAACTCTTTCTACTTCTCGGCTGCAACGAACATCCGCTTTATAGGGGAGGTTTTCTCTCTACATTAATTAAAGAAAAGGTTTAATTTTAAACTTTTAAAATTGTTGATAAATAAAATTTGACGTACATACCTTACAAATTTAAAAAACTTCACATTATTGATTTTAAAATAGTCAACACAATACTCCTGAGCTTATTCTATAATTTAACTTTGTAGTTTATAAATATAATTAAATACTTTATATAAACTGTCGCTAGAACTAAGACTAGTTCGTTAGTCACGACTTAGAAATTCGATGCAACGCACAACTGATATACTATATTTAAAGAAATGTTCTAATTGTCATTTGAAGAATTTTCTGAACTTTTTACGTCCTTTATTTTACTAGAATTTCAAAATTATAAAATTAAAATAAAATACCAATCGAATAAAAGAAAGGTTCAAACATAATTTTTATTGCAATATAAATGCATATAAATTCATACATGAGTCGAAACATTTATCTCCGATTCTTTTTTTTTTTTTTTTTTTTTAATGGGAAACCAAAAATTGGACATAAGGAATAAAAGATTTGGTTTTTATTTATAATTCAATATACAAAATGGCTTTAATGAGCGAGAGCTCATTATATTTATTGGATAAACAAGAGAATGAAATTTTTCATTAAACCCAATTAGCATGTTTCCTGAATTACGTTGATGAGTAGAACCAATTTTCGGTAATTGCTTTTTCCCTGTTGAACTGACAGCACGGTTTATTCTAAAAAAGCGGAGGTCGCATTAAGTTAAATTTTATTGTATTATTTAAAGAATACTTGATATACCTAATTTGTGTTTTTATTTTAAAGCCTCATATTTCATTTTAATTAAACGATTTATGAAATCTTGACTCAAGTATTAAAATTTTAAAAAAATTCATGAAAGACAATATATATGTAGATATGTATGTATGTATATTTACATGACAATCTCTTGAACAAGAGAATTTTCAATGATCTCATATTATCAGCATGATTGAATTAATTAATTACTATACAAATAAATAAATTAATCCCATTCAAATAAATCACAAAATGAGATACATTTTTCAAAAATCAAATGTTTTTTTTTAAATTTTTAAATTCACATTCTACGATACTGAATTAAATATTTAAATCTAAGATCGGCTGAATGAATTTTGTTGTTTAGCGAGATGCAACGTGATAACCGTATTGTCATAGTTACGATTATCTTACATGTTAAACGTACAAAAGCTACTTTTAAAGGAAATTTGTGGAAAAAATTCGAACTGCTGGCAAACTTCTCTTTATATAGGTACTTATTATACATATGTATGTATTAAATAGGAACATAAGGGCTTGGCTCAAATTGAAAGGCAAAGTAGGTAACAAGTTATTTTCGTACTGGATAAAAACAATTTTTCTAGAAAACAAAATAAAACTGAAGATCAAATTCAGTAGCCCATATAAGAATATCTCATTCCTGACAGAGAGACAGGTGCTGGTTTGATTGCATAACTAACTGAAAAGTGGCCAAGCGAATAATTGGCTATTCTTGGAATTTCAACGAAAAAATAACATTGCAGAGGGATAGTAACATATAAAAAATTGCCCTCCATTGTTTGAGCAAGTTCAAATTAATGGCACATCCCGGCACGTCAGGCACTCATTAGCACCCAGAAAAATGGATCCCCCGGGGCCTATAGGAAATAATTTCTTCTTCCATTCAAGACACGGTAATAGGGTTTTCCTTCGTTGAATCGGATCGATAAGGCGTAGTGGATCTTTGGAAATATTTGATTTTGTCCTTCCCCACACCCCCGCCAGTGTCATCCTCGTGGGTTTCAATTTGTCTTCTCAAAGGAGCAATTTCCAAGGAGAGTTCATCACTTACAACCAAAAGACAGGTGAGGTACCAGGAGTTGTCGTCAACGGGAAAGTGCCGAAAAGAAGTATCGCTTTCTCCGCAGGGCTACAAGACGTCGTATTCGCAGGCCTAATATGAAATTTGATGTGTCACTATAACTCTGCGTCAGTCTGGGGGAGGAGGTACTCATGTCCCTGCGGGTTTTTCTAACTTATGGCCGGCTTTCAATTTATGGTATAAATAAGAAAAGACTAATTCCGGGCCTTCGGTAGACACAGGGAATTTATCGCCGAAGTGGAAAGATATGTACGTTCGGGCACAGATTTGCCCTTTTTGTCTGTCAGAATGATTTTTGATTATCCCAAGTTATTCCCCTTGAATGGAAAAACATTTGGTTGTCATTTATCAGGACCTGAATATGTTTTGATCGTCACTATAGATTTGAAGACAAATTCAATTCATACACAACTTGATGGAGTTTTCTTCAGCTCATATACCACTTATATTACTTTCAAAAATAACGATTCAATTATTGCTTTTTCGGAAAGATTTTACTTCCAGTTGGACCGAAGAAAATTTAAATTTTGTGAAGCAAGTTTTGTACTAAGTATTCTTTATTTAGTCAATGAACAGCAGTCGAAATGTAAATTAAATTCAGAACTATCAATTGTATAGTTTGTTTAAAAAAAATTCCCAACAATTTTGGTTTTTCACCTATTAGTCTGATACCTTTTAAAAAGAATGAAAAAGAGTTTCATTGAATTCCAGAAAATGCATGCAAATTCAAGAGAATGCAAAAATTTCACAAAGGCTAAATTCATTCTCTTTCCATAAAAAAAAATCGAATGCATTCCTTAAATTGTTGTATGGAATGGGAATGCATTGTTTAATTCATGATTCTTCAGACGAATAAAAAAATGGAAAATATGAATTAATCAATCTAATGTTACTATAGACAATTTTTGGTTTATTCAGTAGAGAAGGCAGGAATAAAATACTTTTTCTAATGCATAAAATTCCCCAACAATTTTTTTTCAGCTATTCTATAATATCAAATTTTGTAAGTTCAAAATAGCGAATGAAATATGGAGACCGGTGTTTCCGAAATACAAGGGATTTTAGTAAAAGTTTGTTTGAAGGTATAAGTCGATAAGACTAATTTCCAAAATTTTCCGCGATCCAAGGTAATGTATTTGTAAATTTATTGGAATAGGATTATTGAATTAATATGCAAACACTTAGTATTAAACATTTAAATGTGCGGCGAAATGTTCAAGTAGACGATAATTTCTACCACGAATAGCAATAAAACATAAGAAAATACCAAAGAAAAGTGAATATTTCTTATATGCAAAAAGCGTAAAATTCTCTTATATACATTTGTTTAAAAGGGTGAAAGAAAAATTCTTCACTCTTACACACTCATTCATCCACAATGCGATTTTAGTCAGAAATTACCCACATTTATTTTATCAGAGAACATTTTTAATATAACCGTGTCAACTAAAAACGTTTTTCGGACATTCAGATAAATCAAAAATAATCTTATTTATTTTCGAATTAAAATCCTAGTTATATAAAAATGTTTTATCATTTAAAGGTATAACTAAATTTCGCCGACGAAAAAAATGGAGCACTCACCTACATTTCTAGGGAAACTCAAACAATTTATCTAACTGCTGTGCCATATATTTATCATTTTTGCCATAAATCCCGTGCGCTCCAAGCCTGCCCACTATTTTAATATTCATATCACTAGAGTATGCTGTCACGAGGCCCACTACCATTTTCCTGAAAACGTTCATGCAATAGTCGGAAATTTATGGAATAGGTGAAAATTTCCCTAAGCAAATAGTGCACTCTTAAAAAAGAGCAGAGAGCCCGGAGTTCAACGTGGCCCCAAAATAATGGCGCAGATAAAGGAGTTGTTTTTGGGGGGGCCCCCAGCGGCTCAGTTGGCATAGCCATTTATTTTGAACAAATTTTCGAGGCATACCTATAATTAGGACGGGGTTTCGCTGGGAAAAGTTTCCCGTCTCGTGACATTTTCCGGCCCACCGCCACCACTAAAAACGCATTTTCTTAGCAGACAGCATGTCAACCGATGAATAATATTCGTCGTCCCGCCACAATGCAACCAGCAAGCACAGAGGGAAGTTTTTTTATTTATAGCGAAGGCCGAAAGTTTTTTACCAGAAAACAAAACTGTTGAAAGCCAAGATATATTCATTTTAATAAACTTTTAATGCGGCCATTCTTCGCCGACGATGTCGTGTCTGCGCCCCGGTGGCATAAGGAAAGAATCGCCAAAAAATGGCTACCGAACTTTACCCTTTGGGCGCAAAAGAAGTTTCAAGTTAGTGTAATAACTTTTAACAGGAAAGGTATGAAGTTGCCGACAGCGAAAATGGATGGTTGGGAAATAGTTATGTGGTAATTGTTTGTCTAACCGCCTCGGGGGCAGAGAAGCTGTGGTTCAATTCAAAACTTCTCGGCTTACGCCCAAAGGAGTAAAGGAACGTAACGTCTTTTCAGTAAGGAATAGTGTGAACGACGCATGAATATTAAGTCGCAAAGTTTTCTTATTTTCTGCACACATAGGGTGTAATGTTTACTCAATTTTTAAACCAACGTTTAAAGTTTTGAGAATACTTTGAGTTTACGTATATGTAATTTGCATCTCATGAATTTTCTTTCTACGACTTTGGAACTAGCGAGAAGCAATGTTGGCAATATAGAGATAACGATGACCTTTTTGATATCCATGGGGAAAACTATTGCTTCGTTTCTAATATGGTTTAACTCTTTTTTTTCCAAAAAATCTAACTTCTGTAAAAGATCTTTGAATTTTTTGGAGTCATTATGGAATCAATGAGTAATATAATAATAATATACATACATAGTATGTAAATGTAATTTCCAAACAGTATTCTTTTCGAATAATCAAATAGAAAATTTATTATGTAGGTATACATTTTCTTTATACAATAATAATAGTTTATTAAGACGCCAACAATTTTATGATTATGTCTAAGGGAAACAAATATTTATTTATTTTTATTTTTATTTTTTTGCGAAATGGGATAAAATTAAAAATTTTTTGGTTTTAAAAAGTGAACAAAGACATAATCCCTTTTGAAATGATGATCAACATAATTTACCGACTCTCATGCTATCCATCATGTAATTGCGTGAAAAATAAAAAAAAATGGAGCTCCATATACATAGTACCCAACTCAGAAAACTGATCACAAGTGTGTTTAATTACTTTGCATGTCTTTACTTTGATAGTTTCCTTTTAATGTCACTCCAGAGGTGCTCCATCGGTTGTAAATTTGGGAATTGTAGAACTTGATACCTTTGACTTTCGAGGTAGATTTTAGTCAATACAGCGGTGTGTTTAAGATTGTTGTCATGCTGAAAGAGAAGGTCCAACACAGACTTATTATATTTTTCCAAGCTAGGTTGTAGAGAGAATATTAAGGTGTTAATTACATCTAAGCGGTACAAACAAATACAACTAAATTTCCATTTCACGACCAAATTTAATAGTTTTTTTTCTTTTGCCACAATCAATTTCCCAAGGACAAACGAGGTCATTGACGAATCCAAAATAGATTTCTTTTAAATTAATGTTTCCCATCAGTAAATTTAACATTTGCTTCATAAATGCTTTTTTTCTATGTCCCTATATAAGAGCCTTATAAATGTTTTGTTATATGGCAAATAAACCTACAAAAACGACAATCTTCCAAGTACAATGTAAAACATATCATTTTTTATCTACCAGTTTTCTTAAACCCTTTTGACTGCAGACAAACAATATGAAATACCTGACTTGACCTCCATGGTTTAGATATTTGCTGTCATAGTTTGGTCAGACTGTACAGTTGCTTTAGTTAGATATATACGGTTACTTTAGATAGATGGAACAGAAATCGTCACAAAGCAGTTTTCCTGTATTCTTCAAAAGATTTCTACTTTTGTCATTCTACTATACTGCTACTACTACTATCATTAAATTTTTTATTCCCCACAACCAGAACATTTACAAACGGTCATCGTGTATGAACCAAAGTAAAAAGCACCCCTAGGTAACCAGCCACATGGTGTCGAGTACAGAAAAGAACAAATTACACATCTCCGCATGGTGTCCTGCAGACAGGACTAATTCATTTCCAAAAAAATAAATCATCCCAGGACACACTATGATATGATACGAGGCTGCCTACTGCTGCTCTCTACTTTGTATTCCTAAAATATGACATCCCATCAATAACACGAACCGAAAAGAAAAAAAAAATACGAAATCCTTTTTCATGAAGCTTCCTTTCTTTGGCTGAAATATAAATTGCTGGTGAGATTTGCAGCAACAAATCTTACGCAAATTTCACACCGATGTCATCAGGGAAAATGTTCATGCGAGGTGCCACCTTGCGGGGTGATATATTGTGTGGAAATGTAATTGAGGAAAACGAAATTGTCGCAAGGGCCCGCAAGGAAGATTAAATGCCAGACAGTAAGTTACTGCTGGATGTTAATCTACCCGACGGCTCTAGAGGTACCTTACATACAAAATATTATTATTAATATGGATGTCTGTTAAATGGAATATGCTTATCGAAGCCGGTTTCGAGTGAATATTTAATATTTCAATCTTGATATTGTCCTCAATTCCGCCTGATGGCTTACAGATACCTTAATGGTTAATGGGACTCAAACTGATGGATATTTTATTAATTTTCTAATGATGGATAGTATAAAACGTATTACACCGCCATCCTTGCATCTTAAATACATAAGTACATATTTCACAATTGTAAGGAATTTTGAAAATAGGACACAGCACGTTCCCATCATTTTTCAAGATGCGCTAATGACCTCAATGTTTTAAAGGAGCACAAGTGTATACGTATGTTCATAAAATAACGGACAGAATAATTATGAGAGAAGAACCCCTTAAATATAATTACGTAGGGGAAACTACAAAAACTAAACATACACTTCCGTATCAACAACAATTTGCGATAAAAACATAAAACAGCCAAAATATGCAGGTTGTAAAATATATAAGGTATAGGTTGGCCAAGAACCATTCAAGCACGGCAATTCGGTGGCGTCCCAAAACATTCCCAGATCCTTCCCTTAAAAAGGGAAGGAATGTAGGAGCAGCATTTGGATCAATTAAATATGCAAATGATGCAAATAGGTGGCTGTTTAATTGGGTACATGTTTACTCCGACAACAATATGAAATTGTGCGCGACGTAAAAGCCACAACTTATGGGTGTACACCAAGCAAAATGGCAGACACATTTGCCTGACAGTCTTGTACGTTTTGGGGCAACCACATTCCGGGTCAAGTAGGTCACAAACCTTTCACTCTGGGACAGAAGGTACATTAAAATGCCTTTTTTAGGAGAAGTAAGCAACTTTTCGTTTTCACCCAGAGCACTATCGTGCAGATAATGTGTCAGGAGAAATGGGTTCGTAGTGTGGATGCATGCATGGCCTGAGTATGGTGACTTCCTTAAAAAAAAATTGTTGTCCTCAGTTCATACAGTTCGACACTTTACTGCTCTAGTTTTGGTTGAATGGTTACGATGCCCTCGCCGGACTGGGTGGTATTTGAATTTCACTTTTTGCTTCACATTTCGTCATTGTAAAAGAGATTACTTTCAGAAATTTTGGGTACTTACCCTAATACAAGATGTAGGTATGCAACGCATTCTGTGGGTCCTAATGTTTGAAGAAACACTATAGAAATGATTCTACCTTGAGAAAAGAGTTTATTTATAGTTAGCAAATACTATGGTGATGATAATACATTGAATATTTACAAAGAAACGTATTCCAAATTTTTTCCATTTATGTCTGTATCAAAAACAATTAATCACTTCAGGTAATGATATCATTATGTAGATCATTGCTTTAGAACGGTTTTCAAAAGCAAATTAGATCTGAGAATAGTATGAAAAAAATAAAAAATAAATTCTGAACCACTGCAAAATGTTAAAAGTACGTCTCTATCGATCGAATCTTTAAGAACAATATATTCACCTTAGTAAATTTCGTAGACTCATACCATTTTGATTATATTAGATTGATTTGTATGCATAGTAGGAGCTTCGACATTTTACGGATACATATATTTATTAATTAATAGCGCTCTTCAAAATGTTCAAGTTTATATCATATAAATAGCATGTTGAGTCCTTTGGGTTTCTTTTTTTTACATTTTTGTAATTGACGTCCTTTAATTTCTTGAAGTACTAAGAGTGTTCTCTATCCACTTTTCTCATTAACACCCAGTTTTCAAGCGGACCAATACTGAAACACCTTTTCCCCTTTAATTAAATAAAGTCTTGCAAACTACAAAATGAAGTTTCTACTTTATTTTAATTTCGTACTTGCATTGACATTTCGTAATTGGAAGAATGCTTTTTCGTTAATTGAGAAATCATTAGCTATTAATGCGAAAATGTTTCAAGTAACTTTAAATTAATCGCAAGATGTTTTTTTCTTAGCTGTAATTTAAATCTAGGTATATATGTATGTATGTATAATGTATATAGAACAATATCGTAACTGACCTAAATTCACCAAAATTGGTATTTAGCCTTTAAGTTAAAAATTAAGAAAGACGTATTCTAGAATTTTTCGAAATTTATCACTTAAGAGGCTAATTTAGGGGATGAATATTTGTATAAAAATTGGTATTGGTTGAAAATTGATTTTGCTAAAACCCTGAAGCACGTTCAAATCAATAATTTTAACATGTATACCAAATTGTGTGTCTAACTTTTAAAATACGGACTTCCATACAAACGTTTATCCCACATTTTATCTCTATTCTCTTTCTATATATTTCGAAATCTACATGGACGAAACCAGGACAAAAAACTTGTTTTAATCAGAGAAGAAAATATTTTTATTGAACTTAAACCTACTGCTCTTTTTGAACTACATTACTTTCACCAGTGTATTTAATTAACAGCCGCCAACTTATCACGATTTTAAAAGGAATAAATGCTGACAAATTTCGAAAAGAATATACAAAAAATTTAAGGTAGACTTACGACTTATGTTAATAAATATTTTCCGTATTATAACAATGTGAACATTTAAAAATTAATTAGAGTTCTATAGAACGACCGTCAACCAATGAGATACCAAGAAGTTTCTGCTATATGTTATCATTAAGCCTACAGATCAAATTAACATCCCCAATTATTGTTAGAATTAAATTAAGTGATAAATTAAAACTCAATAATTGAAGTAATGTTTCATTAAATTTTTCTTTTTGTATGCGAGATGCTTTAATTAGTGGGGAGTAAAGTTCTATTTGAGCTATTCGAATGCCATTCTAAAATCGAAAATCTCTCAACTGCAGAGGATGCACGATTTGGAGTGAGGGCTCACTGCACTAACCATACTTTCGACCAGAGCTCACTTGTTGGCATTTGCGTTTGAATGCATCCGCCTACGCCCGCCGTGTGTTCATATGTTGATGGCAGTTAAATATGCAGAGTACCTTTGTGGTTCCCTCCCGGAGCCACAAAGTGTACTTTTCGAATAGGGCCTGTACGAACCGACAGAGGCATTTGGCGTCACGACCTACAAATATACTGGATTACGTGAAATTATTATATATGATTGGTGGGGAGCTTGTGGGTGCGAAGGCCCCCTATATTTCATCTCACCTAAGCCAAGGGATCAGGTGAGATTAAGAGGGAGGATTTGACTGTCCGTGCACATTTGCCCGTGTATCTGTATCCTTGCTTAATCTTAGGGAGGAGGAGGTCGAACTCAATCAGACTGTCGCTTCCAGTCTGGTGAATTTTAAGCAATTTTCTCCTCGGTATAATAAAATTAATGTGATGCTTTCGGGAGTTGCGCATTTATCGAATAATCTTAATTGATTGAACTTTTACCTTAATGATATCTAGAATTTTTGAAGGGCGTCTCAATTGTCCTTTCAAATTTTCTTTGTTAAAGCGAACAATTTGAAAAAAACAATATTACGTATTTTACAACCTCCACTTTACGTGTCGGCGTTTTAGCAATAATAAAAATAAACTAATAAAAACAGACTATCAGAAAAAATACAAATTTAATGAAAGTTGATTCCTAAGTAACACATTTTTTTAACATGCAATTTTTAAATTTGAAACGTTTACTAAAAGAAACTAATTTCTATGCAAACAAAGGCAAGAACAGATATAAGTGTTAAAAAAAAAGAATTTTGAATTCTTAATTTGGCAGGTTTTGAGGTCGGAATATCTGAATTTTAGGAGGAGCTCTTAAAAATATTTATAAGAAAACATTTTTTATTCAATTTTTCCTTGTAAAGAAATTTTTAAACGAGCCCATCTAAAGCAGGAATAAATTGGTTCTTCTTTGGATATTTTCTTAATTAATTAACTACCTGACTGACGATGTTAGACTTATTTTTCTGCAGAAATATCTTGTACAAATAGATTATTCTCCTTTTGGAAAATTAACAAAAGGAAAAAACTTGACCAAAAAAAATCCCCTGAAAAAATTCATGTTTCTACACTTTTCCCTTACTGTTCAGAATATACAGTTATAAGGTTTAATAAGCGCAAAAAAATTAATATCAACCAAATCTTTCAAGTTCCAAGGAGCAGCAATTCTTTAACACATGAAATTCTCGAGATAGGTATAGTATAGATTATAGTATAGATTAAGTGAGAATTTGTATGCATATCTGATTTACAATAAAAATTAATTATTTCAATAACATTGTCATGGTCATATCATATGTATATTGTAATTTACAATAGATTGTTCATTATTTGTTATTTCGCAAAACAAATTGACTTGGTCAATCAACAAGCAGACTTTGCTAATCAAAAATTTGGAACAGAAAGTATTATATCCTTGAATGCGACGAATTGAAATCTGTTCGAAATTAAAGAAATTAAAAAGCTGGCTAGGGAGTTAGAAAACAAAATTTTACGAACTCTCATACGTTCCTAATAAAATATGCAATTATTTTTCAATTAGGTGAAAATTACTACTGTATGCATATATGTACATATGAGTAAGTATTTTGTTGTCTATCTTTACGATAAGAAAACAGTTTTACTGTGTGCATATCGAATTAAATTGTTTTTATCACTGTAACTCTGTGTGAGAATTATTATCAAACATGTTTCATCGTCCATTAGTAGAATAAACCATTTTTTCCAGTAAAGTGTTCCCCCTAGTAATAACACAGTGTCATAATTGCAGAAAGGATGCCGAAAAATTAATTTACGGGCATTTTATTAAAATTTTTTGCGCCTTCAAATTGCAGGGAGGCGCCCCCATATTTCATGTTTACCACTATCCTGTCCTGTCCCTTGGTAGCAAGCGCACCTTTCCAGAAGGGCAGGTAGGGCCCGTCGACAAAATGATATGCAATTAAGAGTCCATTTGAATTACACTTGTAACACGGAAAGGTAATCAACATTCGTTTAGCGCACCAGCAAGTGTTTATCGTTGCTTAATTAGAGCTACGCTAGATCACGAAAATTTCTAATGAGACTCCCTAGATTAGGGCGGCACTTAAGGCGGTGTGAGCCTTAAGCATGCGTCATTTAAATTACAGTGACGCTCTGTAGGCCTGTGACATCTGATAAAAATGCAGGTCCTATTTTATATCGGCCTTAATTAACGACCAGGAGGAGCTCGAAAAGTTATAAAGGTCCATGGTGAAGGAGGCGAATGTCATCACATGAATTTCATCCATGAATTCAAACCATCCCATGGAACCGTAGAGCCATTTGGAAAGAAACACGTAAATTATGTTGCATATCAGTTTTGGGTTGTTCCATAACAAAACTGGAAGTTTGCGCTTTTTGCTCGTGCTTAGAAACTTCATGCTGTCCGTCAGACTAACGAGAAATCGTTTTTGGGGGAGGAGACGGACGACGACGACGTCGACAACGACGACGACGGGAGGAAACATGCGGAACATATTACGGAAATTTCTAAATGAAATGGCACTAGGAAAACTGCATGAAAAATTATTTGCAGATTGCTTTGAATTTATTCTGTGGAGCCTCAGGCAGAAAGTTTATCTGGCTTTGCACTTTGATTCCGGGCACGAGAATTAAGGCCAACTTCAGTATGCACAGATTAGATACTTCGCATATATGAATTGCTAATATGTCTGTCCAAATTGTTGTCTCAAAAAGAAACTAGTTCATATGCCATCCTCGATTCTAAATGAAATAAAACTAAATGGAAACTCTATTTGAATGGAATTGCAGTTTCGAAATTATGCAGACTTGCTGTCTGATGAATTGATAGATTACCTTTAAAATAAATTAATGTAGACTAAATGCATACTACTGAAATGAAAACAACCTGACAAAAACAAATATGAACTGATTCAAAATTATTAAATTTTGTTATTAAAGTGAATCTACGAAAGTCAAACAACTACAGAATAATGCAAAATTAGTCAATACAAGAGCTTATTGCAGAGTATGTGGATATTTGAAATAAAATTTGATTTTTAGTTATGGGGTGAAATATGTTACCTATAGCATTAATGAAATTTGCCTTTGATTTCATACTTGCATCATTATCTCTCAACTGAGTTCATTTTAATTTATTACTGTTTGCAGTTACGCCATTGAAACCTAATGACCTTTCTAGATATTTCTAGATAAATCAAAAAACATTTTTTTTAATTATCTCGTTCAGTTCTCAAATTCGAATAATGCAAGACTCTTATTTAAAGATTAACATATGTACATATGTATGTACCTACATACGAGTATTATACTTCTTATTTTATCCATTACGAATTTCAAATCCCTTTATGCATTAAAATTCATGCAGCAACACCTTTACGCAAATTGCATTAAATTTAATATTTTACAACCCGATACCTACTTGGATTTTCAAAAATGCAAAATCTATAAATCACTACATAATTCTTCTTAACTTCGTACTTAGGTATGATTTATTAGTGACAATAGGTATTTTAATTCGTTTTATAAAAAATATAACTTTGTTTTTTAATTTCTAAAAGAAGGTCAACATTTTCGTAATTGGAGATTCTAATATTAGGCGTAATGGCATCTATTATTGTCACTATTATTAAAGTGACAATAATACTGAAAAAATACATACATACATATTTATTTTGTTTTAGATTTTCAAAAATAATAATTATGAAGCTCTGAGAGCGCGAGATATGTAAATACTTAATCCGTTCCATCACCATTCTTTGCAAATTCAAAAAATGTATCACTGTAAAAAAACGAGCTGATGATTTTTGAGGAGACAGGTAGGTATATCTACTTCAATCATGGAGTTATTTTATTATTAATACAAATTTTATATAGCTAGACGTTATCTTTTATAGCTGTATGTTTTTTGTATTTTGATCTAAGGATGGAAATTCAATTTATACAAAAATGAGTTTTATAACTTCATAAATAAAAGTACAAAAAGGAAAAGAGAAAAAGGAAAATTGAAAGTCAGGAAAGCTCCTCAACAAAATGCCAAAGGACAAGTTGTTTAATTAAAACTTCAAAATGAGATGCGGGAATAAAAATTACTAAGACAGCTTTTTCCCCGGTGATTGCCAAAAATCCAGCAATGAAACTATCTCTTCCTGACAAGTGCGAAAAAGAAGTCATTTTCATGGAGGCCAACGGCAAATTAATTTTCTTCGCAAGTTAATCTGCGCCTTCATAAATTTCCGTGACATAAGTTGTCACAGAGAAATTATTCCCCTCGGCTGATTCTAGCCAGAAGGCAGATAAGTCACACATTTCGAGCGCCCTTAACACAGGCGTTCAGCAGTATTGCTCCCGGTATTCCACTCGTTATTTATGGACCCAGAAAAGGGCCAACTAAATCAAGTTAAAGCAAAATACAAAATCGCCCCAACGCTCCCAAAACGGAGGAATGCAACACTTCTTTTTCGGGCGAGGGTGGTCCCTGATTTATTCTGGAAGACTCAACTGTGTGTATATTCACAGTGCTGACTGATTTATGCTGCTTTAAGTGAAATAATCCATACATCAAGGGTAAAGAATTATCTGCGGAAATCATAAAATTGGTTGGGTTTGATCAATCCGAAGGAACGACTGAACCAGACACTCCTTCTATAGGCGTTGCGTACGCGACGACCTTCGTACATAACGTACAAACGTGGTGGCTTTTATCACGTTTTCCTTAGCTTTGGGGATGCCGAACAACTTTTCCCATTGCAGCAGGCACGGATGATTCCTAGTTTTATTCGAGCAGCATCTTCAATTTTATAGCCGACATGATTTAGAACTCTACCCTCAAAGCTAGTGATACGCCATTATTTTTATTGTCATAACATAATATTGCGGCAAGTCATAAACTAAATTTAGTGAGTTAAAACAAAGGTCCCATATTTCAAAGCAACAAACATCATTTATGACTATTAATATTTTTATTGTCACTTCAAAACCCTTTCACGTATAAGCGTATATAAGTACAAGAGAAGAAATTCACTTTTGTTCTAAAATGTTAAACTTCATCTATAGCTATAATATCATTTCGCGGCCCAACGAAAAATTAAGTGTAAACAAATAATATTTTCAGGCAAATTTTCCAAAACCCATAAGTAGGTACAACTTGATCCTAGTTAAGGAGTAAGATGCTGATATTTCCCACTTTTATCTTTGGTACGAATTATTTTTAATAGGTTTCTAAATAACATTGCTTCTTAAAAGGTAATGAGTGAAAATTTTGTCTTCGCATTAAACATTATATATGTATATATATTACAGTTTTTTTTTAATTATTTTTGGATTAACTCTTTTAAGTTATTTCGAATAACTCTTTTACAAATTAATACTATAAGTAAAAATTTTAAATTGCATTATACAACAGTGTTTGAGAGCCTATTACATAGAAACTATTATCAAAGATTATATACTTTATAAAATCTTTGTTACGTGTATTACATGTGCATTACCCACCCGAAGAGAATTACATACCTTAACTTGAAATCGTGTTTTATAACCGCCTCTTAAAAGAGTTCAGTCTATAGTTCATTTGTGAAAAGAATTCTTGGAAAGTTGTTCTTTTAATTCTGTATATTCATATATATGTATGTACATATCATGTTAAATCTATGTATGTACATTAACTGGACTTGGTTTGGTGGACTTGTACTATACATGTGTCATGTAGGTGCTACATAATTTAGAAAACTCGAAATACAAATTCATATAATAGCACAACTAAAATTTGTGTTGTTCAAAAGCGCATATTATTAAATTTGAAAATAGTTTTAAACCTACTTATTATGCGATCCCGTATCAATACCCCAGCACTCTTGTGAGTATGTAGGTATTTTTTCGGGTCATACATAGGTACAATAACCACAAGAAAATAAATAGAAAATAAAAAATTTGGATTACTCAAAAGAACCGAGGAAAACAAAAACTATTTTATTTAAAAAATAACCCTCTTTAGTTTCTATCGATTTATGAAAAATAACATTTTTTCGTAGAATCACGGCGAAATACAATGCATAAACCATTTTCATAACTGACTGAGTAGAATTTCTGCGAAAATTAAGTAAGTAGGTAGGTATAGAATTTTTCCCCCAAACGAAAATGATAGTACCTACCTTTTCACTTTGGGCAGAAATTGCAAAATTGCGCAATTATTGTAACTGCCTAAATTTGCATGTGGAGCCAAGAGGCGAAACACACCTTCGACAGGTAAAATTGACGTGGTTATGGTTAGATTGGGGGCGCGACCCCAGTGCACCTTGTCAAAATTGAATCCACGGGGCTCTAAGTACGACGCGGGTGGCGACGGCGTCCGGTGCTCCAAATATATCGGATCACGTTGGACCCGTATTTCGTATTCATGATCTTGAACAAATCAAACTACTCGTGAACGTCATATTTCATGTAATGTACGTAGATAAACGTGCAACCCCCGTCGGTAGCAATTGAATTTTGCATAATTCTTGATGCAGCAACATTGTTCCGTGAGCAGGTCAGGGCAGGTCGGGACCAGAACGTGGTATGGTAGGTGCCAGTAGACGGAACCGGGTCGCCTGAGTTTTGGGGGATGGGCACATATGTTATTCATGAAAGGATTTAAAAGTAATTTCATATGGGTTCCCCGAATCTCCCGAATAGTCCTAATGCATAACATCACGGCCTGGACGTCCACTGCCAGCAGCTGGAACGGGTATTAGAGATAACGACCTTTTGGCGTACAAAGGAAGCGTGATACTTCGATAAACTCATGAATTTCGCCATTCCTATAGTTAAATTCAGAGGCAGACGTCTACTTGAAATAGAGGAGGGAATATGTCGCAGTCAAACCCCAACGTAGCGTAATTTCGCAAAACCACACGATTATTTGAAATAGATGTAAAGCTTGTCGATATTTGAATTTTCATTATTGAAATATGTAAACATACATATAGTTGTAGGTATATATAATAGAAGGAAACACCCTGAGACCGTTTACCCTCATTAGTCAACCGTATTAAAAGGGCCCATATCTTTAAAATTAATTTAGTAAAGCATCACTAAATCGTCAAAGTTTGTTTTCACTAAAACTCGAGCTCCAAAATGTTTCTATCCATAGAAAATTTTGTCCAACAAAGTTTTAGAATAAATTTCAAACATTATTAGCAAATATTTACGATGGGACTTCAGAGGCTTTGAACCTAAAATATTTTTTTCTTAAAACCCTTTTTTCTTGTATACATCACTGACGCAAATTTTTCAGGAAGGTTAATGTAAATGAAGAAATTGTATGCTGGAGCAAAAGGGTAAAAGTGGGAATAATTCAAAATGTGAAAAGGGGAAGGGATGAAGTTTTTATTGCCCACTAAATTATTATCCAACACAGAGTTCTTCACCCCAACAAAACCCTAGCTATTTCTAAAACACTTGCAAGGAAATAATTGCATTAATTTTTGGTCCAGTAGCTAATTTTGCTCCCATCGTTCTTATACCCAGAAACATTTACAACTTTGCGTTGAATTATTTTATGTTAAAGCTGACCTGCTGAAAGCTTAATTTGAATGAAAGAAAGGTTTTGTGAATGGGCCTTTACCAGAAATTTATTGGTATTACAGAATTTTTAGTGGTTTTATAGAACTAAAACATTTCATTTTTATTTTATTTTTGTTTTTGTAGTCAATGCCAAAATGTCCTTTTATAAAAGAAGCTTGTTTATGTCTTAACAAATTTGTATAATTAATCAAGTTTTTGAATAAAACTGATAGAATTCGTTTAATGAAATGTATATTTGTAAAGTAATACATAGTCATCCTTGTAAGGAAAAAAATCGAAGGTTGGCTTATGCAGATATAGAAATGTATGTTTATACAGGAAAATGGTTTAAAAACTTTCTACATATTAAAAAATGTTAGTGCGCTATCTATCATTTCTTTACGAAGCCATACAACAAAATAAATTACCCAATATTGGATTCCTTCTTTATCTTTCGATTTTCTTTAAATAAACATATGGCTTCAAAACGTCTTGCAATTTCTTAGAAAGGAGATATGCTCCTTGAAAATTTAATTCCATTTAAATTCACGGAAACTACATATCAAGAATTACAAAAAACATCCTTCGTTCTTTCAGATAAATTCTGTCAATTTTATAATACTTTTATACCTCAGAAACTCTTTTTCTTTTGTAGGTTTCCCTAAACAAAATGACATAAAGTAAAATTTTCCAAGAAAGGGAAATTAATAAATCCATTTATTTCCAGTATATTACGAGTTCAAAGTTATTCGAGCTCGACAGACCTACATAAATCTATATTTAGAAATTTAACTTTTAGAAGGAAAGTCCCTACGACTCGTTGAAACACATCAATGACTTAGAATTTAAAATGTAATATTTCAATGAACGTAGAACAAATTTTTTCATAACATAAAAATGCTAATATTATATTCAACTGCAAGTAAAATAAATTAAATTTGTAATACCTTTTCATTTCCTTTATATTTTAATACGTGGTTTACTATTATTTATTTAATCCAGGAAACTGACTTCTAGAACTTATTAATCATATTTGATTGTTAATTCATGATAGGTGAGAAATCTTGCTTTTAAAGATCTAAACAGTTTAAAATTAAGCTAAGTAGTCTAATGATAATATGTATTGAGAGACAAAAGATAATTTAACCCGGTGTGGGTAAATAGTTCTTTTGGGAGAACAGGTTGAAATATAATATGTTTAATATAAATAGATTTTGAACTTTTTCAAGAATTTAATTGCTTTAAAATTATCCCTTTTGTACATGTTCATGAGATAAACAAAGATTGCAAAAATATACACGCCCTACAACTTTGAATAAAACACAGACACAAAATTCCGATAAAAAATCTCATGAAAATGCGAAAATGTATATTGGTAACGATCAATGGCCCAACTATACTACTAAGTAGTTGTTTTACAGATTTAAGTGAATAAAAAACAGAGTATCCGCCTGTAGACATTATGTACATCTTGATTAAATTAACATATCGATTACCTTCGAAACTTGGAAGGACTTTCACCAAAACCGACTAAAATTGATTATAGGACAAACGAAATAAATGTTGTTTGGAAACATTTAAAACATTCCCCATAGAAGGACATCGTCATCGAACCATCTCCATTTCAGCAGATTCGACGAAACCAGCAGCTGAAAAAAATATGAAAGCTGGAGAACTCCAATTAAATTAAAAAGAATCGGTGGTAATTCTCCGTTTGAACAAGCTTTTAATTATAGCTTACCCTGGATTGCACTTTGTTTCAATTTCGGGCAAATTAATATTTGAAAATTTCATAAACTGTTTGAATATTTGACCGCAGCGGTCTCATAGCTAATATCTGCTAAAGTAGGTAGGTACGTTTGACAAAACGTCGTTTTGCGGTGCACAGGATATTTCGACTAAAAGACCAAAGCGTTTCAGCAAAACCCTGTTAAACTTTTGCAATTGGGAATTTGCTGCAGTGGGTTGACGGAGGCGGTTATGACAGAATGAATATTTCAAAATGAAGTTTCAAGCTAAACCTTACGCCAAGGAAAATATTAACGTCTTCGAGTGAGTCCACCCAGGCGAAAAATTGTCGAAATGAAAAACCCGACTTAACTGTCTCAATTTTAATATTTCATTTTCATGAAGAATATTTTGTGGTTTATTAATATTTTTGCCCTAATTTTAAAGTCTTCTACATTTACTGGCTATATCAAGTTAAAAGTATTTTCAGAATTCCTTTTAATCTCTTCCACTACTTAACTACTACTTTTGGGATTAAAGGATTTATTCCCTGTTATCACAACAGCAACAGGACTTTTCGTCTACTAAAAATTTCTTTCATGGGAATTAACTTTCTTGGGCATTATAAATTAGAAGCCAACAGCATTGTTCTATCAATTCTATTTATTTTCGCAAATTTAATGCAGCAGCATTGCAAGCGGTCGACTTTGTCCATTTTGAATTCATTGTGAAAATTGCATTTAGCCACAACGATGATTGTGTTTGTCGAGCTTTAATACAAATTAAATTTAATCAGCTTAATTGCAATTTAATATATTTTCCGAATATTTGTTGCCTTTGTAATAAAAATTTGTTTTCATTGGGAAAGCTTTGTAATTTCGGTGTAATTTATGAGATATGAAACAGCTAAATAATTTTGCCTAAAGGGGGACTTTTCAATTATTAACTGCTATCGCTCCGAGTGCAAAATGCAAATGTCTGGTCCTATCGATGCTATGTAAGCCATTAAACAACTATTGAAACACAATAATCGCCTTTGATTTAAATATGCCAATAAGTCTCCTATTTTTAATAAATCATATAATATATGTAATTACTATCTACAATTTGCGGAAAACTTTAAATTATTTAAGCAATTACTGCTGCGAATTTATAATTACTTTGAATAGAACGGACAAAAAGCTGTTTTAAAATTAATATAACTAATTTATATGGTGGTTAAATATTTGTATTTTGTTGCCTATTAACCAATAAGCACTGCTTAACAATTCTACTTTTTAAATTACAAGCTCAGCATTCAAATATCGATGTAAAATGTCTGTACCCACTTTACAAATCGCATTGAAATTAATTAACAATGCTAACCCTAAAAAACTTTTAGTGGAATTGTGTGTTGCAGCAATTTTAAGCCTCTCCGATGAACTACCAAACCAACAATACGATCTTTGTCTATTTGCGGGTGTTTGAAATTTTGAAAATATTACGTGATCGATTAATCTTGACCCCATAAATGCCACTTTCCTTAATCGATTGCCACTCTTCACTATAATCATTATGGACATACATATGTATGTTTGCTAAATCTGCAAGAAATGACAAAATAAAAAATATCTGCTGACTGCTTTAACAATTTTAAACTTGTTTTATGTAACAAAAAAGTTTAGAGGACGAATAAACATAAAAATAGTTCGCTTGAGGTCCTTTACTATTCTTTAGAATCTATAGTAAGAAAAACTGTTTTTTTTTCTCAATCTCTTCTTTGAAACGATAGTAATAACTTAGAAACTAATTGTCTTAAAATTTAATTGCTGAACTTTTAAAAAACAAATTCGATAAGTAGTTGGTTCATTCCACGTAAATTAAAAAGATTAGGAAATCATTAATTGGAAGTTTTGGAACTTTTGTTTTATTTTTAAGTTCTAAAAGTATTAGTAGTAAGTAGTAGTTCAAAATATTGAAGTTGAAATTGAACAACTAAAGGTGTTACCAAAATAAACAGCCCCAAATTTTTAGGGACAAGACAAAAAAGAAAATTAGTTGATATTTTTAAACTTTTCGAGTTTTGTATGATAAATTTAGTAAAATTTACCGCACTTTAGAATACGACCTAAAACTTGGAAAAGATCAACATTTCTTAATTTTATCTACCTCAGCATCCTCATCCTAAAAAAAAACATTAGAATTCCTTCATGCTTTTATGCAATGTAAAGACTTTCTTTAATTCGTAGTTTCCCAAAAGTTGCTTTTCACATAATCCCCGCTTTGAAAAACTTTCTACTTCTAACCGCATCCCCTTAACTTTTTATCACAGACAAGTTGAGTTCCTAGCCACCGACGTAATTCACAAAATCCGAATTCGTTTCCGCATTGACGGGGAAATTCACGGTTTTGCACTTTGTTACGAAAATAAAGTTTAAAATGCATACGACTGACCTCGCTCCGCGGAGCTAAAAGCAAGATAAATGTCCTCGAGTACATGAATAGGGCAAAGCAATTTATTACTTGTTAGTTGATGGCACTCCCCCATAATTCCTCAACGTTTATAAAATATTTGATGTGTATCAAAAACATTTCATATTTCCCCCGCGAATTTCGCTACCAATTCGGGTTCAAGTTATTTTTCACACTGAGCAAGTTGTTTCCTGCGTGGCTTTTCCTGAAGTACCCACTCCATTTATATCCCAAGCCGTGAAATATTTCCCGTGACTCCTTGGGCCCGACCGAGCTCACAGATCAAAGGGTTTAACCAACTGCGAAAAAGAAACGATGGAAATCGTAGTTATGTTCGTAGGTAGAATAGAATTGTTTCGTCCGCCGCCGTCGATCTAATGTTTATCATATTTAAGGATCTCGACCCGGAAGAGCGCCCTTCAGGAAATGTGATCAATTCCGGGAAAAAAACTGGATTCTCCCTTCGTCTCCCAAGTGAGGCACCACTTCATGCATCACTAAGGAGGAGCTCCTGCACGTCTACCAGGATGCAAGCTGCACACCCTCTGCACACGGAGATGGCTCACGTCTGCACGGGCACTTTGAAAAATTCTCACTTCGTTTTTGGCTTCTTACCATTTCCTTAATCCAAGCACATGAGATGCTTTTCACTTGTTCACGTTTCCGGCACGACTCGTAAGCTTTTGACAATTTATTTTGAAGTTTGACTTTGGGACCATCCAGCTGACATCTTTATCGCATCCTTACAGTTCATAGATTTTCCCGGATCATCGTGCCCCGGGCTAAAAGAAATGTTATGAATTTTTCAGATTTCTTCCAGAGAATGCTAATTCTGTTTCTTCGACTAGTCAAATTTTTTTTAGATCATCATTTTGATTTTAGAAGGTCTATAAACTTTGACCTTTTCGTTTGTCAATTCAATTTTATGAAATGTAAGACCTTGGGACTTATAGACAATTATTGTTAAAATTTCATTAACACCGTTCAAGAATATACATATATGTAAATAATTTTACGAAATTCTAAAAAAAAAGTGTTGAAGAAGGTTTTCTAATGCTAAACTTTATCATGTTGAATATTTCGAACAAGCTGTTCTTTTTATTTATGATATTAATCTGATATTGAAAATTCTCAAAATTTAACCAGAAAATCATAATGTAAATATTTCAGAAAATCATGATATAACCTAATAAACAATATCATTTTAATAGTACTTGAAAAGTTATTCCTGAAGTATTTATTAAAATCAAATATATGTACTTTTCATTTTATCTTCACTAGACTACAAAAAAAATTAATGAGCGTCATCAAAACCATTTGTTTTGTACTTATTTCTTCCAATATCAAATAAATTCATTCTATTGTCACTGGTTGAATGAAAAATTGATTTATTTTGTGCAATATTAATGTAAACTTACTTGAAATATATGAACCACTAATAAATTAAAAATCGTAAAAGACTTATTCATGCGAAAAATCAATGTATTATGCATTATGGGATCACAAAACCTGCAATGGTACGATTTTTTTTCCATTTAGTGATTCAAAACAATTCATCAGAAATATTTTGCGGATGTGAAAAATTGCATTTTATTTCATTTCAAATATTCAATTGATACTTGTTATCGATATTAATCAGGAAAAAAAATATGTATCGTGCTTTGTTTATTTATCAATTTTTAATGCGTCACCGAGTTTATAATATTTTTAATGTCCGGCGATATAAAAGCAAGAGAAGTAGAAATTTTTGTCGCTTCGATTTGTATGAATTATAAATTACCTCCGTGGTTGTTGTTTAAAAATAATTTTTTTTTATTGACCCATATCCATGTTTATGTTTTGTTTGCTCTTAATTAATTTAAGGTTGCTGGCAAAGCCATACACGATGGTTTGACCTAAAACATATCAATTTTAAAATTTTAAACTGATCTGTATATTTACATAAATAAGCATACTTAGGTATAATGAGATTCATTGCATTTTAGACATTTTAGATATTGTCGAATTACTTAAAAAAAATAAAATAAAACCAAACTAGGTTATATAAAGAAGGAAATTGTTTTCTTGAACTTTCGTAGCAATACTAAGGACACTCAAAGCAGCAAAAAAATACACTTCATTAATTTATTTTAATGTAATTTAAAATGGATACCGATAAAAGTGTATACATAAGATGTCAGGTGTTTCATAAATTCATTTAGAATTTAAAGCATATGTGAGAGCTTAACAAAGTGTCCCTCGCAATTTGCATCTTATTCGGCTATGTTAAAAGCAATGTTAACTGAAAATATGTGTGTATGATGCACTCAATTAATGCATTTTTGTTGTTGATAAAACCTCGGAAAAACTTAATTAAAAATACACACAACGGTGATGGTTTTGATCGCTACCATTGTAATATTTATTCATAAAGATTTTTCTTAAGTTTTCCGAAGTCAAAGGGCAAACAAGATGTTGAATTATGTAATAAAGCTACTTCGTATCCCGCCCACCATCATTTACATTGCTCAGATGATTGCCAGAGTAGTTACCCGTAGTCTCGGATACAAATAAAAATATTAGCCCTGAGTAGTTTAGTCACAGCATAAAAATGCAAAAATATTAACATTCATGTATTCTGCTATAGAGCAAATTTGCTCCCTCATGAATTAAAGATGGCATAATGTCCGTTTGCCGCCGAAAAGCCCTTCAACGCGAAAGCTTCATTTGAAATTCTCTGCCTCCTCTTGCCCGGGCTGCCGGGTTCTTTCAAAGTCCCCGGGACCTCGACTGGAACTGCACTACAGTAACCATTACATTGGACCTGAACGTGAACCTGCACGCCAGAACAGGTGAGGAACTCATGCAATTCTAATCGTAATCTTCCATTTATGCTACAGAGGAGTATGCTGCAAAGGCCAAGACGTAATCCGGCCCCGAACCCATGCGTTCGGTGCACCGAGCCCTCTTGTGAGCCCCCGACTTGTATTTAACAAGGCCCAGATAACTGGCATGTTATTAGATTTTATAGATGAACGACCTCTTGGCCAAATATTCGTCTATGCGGTAAATCACATTTCTGGTCAATGCTTTGAACACATCACTTGAAATAACTACATACAGAGTAAATAAATAGACTGGGGTGCGAATCTCCACTTCGAGGTGCCATGAGAATGAAGTTGATCGATGCAATATTTGTTAAACACTCAATTAGTTTTAAATTTAATAGAAACGTAAACAAAAATTTAATTCAAAATACATGGCTTAGGTTACCCCTTCTCATATGAGACATACCTACCTACCCAGTTGAAAGTACTATAAATAGTTTGGAGTTAATTTAATGTATACACTATCTGAAGTGCTAAATATTACCTAATAAGTGTAATTTAATCTACTTTTTTCTACTAAACGTAGGAAGTGTAGGATTTTACATAATTCTTATGAAAGTGATAATGTTTCTTTAAAAAACAAAATCATATCAATCAAACTGAAAACCGAAAAAGTATACCTAAGCTTTCTTAAAAAATTTTACGCACAAGTTGTTACTCTACGCTTAGTCAATTTTTAGGATTATCTATTTAAAGAAATATGTGATATCAAATAAATCCCACGAGAATAAGAATTCTAAAAAATCGTCCTTTTGTTATTTATATTTGCTTGACAAATACGGATGAAAAAATACATTCAGCGAACAATATTCTTTAAATTTGCCAATATTCACGATTATTTTCATATTTTTGTAACAATATTTGACAATACTGAAAATAAATAGGAATATGGAAATATAAATTAAATTTTCTCAGAAAACATACGGTCGAATAAATATTTTACATATTCGTTGTATCGTTTGCAATTTTTAATTTAATTAGGTAGGTGCTACGAAACAATTGGGACTTTGATTCCACCCGATATCACATTATAGGAAAAAACAAATACGGGAAAATAATAAGACTTAAAGTTGAACTTATGAAATTAACAAAAATATTTTTCGTGATTAAAAAACATTGCCCAAAATTTCAAAATACATCGGCCGCTTAAGACAGAATAGGGAAAACTGATCCGAATAACAATTAATTACCATTTCGTCAGAACAATTAAAATGAAAATATTTAATATAATAAATGATTCATACATTGCTCCATTTATAATTTCACCCAAAATTTCTATTAATTATTTAAGTCATGAATAATTTGCCATTAAAAGCATAACGAAATTAATTAAGTAGTCTCTTAATGCATCGTAATCAAAAATTAATAAAAGTCTCTCAACCGTATTTCAGAAATGAGGAAAAAAAAAATTTGTCGTCCAACTAGGAAGGAAATCTCCGACATTAGCTTCATTTTTCTCCCCTGGGCGGCATTCTTCTGCTCCACAAAATTACTACATTTGCCCTGTTTTGTAGCAGAAAAGAAAAAAAATCCCGGAATCAAATCTTGTAAATCTCGGGGAAAACTGCTGGGTTTTGTCTCCACAAAAATGCTTCTTTATGCTTGAGGGGGTAAAAAGGTTGCTGCATTTAAAAGCAAAGTTTACATTTTTTGCATATCTTCGTTTTTGGGCACGTTCTGAAACAATTACAAGCGTCCGGGGGCAGTATCTGGGTCGGAAAAGGAATGCACAGCCCAGCCGGACGGTGGCAATAGTGAATAGTGAACATCCCTTCCCTTGCATTGTCTAACTTGCTTGACCAAGTTTTTACTCTAATTGTTTCAAAGATTTTTTCCACTGTATAAAAGCTCTCAGCTCGTAGTAGTTTTGATGAAAGACTTCTTCCCGCAAGACATTTTTAGTTTTCAGCAAAGAACTACGGAAGTGAAAGGGACAAGAAAAAAAGAGTAGTGCGTGAAAAAAATTGTATTAGCAGAAAAGTAGCCTTTCATTTAATAAATTTCGCATTAAGAAAAGAGCAGACAGAGATGCGACGAACATGACAACTTAATCGGATGAACAACATTTCATTCAAGATCCCCGGTATCCGAGATTTTCTACAGCTGTGGGAAAGGACATAAAAAGAACTCTATACTGGACACTTTATGTTTTTTCCCCACAAAGAACTATACATTTTATACACAGCAAATGTTAGTGCGAAAAGGCAAAGAGCCTCTCGGATTAATTAAAAATAAATATGAAAAGATAAAGAACCGATACCTACCTATCAAATGATGCGGAAAAATTCTAAAATAAAAGTTGAGTTATTTATTAACTACTTACATATATCGCTTTCAACCCTTCTGATTAAAGAGTTAAGAAAGAAAAAAACGCTTAATTTCCAAAACCCATTAGCCACTCTTTAAATTTATCTATTTCAATTAGGAACTGTAGCGGAAGTATATTCCACAGAGTTTTACTGCATGTGTGAGTACATGTATAACATTCGCTATGTCGTCTATTCAATCTGTCCTCTAAGCCCATTTATACCGTCCCTTAATTTTAATTAGCTCGCTTAAGAAGAGCTACAGCCGTACCTTAGGGCTTTATATTTGGTCCAATTTCAGTGAGTAACAAAGTATCCTTCCTTTTACTTTGCAATGGAACACGTGTCAAATGTAATATCACGTAATTGCATGAAAGGATCTTTCAAAATTTGAGCGTTGCCTCGGCAAGTTCCCTTCAAAGTGTATGTTTGCTAAATTTTGCTCATTCAATTTAATTTACTAATTAATGTGTAAATAAACAAATTCCCAGAGCCATACATATTTATGTACCATCGCTACCTCCTGAGATCCGCCTAATTAGCAGAGTAATGAAGTCTTTGATGAAATTATGCCTTTGGTAAATTGCATTTGATGAAACTCTGAACACAATTTAAATCGTTTACGTCATTCAATTCCGGTATATGAGATTTAATGTGTCCAAGCGAGTTATTTTTATGTATCTAACAAAAAGAATTATTTAATTGATTTTAAAAATAAACGTTTATTGAAAATTATTTGCCAGCAATATAAATTAAAAATTAAAACAGTGTTCTATGTATTTTTAAATCTATAACTCCATATTTATTAAATATTGAAAACTAAAAGTTTTTAATATTGCTAATCCGATTGATTTACATTACATACAACCGAAATGAAAATTTTGTAATTTAACTGAATATAGTGATAAAAGCGTAAAATTTTAATAAAAACCAATTAAATACAAAATCTCTTAAGAGAAGTATAAAATTTATATTGCCGATGGAAAACATATGTTGTAATTCCAAAGATAATATAATTTTTAAGATCTGTTAATGTTATGTTCGATTTGATAAAATATAGTTTCGAAGTAAATAATATAATAATTTTCACACCTATTGTATCTTATTTCTAACATCCTAAAGTGTATTATTTGAGCCAAAACAAAAAAATAAATTTTTAGAAAACTTTATTGCGGTATTACCTACCCCTTAAAAAAATTTACCATCTATACATATATCCTTATAGATCATTCATTTTTAATATATAAAACATATTTATGTCAGGGAAAATGGGAAACAATTTATACCATTTATACCATACCTATAAAGAAAATTCTTAAAATCTTCATAATTGTTTTAAACCCTCTGGAAGAGGTATATACGATGCGATGGTAAATAATTTAACAGCATATGGATATAGTCCCACAATAAAAACATCATTGATATGTGAAAATTTATATTGAATACCTACATACTACCCATAATATCAATGAATGGGGTTTTTTTAATATAGGAAATAAATTGAACTGTAGGATTAATAAGAAGCTGCAAAGCACTTGATCTTGCACTTGAAGGTGATGAACAATGAGTAGGTATACATTTCCATTTCTGAAATCCATAAAGACAAAAATTCCACGAATTTTAATAAACCAGAATAAAGTGAATTTTTAATGAAATAAAATGAAATAGAAAGCCAGTTGGGAAGGGAAGGGTGGTGAGTTCGATGGCGCAGTTCGCATTCTAATTCAAATTAATTTCCCCGGGGCGTTTGTATTTTCTCCTTTTAAAAGTTCTGTTTAAAAAGTTCCAAATGCATCGTTTATTGCTTCCAAGAGAGCCATTAACCGGTATCAGGAAAAGCATACTGCGCTTTAAATTTAATATTCCATAGCGAATCCATTCCCCACACCTAACTTTGTAGCATTCAACAAGAACGTTAGCGTCATATTTTCCCATTACCACGCCTTCGGGACCCTATGAAAGTGCACACTTGCAGGGCGCACGGAGTTCCCAATCACGTGCGAAACAACCCTATCAGCGCTTTATGACTTTTTCAACGTGGTGCCGTAGCGCAAATGTCCTTTTGCCACTGCGAGATCACACCTTTCGAATCCTTTTATTCGTCGACAACATAAAAATCACAGTTTTCAAAATATTTTGCAACAAATACGCTCCACATAAGATTTAGCCGGCAATAAAGTGGGCTCGGTGCTTTTCATGAGGAATCCACAAGCGTTTTATGGGAGCTGCCTTCAATACAGACATAAAGCTAAACACCCAGTCGTCCTGGTCCTTGTCCCAATCCCGGACCAAAAATATCTCCTCAGATTATCCTAAAATCTTCCTACTTTCGCTATTTATTTCGGGGACATCCATGTGAGTCGGTCTGTGCACAGGATGACTTACCTTGGGAGCAAAAACATGTAATCCCTCTGAAGATTGTTGGGGAAAGATAACAGAGAGATTCAAAAATAATGTGGCATCGTTGATGATTTATGCGAAAATTTAAGCCACACTAGAACAGCCCCAAACCGTCTATGCGACGAGAAACAACCGTAGCACTGCAAATCGGGGACGAAAAATGCAAGATAAAAATTTTGCCTGCGCATCCAGACGAAAACACAACGTTTAGCCAAACGACTTTTAAATTCTTTAATATTAAAGTAATCTACCCTGCCGTGATAAATATCCTTGAAGACACCATAAATAACAACATTGCGTTGTTACTCGGGAAATACCTCGACGGAGCAAATAGTGCAGTAGGTAACATTTATAATATCAAATAAATTTTTAACTGATTTTATCTTTATTATTAACTTGTTAATTTTAACATAGTAAAATAAATAAAATACCGAAAATTAAGGTTTAGTTCTTAACCTCGCCTTATATGGCATTATCATTCAATTGCATCATCGAAGTATCGATTAATGCGACTTGTTGAACATAAAAATAAAATAAAATCTGGTAAACTAATCGTTGCACTTAACGAGATAGCATGTACTTAAAAGTGGATTAAACACAGACTATGCCAAACTAAATGGCATAGTCATATAACCTCTATTCTATTTCTAAAATGATTGAATGACATTAGGAAATATCTAAATGTTAAATATATTAATTTAAATCATATTACGTAGAACAAATGCTACTTGTCAGCAAAATTTCATATATTGTTGTTTGTTGCTGACAAACATTGGTACCTTAAACTTAATATTTCTTTATTCAAGACAAATGCGTAATTATCAGCACATTTTTTTATTTATAAACCTCACTGTGTCTTCCATTACTCTAGGAAGGGTCTTAACTTGAGAATTTTAGTTTTGAAAATTCTATGTTTAATAGTCGGAATTCAAACAAAACTAATCAAGCAGTTTTTATTAACTATTAATATAATTTCAAAATACTTTTCAAATATATTATAAATCCTGTTTCATTGTCGAGATTGTTTGAATATTTTCAATCTTATCAAAATCACATGCAATATATGCACAGACATATAACCGAAATAAAATATACTTATCCTCTAAACATTATATGGAAAAATACACTCCATATTTTGTTAATTTATGAAATTTGGTTTTAAAATATACATATGTAGGTTTAATAAATATGCATGTATTGGATACATGTTAAAAACATAAATTTTCCTTTGTTAAGCTAAAAATCGATGAGTTACCTTCATATATTACGAAATGAAAACGTCTGACCAAGGCAATTTCAATAAAATATTTCTTCCGACCTAATTGGTTCTATACCGACTTATTTGCATTCATTAACATAATTCGCTGAAGCCGTTGGCATATAAACTAAATAATTATTAAAGTCTATCAATTCTAATCTTGTCCTTTTTCAATTCTTGTCTTTACATTAGATACATAAATCTACTATATTTATATTTATACATATACATATATTGTATATACATATATGTAAACCTGTGTTGATTCAATGGTTTTTCTTTAGTTTATGCACTTCTTTAAGGAAAACACACTACTTAAGCCTTCTGAGTCTTTCCTTGTTGAATTTAAAATCTTTTTCTAGGTATTTTTTATGTCTGACTTATCTATGGAAGTTCTCTGTAATAACTTTAATGTCTAATGCCTTTGTGTTTTGAAGTTGAGTATTTCAGGCTGAAAGTACTTCTGATTTCATTTGTTGTTTGTTCGACCAATTTTGTTTTTGCCAGTAGTCGTCGTGTTGTTGTTTTTGTTTAGTAATATTTTTAGATACATAGGTATTTATTTTGTGCTATTTGGAGCTTGTTGTTGTGTACTGCCGCGATATCGTTCCAGATTGGCAGCTTTAGTTTGTTTTCTGAAGTGAGCTGAGATTTCCTATTTAGCAACCACGTATAGGGAGACTAGATACTTTTACATTTTCGAAAACTTCTGTAGTGCATGCTCCTGGAAATTTAGTTTTTGGTTGAGGTGTATTCCTAAATATTTGATACTTTTGGACCATTTTATGGGCACTCCCATAATTTGTTATTTCTAAATTCCTTTCTGATTGAGCCAATATGAACAGCAAATTGCTTTAATAATAAACATTCCTTCTATGAAATAAAATAAGAAAACAATATTATCGTATTTTATGCTATAAATATAATCTTTCCTATTTAAAAAGACAAAAATCAATACACAACCGAGGAATTACAGCTTTCATTTTATAGCAATCAACAGAATTTCAAAATCCCAGGTCTCTGTTAAAATAAAATCGAGTTAACTTCTTGTCACCACTCTGAGAGCTTTTGTTATACTTTTACTACCTCGGAAAAAACATCTTAAGTTTATAAAGCCACCATAATTAGGGAAGGTATTTCATTTCTTCCCAGTTTACTGTTACAATTCGTTTATGGACTCGAGAAATACTCCATAAAAGTGTTCTCGGAAACTGTACAAAAATTCCTGGAGAGTAAATGTTGTGCCCACTGAGCCTTTATTACAATTAACCAAACAAAAAACTTTTCTTCCCATGAAATGTGATATTATGGTGGGCGCTTCTCGGAAACGAGTACCTTCCATCATCCACTGAACACTGAAAAGATTTTTGATGTTACCCAAAAAAATACTTGTGCATGTATTGTTCTTTTAGCAATAAAAACTCAGCTAATTTCATTACATTAAATTGTATCCTTTGCCTATTTAAAAATCGTACATGGAGTGAATAACGACGTGATCTATTTTTATAGGATTTATAGCGTAGTGGGACATATGTACTCCTTCCTATAAGCCGATTTTTGTGAATTTACGAAGTCAATTCAACCATTAATCAAACAAAACATTTTTAACAAATGAATTTCAGTTATAAATAAAACATATTTTGGAATTATAATATGTTAATTTTTTGTTTAGGTATAACATTTTATATTTATAATGTCACAAAAAGTTTGCTCCGATTTCTACCAAAAGTAGAAAAAAAGATATTTTACGAACAATAATTCAAAAACAGAGAAATCGAAAAATTGTTGCCTTTATTCCAACAATCCTGTAAAGGCGTATTAACTTTGACTAAAGGCCAACGTATACTTAAAATCTAATTGAAACATCTTGTCAATTTGATATTTCAATATCAAAATGTCACAGAATCAATTTAAGAACGAATCTGCTATACTGAGATGCTGCTAAACATATCAACATAATGTTTATACAAATAGAATAAATTGATAATTCTAAAAATAACAAATAAACCTTGTCGACGAAATTGACAATTGGCATCCATAATCCGTAAATTTAAAGCAGCTTTGAGAAACGCGTTTTAAGTTACACGTGCTCTCGCTTAACACAGCATGTAAAAATTTCGTAAAATTTATATTTTTGACGACTATAGCAGAACAAATTTAAAAATATACATACAAATATAACAACAAGTATTTGTAAAGATATATGTATGTATGTACTTAAAGTTATTAATACAAATATGAAAAATAACAACATTATGGTGAAAGCCTTGCTTTTGTTTCATTTCACATTTACTTCAATATGAAAACTAAATAGATATGCGAAACTAAGGAGGAACGTAAATATTACTTTGCAATTAAAAGAAAAAATTCGCAGCAACGGTGAAAACAATTGCAATAACTTAAAAGCACTTTAGAATTTTTTTAGTGGTATTCTACGCTTTTAAAGATTACACTCTTGGGGATAAATTGAAAAGGAGAAATCACATCGTTGTCTTCGAAGGAGGGATGGATCTGTTTAAACATTGCTTCCCTCATTAATCATCCCTGAATACAATTCATCAAGGGCTGAGAAGCTAGAACAGCCATGATAAAAAGTCCCATTCATATTTTCCCAGTTTTATGGATAAGACGAAGGCTTTCTCTTCTTTAGTCGTCAAAGTGAGACTGCAGGAAACTTCGCATGTGATTTCTAGATATAATTTAAAAAATGGTTCATTTCTTACGTATATTATGTATGTACAATGTGGTTTGGTGTATTGATTACGGTGAAACCCTTTATTTTCAAATCGTGCCTACCTTGAGCTCTTTGATTGACAAGCCATTAAAAATGATGACCAAGTCACATCATTCGAAGAAATCGATACAATTTATAAGCAATTCAAAATTCACAGTGTGTTGCTTAAAGGTAGAAAGGAAAAGGGATATATCATTGCTTTAAGAATTTATGTAGTTGTCACCGTTTCGTATAATGAAAACTCGAAGGAATGGATTTTTCTGCCAAAGAATATGTTCAGGAATTTGTAGAACCTTCACGCGTCATTTGAATATTCATACCTATAAATTTTTTTAACTACAGGGTATACTGAAAAAACTCGATTGGTTTAAATCACCATAAAATACTCGAAAATACATGTGGACATTTATTCGTCAACGTAAATTTAATTTTTTTAGACATGTATGTATGTATGTTAATTGAAGATAATTTATTTTTCATTCACTCAAAATGTCTTAATTTTCAGGTACCTAGTAATATAATAAAAATGTTTCCTCACAGACTTGGTTTTTAGTATATTGATTGCATTACATAAGGAAATGTTTAATGTAAATCCAAACATACTTTCCGAATATGCTATACATATTTAAGTAGATAGTAGATTTGCAATTAAAAGGAACCTTAATTTGATTCTGCTATATTCTACAATATGCTTACAAAATATATAGGTACATATAAGGTGTTTAGACTACAGAAATTTCTCCAAGAAGGATTTAATATTCTATAATTAACAGTTTTCTTGGTAAACTAAGATTTCCTTGTTTCCCTTCAACATAATTACCATTTCAAATATTGAACACTGTTAAAAATAGTCAAGTTTTCGCAAGCCCAGTAAAAAATTTCTGGTATCTTAGAAAAATCTTTTGTGATTTGTAGACATATTCTTTACAAAATAAGAATCTAATAAAATGTCTTTGTATAGACTCATTTTTTCAAATATGAATAGTATTGTATAATGTGGAGACCTAGGTATATATATGTAAGTTGTTCTTTTACAGGAGTAGTTGGTGATTGGCAGAGCTAAAAAACTTAAATTGAAATCTGAATATAAAAACTTTAGCTTGAACGCAATTTTGTAATTTTGATTAATTTTGCGAACGTTTTTCTTTGAGTGGTAAGACCTCCCATTACAAAGCCTTAAAAATGTCAAAATTTGATATTGAACGTTTTCATATGATATATGTATTTTATATACGTATATGTATGTGTATTTGGATCACAAATGTTCATTAACAATCTTTTATATTTTTACTGAGAGGGAGGTACTTTTGAATTGTACAAGGACAGCTTCTCTGAACGATAAAGAAATTAACGAACCAGTGAACAATCTGGTGAAATCACAAGGGATATAAAAACGGAAACCGAAGGCATGAACAAAAAACGAACTTTTGCAATGAATAGGTACTGCCAGAAAGCATAGTTTCTTTTTTCGAAACTTTGTGGTTGCATCGAACCTCTAAAGCACACCAGCAATTTTCGAGTGCAACAAGGAATCGAAATTGCTTAAATTTTTGTCTTTCACTTTTTCTTTGGATTTTTAGCGTCTGGCCGAAAACATTAGGAGCATCACGCTGGGGTATTCACGTAAAAGGCAGGCGTCACCCCAAAAACTCTGACGAGCTTAAAAACCAAACTCTACCGGTTATGTGTCCTTTCGCAAAAGTTTCAGCTTTCTATGTCCTGAATTCTAATAGGAAGCAGCCGGTCATGTCTCTAGCGAACACTCTCAAACTAGCAACTTTGACCGTGTTTAATGTGCCGAGGTAGGGCAAAAAACTGTGTTCACAAATTTTTAGATTAAGTGTATTGAGGTGGGATTACCAAGCCATTTACTGCTGTTGTTAATGTAATGCCTTATGGCCTAAAACAAATACATCCTTTAACGCGTGCAACACTATTTCACGAACAAGAAGATGTCTAATTCGTTACATGATTACACCTAGACCATTTACGACAATTTGGTAATTATTAAACTTTAAGTAGCTACCTAGTAATTGAAATGTTATTTGGCAAAACGAAAAAGAACCAAAAATCAATAAAGCATTTATTTAACTATTGTAATAGTTATAACAAAGGAAAAATATAAATGGTTAGGAACATTACGCTGTAAAACAGGGAAAAACGATCTTGCTTTCGAATTAATTAAAACAATCTAGCTTTGGAGAAAAACGTTTCCAACAAATTTTTGAACTTCTCGACTATGGTAATATTTAATCGAGATACCCTTTTAATAAATATCTTTTGGATGGCGCAAATTCGTATTCCTTTAATTACGAGAAGAATTTAATGATTTACCAACCACTTTCAAAATCCTTCCTTGCAGAACGATTCTTACGAACCATTCCGAAGGTTGCTTTAAAACTGTACCCTATTTTTAAGATGTAATATAACATGTAACAAAACTTAAAAATTTTGAAGTTTTTGAAAGTACTGCCCCTTAAAGTACAAAATTTGATACTTTAAATTATTGAAAGTACCTACATATGTACATATCAAACCAAATTTGTTTTGGATTCGATTTTTGACAACTGCTCAATAAACACCGGAATAAAAAATCAAAAATAAATAGATTATGTACATACATACGTATACAGATATTTTAATTTGTTATGAAGTTATTTTTTTATTGGTTATGAATTTATTTTTTCTAACAATATTAAAAACTCCAGCTAGAAAATATTAATACTTAATTACCTGTATACTTAATTCTTTACAGTAAAATCGGTCACCGAACCAAAACTCCTAGTTTTAATTAGTGAAGGCTGGGATCAATCTGACCCGCGGGTGCCAGCAAAGAGTTAATCACATTGAGATTATATTAAAAGATACCAATTGGCAAAATTTTCCGAAACACCAGAAAGTTCGCAGTTTTCAAATTTTGAATGAGAGATTAAATTTTTCAATTAAGTCGTATCATTTTCCATGATAGATATTGGACAAATATAAGTAGGGTAAACCTTTTTATACCTAATCGAAGGTTTTTCTTTTAGACACTCCGTTGTTATCTCCAAGTTTCTTAAGTAATTAAACCACTCCTAGCAAAAGATTACCCATCGGATAGTTTCCAAGTTCCTGTTTCAAAAGAATTTTACAAGAAAGAGCCTCGAGCGCAGTTCTTTTTCGATGTAATTGCTCTGATACCTTTAATTTCCCCTTTATGCTGCAGCTTTTAGTTCTTTTTCAGATATTTTTTCCATGTTCTACATATCGTTAGTTACAGACGTATCCTAGCAGTTCCTTTATATATGTATATATTTGTCCTTGTATGGATTACCGTTCGGGCGGAAACTTTCCAAGGAATAAAACACTTTTGCGATATTCCAGGATTATCAATGAAGAGTGACAAAAACTCCACCCGGGCGGCGGCGTACGAGCCCACAGCCAGCAGAATAAGGAGAAAATATGAAGGACAAAAGAAAAGCGGGTCCGAAGGAGAGATAAAGCGGTGTCAATGTGTGTTATCGCAACATAAAACTGCCATACATGGGATCGGAAGAAAGAAATTCACTTCATCAAAACGTTTTGGGATGAATCCATCAACACATCCCTCGTTTTATTTTCACTAGGTCTGCTCATCCCCAGTCCTGTCTATCGGCTCCATCAGGAGCTCCAGCCCAGGGCTTGCGGATTGTGCAGTTTCATATTATATGTATTATATAGTCTCTGGCTGTTCCCTACATCGAGGAAGTGCTTTTCCCGAATACAACTTGACAAAAAAGACACTGAACTTTTGCTTTGATTGGTTTGTAGGCCCAGAATTTGTGTCAACTCGCATAAAGCTGATACCACTCTGCTTGCTCCACACAATCTCGGCCTGTGTACGTAATTGTCACCAGATCCCTCACGACTTTAGGGGAGACACTTTGGCTTTTAAGCCTTTGCTAAATGTGTCTTTAAGAAGATATTTTCGAGGCGTTAGACCTGCTGTACGAGGAATTTAAGGGAGAAATTCCTTGCTTAAAAGGTTTTTTTTATCGATAATTTACCCAAACACAAAGGATGTGTCGCTGAGAGGCCTCTAGACGACTTGTACCTTTGACTTTTAAAGAGGATTATGTGTAAAGACTAAAGCGTAAATTTTTGTCTACGAGTTTTGGAACGTAATTCAGTAACAAAGTTAGCATACAAAATTTATCTCATGTTTTTACTGCTTTTTTGTCAGCCTTAATACAATAGAATTCGAAAGACTATTGTACACACATACTGGATATTTCGTAACTAAAGTATAGTCCAACTTATGACAATCGATTAATTTAATTGCATCTCTGACTCTTTCCGACAAGCCCTCATAATCTTATAAAAATCGACACTTTTGAATTAATTTTTTAAGGCCAATTTTTCAGATAAATTTATTCTTCGAAAAAAATTGTCCCAATAAAAATCAACTTGGCCTTGATTTACAATAGCTTAAAGACGCATAAATTTATTCGTTCCTTAACGAGCAAAGAGGACTGTTATTTGTCAGTTAATTTTTAACAAATAGAGTTAAAAATAAATTTTCTTCATGGCCAAATTATCAGCAGATTAAAAAATCGGCCTTATCTAATAACAAACCCCTTTTGAATGCGATTTGATTTGGCAAAACACTCCTTTTTGTAACAAAAAATTTGTTTCAGCAAATTTTAAAGCAATGTAACAGGAAAATTCTCTACATTTAAAGTAATTTTCCTTAATGTCGTTACGTCATTCAAAGATGTGAATCCCTCTTTCATCCATGTGTTTTTCCTCTTTTATAAGCGTCAGTAAAATACATATTTGAGAGAATTTTTCATAAGAAAATCACAAAACTTTAGGTAACTATGTATGTATTTTACATATTTAATATGAAGTCTTACAAAGTTTGATTGGTTTTTACTACATTTTATTCGAAATATGAGCTGTAGCTGTAGATCAAGACAAGCAGATGACCCAAATTTTTCAACGCAACTTTAAATAAAAATTGCGTACCTGTCACCTGAACTTTTCTACAACTTTTTAATGATATTCCTTTATTTTACTAAATTTTGAGATGTAAAAAATTCAAGAAATGTTTCATAAGAAAATGTAGAACTTATGAAGCTGTAAGAACACAACTTTAAAAGGAATATGTATGACAATTTGGTTGTTGAAAGTCACTTTTGTAAATGCTAGTAACGTTTTACTTCCAATCTAATAATACCCTAAATAATTTATTTTTACTTTTAACGATTATGTATATGTATTTGACTATTGTTTTCTTTTGTTTTTAGGTTATTATATGGTAACTAAATCAGATAACTATACTTCTTAGGAACCTTTCAGTGGAAAGTAATCATAAAATCAACAAAATTTACATACATATGTATTATACATATTTCCACATATGTATATATGTATGTATATCTAAATTTTGTTGATTGCAGAACTACTAAATAAATAATTTTTTTTCTATTCAGGTACTACTTTCACTACACTCTATAAAATAATTTGACACTTAACATCGACAGTTTCTTTTATTGTTATTATTTTTAAAACCCTTCTTGCATGCAGTAGTACTAATTTTGAATTGGTTATTCGACTCCAGCTATTACAATAGAATTAAGGCTCTTGCAGGGTCTGAAACTGAATAGACTGATACCGAGGCATTCAAGACACGCAAATAGTGCAGACTCCGGAAAATCCTTTCACTCCTTTCATCGTGATGCGCACAATAAAAAGATAGGAATCTCTCATAGACGAACTCTGAAGCTCCCCAAGAGTTGAAAAGTTTTCAGAGACGTAAAATGTAATTAACAGATAGCAATCTCTCAACAAATTTCCCCTTCTGAAGAAAGACACAAGGAATCCTTCAGACAAGGAATTTGTACCAATTTAAAAGATAAGCAAGTCGGTTACCCGGACCTCGTCTGTCTCATCAACTGAATGAGCTTCGGGTTTTTACACAAGTGGCGAATTATTGCAAAGGGAAATTTAAAAGGCTTATTCCGAGACATTATGTGCGCTTATGATCTCAAAGAAATTGAACGCCTTAATTGCGACGAAGACGATAATACTGGCGAATGGTTGCGCTTTTCTATTGTATATACGTCAACTATCCGGAAATCTACGACTGTGTCCCATGCGAAGGGATAAATTGAAGCCATTCAAGGCGCGCACTTAATTTAGCAATAAACGCCTATTTAGGAGGAACTTGCAGACGTCATTAAGGAAGCAAGCCGCGCCAGACAAGTTAATTAGGAATCTTGATTTATTTTCCGCTTGTAAGTCGTTCTCGTATCACCCCACACCTCTTTTCTATGCCACTTAATGTCCAAGACTCTCAAAAATTCAATAAAGAAGCTTCAATTAGGTCTTGCCTAGATATCTTTAAGACGCTCATCATTAATTCTTTCCTATCAGTCGAATAATTGCATTTTATTTTTATCAGAAGGACGGATATAGAAATACCGTCACAAGAGGAAGTCGAAATTTTATTTTTTCTTATCCTGCTCCAAGGTCGATTGAGGCGGTGGTGGTTTTAATGTGGTATACGGTTTAATAAACATGGATTCAGAGATTTTACAACTGTTCTATAAACTTTATATGAGGTAGAGAAACGACATTCAGTGAGTCGTCGTCGCCGTTGCGTCCCTTCTTTGACTTCTTTCCTTACAGTTTTATGAAAGCAGGAATTCAGGTTTCCCACATTTTATTGTAATTCCTTTTTGACGACTTGCCACTTTACGAGAGAGGAAACCACGAGTTGAACACTTACCCACCTCGTTAAAGAATTACTGCAATATCCTTTACAAAAAAAACCTTTAAATGTGTCCTTCGTCCTTCACTGAACGAAATGAATTTTAAATTTAAAATTTTCCATTTTGCCAAACCCCTCGCATATTTCACGTTTTATTTCCTTTTTAAGGGTCGACTAAAGTCCCAAGCTTTCTTTTATATGACTTTTAATTTTAAGACTATCAGTTCTCGTAGGAAGAAGTCAATGAAATTCTTCTTAGTTGTTATTTCGGCATTTTTATGAATTTGTTCGGCACACATATATTTTTTTTTTAGCTGCAAGGTTGAAAGGTTAGATCAGTAGAATTAAAAATTCTAATTTTTGGTTTTAATATTTCCACAAAATATATAATTTTTTGAAAAGTCTGCTCAAACCCGAATTCAATATACCTACATACATATAAGATATAGCTGGTTTTGAAAAACCGCATTTTTAAAATGTACTTACTTTTAAAACCACATCTTGAGCATACTGGAGCACATTTTGTTTCACATAAAGCTTTATTACATTGCACATTGCACGTTTGAGATAAGTCTGAAATATTTTATTATTTTTACCTCTATTTTACCAGTCTTGCAATAAAAATGTAAGGGTGGTTAGAAATTTTCAAGATTACTGCTTCTGAATTTTATGAACCATAAATTAAAGACCTCCAATATAATATTATTATTATTGTTATATATTAGAATATAAAAAGTAAAAGTACGTGTATCTCGGAATGCCAGGTTATGCTGAACTGAATAACTACTGTTAAGAAATGGTAGGCATAATGTTGAGTATTTCTAACAGTACGTAATGCTAATGGTACCCAATTAAAATGTTTGAAGTACCAATATTTTTAGTGGTAACGATAAATTTGTTTTCCTTGCAGTATTTGCACTGGTAATTGTAATGGTAATGGTACTTATTTTACAGCTCTGGTAATATGCAAACAAGCGCCAATTAGCCCCGGGATAGCCATAGTAAGCAACTCTAATATTTTAAGAATTTATGTTACATGAGTTTAGAAAGAATCGTAAAAAATATGCTGTGTATACATAGGTGTTATACATAACTTTCCGCAAAATGTTTCGTATAATTGAATTACTTCCTCCTTTGATGCACTGTTGATTTTCCTAAAAGCGTTCTTCTGAATTATTTCGAATTTAAAAGTAAAGAAAAATTCAACTTTCCCGTGTGTACATTTGAGTGGGTAAACCGTAATATATTCATTGAGCTTCAGGTGAAAAATTACCACATGGTCAACGGTGCGACATTTTGCGCAATTTTTCATGAATCGCTATGACTACACCCTGCAAATATTTAAGGACTCTGCATATCAGTTCGGTGGTTGAAATGAAACAAATAGAGAGCCAGATGGTACCATAAATCTTTCGGTTCGCTGTATCTACAACGCACAGATGTCCATCGTTTTTCATACAAAATTCAAGTAAGCATAACCTTCCACGGGTACACGTTCGAGTCTTACACTCGTATGTCTCTGAAATCTTTTTTTTTGGATGGAAAATAAAACTGCAGCCAAAGGGTTGTGGGAATATGGAATGAGTCCGGAGGACTATATCCATTATATGAAATAGTCGTCTGAAACACGGGGAGAAGCAGCAATAATGTCACCACCAGCGGTGACACCTCCGTGAACACGGAATGAATTGCGCCTCTGAATGCTTTGACATGAATCGTGGTTTGGTTACCTCGCGAATCTCGGTTACCTCTCGAGCGGGCTTTATATGGCTCTCATTCGATGGCGTATAATTTAGGGGTTGAAAACTAGTTATAAGAAAATCATATCGTTCACCTGCATGCGCCAGGTGAACGAAACCGGTCGCGGATAAGAGTCGCACATTTGGAAAAGGTGGGAAAAATCATTCGTCCTGAAATTACATTCCTGGTCCCATCAATTTGCGTGGATTTGCTCAGAGCACACATATTGCGGAAGGCCACAAAGCTCCAGAGGCACAAAATCGCACCATCGCAACGTGCGTACCTTTGCCATACCTGCACAAAAATTTTGCGGCGTGGGGAATGGCGTTCTGCGGCACTGTATTATGATAACAGCCGCCCAGGTACATCATCCACAGGATGATTTATTGATTTTGCTCCTCTACACGACCTGGCCATATATTTGTTCCTGAAGTGAATTACACGATGTTGTTAGTCCTCTGAATTGAGGGAAGGACTCCCCTGCGGCAGGTGGGATCAAAATCGTTGCGAAGAAACGAACAGCTCAAAAGTCGTACAAAACCGAAAAAATATCGTATGTAACCTATATTACGTATGTTCCCTCCGTGACTACAGTAACTTTTTCGGACATTTATTACCCTGCAAAATTTCTACAGATGTATTACGTGCTCTGTGTTTATGTCAGCAGTTATACATCTATATTACAAAACAACCCTGTCATACATCCACCCATCCAAAATCTGTAACTTTTTCCTGGTTAATGAATCTCAGAAATGCCTGTTTTGAAGTAAATCAATTTAACAATAGTCACGATACAAAATTCACTCTGTTTGCTAAACTTTGAAAGACAACAATTTCGCACGCAAAAGCTATTTTCGTTGTTATTACAATCAAAACCTCAAGAAAACCCTGCAAGGCATGGATTGTGCAAATCGATTCACACCTACACAAAGGAAAAAATAATAACTTTCTTCAATCTATACACTACCTACCTACCTAGCCACTTAATCCGACAACGTCGGCAATAACATCAACAAAAGGCTTCTTTCACCTCTTAGTTCTCTTCACTTTGATTAATATCTGAAATTCCATCAATTTAGGCGATTTCGTCTTAAATTAGGGCTCAACCTATCGAAGATGCTGCCCCAAGAGTTGGGTTTTAATAGAAGATTACAGGGTTCAGCAAACTTAGTATACCTTAACTTGCTCTAAAAAACGTGGCTGAATTAAAATCGATGAGGATCCCACTCATTGAGTTTTCTTGCCGAATTTTAAAATTACTGCCATATACTGGGTAGTCGATAGTAAGAGAAATAATGAAAATTTTTGATAGTCGATTTCATTCTAGTTTTAAATATTCAAAGAACAATCATTTTGAAGTCACATGGGTAGGTACATAGTACCTACTATACGTAGCGACAATTTTAGAATAATTTAATTTTTTTTTATGACGGTTCTCAAATCGCATTTTTTTTTTAAATGATGGGAACAATATCCCTTAAGATGACAGTTTTTCAATCCGAATGCAATTTTATTTATACTTAGCAACAGAAATTCCTCATTTTATGTTTTGGAGTCCTTAAAGTCGGACACTCTCTTGAGATATTGAAACATTCAAGGCATAAGCAAGAAAACCTCCGTACAACCCTTACCAAAATATTTTCCTACTTATAGTTTCTAGGTCATTTTATTCTTTTCAAATTATGTAAAAATAATTATGAGAAAATTCGAATCGCTCAGAAGTTATTGACCCTTTTTTTCGTGGAGCAGCCGATTTAATCCCCGATGGGTAGTCGGCGCTTAACAATGATCGTCGATCATCGAAATCGTTTTCCTCTAGTACTTCAGGCTTTTTCAGTTGCAGTTGAAAAATTCAGGCTGCAGCCAGCACCGCAAAAAAGAAATGTTCCCACACATTTTTGAAAATATTAGGTAACGAAAAAGGAATAGTTGTCGGCAGTTTAATGTATTCGAAGAGGTCCGACAATTCAGAAAATTGAACCAATAAAGCTCTATTACGTGTGGGACTTTTTATATCAGCCCAGATTTCCAGGACCATTAAGTGCCAAAGTTCTCCAGTTTTAAACTCAGTGAACCGAGTCCTATTGTCCCTCTACTGAATCATTGATTTCTGATTTCCAAGTGCTGCCGAAGTCCTACATTAACACATTTCCGCAGAGAAGGAGGAAAAACCGAAAAAAAAAATAGTTTTAAAAGGCTCACACTTGCAGTGGATAACGTGGAAAACGAAGCCAAAGCTTGGATTTTTTTAAAACGAAATAGCCGGATTTTTAGATTCCAGCAGGAATTTAGGAGAAGGGATTTGCAGGAACTGAAATTCGCTGCTTCTCGTATGGACGTATAAAGTTGACTTTCAGAAGAGAAAAATCATTGTCATTCAATTCCGGAAAAAATTTAGATATCTTTTGCCATCCAAGAGGAATATCGAGTGCAGGAAACTCCTTGCTAGCTTTACCACCAGTCATGCAATTCCTTATATTTGTGTTGCCCGTCATTGCTCAGTTTGCATTATGTGCATTGGGAAAATACACAAAATATATTGATGAAAAGGTCTTTGCAAGCCGACTGCAAGGAAAATCTCTTGAAGAAGTTTTCCCTCAAAGAACGATTTTGATAAGTGCACCTGACAGACCATCACTGGAAGCATTGAAATACGATAACCTCTCTAAGAGTTTATGAACCATAAATTGTTATATTTAGAAAAGGCAAACCAAAAAGTCTAAAAAAATTTTGAAATTGAAATAGTTAGAAACTGTCCAGTACTACGAAAACACTCAAGTTTTTAATTACACATATCGACTTTAGGCTTATAGTTATTCAACATTAAGCCAACTTTTAACCATTCTTCCGTAGGTCGAATCAATTTGGTCTAGAGTAGTAAAATGTGTAGTAGTGAAAAGCCAAACGGACCTGAAACAGGAGAATTAAACAATTGTCCTGGTTCCATTAGTTTAATCGTAATGTGGATGCCTTTATGACTTCAATTTTCTCCCAGTTGGCACTTGAATGTATGCATCCCCGACAGAGGCAACCGTTTTAAACAAAAGAAAGCACTTTGGCTGGCCAGGAAAGAAAAGGATAAGTATTCAGGTTGGCCAACAATTGAAGTAATTACAGAATAAAATAAAATTGCACTTTTCTCTGCTGCAGGCTTTTATATAAAAGAGCCCCATGAATAAGAAATCCTGGCTCGGGAGCTTGGCTCATATGTCTGCTGGCATGTGCATAATATGACCACATATATGTACATACATACATATATACCCACATGGCAATTGTTGAAAAAAGGCAAATAATCCTTTTATTTCAATTAAAACTAGGATCCGGAAATGTTTTGAAATGTGGCCTAAATAGAGAGACGGTGCGGTGCGTATACCCAGGCTTTTTATACAAATTAAATAAGCTGAATTAAAATAAAAATGCAATAAAACAGAAACGCTCCAAGATTTTTAAACTCCTCTCTTAATTACAATTTAATTAAAAAAATTTCCTTTTTAATCTAGCACCGAAGCGCTAGTGTAATATTTATAAAGGCGTTGGAGCAAATAAAGCACTCATAAAACTCTCTATGGTTGCCACTTGCCACATACTGCCCACATAATTTTCCTTATACTCAATTTTTAAATTTTAAATACAAAGAGTAACGAGAAACATATAAATAGTTCATTAGAATATGTACCAGGAAAATTTCTATCAAAAATTTGTGTGCAATTGACTTACTTTGCGTGTATATTTTTAATGTATATTTATGTATATTTTTAATGTAGTAATCAGCCATTGATGAACTTAGAATGAATTTTCCCTGTAAAGCTCAAACGAATATACCCTTGACGCTATAAATTATTTAAAACTCTACCCGAAATTTTTATTATTTTCTTTCATTGCACAATGTTTTATCTTAATTGTAGTTCGCCGCCCTTCAGAATTTACCATCCTGGGCAGTTGCCCAAGCGTGAACTCCTTTCAAAATTTTAAATGAAACAGTACACATAATTGACACATAATTCTGAAAATATTTTCTACTGAAATGCAATTTAATATTCTTATACAACTTTCAACCAACATCAACCGAAGAATTAAATGACTTTGAATAGGTTAATACATGAAAGCAGACCATATCGTTTACCACTAATTCCAGACGTTATGCAAATTTCAAAATTCATGCATCGCCCAAAAATCATCATCATGACACGTACTCGCCTGTCACAGATGAACATGAGAAGTGAATGTTCCTCTGAAAGCCACATTCCCACAGTATTTCAGGGTAATACATCGTGCGGGAAAGATGTTTCCTATAGTTGATCTCTCAACCCTGAAACCGCATTGATATTCATCCAGAAATTCTCTGTCAAAAGACTTTGCCCGATGGCATATACATACATATGTATAGGTACTAACTATAGCAAAATTTCATTTGTAGCGCCAAAAAGGAGAGACTATCTTGTTCAGCTTGACGACATGAAATGTCTGTTTGACGGAAAGTGTTCCACATCAAGATACACCTCCTTAATGGACATGAGGCGAGAAAACGTAAAGCGAAAATTGGACGTGTCCTTCTAGCTTATGAGAGGATGACATCCTTTGCCAGAATTTTGATTGTCTGCACTTTTCGGCAAAGTAGTTTCTCAGAAAATATATTTTTGCAAGTTATAAAAATTATACAATAGCAAACTCAAAACAACTGAATTTATTCGATATGCTTAAAAAACTCATGTAATCTAGAATTTTGAAATAAGTGTATACAATCTCTGTAGTAAGAATACATAGTAGCAATCAAAACTTTATCCTTCAGCATCTTCATAGAAATGGCAGCAACGATTTTTGGGTACACTGATGTCAAATTCACTGCATATTATAAATATCAGCTTTAATAAAAATAGCTACTGAAAACTCTCAAATTTAGAAGATTTACATTAAAATGGATACATAGAAGTGTTTAGGTTCACATAGTTTTCGGGTTTTCAGTAAAAGTTTTATTCCACATAAATTTGGTTAAATTCACAAACAAATAAACTGCTGGTTTTCAATGTTGTTTACGTGTTTTGTGAAACATTGTAAACGTCAAATTCGTAGTATTTAAAATTTGTCATTATTTTTTTCAACACAGAATTTAGATCGTTTATGATATGTAGTTTGTTATTTAATATAAGAACTCTAGAAAAATTTAAGTTTCTTTTTAAATATTAATAATTACTGACAATAAAGACAACCAATTACAACTACTTTATTATAACCAATCAAGTTATAAATTTTCTATGTTACTATGAAACCATTCTTGACCATATTCAAATTCAGAATCATATGAAATGGTAAAACATATTATTTAAATTCCCTCAATAGTAAGTAAAATCAAATAAAGTAAATTTTATCTGGCACTCAATAGGAAGTTCCAAAGCACAGATCGATTTCAGTATCCTAATGAAGAATTCCGAAATGCACATAGAGGTGGAATCCCTTGAATCCATTCCTAAAATATTTCCAAATTAAATTTGATTTACGGCAGTTACGTAGAGAAAGCGATGAAGGTATTTCATCCCATCTCTCGCCAGATTTACAGCCAAGACTGGTTTTTTACCTTTTCACATTGTAGAAGGGCGAAAATATGCAGTGCATGTGCAGACAACAATAAATTTACCATAAATTCAGCAGTTTTTCGCCTCCTCCAAATGAAAAGAAATCTTCGGAAATCGTTCAAAACTTCTGGGGTTATTCTCAGGACCCGAGGATCATAGAGGGACCCAGGCCAGGCCGAACGTATACATTTTATCCCGACACTCCCGGCTGCAATTCAACTTTGAGCTGAAGATTAACATTTTGAATATTTAACAGTCTTTGAAAAGTTACGGAATGGAAAGCAAAATGGAAAATTGTGAAGTTTCTTTTTCCGCACCCGCGCTGCGCCGCCGTCCCTTTCGCCTTTTAAGTAGGGAATGCATTTTGTGCAGAACTTTTCCAATTATCGCACATTACTTCACTGAAACTCGAGTTTATTACGAGTAGCCAAGTCGGGCTCTGTGCAGAGATTGTGCAAGTCGCATAAAAATGGATCGAATTTGCAAAGCAATGTAATGAACAAACTTTGATGGTGGCCACTGCTGGACTTTGTATACGGAATACTTTTTTCGTTAGGATTATTTTTTTTTTCGAAATTTCGTAATTGCCACTTGATAATATTTCAGCTTCAAAGTGAAAATGCAATTATCTGTTCCATGTTTGCATTATAATTGCCGATTTGATCGTTGAATCAATGTTTTTTTTATTTTTAATCAAAATTAATTTTGAATAGGATGTGTTCGAAAAATCATGGATTTGTAAAGCTTAATTGCAATATATTACATATGTCTATAATAAACGTTTCGTTAAATTTATCAATTTTCTTTTAAATCAAAATACAAGCAGTTAAGAGCATGTCGATTGATGCTTTGTGAAGGGTTCCGTAGATGTTATTACAAACGATAAAATCAATTCAAAGAGGGTCTTAAATTCGGCTCAGCATTAAAATCGAGCCCATAAAATACGGTGATAGCTGAATAGCGAAGCCAATGTTACTCATTATTTCATTCATAATCCAGAAATATCAATCTTGTCTCAATATGAATTACGCAAATACCACAACCGCAAACAGGTAACCAACGATGTTAAAAGGCTACAAAAATTATCGTATGCCGAAGTTTTAGCATGCAAAGTTGTCTTTGCGGTTTTTTCCCGCACAGTTGTTTCAGTCCACCTTGGTGGCTATATCTCATAAACAATTCGAAATGCCTCGTTCAAACTATCACTATTGTTACCGGTATCAGTATTAAACATTGTTCGTAATTTGAAAGCCAGTAACCCAGAAAAATGTCGATTATCGGTATCGGCCGTAAATGATACTTATTATTACGGCCGTTACTTTGACGGTTCGGTTAATTTTTAGGCGATTAAATTCATGGCTGGAAAAAATCATGTCATAGTTTTGACGGAGTCGTGTTATTTTTAAAAGTAATTTTAGTTTATGTGTCATGTGTATTAGTTTAGATTTTTTCAGATTTTTCCGAAATTGCGTTCAGGGTGATATCTTGGTTGACACAAACTTAATCGAAAATGAAAAGTGTAAAAGCTGCTGTCTAAAAAGTATGAATCTGTTCAAAAATGTGTATTAAAACTGTTTTTTTATATATCTTATGTCAAAAATTTTTTCACTGAGATATTAAAAATATGCTTGGAAAACGGAAACAAAATTTTGACGAAACTATGTATATACATAGGTACACTTAGCTAAAACATTTATTTGATTATCAATATTATACACTTCCGAAATTTCTTAATATTGAAATAAAAACTTTGTGGGTGCAATTGACTAATTGGCTCATTTTTTCAAGCATTGTTTTACATCGTTTAAAAAATTAGCAATGAAGAAAATACTTCAAAAATTTCCTATTCTTTCGCTTTCCAAACCAGAATGATCTCATAATAGAAATTTCTTGGGTCATATTGCTAGAGTAGATTACCGAGGGGATAAATAACTGAGTTTCTAATGTATCTATCTACTTATCCTGCAAATGTTCTATCCCAAATTGGCCTAAAAAGGAATACCTTTTTATTGCGGACCAAAGCCGAGCTAATAAATACTAGATTTACTTAGGCGGTAGTGGACCCTGGGGAGCATTATTCACCAAATATTTTTGGTTCAACAGTCACCTCAATGCCGGTCGTCGGTCGTTTCATTTCACAGACCCACCCTGTGAGGCAGCATAGTAATACTTCGCCGGGTGGAACGGGGGGAGGGGCGGAATATAAAATGTGACGAATCAATAAATCATCGAAAAGAGCAAGTGCCCTGCCGCCGCAGCATAAAAAGCCGCCCAAAAGCGAAATGGAGTGCGGTCCCCGCACGGCACTTTGTTGAAGCTCCGTAGTAAAAACGGCAATATCACTGTCCTCTATCTTCTCAAATAGGCCGCAAGATTTATATCGGAGGGTTATTGAAAGATACGCCGTGTAAGCCAGATCGATATGGAGGAATTTGTCACGAGCCCTTTATTAGTTATGTCGGATGGTGATGGCGGCGAAATGCTCCCAACGCTTTCTGGGATTACGCCCAGCGAAAGAACCATTAAACAAATTGGGAGGTTAGATTTGATGGGATCGAAGGCTCGTCCCGAACGATTGCGATGATTCCTCCCGCTCTCCCCGCCAACACATTACGTGAAAGGTTAATGAGTTAATCGCGGCTACAAAGGAGCCGATAAGTCACCAATAATGCGGCCAATGAGGTAAATCCATTAGCAGAGCTGTTATGAACCGATAGCATTTTGTTGGTTTTTGAATGGGCATCAATCGAATTAAAAGGCTTTTGTTATTAATTTGACGGGAACCACTGTTGTTTTAGTGGTGCTCTTGCGTTTTTTACATAATCCACTTGAATGCAGATTACAGAGATTAACAATTTTTATAATGGATTTCTGCATACCAGTATATTTTGAAACGACGAACAAAGCAATCTATTTATTTACAATTCCTCAATAGCCTTAATAAAATTTTTGATCAGGATTAAAATCAATCAATTCAAAATAATTACACAGGTCTGCAAAATTTATCTTTTTAAAAATTGTCGACATGAAAAGTATCTTTTATAATTCTCTAGGGTGCTGAATTTGATGGATGATGTATTATCCATGACTTGTATTATAAACATTTTGAACAAAGCTTGTTATTTGCCTTCGTTGTTTCTTCACAATAAATTCTCCGCAAATACAAAAGTTATCGGGTGAATTGGTACAGCTTCTTGAACTTCAAGTTATTTTCCGATCTAAAATATCAAATTAATGTCTCACAGAAAAGAAGTAGTCACAATTTTGTAACGTGGAAATGTTGAATAATGTTTCTAATAACAATGATTAACACAATTTATCAGATTCTATGTATAATAATACCCACAAATTTAGTGATTAGTGATAATGCAAATTTGTAGCTTAATCGGTGAGTAAATAATATTTATAAAGGACATCACAAGAAGCCTTATGTAATTGAATTTTTTAATTATTTTTTATTTAATTAGTTCCACGAAATAAAAAATGGCAATTCAATTTCAGACGATTTTACCCATGCACTATGCAGACCTGTGTGTCTCAGGAAACGAATCCAAATCCGAATATAAATAAAAACATAAAGTCTGTTAGTTTAAGATCTAAATGGTTTTCCTCTCCATCACAGAATCCTCCAATCTGCATGATTTATAAATGCCTAAACCCATTAAATTTTAGAATGGGTATCCCCCACCCGGACTGCCCGAAAGTGTAAAACCACAAGGTTTTATCTAAAGCTGAGACAATAATATCAAAAAAATGGGAGACTTTTAGCTAAAAGTGTTTAAATAATAATATTTATAATCATTCCAAAATTACGTTTGTGTGGATTTAACGTATATATCCAATTCTCAAGGGTTTATTTAATTATTTTTCAAAATTATACATATACATACCTCTTGGATGAATTTTTCGCATCTCTAAAAATGCTGAAATACCTTTTAAAGGGCACCATATTTCAAATGCATAGCTTGACCTATATTCATCAAGCAAAATCGAGTTTAAAAATTTAGATCACCCTCTTGCTCAAATTGACTTCTCATACCAGTTTTCATACTTTCGTCTTACTTTTCACCCAGTGCACAAATTTTGCAGGCATATGCAAGGTAAGCAAAAGTTACCTTTCCTAAATTGTGGTTAAAACTATAGTGAATATAGGGCAAGCTGCAGGCACGAATTTTAATTTGCAGGTTTCAAATAATTCCCCCTCGAGTGAAGAAAAATGGGGCACGCCAATGGGCCGGACACATGTGCCCTCATGAGGGAGCTCTTTTTACCCAAAATTTTCTACATGACTAACACTGGACTATGGAGGAACCTTTTAATTAAAACTGAACAAAAAAGAGGTGATTGAAAATTGAGCTTTCCATGGATTGTGGCTGGATCTGGGGGCAGGAGGGGCGGAGAAATGTTTCGACTACAGAACTGCACCCCCGTAACAGTTTGACCAAACTAATCGAAGCAGGGTTTTCTGATGAAATCCAGGGCTGAGATTGCATTTAATGGGGATTAGGGCATTATAGATGCAGTGATGGCCTGAATTACATACTGGCCATGTTTCAGTGATTTATTTTACAATACCGCGCGGACCGTTTAAAGTATCGAACATGCAAAATGATGGCACTGCACTAGGCGTACGAACAAAGCTGATTAAATTAAATTATAGGCAGCTAGCAGCAGCTAACAGTGAGAAAAATATGTGAAATTTCTGCTGTTGGCACACCCGTCCGCCACAGAGAACTAGAAGATTAAAACGACTAAATTGTGCTATTTCGATAGAAATATGTATTCTGTAAGCAAAATGCCATTTAGTTTGTTGCAAATAGGCTACGGTAATGCTGCTACCTTGAAAATGAGATAATTCCTGCAGTCCGCAATTAAACACCTCGCACCCCTATTCCCCTGATCGCACCAGGAAATGTGAATTATTCGACCGAGGCAAATTACCTTCCAATCCTAGGGCTTAACAAAGTCACTCCGATGGCTTTCACTCACATTGATGAGTGTTCAGAGATGAGCGATAGCTTTGAGCTGTTCAATTTATAACGACAATAATTTTTGATTCGAAACTATCCTACAAATTTAGTGCCTGGTTTCACTTTTGGCGCTAAATTGTATTTGTAGCGAATATACATATGTTTAGTGAAATAATCGAATTGATAGAAAATTTCATTTCAACTATTACAGTGTAATCTATCACGAATCTTAAATGTTATTATGTTAAATAGAAGTTACGTATTTTTCCACTTTAAACTCGAATCTGTAATAAAAAAAGGGGTTTACATTTAAAATTTCAAAGTTTATCACTGTTCCACATCTCGGATACAAGCGCGTGGACTAATTTTATCATAAAAGAATAGCTCTCTCAAAAATATGAGCTTTTCAATTGTTTCCATATGATACATATATACATATTTTGGAGTCTGGAGTTGATAACTTAAGCAATATACTTATATTTAATCTTTTTTACAAACTAAGAATTTTCTTTTGTCTATCGATAATGCAGGAAGAATTAACTTCATTATAAACAGTTATATTCGTATAATACAATATGTATTAGAAATTATGCCTAAACTTTTAAGAAACACTTTTATACTTAACCTATTAATAAGCCTCTGAACAAATTTGTGTACACCTGCTCAAGTCATAATTTTATGATTTTGCTCTATACTATAATTATTATGAAAGTAATTAATTATTTTAAAACTAAATGGCCTTACTGATCTACTACTCAAACTCAAAACAATTTATCTATCTTAGTTAATTTTTGTAACTTTGATTTAGCAATTTTAACACATTTGACCTTCGACGATTAAAATAACTTTTCCTCTCTACCGCCGGTACTTCGCGGTTTGTCTTCATCTGTCGCTGGAATTTGAGTTCAAAGTCGTTCGTAGTGAAATATTAAAGAGTACAGAAGTGAAACACAAAACATTACGACGTTATGCAGTAACTAAGCTTGCAAACCGAGAATAAAAAACACTTTTAAATACTCACTACCGACTGCATATGACACCAACGTGGTGCCACCAGCATTCAACGAAGCCGATGACACCACGTTGATGTCACCAGATGTGAAAGTGTTCAGGGCGTTAACTGCGATACATAGGTACTATTTTCTTATATCTTCTACACAAAGTTCAAGTTTATGCTGTATTTTATGGGAGTGATCACCACTAATTCTGATCATAATTACAGTTCTAGTAGGATATATTATAGCTATATATACTATTTCTTAAAAACCTTAACTAATTAGCGATTTCTGTTACATGGCATTAAGTACAAAAATGTTTCCGGAATTTGAAAGCTAGTAGCCCGGAAAATGTAGATTATTGGTATCGGCATTATTTTACGCTCATAAATGATGTTACGGCCGTAACTTTGACGATTGGATTTGTTTTTAGCAGAATACAAAAATTATCGGTACGAATACAAGAAAATTTCATTCTCTCACATTTTTCTTTTCCATTTGCAATTTAAATCTTATCTCTTTGTGTTCGCGAGCGAAATTTATCGGCGAACTTTAATTCCTCTGGGAATCCGAGAGAAGAATTTAAAGTTATCATGAAAGTGGATGTTGCGGTATGCACTCATTGCAAATCAGTACAATTTTATTATGATCTGAATGCAAAAGAATTATTTTAATATTCCTCATTTTGAAATAAGTCAACTTGGGTTCGCTTTGTACAGGGTGAACTTTTATGTTGAGACGTCGAAATATGTTAAGAAATATTGTACGAAAAAATGCCCCTAATAAAAACTTATTATTTTCGAGTAGGATGAAACGCGGATGGAAGTGTGAGTATAAATCTAGGCAATTTGATTTAATATTCGTGAAATAAAAAACGTATGATATGGATGATGATATGGATGAATTTCAATTCAGTGCAAAACTTCCTGCTAAAACCTACATAAAACCTATTTGAAAAATAAAAAAACAGGTAGAGTTTGAACGGGGCAACACTTTTTGAAATAAAAAAATTAACTTGGCTGTGAAGAAAATTTATTTCCACTCTATTAGAGAACATTTTCATTTCAATGCAAACATATAAATTACAAGAAATGCATATTTCAAATCATTTGCGAAATTAACGATATTTAAACATTTTTCTTATTGCATACCTATTAATCTTAGATAAGCACCAGTGGTTCTCGTCTTAGTTGGCGGAATGAATGCACACAAGCGCAAAATGAATTTTACTATAAACAGCTGTTCAACCTTAGCGTACGATTTTTTTTACTTTCATTCAACACCGTGACATCTGTCAGACATTTGACAATTCTGTTGACATTTGCATATTTCGTTAGCCCAGCTCACCTCCTTGCGAGGAAGTTATGCATCCTTTCCCGGTTAACCCCAATTTTAGCGTGAATTTTTCAAAATGATGCGTTTACTTGTCTCTAGCTGCGGTCGCTGTGAAATCCTTAGGTGCGTAGTGGCGTAGTGGGGCTCCCGAGGGCCAGGTTATGTCATTCTTTGAACGTAGTAATCCAGCTTAGTCTTCAGTGATTAATCTAAAATATTTCCGAAATTTCAGAGGCATCTACAGTTTCCCTAAACTCCAGTACAACATTAGCCGATCTGCTAAAGAGTTTTGTAAATTAAAACCCCAAAACTTCGCGAGGAACGCGAAGAACAGCAAAGTTTTCGAAGCTAATTCCAAAGTCCGAACCTTTCTGATCGGTGGATGCGGCGTTTCCCTGGGTATTCTCGCCAAGAGCAGGTGGCTCACAGCGAAATGTGAAGGGAACCGATTAGAGGGTAAATGCTTCCTTTATTTCTAAACCGCAGAGTTATCTAAATTCATTATTTTCAGGAGTATTCTCAAATACTCTTAAGAAAGAGGACATCCGATTCGATTGGAAAAGGTTCTGGAAGTACCTGGAGCCCTACTTATGGGAACTCGTTGCTGCGATATGCGTGCGAAGTCCAGCGATTCCTAGAAAATCCTTTTAATCCAATGTTTCTTCTGCAGGCAGCCCTGGCTGTGGCTTACTTCAACATAAAAATTCCAAACCTCTTAGGGGACTTGGTAAACACCCTGTCGAAGTACGCGAACACTTTTGTTAAAGATCCCCACTCCAACACGTTTCTTCATGATGTAAAAAAACCTGCCCTCCGTTTGTTTGGAATGTACATTCTACAAGTAAGAAGAAATACCCTTTTTTTGGAGTCATTTTTAAGCGGCGTTTTTCAAGGCCGGCTTCACCTTCGTTTACATACTCCTCCTCAGTCGAATAGGTGAACAAATGGCGGCAAACATCCGCCAGGATCTCTTCAAACAAATTATTATCCAAGATCTAGCCTTCTTCGACGAGAATCGAACAGGAGAGTTGGTCAACCGTCTGACTGCCGATGTTCAGGACTTCAAATCCAGCTTCAAACAATTTGTCTCTCAAGGACTAAGAAGCGCTGCACAGCTAATTGGCGGTGCAGTGTCCCTTTTTTTAATTTCTCCCCACATGGCTGGAATTGCTTTGGCCGCTGTCCCGGCAGTCGTCGCCTTCATGAGCCTCCTTGGGAAGACTCTCCGCAAACTCAGCTCAGATGCTCAAGCTCAATCAGAACGGGCCACTGCGGTTTGCGAGGAGGCTCTTTCAAATATTCGGACAGTGAGGGCATCTGCAGCTGAGTACCTCGAAATGGAGCTCTTCGTGAAGGAAACAGATCGTGCAGCAGCACTTTCCGAACAATTGGGATATGGGATAGCAGTATTTCAGGGATTAACTGTATTCTTTCTTAACGGGTAAGTAATTTTTATTCTTTATGTGGCCTCCAGAAAGACTCAAAATATGATAAGATAAGTTCATGACTGTGGTCTAGAAAGCATAACTAATCTAGAGCTAAATTGCAAAAATTCGTATAATTGTCTTTTTTGTCTCGTAGAATCATCCGGTGTTTTGTTTCTAATAGTTGCATAAACATGTATAAACCATTCTGAACCGAATTCAGCTCAATTCAACATAAATATTTTTAAGAAAGAAAGTTTTTTTTTCTATTGCTAAGTTTCTGCACAAAATTGTATAGTGAACTGAAGAAAGAAGAAGCCAGAAAACATCTCTTTTACAGAAGTGCCTCTATAAACTTAAAAACGAAACCGATAATAAAAAGAGTGTACTTAAAAAAAATGATATAAAAAATTGTGGAATAGGTTGGTGCTATCAACTTTATTTCTCGGCGGACACCTAATGTCCACAGAGAGTCTGTCTCCAGGACAACTAATGGCATTTTTGGTTGCCTCGCAGGGCGTTCAACGCTCACTAGCTCAAGGATCCATTCTTCTAGGAACAATGGTTAGAGGAATCACAGCAGGTTCGAGAGTTTTTGATGTGAGAGTCTATTGATTGAATGATTTGTGCATGGATTAATGTTATTGTCTTTACAGTATTTGTCAATTGAACCCAATGTTGAGTTGCTGCGTGGATTCAAAATTCCAGAGGGTAAACTCAAAGGGGAAATCCAATTTAAAAACGTTTCATTCTGTTACCCAAACAGACCTGATCATGTAAGTGCATTAAACTTTTTGTTTTGATTTTTCTTTTAAAGAATAGACTAAAGTGCTTTTGTTGAATCATATATATTTTTTAAAGATATCTTTTCCTACAATGTAAGGTTTGATACGTTAGAACCATATTTTATCATTACATAAAACAAATTTTATTGTAGGTACTTAATCATTTTTAGAGTCAGTATTAATAAACCTCGTTCCTATCTAACATATATTTTTTTCTAATAATATACAAACAATTCTGTATTTGTAGGTGGTGCTAAAAGATTTTAATCTGACCTTAAAACCAGGCCAGACAATTGCATTAGTAGGAGCAAGTGGGTCTGGAAAATCAACAGTTGCTGCACTTCTAGAGCGGTTCTATGAGCCCTCATCTGGTGCCATAACCCTGGATGGCTACGATCTCCAGTCAATTTCTCCGTACTGGCTACGCGGTCACGTGATAGGGTTCATTGAGCAGCAGCCTATTTTGTTTGCCACAACAATTTTCGAAAATATTCGGTACGGCCGTCCCGAAGCTACAGAAGATGAGGTACTGGTGTTACACTTTTAGAAAAAGGTATAAGAATTTTGATTTCTCTAGATAATCAATGCATCGGAGATGTCCCAATCTCACGATTTTATTGTTTCACTACCAAGTGCTTACGAAACGTTAGTGGGAGAAAGAGGCACTCAGCTTAGTGGTGGACAAAGACAGCGGATAGCTATCGCACGAGCGCTGTTAAAAAAGCCCACTATTTTAATTATGGACGAGGCTACAAGGTATAAAAATTGATTTATTATTAAGAAACATATGTCTCTAACTGTTATAGCTAGGCTTGTACAGTGTAAAAATTAAACAAAACGGCTATTTAATATCTTATAGTTAAATTCCATGTTTTTCACGTCATTATGCTACAAAATAAGGAACATTAAAAATTATTTTACTTCAAAATTACAGTGCCCTTGATGCCGCCAGTGAAGCCGTTGTGCAGCATGCCTTAGACGAAGCCGCATTAAATCGGACAACTCTAGTCATTGCACATCGACTATCAACTATTCGAAATGCCGATTTAATTGTTGTTTTGGACAACGGAAAAATTGTTGAGGTATTCTTTTATCTAATCGAACTCTTACGAAGTTTTTACAAGTGTCACTGCATAATTTTGCAGATGGGGAAACACGACGATCTGATGGCAAGAGGAGGACTTTATTACGAACTCGTTAGACAACAGGAAAAGAGAGGTGTTAAACAATATTACTTCGCTGGCATGTCGAATGAACAAAATCAGCAGGCACATATCAGTGAAGATTTTGAATCTAAACGAGAAAGTACAGCACATGGTTAAGGTGGCTGTTTATTAACTAAGGGTTTCAAATTGTATTGAAAACAAAATAACTGCCAATTTAATTAAGCCAAAAAAGAACTAATATGCTTGAATTAAGGTGGAAAATTGTGAATAATAGCAATAAATGTCCTCAGTGGATTATGAAGGAAAAATAATTTACTTCAATATTTGTCCCCTTATTTAAACATTAAACAACAACTTCGCATTTTAGAATGATTCGGCTCCTTCCTTTCTTCAACGCTACCATGGTCTACATCTACAAGAACCTCTGACCTGCATCCAGTGGAACTTGCATGACCAAAAAGGATTCATCAGTGGAAGCCGAGAAGTATCAACGAGCTCAAAAGGACTATCGAAAGTATCAAAGTAAGAGCTAACTGTTTAAGAATTTAATTAAAAGTAAATTAGTAAATTAGTTTTTGAGATACGTTATAAGATCAAAAATAGTCTTATCGGCGGATGTAACTTATAAGAAAACCATCGTCGAAATCCAAGCGGTACCAATTTTTTCTTGATTATATCCCTACAAATTATTCAAGTATCACACATTTACAGAGTAAATTTCCGCATGAGTGCAAAATTTCTCCCAGTTTTCGATGAAAAAGATCGCTCCAAAAAGTTAGAATATAAGAATATAAGAAATTATATATTTATAGAAATCGAGTGTAAAAACACCTTGGATTTATTCATTTTTCACAATATTCGCCAAAAAATTGTGGGAACATGTAAAACTTTAATTTTCTAAATTTACGTTCAATTTCTTTTCATGAAGATAAAACATCGAATTTTTTTACTTCAAAAACAGCCATGTTCGCAGATCCGGGGTCCATTGCATAAAATTTTAGTTCACTGGATTTGGATGATATGGAAAATGTCCACAAAACTGTAAAGTGGTTAAATTATTGGTTCTCGGCTTCACTGGAACTCTTGCAATAATTTTAGTTAAGATAAATTTTAAGTTAATGGTCATTTTCTTGTAATTGAGGAAATTTATGTGAAAAGTTTAAAGCAGTAATTCAAAAAATAAAAAGACGAATAAAATGGGGGGAATGCTGCCCCACAGCAGGGTCTCGCACCAGTTTCAATACGTAATTCCTTCGAGCGACACCAGCGACGCGTAGGGTTCGCTCGGGGCAACTCAGTCAGATGGAGTGTTGGTATGTGTGTGCGCTGCACAGAAATTCAGTCAAATTCTGCCCGAACGAAGTTTCCAAAATGACGGCTGCGGATTGTGTTCTCTTCGTCCGCGACCAGCAATAGCGATTTTGGCCTGAACCCATCGCCCCCGTGCGAATTGCCGAGTGAAATTAAGTGAAAAACGGCGCCCGCCGCGTCCAGCCCGCAAAATTATTGACCGGGACCCGCCGTCAGGGAAGTTCTACGAGTGCCCCCGTCGCCCGAAGGCTCGTCTTTCTGCGCTGCGGTGACCTGACCGTGGTGCGGATTCGCCCTTTTCCCGTTTTATTTCTTTCGCGTGGTGCGGAGCCCCCCGAGATCTGCCGGGTAGCAGTGGCAGTGGCAACGGCGGCGTCCAGGCAGAGTCACAAACGGGCCCACAAAACGAGAAAATTTTTATGATAATTATAAAAATTTGTGCAGTGATTGTGTTGGTGGTGTGTTCGCGTTGCGTGCGGCCGCTTGCTTGTGTTTAATTAGGATAAGAAAAGGCGTGCGTGAGTGCAAAAACCGAGAACACACTCTCGCAGATTTCACGGAACACAGCTGAAACCGCACCGTAGGTGAGTTGAAACGTTTTTGGGCCCCGTGACGGCGGCGGGGGCAGGACGTCTCCGCCGCGATCGACGGGGCCGCCGGCGATCTTCGCCGTTACGTGCAAATAATTACAATGCATCTGCGGGCCGCCGCCACCGCCGCCGTCGATGGCTGGCGCTTTCCAAAACGATATCCAAATTGAGCCGACCCGTGGGTGCTTCGGTGGCCGCGGCGCACAAATTCGCAGCCCCACACCTTTCCACCGCAGTCCCTGACTCATGTTGACATCTCTCGCCGCAATCGTACAAGCGGGCGAAGGTGACGACGTCCTCCGCCGTCCCTTGGGGCCCGCTCAACTGTCAGTCGGCCTGCTCGAGAAAGTTGGGGCTGCTCCGACTCGGGAGGCTACAGCTATTTATTGCCCCGCGTACGCTGTTTTGTATTGATTTTGGATGCTCATTCATCAATTTGTTTATTTTCCTTGGCAATCAGCACCCGGCTCTCTCTTTTGGGGCTGCCGCTGGTGACATTCCGTGTGCAGGCAGGCCCCACAGGCTTCCGCAGCCCAATTGGAATGATTTCAACTTTTCCGCAAATTCATGCGGAATTTCTTCTTTTTAATTTTTATTTTTATGCAGGTCCCGATCCCCTGCATGTTGCGGTCATCTCCGCCGTCCTGAAATTGATTAGAACCAAAAACTGCCTGGAGCTACGTCGAACGATCCGCGGACGGGGCCGGGAACCTTTCGCTAACTTACATAATTCCACAAAACATGTTCTGCTTTTTACTGTAACATCTCTACATTTATATAAATAAGTTTACTCACACCTGCTGCATGCTCCCCGCAGTGGTTTATGCCACATCCGAAGACGCTCCGTTGGATTATTTTATAAGCAGCAAAAACCACTGAGACCTTGGTTTTAGTGCTGTGGCTCCGGTAGTACAATTGGATTTTCAGAGGCAAAGGTGGCACGCAAAACCCGACGTAATCAACACGAACGGTCTTCTTTACTAAACTCACTCTTCTAACCAAGAAGTTAAAATCTTAGCAATGTTCTCTCCAAATATTTACTAATACTTTATAGGTACTTATCAGGAAACTCTTTAATGAATCAAGAAATTGACTGATTACTATAAAAATAGCAAACTAGAGTCTACTTACCTTATATACGCCTTTTCGACTAATAACTTTAAGCCTATTCAAGTAAAGATGTAACAAAAGAGTATTTCTTCAGGAAAGTTCGCTTCGAAAGAACAAAACGAACAAATCTACGTAAAACGACTTCTATGCACAAAGTAAAAATTTGACCAAACGTAACAAGCATACTCTAAAATAGCCCTAACGAAGTTACAGTACAAAAGACAAACTTCCTTGCTCCATCTCTTAACGAAGCAAACGTATTATCCTTATTAATTAACCCATTAATTGATCTTCGAATGTAAAACGGCAGTTCAGTCAGTCACACATTTTCAACGTTCACGAAAAATCTTGGCATTCTAATAAACAAAAAATTTGAGGTCAGTAGTATTCGAATTTTCCCTTCATAAATCCATGTTTAAATGATCCTAAAAAATGGGTCACATAGAAAACGAAAGATATTGCAAATTAAACCTCGAAAATCTTAGCAAAACAAAGGAACTGCTTACTTAACAGTTCGGTTACCCTAAGGATTTCAATAAAACTTATAAATAAAACGATAAATTTATTGAAACTAATGAAAACGATAAATTTGTTGAAACTAATAAATTTCTACTTAACTTTGGCAACAATGGACTTGAAAATATTTTATATTAGCAAAGGTCTTGAGAAATGAGGTCCAGAATTTACTTTTATATGCTTTTTTGACATTGCACACAATTAGAGATGGCAACGATTTATCAAATGGGTCCAGTAATCGATTAATTTGATTTGGTTAATCGAATACTTACTTTGAGTAAATATATTTTATTCGATATATGCGCTTAAAAATAAAAAAGAATTCCTTTAGGCGGCAACTTATATACATAATTGATTATTTCGTTCCGATTTAATCGCAATGAAATTATTCCGCATCGATTTATGAAATTGACCGATGAATCAATTATTTCTAAATGTTTGTAATTTATGCAAGTTTCAATTACAAAAATTTACATTTACTTATTCATTTTTTCTCAAGATCAAATTAAGTGGCTTTTGTTGGTCCTGCAATAATTTATTATGTTGCCTAAGTATCGCCAATATTTTATTTTTATCAATTGAAAGCTTAGAAATCAGGAAAATGCAGCCTCATTTAATCTAGACTAGAGTAGAGCAGTAACTAGTTTTTCTAGGTTCCTGAAGAAGGTATTTAATTTTTAAATAAAGGAAACTTAAATTTGTTATGTATTCTAACTCAAAAGGTTAGGGTTTGAAAAGGATAAAGTTTAATGAATATGTAGGTTTGAAAATAAATGCACTTTGCATTAATACTTTTATTTTTTTTTTATCTATGGAATAAACTAGAGAGTCGTAGTCTAACTTTCAGAATTGTAATTTAGAGACGTTTTGATATAAAATCTTTAAAATTGTACAGCAATGTACCTTTTCTGTACCCAGTTTATGACTAAAATTGGTCTTTCTATCCGAAGTTCAAAGTACAAAACTAAATCGTGCTATACTCTGAAAAGTCGGACTGCAAGAGCTCTCATATGTAGAAATTCCCCAGAATGCACAACGTCTTTTCCATGAACATGAAGTGGTTTCCTCCCGGTTCATGGACCGCCCGGTTGCTACTAAATCTCTAGCTAAAACTGAACTTCGCCAAAAGTTCAACAAACTAGGAACACGTGAGTCCAGTATGCGAGGCACGACAACTCCCGGGAGGAAAGTGGGGCCTTGGGTTCCGCCCTTTGAGCGGCTACTAATTTCGCAAATTTCGCAGCGATGACTGCAGAAAGTCAACAAGAAGCGTCGAATTGCAAAAACGAATGGAAAGTCGGCTCCAGCCCCGATCCAACTTTGGGGCGCAGCACCGGGCGGAGCGCTAGAGGAGAATTGATTTAAGTGCGCATTGGTCATCGCCAGCATTAGTCCTAGCCTAGTCCCCGGGGCTGTGCTCGGAGCATGCAAATTAGTGCCAGTGCAAGTAAATAAGAACACTTGAAGGTGGAAGGTGGAGTGGAGCGTCTTCTTTGGACTCTTCCTCGCACTGTCCGCACCTTTTCTGGGAGCTGCTCTTTTAAGTCGTTAACAAGGAGGGCCCTTAGTGAGCAGCGCTGAGAATCCGTCCAGGTGGCGCGACGTCTTCCCGGTGCCCCGGACCTGCAAAAAGCGCACTTACTAGCTCAACAGTAATATTTTATTCAGCGCCTTTTCTCGGAAGTGACCCAGGCGGACAAGATGTCAGCGATGCAAATGGGGCTCCGTTCCTCCCACGGCGGCGGAGGCTTCTTTTACGCAGCGCCAGAATCCGGGCCAGCCCCAGACCCCAGACCTCAGACCCCAGAACGCCCTCGCCGCTAAAAGTGTTGCAGATGACTCGCTCGGAGGATATGAAGAAAAAAATGATTGTTTGTCCCAAGGTTGGATCGCTCGGGCATTGTGTGCAAATTGCACCGAGAAATTTCTTCATTGTGTCATTGTGGAGTTTATGTCTTAACAGGTACAATGCTCCACCACTGCATCACCGGAGTTATTTTTAGAGTTAGTACCTTCCCTGTGACATTGTTGCCGGATTCTTGGGCTATTTCTGCGTGCTGTTCTTGATTAGGTCAGGGAAGTGAGCGTTGACCTCCGTTCGATGGAATTATTCAAATTAACTAATTTTCGACGATAAAAATATTAAAGACTTTAACAATATCAATAAAATCAATCGCTCAGTTTTTTTTATGCCTACTTGAATTAAAGGAAAAATAAAGTTTAATACATACATACATGTACCATTTCCAACTTGAAAATTTTTTTGGATATTCATGAAAATGTTTATCACACGTATGTATTCGAATTTATGTTTAAGTTCATTACAGGATTAGATGAATAATTAATTGTGTTCCTGTGATTGTAAGATTAGAATACAAAACTGCTAAATCACAGTTTTCCAATATTTACTGAGTATCTCAGAACCTATGCGAAATTTAAAATTTATGAAGAGATATTTTTCGAAAAGAACACAGTAGTAAAAAAGCGTGCTGAAAATCCTCGCTCATTTGGCCATAGTTTAATTTAAACAACAAAATTGAAAATGGAAAGGAACATCAATTTTTGATAAATAAAACAATTACTTTCACTAATAAACAAATGGAATAATTGTTTAGTATCGAAAATAGTCACCTTCGTAAAGTCTAACTAATAATTACAAGACTATCATGTTATACTTTAAATAAAATAGAAGAATTTATTGTGTGTAAGCTATTCAAGAATCTTATCGCAAATATTCATACCTTAAATGAGTTTGAACTGAAGCTACAGCATTGACAAGTTAGAGAACGCTTTATGAAACGAGAATAAATATGACATGTATGCTTCAAATGAGCTCTGTATGAAAATAAACAAAAGAAGTCTGCAAGTTCACGTTAAATTAATTAGGATTGCGTGATAATACTTCACGTATACAATTCCTGTAAAGGTAAAGCAATGTTGGTTTCAACAATAGGTACACGAAAATGATTATTACAAAATTTTGTGTTTTTGATAAAATTTTACCTAGTTTCATGTCCTATTTCCTCGTTATTAAAGTAAATAAATCCATTTGTCTTCTTACCTATTACGTCTTCCAATTGTACTTAAGAACAAAACAAGAGCCCCGCAGTATCTGCCAGCAAACATTAGGTATGAAAAATGTTGAGCCCGAAAACAAAAGAAGCTCATTTTGCTCGTTATAGAATTAAATCGATATTGCGTGACAAAAGTAACTGGCAAATGAAGTCTAGGACGTCTAGAAATGTTCTATGATAATTGCAAGCGAAAATCGTTAAAATCCTGACTGAAACAAAAGGATTAAGTAAGGAGTAAACAAGCTTGAATGCCTCGAGCCCCATGAAAAAATTGCAACAAGTTCCAAACGCGAAGTGAACCCATCTCATTAGTTAGGAAGCAGCACACCATTGAATCTTTTTTATGCTAGTTTATGTAGGTTAAAGCGTGCGCATTCATAAGCAATATCATCCTAGAAAATTATTTTTATCTCGTGGTAAATGTAAGTGTAAATGCGGCATCTGGGGTTTCGGAGCAGCTGTGATGTGGGCCTAAGTATATGTGGCTATGTGTCTACTTAAAAGCACATTTTCTGGAGTATCCTTCCATCCCGGCAATCCCAGGGACGGTCGACCTGCATCGACAGAAGCTCGGAATGTTTTATTAAAATTTTCTGACGAAATGTTGGTAATCGCCGAAGATTGCCACACGCTAGTCAAGTCTGCAGCCTCGGCTAGATCGATATAGAAATAGGAAATGGGGTCTTGATGGAGATTGAAAGAATCCCGGCGCAATTTTGTATCCCGGATGAAGTTATTGATTCTTTACCTGAATCCAAAACTCCACCTAAACTTACTTCGTCCGACCTACAAGGAGGCGATCTTACTAAAGAATGAATTTGCAATGTATCCGCGTGGCACAATGCGGACTCGAGGCACCCACAAAAGAATTAATTTAAAATTAATTTTCTTTTCAAATGGACAAAATGAAGTAGCATGGAAGTCAGCTAATTAGGCTTGATAAGTAATCACCTCCCGGGTAGGTGAGTAAAGCCGCCAATGGGGCAATTAATGGTATGAGTCAGTGATTTTAGAGTAATTGCTTTCTGGTTTCACTTACGAGGTGTTATGCGATAGGCCCAGTTTGCTATTAATTTGTGAGCATGTTGCGAGATTAAAGGTTTTCTTATTTTATGAGCACATTACATATACGGTTTTCGTGGATTTTGTAAAGAAATTGGCAAATCATGCTTTAAAAATACTAAAAAAAGGGATACTTGCAATTATCTTAATGAAAAGCATAATCTAAATTAAATATTCTATCTTGTAGAAAAAATGCTGGTTTAAAGTAAATCTTAGGAATGTCTATGCATTAATTTGTGATTTTTTAAGATACCTATTTAAGATTCTGAGGTCGATAGAAATATGGGAATGAGAATGCATAGTTTTCCGGTGTTTTATAAAGTGTCCCTTAACGTAAAATATGGATTTTGATGTAAACTTTAAAAATTATATAATAAAATTGCGTAATATTGTTTCAATTGGACTGAGTAAAATATTTCGAAAATTAGGTTTAATGATTCCACAAAATTGAAGAATCTATTTTTTTGTTTTAAGATCATTTAAAACTCTACTAACTCACGCAAATTTTCATCATTTTTGGTCTCAATATGATGATTTTCCTATAAATCCACTGCAAATATTAAAAACTTCGGGTATCGAGTATTTCATAAGATATCTACGAAAATAATTCTAAACTATAAATGTCGAAAGAAAATCGTCTGCTAGTCGGTCCGTAAAAGCCAAAGAAAACTAACCAATTCTTTATCATCAATCATTTAATCTAATCCAATTTAATAATTCTTTTTTGTATATCTGCCTTCTTTACTAATTATATTTTTCATTTCTATTTTTCCAGATGATCTCGGCTGAAAATGTGAATAATCAATATCAACGCAGTGTAATTTTTCTGAAAGTTCACTTTATCCGAAAGGATGAGTTCACATAAAATGAACCAGAAACATTCATTTTTATTTATAACATAAAACCCTTCAAAAAAAGTTAAATATTATTCAATCCAAGCTTAATTTATAAGATAATTAAGTGTTTTAAGAATTCTAGTGAAAAATAAAAGTCAAATGTTTACTTAAAAGTTAAAATTTATATATTGTATGCTTAGAAGGGGCAGTTTTCTTTTTAAAAACATAATATACATAAATTACTCATTACGTTAAGGAAAAGTTAAACTTACTTCAAGATGGCATATCGCAAGCCATCAGATTTAGATGGGTTCATAGCCCTTATGACCAAATCTGACATGAGGGTGAAGGCTATCCTTGCCGAGGATTTGGTAACATTTTTAATTGATGACAACAATTCCATTGTCTGCTCTGATTTGGGGATGCTTGTGGATGGCTTAATTCCTTGGTTGACTGGAAGTCATTTTAAGGTAAGATTTAAATAATTTTGATTCTTAAACATCAATTTTTTATTTCTATAAAACATGTTTTCTTATGATTTATAGTATTATAGTAAAAACAATAAAATAATGTCCGGATGTATTCCTGCTTCAAATATAGAACAAACTTTGTACAAATATTCCTAAAAACTGACTTAAAACATATACACTACAGATATTTTTAACTTGTTGCTATAATTCGCACTTAAATCTAACTTATGATCTAAGGGTTTTATTGAAAAAATCTTCATTACTTGTAGTCAAAACTTTTGATTGGTATGGCAAAGAAATGGAATAGTTATCACAAATAAGTATCCAACTTTATTTAAGTGGGTAATTAAACATTAATCAAATTCAAAACAATGGATTATTTACAGAGAATACAAAATTAAAATTGATTCAGGTGCATTTTGAAGAAATTTTTTTTAATTTTTTTAGAAACTTTGTTTATTTTAATGAAATTAAATAAATATAATATCAGATACCTCTTTTTTAAGGTCGAAATATTTAACGCTTAAGTTGTTACTTGCTTTGCTATATAGGCGCATAAGCATTTGAAAACTTTTTAATTTTGAGCCGTAACTCATTTTCGTCATTAAAATTAAACTTTCTCTATGCTAATAAAACAAAGTACACAATATTTTATTTTTGTGTTCATACAGAAAAATATGAAAAGAAGCGTTTAGATGTTTCAGCTTACTTGATGTTCACAAATGGGAAAATTGTGTACGGTCAAATTTACCGAGTTTATTTTCCATCTAAAAACTCGTAACTCCTTAAATGGATATAATTACAAGCAAAGAATAAAAAAAAACCGTTAAAAGGAAGAAGCGTGAACAAAAATAACATCTAGTTAATAATAATTTATTCAATCTCTTAAAAAAAGATATATCCGTAATTCTTTGTAAGTATAATTTAATAAGTATAACATAAAAAGAAGAAACAAAAGCTGATCCAAAAAATGCTAATATTTCTCAATGGCTGAATAAACAAACTTCACAAAAAGAATTGTAGCATTAAAACTTGTTTCTTTCTATTACATCATTTCTTTAGGAATTTATCCAAAACAAGTTATTTTCACTGCACGATACTTGAAAGCAAATTGAAATGGAAGAATCCAGGCAGCTGAATGTTTTCAAGTTTGGGAAGATTTATTGATCCATTGCAACTTTTCTTAATTCAAAGCAGAAAGGCGGACAATGGTAGCACTCTGAGAAAATCAAAAAAACTGCACCCTGACCCAGTTTATTTCGGTATCTTCTAAGACTTTCACTTCCACAATAAGTGGCTAATCATACTTTTGTTGAGAAGCATCGTCTCAATTAAGATCTTTCGGTTTGTCCATGGTTGCGTGGGTGAACCGCATCCACATTTGGAGCGTTCTACCTTACCAGAGATTTTTATGCAAAATACCTGAAGGAAACAACTTGTTCTGAAATACTTTGGACAAGTTTTTGTCCTGCTCCGGTGATGTGGCTGCAAATTAACTCTGATTCGTAAGCTTCCACCGGTTCGTTCCATTTGCACAATGTCACAACTTATTGCCAAATAGAAGTTACTTGAGATTCGCGAAGCACTCCTGATTCTTGATTCTTGTGCTCAGTTTTTCGCGAAATATCCGGATGAAGGGAGCTTTCTAGACTCCTTTTAGTTCGTCGTCTTAAGTGCCTTTTTATTTCGTTTGGATATTGGGAACTTTTACCTGTTTTAAGAACAATCAGCTCTTCTATGAGTTGTAGAATCGCTGCTTTACTTAAGAATGCAATTTCCTTTTTTGGTGCGGTGTATTTAGGAAGGTGTTGTGTGAAGTTTTGCTAATAGCAAGAGTGATATATGCATTGAGTGTTTACATGAGATTTCCTGCTTAACGTTCTATAATTCAAAGGTTTCTCAAATTGCGCACTGAAATTTGCAAGGTAATTTCTCGAATTCGTTGATGATCTCACTTGAAAGCAAGTTAAGTGGAATGTGACTGCAAAGGTGTGTAAAAACTTTGAAATTTTTATTGGAATGATTAATAAATACACATTAAGAAAGATAAAAGTTATATTTGAATTGAGAAAAGATCTGTAGATATTTTAAATAATGTAAAATATTTTATTTTTATCTACACATTTTCACAAACAAAAGTAGATAGCTAAAATTATTGTTAGTTTTATTATTTCAGTATTCCTCGAAAAACTTATATTTTTCCCAAAATGAGGTCAACAACAAAATCCGTTAGAACTTTCAACTCGAAACATTGATCATTTAGCTTTTTAAAACAAGTTCCTTATAAAGATTAAACTACAATGATTATTGCTGCTTCGTATCCCGGAAAAGAACGAAATTATCGATTTCCGAAATGGAACAAGCCAATTGGCAAACTTTTTTTTTTTTTAATTTAGACAAGTATGGCCACAACCATTTTTGCTCGTGGAACCAAGGTATATTGGCATTTCCAGTGAAAACCAATAGCACCGTTTGATTGATAGGTATTTTAAAAAGGCAAACAAATCGTCGAATGAGTGCAACTCGCCTCTTAATTTGGAAATTAATGCCATGCTCATGGTTCGGAGAAATGCATTCTATTTGTTAGTATCACAAATATTGAAGGAAATTAGATATAGTATAGTAGAGGTTACCTTGTTTTTCTTTTTGTTTACAAACATGTTGGATAAAGATATTACCTAGTTCTATAAATCTTTTTAACCTCAATTTGAAGGTTAACATTTAAAAATATAATGTAATGATTTAATTATCTTCGGATTCTCTGCCCCATTTTGTGAAACAAAAGGCAGTAATTAAAAAAAAAAAATTTTATGGTTCTTATAATTAAAAATAATTTTAATCGTAACATAAATGAAGATAGTTAATTTCAAATTTTCAATTTTGATTCGGAATTTATACTTCAAAGCATTTCTCTAAAAATTACAACATAGTAGTTTTTGGGATAATTATAAGTCTCGAATAAAATTAGAAGTGCAAATTTTAAAAATTTAATTTGAGAGTTTATTTTAAACTTTATATGATATTCTCTTAATAAGAAGACGTTTTATCATTTTTGTTTGGTTAAAGTGGTACGTATAACAATTTTAGTAATGTAGTTATTATTACCTGTTCCCAAATAAAATATTCAAAGCACACTCGTAGTAAATAATTTCCGCTGCTTAGGGAGGTCAAATAGACGAATATAATTTATATAAATAAACTCAATCTTGATGTCATATAAATTTAGATTACTTTGATTTTCATTTCGGAATACCTAATTTTGAAATTTTTCTGTTTATTCCTAATAATACGTACCTCTGACGAAATGCGAAACTAAGACGTGAATCAGTTTAAAGGATTATACCAAAGACTGTAATTATACTATTTAACACGCTTTTATTAGCTTCACCTGTAACTATGTAAAGGAATCTTAGAAGTTAAATTTGACCCACTTCCCGGTTTCCGATTGAGCTGAAATTTTTCACACTTATCAAGGACTGATGACAATACAATAATTTAATAAGTTTGTTCCATTATCCTGAACAGGATCGCCACTTCGCTTGTATCAGCAAGCGTGTTTTTTAGTTTTTTTAAACTATTTTAATTATTTTTTATTGAAAAGCTACATTAGAAGGTGTTAAAGAGAAATAAGGTCGAAAATTCAAATTGTCGAATCTAAAAACGTTGTACTAAATCTTCCAATTATTTGTACGAAGAATATTTGGTATCACTGATTCCAATTTGGCGCTAAAACCTTAAAATTCAAAATGTAAGATCAAAAATGGTGTCCTTTTAATTAATTAATGTAGATTGAGTTTTGCTATATGTACTAAAACGTTCAATTCTGATCCGCTTTGAGAAATTATCGATGCAGGTTTGTAAATAAGTAAAAGCATAAACTGGCTGAGGGACAAGCACATTTTAATGAACGTTGCATAAGTCCCGAATAAAAACTCCCTTGACATTAACCATTTAACATCATTTAAACACCTAAGTCGAGTTGTGACTACATTTAAATTTTAAAATACGTACTAACAACATAACAAACGGCAGCTTGTTCGAGGTATGCGAACGATTTTATCACAACTTTGCTCGGCCGTCGCCTCTTATGAGACTCAAGTTTAAGCGATGACATCACAACGCGGGGCAATGGGGCGCAGCCTTAATGTCTTCCAAACGGAGACTTCTGTAGCTGGGGCCACATAGCTGCTGCCTCCTAGAGATACATAATTAGTCATCGGCCTCATCCGACACGATTACTTTTTCCTCTGTTTACGTTTTCATACAAACCATCTATTCAAGATGAATCCCAAGATTCCGGCGAATGGCTCAAAGATGAATGAAAAGTTTGAGTCTTGCCATATTTTAGCATTTATCAGTGCATCTAAAATGTATCCAGTTTTATGGCACAAGTCCGGATTTATGACATACTATGTCTTAGCATAAACCAGAGTATGATTCAATCCACTCTTGGAAAACAATTTATCAATTATATTTATGTATCATCTGCTTTAAGATTTCTTGCTTCCTTCGTAGAGCACCGAAAATTTAACTTGAATCTGCGTGGAATTTTGACGACAACGCACCAATAACAAAAATTGAAGAAGGCGTTCCTGCCCTCTCATCAAATTAATTTTTGCCTAAACTTGATTAAGTTTCGCCTTCAGTCTTTAACTTTTATTTTTTTTACACCTTAAAGATGTTGCTCAATTTTAACTTAAATCATATAGTGAAAAATAAATTATGTCTGGGTTTTTATAATACTTTGAAAGGGCGGGGGCGAAATATTTTTGAATAAAATTGTAAATATAAAAAATAAAAGACTTCCGTAATTGGATGATTGAATACTTGGGCTTCGTTGTTTTTCACGGTCATATCTTCAGGTTCAGGCAACTGTGTATTAATTAACAATTTACATTGATTTTAAATTTGGTCACACAAGAAATAAATATGTTTTAGCCTTTCATCTTTTGCCGTAATTTATTTTCCATTGGTTTTTACAACAAAATTTTGATGACTTAGAAGATTAGAATGGATCAATAAGTTTTTTTATTTTTTGAGATTTTCAATTCAGTACTTTGTATTCCGATTGGAAGCAATTGAATTAAATTTTAGCAGAATTTTCCAAATGGGAGCCATCAGTGCACCTCTTTTCCAGGAGTGTTTATGCCTGTCTTAAAAAAACATGGGATATGTAGTTTAAAGGTATTAATAGCTTGTAAAAAATGTGAATCTAACTTATTTTCCCTGCAACCGCTTTCGTTACAAATCACAACCGCGCTTTGTAGATTTCAATTAACCTTACTGCAACTAATTTTTCTTCGACTGATTTAATGCAGTTGATTGCGTTTTTTAAAATATGGTTGCAAAGTTCTTGAGAAAAAAACGGGTAATTTATTTAGCTATGGTTTTCACTCCTGTGTAATTAAATATTTAGTTGCATATTTTAAATCTTTGTAAAAGAAAGTGGCGAACTATTATAAACATTAAAATTCCTGAAAATGCGAGAGATAAAAATTAAATTAAAACATTATTGTAACTAACGTTAATAGTGTTGTACATAAAAATTAGCCCCAACGTGTTTAAAGTCTATGCAAAAACCAAACGATTGTCGATGATTTCCTAAATAAATGCTAAATTTAATAAGATACATTGTTAAAATAAAAATCCGTAAAATGAGATTACATCATGTACTAGTTATATAGCGGTAGTTCTACGAAAAATAGGTAACTTTTCTTTATATAAAGTGATATTTTTTAATTTTTATTATAATGGGAAGTCAATTATTTAATCACTTAGCTGTGCTTAAACGAGACGGATCAACTTTTCGAGTTGCTTTAAAATTATCGACGTTTTTGTTATGCAAGAGTAAACTGCACTTGCGCAGGTCAATAAAAAAAAGCCATAGCACAACTTCTTGTACATTTAGCAGGTGCTTAGTAATTTTATCCATCGCTTGGTATCCTTAGTACATTTTTGGACAAAGGCCTGATAAATCCGAAAAGAATTTTAGATTATTACACCCACAACCCACCCAACCATTATGACTAAAAGGTATTAAGAAAAAAAGAATTGATGTCGAATACATAGAAAGTACTCAAAAGTGAAAAGTATCGATACTTTTTTCATATCCTCTAAGTATGTACATAGTTGTTTTTTTTTTTCGAAATACATAGTTTAATATATCGTGTCTTACCAGTTTTTGAATATTTGTTTTTAAAATTTTTATCAAGATTAATTTCGTTGGAAAGGGAAACAGAATAAGGCCAAATATATGAGGTACATATGTAAATGCAGTGTTCACTGTAAGTTATTACTAATGGAAAATCTTTACCAAGTACAATGCATTTATTCAAGACGAAAAGTCGACAATGACAAACGAATTAATAATAAATTGAACCATTAAAAATTCACATATCCATTGTGCCGCATATTACCGCGGGCTTGGCTGAATTACCTTATTTATCTTCCTCCGGAGAATCGTGGCGTGCTCCTCAGGCCAAGAACAACTGTCTTCAATGAAGCATGAAATTATGTTTGGAGCCGCAGTCGAACATCCGTGAACCGAGTGCCCTAATTTGTCCCCGAAAAATTATTTATTGCGGCAATTCGGTGGGCCGGGAACAGGCAATTTCCATTATTTTCACTTTCTTAACCCATTGGCCCGCATGCTCGCATTATACATAATTTTTAATGCGCTAAGGTCTTAAGCTGAATCATACCCGACTGTCTGTCTGTCTGTCTGTTGGCGTTCGTATCTGCATCTTTCGGCCCCTCCTCGGGCTGCAGATAAATCCTCAACATGCCGGCCAAATGCGCCTCGAGATAATTCTCCGTCTGCATCCATAAATAGAATTAGCAAAGGCTTCTCAATCGAAGGCATGCAGTTGGAAATTAATTTGAACTTGAATACTAATAACTCGCCGCTTTTGTGAAAGATTTCTCGTTCCGATTTTCAAGCTGCAGACAATGTTCAGGAAAATGCTAAATGTACCTCTTTAATCCAGCGATGATTGATTTTAAAAAACATTAAATAAAAGTAAAGCTTACATACTTTCACTTGGAAAGAACATTCTCTCTGTATTTTGTATTAACGAGTATATAACTGAGACGTTGAATTTCCTTTACAAGAAAAGTAAGACCAGACCTTTGTTCCAGGTTCAATGTAAACACATTTAATGTATTGCAAACTTTCTGATGATTTTATCGATGATGCCTTTTAACTTTTAAGAATAATCCTTTTAAGATTTCTTTGGAGAAAACATGTTGGCGACGAGATTTTATTTTCAAATGGATCTTTGTTGAATTTCAATTTACTGTCTGATAAAATTTTTAATGTAGGCAGATTTGTCATTCTATTCGTATAATGTTAAAATGTTTTCGAACACACTTTGGATTTGCTTTGTTTATGCATTAACGTTAAATTGCAGTGGAGGTTGTAGCAACTTCATAATTGAGGAGACTCTAAATTCTTATTTCTGATAAAGCTATTAAATATGTTTTGCTTCAAAATTGTTGTATTTAAATTCTATAAATATAGCTGATAACATTTTTTCGAATTTTTAACTTATTAGCCACCTACAGTCAGATCAAATTAAAAGTGGCTATTAAATAATTGAATTGTAACAAAACAAATGTCTATTTACAAATTTGATTTACTAAAACTATGTAGTTATTAAAACCAAAGTAAATTGTTATATTGACTCTTCTTACTACTGGCCACACAAACACTAAGCTATTTCTGTATTATAAAAAATGACTAACTCATTTTGAAAATTTGGACCATATCATGAAATAACTTCTTTTTCAAAAATACTCCTCAATTATCTGAACTTTAGTTCTTTTTGCATAAAATACATTGTTGAGGTTGATCTGATTGACATTAAGTGAAATTATAGCAACTTCTGTATTCCCCACAATTATTTTAGAAGTCAAAAATTCCAAAAGATTATGTTTGTGAACGAAGGAATTTTTAAAAAAATTGAGTTTACACAAAATTGCAGCAGAGTAAAGCAAAAAAACTTTTATATATCGCAAATTTCATTTGAAATAAAACTTACTGTTATGAAGAAAAAATTTAAATCTCTAATTTTGCTTATAGCGAAAACGTTCTAAATTCTACGTTCATTTTTGTTATTATTTTGGTTATGGTGACGTTGCAGTGCACTGTTTTTTAACAAGGTAGTGATAGTGCGCTAATCCATAAAAATGTAGTGATACTGAATTTGATCATGAAAATGAGTACCATAATTTTCTTAGAATTACTATACGACTTAATTCTACTACCTTTAAATTACTAACGAATTTTTTCAAGTACCTAATGGAGAATTAAATTTCTTTTCTTATATGCTTAAATAATTTCCTCGTCACTACTATTGAAATTGTGTCATGCCGGTAAATATCAATTCCTTAGTTCATGTTTATATTAAAAAGTGGCAAGAACATTTGCAATAAATAATTAATATGTACAGGAATATAATTTCATATTTCATTACTTTCAATGATAAAAACTAATTTAAAACTAATGGAATTATAAATTCCAGTCGAAAGCAATAATAATAAAGTAGGAATAAAATTTATAAACTAGGAATATTTGTGCAAACTTTAATAGAATATTTTTTAAATATTGTATTTATTTTATAGGCGTGATATATTTTAAAAATCTAGTAAAAGTTTCAATCACTTCTATAGACATTTTAACAACTGGGTTGGCAAGATTAAGCTGTAACAAATTCTATACAAATCATTTTCAATGTTTTAACTAAATTTGGTTTAACAGATTGAGCGTAAAATAACCACAAATCCTCTTATCGCTAATTTTCAGATCGCACAAAAGGCGTTGGAGGCATTTACAGAGCTAATTAAAAGACTCGGACCGGATTTTAATGCCTACAACTCGACTGTTTTGCCTCATGTGATCGATCGACTAGGGGATAGCAAGGACACAGTCCGGGAAAAGGCACAACTGCTCCTGCACAATTTGATGGAATCGAGGGTCCTGACACCGCAGCAACTGATTGAGAAATTAACACCCTGCTTCAAACACAAAAACTCAAAAGTGCGCGAGGAATTCCTGCAGACGATTGTAAATACTTTGAACGAGTACGTCCCTCAATAGTCGTTTTTTTGCCGCCCGCTGACTGCGAACTTGACCGGTTCTCTTTCCAGGTACGGAACGCAGCAGTTATCGTTGAAGCCTTATATCCAACCGATTGTTAACCTTCTGGGAGACCCGACTGCAACCGTTCGTGACGCCTCAATCCAGACCTTGGTTGAGATCTACAAGCATGTTGGTACGCTAATTGATTGCTTTCATTAGCTATCTATTTATTTATTCACTAATTTATTATCTACTTTCGCCGGCGTGCCCGCACAGGTGATAGATTAAGAGTGGATTTAAGGAAGAAAGAAGTACCTGCCTCGAAAATGGCCATTCTGGAACAAAAGTTCGACGAAGTCAAGGAAGAAGGCCTACTCTTGAAGTCAGCTGTAACGAACAACACGCACGAGGAGCCAGATTGCGTGGCCCCACAACGACCGACGAGACTCGTAAAACGAAACGTTTCCGCCACCATGAAGAAGCCCCAGTCGCTGGAGGTAATGTCGACAGGTAAGCGTCGCAATTCGCAATTATCTCTAGCAGGAACGTAAGAAACTTGTCCATCTTTACGGTTTCGTGGTCAGTGCTTACCTTTTTGCTTAAATTCTTTTGATTTTAATTTACTAGCAGTGAAGTCTTTATCGTCATTATGTTTTTGTTTCGCAAAAAGAAATTGTATTTTTAAAGATATTTAAAAAAAAATATTTTATTCGCAATCGTTTAAATATGAAAATGGGGTCCTGAGTTTCATTCGTTATTTAAAAAAATAAGTAAGACAGCATCGTTTTTCTTCTTCAAACTTCTTCGCAATTATAATGTCCTTTCCAAAAAATTGAACACACACCTATGAGGTGATGTTATAATTAATAGATTTTTTAGAACCCTCAAAAGAATCATATTTCATTTAATTTAATCCTTTTAGCTTTAGCTTATCAGTTTAAAATAATATGTTCAAATCTTTGAATTCTCTTGTTTCAGTTTTTACTACTCATTTTCGTGTAAGATGAAAGTAGTAAATTGATCAGGGTATCAAATTTATTTTGTGCTCTATGACTATTAAATAAGTAAATAAATAATAAGTAAATTGACTAGTGTTTTAAAACATCTCACAAGTGCTAGAACATAAAAGCAATACTAAAATATCAATCGCAACGAAAACTTAACAGATTCATCGTTTAAACAAAAAAATTACTCAACATTTAATTTTTCTAATTTAAAGGCTAATAAGTACATATACTGGTCAAAACCAATTTTTACCTCGAGCAAGTAAAATATCATTTCTAAAGTATTTTTGAAAGCTTGATCTAAGATTACGTTTTAGAAAAAACATAAGTTTGGTAAGCACAAAATATCGGTTTTACGAAATTGTTAAAAATTCATTACAAAATAACGGATCTTCGTAATATGGCTCAAACAAAAGTTTGAATTGTTAGTTATTTCATATATCCAAAATACTCGTGTAATGTCTTAAGGAGGGAGGGCAGAGATTTAATAATAATTTTCACTTCATTATCTTTAAAAACACAAATTTCAAAGAAACATGTAAATTAACATAAGTAAGTAAACTATATTAAACGAGGAAGGAACCTGAAGCCCATCAAAATCTTAGATATCGTTTACACGTTACAATGTGACAAACAGAAAAACACTTTAAATAGCTTAATTATTTTACGGTTTGCTCGAGCATATTTTCCGGAAATATGTATCAAATATAATTTTTCCTTCGTATTAGATGATTGGTTTGTTAATTCTTCGCCAACACACTTTTGAAGTTGTTATTATCCCTCAAGTCGCAAATAAAGCTATGTTTGTGAATTGGGAAAGACCACCATATCGCTGATTTAGTAGTTAGCTATTGAAATTGACGAAAGCAATTATCACAATGAGCAGATAATTGCTAATTAGCTTCATCGCCTCTATAGGGTATTATGGCAAATTATTTTCATTATCTCTGAGCATGATATTCCTGGATATAATGCTCAACGACTATTTATTCTAAAATGAACAAAGATATGGCTACTACTAAACTTGTAATCCTTGGTGACCTTGGAAAACGTGTAACAATTTTGTTTTGATTTATGGTATATTTATATCTCATTAATATCTATATACATTTCAATTTGTGTAACCCTCTTTTTCACATAGGCGATGCCGGAGCGGTTACATGGGAAATATTCGAAGCGTCCTTCGAGTTGGTTCCACAAATTTCAATATTTAACCAAAGAGATATCGAAGAAAATTTGAAGAACATTAATGCAATAATTGGCGACAAAAACATGGATTGGGAGAAGCGAGTCGACGCAGTAAGAATTATTAATGTGTTAATGAAATTCAATTTTTAAGTAAATTTTAATAAACTCCCTATAGCTCAAGAAAATTCGATCAATGCTTATAATGCAAGTACACAATCAGCCTACCTTTTCCAATCACCTTAAGAATTTGTCGATATCATTCCTAGATATTTTAAAAGAATTGAGATCACAGGTAAGGACTTTCAAATTTTTTTTGAAGATTAAACTAACTTTTTTTTTCTCTGTCAGGTTATTCGAGAAGCGTGCATCACAATTGCATATATGAGTAAAGTTTTAAGAAATAAGTTAGACCAGTTTTGCATTTACATTTTACAAGAGATGATCAATCTCATACAAAACTCTGCCAAAGTGATATCATCCGCTGGTATCATTGCTCTAAAATATGTCATTAAATACACACATGCGCCAAAACTTCTTCCAATAATTACGCAAAACTTAATGCAATCGAAATCGAAAGATATCCGAGCGACACTTTCTGAAATGATGGGATTATTATTTGAGGAATGGCCAACAAAGGCTATGGAAAGAAGTGCGACTGCCTTAAAAGATGCGTTAAAGAAAGGAATTTCAGATGCTGATAGCGATGCTCGGAAGCATAGTAGAAGGTAATAAAATTTTAAATACAAAATACCTGACAAATAAAGTGTTTAATCCTAAAACTCCACAACTTGTACTTATGTTTGCCATCAAATTTTTAAATAGATTTGTATTTTAATGTTTTGTTTAATAATATGTCCATAAAAAAATATGGATTATGCAGCACATAGCACATAGAAATATTTAAAAATGGAAATAAAAGTACATTGCTTATTACCCCAAAAAGCTTCCAATTGTTTGTCTGGTCACATAGCTCTCAGTAAAGCCGGAAAAGCCCACCAGACAATTATGACTTTGACTAATGACTTCCATTGTTTTTTATGAAAAAATTTCAATTAATCTTTCCAGATCCTTTTGGGCATTTAGAAAACATTTCCCTGAACTTTCCGACCAGCTCTACTCGTCCTTGGATCCAGCGACACAGAAGGCCCTGGAAAGGGAGCGTGAAATACTTTCTGGAAATGGAACAGGTTCGATGAATGCAAGTCTGCGTGGCAGCAATTCAAGCTTGAATTCAATGCTGGGCGGGGTGATAAGTATGTGTTCAATGTTTGTCCCGTAGCATGTTTAATTACCCTTGTTTAGTTGTCTTTTGATAACGTACACTTTATCCCCTAATTAGTGCATTCGAGATATTTCAATACTAATTTAAGCCACTTATTAACACTTGTCGTGTTTTGTGTATGTCTAACTTACAGAAAGAAGACAGTCGAGTGGTTTAAGAAGTCCTGCTACCACCACTGCATCAGGTAAATGTTATTATATTGTCTACTAACATCATATAAAAACTTATAGTTAGCAATTATGGTAATTATGTCAGACTAAACAAATATTTTTTTAATTGTTTGTGCCGCCAATATTTGTATTGTATGGATGTCTTTGGTAAAATCGTTCAAATTATAATTTTTTTATTATTAAAATAGCTACTAGTATTAGTACTGAGAATTTGACAAATACTAAACTTCAAAGAGCGCCTTCTTTGCCGAGATCTTATAACCGAAATAGAAGTGGAATACCTATTGCTCACAGAGATCATCCGCCTAGAGGTTATCTTGTTACTCAGTTTATATTGAACGCAATAGTTTTGATTTTGGCACAATTTACTTGAGAATATTTTTTACTATATATATATATACAGTGCTGTCTGAAATTATAGGACCAAGCTTTAATTTTGCATATATGGTCTATTCCCAAGCCCATAACTTGTTGGTAAGGAGAAGAGGGATGGTGACAACTGGTATATATGAAATCGTTGTGTGTCCTTAATTATTTCATAAATTTTTTTTAAAATTCATGTACTAATTTTAACAAAAATCGTAAAAAACTCAATACAATAGTGTTTAAAATTATAGGACCAATTCTCTCAGCACTTAATATGATGTCTTTGGCCTTTATATACAGGGTGTTTTGCTAAGGTCTGAGCAGGGGTATGCCAATCGATTCTAAATGGTCTCCTGATCAACGTTTCTTCGGACACCCCACCCCCTTAAAATCGGTCCTTCCCCCCCAAAATCGCGATTGAAAATTTGGAGGGGGTCAACCTAGAAAATGCTTCATAAGTTCTTGCAGAGATATCCTAGAATACTGGTTGATAATGCATTAGAAAGCTGAGCCTTCAAGCTTTCCAACGATATCACTCGCGACCCAATCAGTCAACAAACAAGCGGGGGAGACCCCGTCAAATTTCGAAAATGGCAATTTCAAAGCCCAAAATTTGACCTTGACCCTTCATTCTGTCGATTTTTTGTGTGGGAAGATCGAAACTTTTCTTGAGAAAAAGCTTCCCTGTCATATGGCCTTTCTCAAGAAAAAAACCGCACTGGAATCCGACGGCGCGTTCCGAAGTTATTCGTCTTCGATGGTTCAGCCCTACGGAGCAGATGCTCGATGTGACACTTTCCAATTGGACTTCATTGCGGATAGGGTTTTGTTGTTGTATCAATTATTGTAACACGAATAACTTCGGAACGCGCCGTCGGATTCCAGTGCGGTTTTTTTCTTGAGAAAGGCCATATGACAGCGAAGCTTTTTCTCAAGAAAAGTTTCGATCTTCCCACACAAAAAATCGACAGAATGAAGGGTCAAGGTCAAATTTTGGGCTTTGAAATTGCCATTTTCGAAATTTGACGGGGTCTCCCCCGCTTGTTTGTTGACTGATTGGGTCGTTGGTGGTATCGTTGGAAAGCTTGAAGACTCAGCTTTCTAATGCATTATCAACCAGTATTCTAGGATATCTCTGAAAGAACTTATGAAGCATTTTCTAGGTTGACCCCCTCCAAATTTTCAATCGCGATTTTGGGGGGGAAGGACCGATTTTAAGGGGGTGGGGTGTCCGAAGAAACGTTGATCAGGAGACCATTTAGAATCGATTGGCATACTCCTGCTCAGACCTTAGCAAAACACCCTGTATATAAAGGCCAAAGTCATCATATTAAGTGCTGAGAGAATTGGTCCTATAATTTTAAACACTATTGTATTGAGTTTTTTACGATTTTTGTTAAAATTAGTACATGAATTTTAAAAAAAATTTATGAAATAATTAAGGACACACAACGATTTCATATATACCAGTTGTCACCATCCCTCTTCTCCTTACCAACAAGTTATGGGCTTGGGAATAGACCATATATGCAAAATTAAAGTTTGGTCCTATAATTTTAGACAGCACTGTACAATATACATATTCCCTAGCCCTAGATTTTAATGCTTTTTTATCATTCTTATCTTCATTTCGTGTCATAATCATGCTTTAAAAATTACAGCTGGTTTTAGAAGTGTTTCGGCCGTTGATACTGCAGCTGCGCAGAGAGCTAGAGCACGCGCACAGTACTCAAATTTAGCGCGTCTTAAAGTCACATCAGGAACTGCATCTTTGCGTAAGTTTAATTTGCTTATTAGATGAACAAAAAAAGTCAGTTGCTCGTAACAAAAGTTTCATGTCAATCACTTCATCAATAACAGATTTTATTGCATGAAGATTTTCAGAACTTTTGTTGTGTTGTAACATTTGTTTATTTAAGTATATATGTATAATTGAGAGTTAGTAAAAATTGTCTTTGCTTTAAATTTGTTGCTATCCAACATGTAGAAGGGCAAGTTGCCCAACAAGGTAATTTTTAAATTTAAATTTTTTACAGTAAAAAGCATGTTTCATCAATTTGGACAAATTATTATTTTAATTGCAGCTCGCGCTAAAAAGATTTCGAGCTCGTCTACAACTCCACAACATGCATCACCAGAGCATAGGCCAACACCTCGCGGATCTAGGGCTGGAGTTTCACAGTCTCAACGTAAGTAACTTTTTTCCTATTTAAAAACTATAAAGTATCACAGCTCTTTCTATGACCCACTTTTGAAAATGCGAATCTTTTGACTTGCTCAGCCCGGAAAGCTGAAAACAGTCACATCTGCATCATTCGTTTATAAACCTTTGATTTACTCGAAAAGCTAAATTTTTTAGACAAAACTCGAAAATGTTTGAGCCATTGATTTCATATACACTTCAAAAAACTTCTTTGCATCACTTTCATCCATAAATTGTTTTAGATTTCAGTTTCATTTTTTTTCCTCTAAAAATTGTTGATATCTCTAGAAACAACTCATTGCAGAATTTTTTATAGATTGTTTTCTCCCTTTCGGCTATTGGAATTTTGTGTGTAACAATTCAGTCAATCATTTAACACTTTTATTTATTCAGCACGGGGTGTCGCCATGGTGACGGCTTCAGCAAATCAAATTTTGGTCTCAGAGATAATAATTATTCGGGGAATCATTAAAAGCTATTGCATCAAATGCATTGTATTTTTATCATTTTCATGTTTAAAAGAAGAGTGTAGCTTAAAGTTTGTAAAAATGTAGCTACACTCTTCTTCTTTTGATAACTTTTAATTTTTTTGTTTCAGATGAACCAATCAAGAATTGCCGTGTCACCCATCTTTAAATAGATCAAAGATATACATATGCAATGTTATGGTTATGTAATGATTTCCCCAAAAATTATTACCTCTGCGAAAAAATGCTTGCAAAAAACGATTCCTTTTAAACCGTCCTTAAGAAGTTTACATACCTACAACGAACTAGTTTTAAAGGATAATATGTTAGAAAATAAATAAAAGTTTCATCGGATTATTTTTCGTTCTTTATACTAGGGACGCTACTGCTAAATAAGCAATAAGAAGCAATATGTAGAAAACTATTGGTAATAAATATGCAAAATGTTTGCAAGTTTTTAGAAATTGAGGTTCTTGGTTCCATAAAATAAGAAAACGCCGCAAAAGTAGTACAGTTTAAGAATAGTTACTTTCCAAAATTTCACAGATACGAAGGGAAATGAATTGGAAATCAACCCTTTTGGTGTATCAATGAAAAGACAATATGCAATATCCAAAATGATTTTTTTACGCTTGCATTTTGAATGTTAAAGGTTCAACATTTTAAATATTGTTGGAAAATCGGTTGATTTTTCAATTTATAAAAATATCAATTAACAGAATAAAATATTAAGTCAGTGAATTTTCAATAAATTGCAGTAACCACTCTGAACATTTTTCGTAATAAATATGTTAAGAATGCTGTGATAATTTTGTCAAGAATTTGTTCATTTATGTTCACTCTACAGCTGCTTCAAGAAGCACTTCTCCATCAGCAAAATTAAGGGAAATGTATGGATCATACTCATCGTACAAACACACCGGGACAGTTCCAAAGAAAGCATCCGGGATTCCTCGCTCCCTGGCTAGTTCCAGAGAAACAAGTCCAACAAGGTACGCATACTTGACCCTACCTTAAATTTGCATTAATTTTGAAAATCTTTCAGAGGTACATTGAAGCGAAACTTATACACAGCAAGTCCTCGACGACCGGATAGGCCTCCAATTAATCCAGCTAGACCCGTCTTGGCTCAAAAAATTCTACAACAAAGCAGAGAAGCCGAAAGTGCTTTAGCAGATGCTCTGGTAATTTAACAATTTTTAATTATTTCCTATATTTAACTAACACTGCTATTTGCAGTCACCTGACGATGCAGACCTTTCATCAGATTACTCTAGATTGTCATTGAATCGCAAAATATCGAGGGATGAATCGGATGAAAGTGAGGCATCTTCAGTATGTTCAGAACGAAGTTTCGATTCATTCAGGAGAGGAACAGATGTAAGTATTTTACCACATTAGCCTGAATTGTAAATAAATGATGATTTGCTTTTCTCTCAGACATACTCATGGAATGGATCTCGAAACCGGCTGGATAGCTTTAGGGCTCCAATTGAAGATATCGATACAATTATTCAATGTTGCGCTTCAACCCATTGGTCAGAAAGAAAAGACGGACTTATTAATTTGACGCAATATCTTTCAGACGGGAAAACTCTGACACAACAGCAATTACAGGTAAATTGCAGTGAAATTTCTTTTAAACATTATTTAATTGTAATTAAAATTTTCAGTACACCCTTGAGCTCTTCCGGAAAATGTTTATGGACACTCACACAAAAGTATATGCTCTGTTTCTGGACACAGTCAATGAATTGATCTTAGCACATTCAAATGACCTCCACGATTGGTTATTTATTCTATTAACCCGATTATTCAATAAACTTGGCACCGAATTGCTCGGCTCAATGCACGGCAAAATTTGGAAAACTCTTCAATTAGTACAAGAGTATTTTCCAACAGACCTTCAAATGCAATGCGTTTTTCGAATACTAGTTGATGCTGCGCAAACACCACCAACTAAAACTAAAATTGCTATATTAAAATTTCTGACTAATCTCGCGACAACTTACTGTACAGCTGCTGATTTTCCAAATGAAAGTCCTGCTGATAAAGCAATTCTTAAAATTGTTCAATTGGCTGGAGATCAAAAAAGCGTTGAATTGAGAGGACAAGCTCGATTATGTATTGTTGCATTGTACAATTGTAACACTCCGAATGTAAGTATATTAGTTGTAATTTATATATTTACATTGAATAATAATTTTTATATTATTTTCTAGATGACGATGTTTTTGTCTTGCTTACCAAAGACTTTCCAGGATACGGCTAGAACTATCATACAGCAACATTTAAGAAGAAGTACATCTGGTAAGTGATTGTATTTCCATTTATTTGCGAAAATAAAATAGGTCATAACTTTACCTTCGGTGTTTAGTTAATGTTTTAGGGAAAGATTATTAGTTATTTATCTACTCCTTTTATTAATTTAAATACAAAATTCTATGAAATACGTTATTTGTTCGTGGATAACTTCCCAGTTGCACATGCTAACTTAATGTCAACATTATTAAGGGGGAACACAACTTAACAAAAATTATCTGAAATAACAAAATATACAGAGATTAAGACCGATGGCTTCAATTTAGAGCCGAGTTGGTGGTTGCGTCTGAAGATTGCCTTGATTATCTGTAATCGCGTAAAAGCAAAAATTCAGTTAAGTCGCCTTCAAGTATTTAATTTAGGCCATGACCAAGTTGGCCGTACGCTAGTTTGGCTTAACTTGAACTTGGCTTGCACTTTTTCATCAGGTAATTCAGAAAGTACCTGAAATGTAGACTTGGAATATGTTTTGACACCCATCAAAGCAGGCGGAAACTTCAAATGTCCGAAACTTTTTGTTAAATTTATTCACAGAGAAGCAAGTCAGCAGAGAAGATTTAATGTGAAATTTAAGTTCATGTGTCTTTACTCAAAATTTGAAAATTGTCAATATATTTTGTATTTTGACTTTAGCGAGAACAGAAAGTGGTACAGCTAGTTGTACTGAAATAAGAAAAGGCAAGTAAAACCATATCCGAAAGTACAGCATAAGAAATCAAAAGTCATATACCTCGTTTACGGTTACCGGTTCCAATCGAGTTATATCAATTTCCAATCGAGTATAATCAATTTCCTCGCGTTTAAACTGATAAAAGTTAGTAAGAATTAGTGCTGTGTTAGCTATCGGTCTCGGTTCATTATTAATTTTTATTGTCTTAAAGTGGTAAATTCCTAAACAGCTTGGATATTCAAGATAATATATTATAGTTTGATCAAATGAGAAAGATTTTGAGCATGTTGTTCTATTTGTCTATAGTACAAGATAGATAAAAATTGATTTTATAATTGTAGTAAAAGACAATTTACAAACATTTCAATCACAAAAATTGCTTCTCTAATTTTACACTTGTATGTTTGAAAAAGGAGCCACGTTGCCTACAGTGCATGAAAGAGGAAATTTTAATTCACATTGATGGATCCACCATCGGTGGAGTTTGCCCCCACCACTAGATATTTTGCAGATAATTAGAGAATTTCGACTAGCGCTTCTATTTACCACTTTCATAAAGTTAATTGTTTTCCTTAAACAAAATTCTTATTATTTTCCAAAAGTTTTTACCAGGATCGTATTGCTGCGCAGATTTGGTATTTATTTTTCCATCATTTAAAGTAGATAGCGTAATACTCGCTAGGTATTATTCTGCTTGTTGAATTCCTTCGAAAAACAAAAATTTTTAAATTTAAGCAAATCGTTGAACGTATTTAGAAAAAATTGAATGATTTTTAAGTAAAAATTTAATTGCTTTCTTGAAATATGTAGAATTACACAAATTGCTTGATTTTTAGGAACAAATAGTCCATCATCGCCATTATCATGTTCAAGTCCAAAACCCTTGCTTAGTCCGCAGCAGGGTCCATATAGTTTGCAAAATAATTCTAGTAAGTAATAATTTTTTACAATACAATTTTCCGCTAGTGTTGGTGTTATTGTTTTATGTTTCTTTTTCGTTGTATAAGAAAACTTGTTGCTAATTAAAATGTGGTCAGCACTTAATTCTTATATATATTTCCTATAGTGACTAACGAAAAATAAGGCTTTTAGTTAGAAACAAGGTTTTGTTTCCTTTATTAGAAATTCATTCAGTTGCAGGTGTAAAAACTTAAATTTTACAGGTCCACGATCGAGACAATCTTCTGTTGAAAACGCTGATCCTGTTAATAGTGAGGAGGTTTATAAGAGCTTAAGAAAAACTACGGCAGAAATCCAAAATTATAGCTTTGAGACAAAATTGGACAGAGATACTAATAGCAAGGATTCTGGTATTAGTCAAATGGGAGACCACTTGGGCCAAGCTGAACAACTAGGTATTATTCCATCGAACGGCATCAATGGACATGTCGGGTATAACAATTTAATGCTTTTTATTTTTGGTGTGAACTAATGAATTACTACAGCTTAGAGAAAGAGGATTCTTGCAACGGCTCAAAGACACAATCAGCGACAACAACAGAATCCAACACCCCAGAGAGTACAGTCCGACTTGATACGATGGAAATACAAAATCACAAAATCACATCGTCTCAACTACACACTCACCAGAATTTCCACTTTTCTGAAAATGGTGAATTAATATTAGAAAGTGGGTTACGCTCGTCCTTTACCGTGCATTATCCTTGTTAATTTGGCTTTTTATTGCTATTCTAGCCGGTCTCAAAGAAAGTGATATTATTAAGGCTGCCATAGTTTTAAACGTAGAAAACCACGCTGCTGTTATCCAGCAAACCCTAGCAGATCTTGCAGCGTGTATAAAATATGGAAACTGTGAATTACCCAATAAGAACTTTAAGTATGGCTTAGTAGTTGAATAGCCGCTTCTAAGTAAAATTTATAAAATGTATCTAATTTTATACAGAGCGATTATGAAAATGTTGTTGAATTTGCTCGGATCACCAGTTCCAGAAGTGATGATAAGTGCGTTACAAGTACTAGGAAAGATTGTTCGTAGTGTGGAGATGAAACCGTATTGGAGCAATTTTCTTGAATTAATTTTATTAAAAATAATCGACTGCTATAAAAACAGCAAAGAGGTGAGTTAAAAAAGTTTCTGAATACTTTAAATGGTAGGGCTAATTTTTGTGTTATTTCAGGCATCTCGGGAGATCGACATGATTATTCCGCGAATAGCCGCTGTATTACCTTTGAATGTTTCAATAAATATTTTAAATCCAGTTATTGCCACAGGAGCATATCCTATTAACTTATGTGCTGTCAAACTATTGACCGAGTTAGTGGACAAGCAGGGCAACGAATTGACGGATAATCATTTGGACAGTGTTATGCCTAATTTGGCTCGAGTAAGTTCAATTTTGTCAAATATTATTTATTAATTTGGAAGTAGTTTGTACTCTTCCATTTGTTTCAATTTTGTTTTCTATAATTCATTTTCTGCCGTTTTTAGTTGACAGACGATAGTCAATCCATGGTTCGCAAGGCGGCTGTTTTTTGTATTGTTAAACTCTACGTAGTTATGGGTGAGGAGAAAGTCAAACCAAAATTCTCACTATTAAATCCTAGTAAAATAAGGTAAGTTTCCCAGCCCTATCGCGAAAAATTTATAAATATAGTAATTTTACAGACTTCTTAATGTGTACATTGACAAGGCGAAAGGTGCAAAAACATCATCATGATCCAATGCCAAGTGATTGTGGGCCAAGGGACGTCACTTCGCTAAAAAATTTCGCAGACTAAGTAGTAAAATGATCAATGGAACAATTCCAGAGTAAAAAAAAAAAAAACAAAAATTCTGAAAATTTAATTTTCTAAAGATATATAGCTAACTCTCAAATGCGTTAAAGTGGCACAGAAAAATATAGATGAAGAAAATACCGGACGAGTCACTAGGCAACTTAAGCGTAGAATGGTTGAATGAGAAGAGATTTTGAGATTGAACCCCAAAGGATGAGTTCTTGTTAACTGTACATGTATAGGCTCACGCAAACACATTTTAAGGATAATCGTACTTCGTCTCGTTTAATCATCTTTTAAGACTTAAAAATCTCTCAGTTTATACATATATTTTTTAACGTTATCCATTTTTGTGACTATTTAACAATTGACATCTTTGGGCAGATAGAAAGTTTACGGTTGCCTTTGAAGTTAAACACAGAAACAGTAACAATAAACTTTAACGATTTTATTTTGTTAATTTTTAGTTTTAATACATAACTTTCGCCATTGTTACCCCTAAGTAGTCCTTGTCCTAATGGCTTTCCTTTTCTGAATATATAATATTCCACATGAAGTAACTTTTTCTTCACTTTATGTTCTTTTTACTGTATGTATTTGTGTTGTAAATAAACGAATAAATGTAATCTTTAATGCAGTTCACGTAGGTCTTAGCTTTTCCTTGTTGAACATTAAAGTGTATTTGTTTCGAATCAAATAATATCGCTGTCATTAATGCTAAAGAAATGTTCGATTTGTTCTTCATTGGCTTTATTTATAAATCTATCAATGTTAAAATGCAACTAATTGATTAGTATAATAAACATTTTTTTATATGCTTTAAAAAAAAAAATCTTATGCAAAAGTATTTGCGTCATTCTTGAGAAACGACAGTCCTTGTGCAGTGGAAATACAATTCAATTAATAAAGAGCAAGTGTTGGAATACATGAGAATAATGTTTACACAATTTAATGTAATGCCACTTCATTCACGGTTAGAATTTTTTAGACTATATGATCCCACGAAATGATTTCGACATTTTTCAATTATAATGAATTATTATTTTTAAGCAAATATTCGCTGACTAAAATACTCGATTGAAATTTTTTACCGACTCTTTTAGTCAAGTAGAACGAGAAAATTAATTGAAGTCAAAGGTAACTGAGATGAATTTACTAAAAATTTTGAATTTTATTAAGAAATTTCAATTCAAAAGGTGCTTTTATAAGCTCTTTTCGATCCGATTCGCATGACAACGAGAATAAGGCCCATTGACTAGCACTCGCTTGTTTTTGGGCCAGTAACTTTGCTTCTCGTCTTCTGATTAGTACACATTAGGCTTTTTTCATTAAGATCTGTCCGGTTATTATTATCATTGTTTTTGTCTGCTTTATATAAAACTTGTTTCTCTAATTTCTGAAATGTTACATTATTCATTTATATTTTCTTTCTGTTTTTTTTTTCTTTCCATAACCAAATCAGCCCACTTTCAGCCAAATATTTTCGTTGGATACACATCAAAAATTTACTCAAGTCCAAATTTTAAAGATGTCCACTCTCCGACTTTTGGATAGTGGTCTTACATTACTTCCTCTCCAAATAAATAATCTTTTCCTTAGATTTCAACAAATTAATTAATAAAAACTAAAATATGTCCAAATTTTAAACGATATAAAAATCTGACAATGGTTCGAAAAACGCATCTACACTCTTTCGTTGCTAGAGAGTAAAGTAGCGACCAAAATCAATCGAATGATACGAAAAACTCAAGGCATGTTACGATTATTTTGAATACGAATTGATATTTACCAAGTAAAACGATATGAACTGAAAAATAGTTCTTTAACCGAGTTATGTGCTTCATTTTTAATAACAAATTTCTGTCAAGTCACATTGTTATAAATCTATCTTCGCTGTTATTTTATAGAATACCAATGTTGTAGACCTGAAATCATTAACAAGCTCTATCCAATTCAAATCTTATATTCAACATTAATTTACTACTTTGCAGAATTGAAATGAATCTTAAAATTTATATGGTGAGTAAATTTAATAAAAAAATTATTCCTAACACATTTTTCTGTAAACACCTAGGAACACTTGAAAAGTATTGAGATTACTTCATACAGATTATTATTTTAGTATGATTCGAATAGAAAGTACCGGATCTGTAAAATTAATAGTGTGAATCAAAAATCGAGATTGTGTCCTATATTTCAAAGTAAAAGTGGCCCTATTTGATAGGTCCAATTTATGTTTTTCAAAAATAACCGATAATATTTAGCAACTGATAAATGGTTAGAGACCCAAAAACAATTTTATTATAGACTGCAGACATCCATTTCGCCTTCAGAAAAGTAAATTTCGCTAGTATAAAAAGTCTGGGAGCTCTTAGGACTATTGAGCAAAGCACTCAAGCTTTTTTAATTTTGCTGGCCATATGAAAATAAAAAAGTTAAGTGAGGATAGTGAAATTCAAATAAAATCCCAATAAATTCAGCTTTTCTATAATACCAATATTTGAATGGCGTTGAATATATTTATTAGCTCAACGTGATGTACTTTTAATGCCACTTAACTATTAAAAGTGTTATTATGAGCTTATTTGAAAGCTTTTCTAGTCCTAATTACCAACAAAATTGCGTATGGTGTAAAGTATTGTTAAACATTTTAATGCTCTTATTAATTCAATCACTAAATAAAAAACAGAATGCATCCGAAAAATATGTGGTAAACATCTACATAATGAAACAAAATGTAACATGCTGTGAAAATATACTCTTAAGAAAACATGTATAACTGGAATTCTCTTATATTTACATGGTATGAATTTTTCAAAAAAAAACTATTCATATTGAATTTTAAATACAAGTAAAAGTGATAAACATTGCAATGGCTTCCTCGATAACACAACAGCGTTTTTTAAATCAAGATTTGTTTAGATATGAACCTCAATTTTTAATTGAATTTAGTAAAATTTTATATATAATTGTTGCTTCTTCTTCTACAGACGATAATTTGGTCACATAAGAGAAACTTATTGAAAATGCTTCAAAATCTGAAAACAGAAAACATTGCCACTTTTATCTCTTACTGCATTAAATCATTTATGGAATTTAACTCTATTTGGAAACATCATCCAAAGTTTGGCAATCAAAAAATTATATACGACGAGAAATTAGCTTTCTTTGAAGTTATTTTAATAGCACACAAACTATTTTGATGATTAAAAAAAAACATATACCCTAAATCACATTAAAAAAAGTGAAATCATACCAAAATTGATGATTAAATTGTTTAAAAATATTCTTTTTTTAAAGGTTCATATCTGATCGTGAATTTTGCACGGTAAGCTTATATTAAAAGCAGCCAGTTTTAGTAAGATTCTGAGAATGTAAAAATATTTCAAATGCTTTAAATATTGATAAAAAAAAACCGGAAGCTGCGGTTATTTGTGTACTCAAAAGAAGAACAAAATATGAATGTGCGAAATTACAGAAAAAAAAATAGAGATATGAAGTACTTTTATAGGTATAGGTAATGCATAATTTTGTACAATAGTTACAGTGAATAGGCGAGTAAATGAATTCATATTTTAAATGATAGTGAATATATGTTTTGCAAAGATTTTTTATAAGCAGCATTGGTAACTGTACTCTTGTATAATTTGTAAAAGATCACTCTCTATTTGCCTGCCTTCGTTTACATGCTTCAGTCATGAATATTATTATTGCAAGTATATTAACATTGTTCGACTGTTTCATTTGTTTTTGCATATTGTGAAATAAGCCACAGAGTATATCGAGTGATTAAAATATATTTAGAATTCAATAAATGTTTATTATAAAAAAAATTATTTTTCTCATATTTCCTTGTTAATAGTAAAGCGCTGATTGAGACTTTCTATATGGGATAACTAAGAAAGAGTTTTATATAAAAGAGGTATAATGAATTTGTAAGATAGACTATAGCTTTCCTTTATTCTCTATAATTTCTGTCATTTCGTTTGGAACTTATTACATATTTAAATAATTTTTTAATAAACTTTCTGGGCACTAAACTGCAAGCATGTAAAATGCCATCCCAATTTTAAAACATAAACATTTATCGTTATCAAACTTTTTGGCCCTGAGAATTTTCAGAATTTGGTTTTATTGGTTGTTTGCTTATTTGAAACTAAAAGGCAAGTATTAATTTACTCGTGGAAGAAATTGATTTTTTTCAGAATCGATGCGACTATCATTGTAGAATTTAGGATTTTTCCGAATCAAATTTTTTATTTCTAATTGGCCCGAGCTGCTTGCTTATAGGAAAAGTTAAATCAAGGTATGTCCCGTGAGAATTTCAAAAACTTCGATGATGTAATTTTAATATTTTCTCCATTAGATCCTCTAAATCAGAATTTTAATTATTGAAATGTTTTTGGAATGGAAAAAGAAGGAGCGGTAAATAAGAAATCACAGCTTATGTTCAATGTTTGTTTATTTCAAAAGATAATTCATTTTTACAAATTCAGGAAAATTCTAATTGAAGTTAATTTTAATACGATTATTTATTTACATTGCGGATGGACAATTTTAATCTAAATTTTTGCATAAAATTGAAATCAACTTTTTAGACTGGTCCTGAAGAAGGTGGGTCACTTCAGCTGAAAGTTTCTTCCTCGGATAATTCCAGGGTAAAATTTCGGCTCCTAGACTTTAGATAGAGTCTTGATCGCGGGCAATTGGATTTTGTGGAGAAATATAAAGAAAAATAGTTATTTAGAGGATTTAATGGAGATAATATTAAAATTCCCTTAAATTATACGGGTTTTCTGTTTTACAGGGAAATTGCCCGAAAATTCGTAGTTTTAGAACACCAATTATGGTGTTGATTCTAGAATTAAAAAAACGATGTTAAATTTTTAATGATATGCCTCTGAATTTTTTTTTTTCATCTATGTTTGGTTTGTGGCTTGAGTAAATTCTGCAAACTGCCGTGTTATCGTTGTCTCTTTCTGACTTGCTGCAATCCAGCGTATGTTTTGAATGAAGTCACCAACACACGCCCAATCGGCATGTTCCCGAATTGTTCCACGATGTGACAGCCGCCGCCACCCGAAATTTGTGTTGAAACTGTCAATCGCCTCACGGTTTCTGGGCGGTGAGAAGTCGATGGAATTCCTGAAATTCTTCATAAATGTTCCTCGCAGCCTTGTGAAAATTATGTGGACACGTCGAGCGAGATTCACACCGGCGAAGTGCATATATTTGAAATTCGGACAGTACAGAATTAGTGAGAATTTGTGAGTTTTACGAAGTGTTCTGTGAGTGCCTTCCGTCGGCGGCGTAAACAAATCGTGCATTGTGCATAGAGAACTTTTAGGAAAATGTCGCAGAAGCGAAAACTGGAGGAGTTCCAGGATCCAGACTATCCACAAGATAACGAGAAGAGGCGGCGAACGAATGAGAGTCTCCCTCCCGTCGAACGGATCGAAAAAATCCGGGCTATAATTAGGCGGGAATTTCACAGTGAGCTGAACGCCAAGGAGCAGGAGGTCGTTGAGATCGACACCCGGATTCAGATGGCCAAGAAGCTCCTCCACCGGGTCAGGTATGCGGTCGTCGCGGATTACTACGACAAAAAGAATCTGGAGCTGACCGCCAGCGAAACGGGGATTAATGCGACTCCCTCACCTGCGCCCGAGAAGCCCAGCGAGGTGCAAAAGGTAATTCATCCCGCCCTCAAGAGCCTTCTAGGGAAAACGCACGTAGACTACGACGAAATCTTAAGAATTCGTCCCACGCGGGAGGCTGCCAAGACAGCGAAGACTTCCATTAAGGAGAAGCTGCGAACGAAGAAGGAGGAGAAAAGGCTCCAGCGGGAGATGAAGGGAATTCTTAAAAAGGATTGTGCAGCTGGACTGGGCGAACCAAAGAAAATCCCAAGACACGTCGAGCCCGTCAAGGTGGAAAAGCCCGTCCCGCAAATAAATTCAGCTAGAGGCAGGAACCAGACGAAGCATCTCATCGTCGTGGGGAACACCTCCAAATTTATCGGGGACGAGAAGGCGTCCGACAAGGTGACACACAAGTGGCTTATTTACGTCCAAACAAAAACTGCTCAACCCATTGAGAAAATTGTAAATAAAGTGCGATTCTTTCTGCATCCATCGTACAGACCTAACGACATCGTGGACATAAGGTAAGACTGCTTCGCACCTCTTTTCCGATTAATAAAGGTTACTCAAAATTCCTTTTCAGTTCACCCCCTTTTCAACTATCCCGGAGGGGCTGGGGTGAGTTTCCGGTGCGTGTCCAACTCTTCTTTGATCCTAAGTTACAGCAGAAACCTGTCCAAGTGGTGCATAATCTGGTGCTAGATAAAACCTTGAGCGGACTTCAGACAATGGGCAAGTACAAAATTTAATATATAATTATTTTTAAATTTTTAATTTGTAACAGCTTCCGAACCCGAAAAATATGCATGCGTTGATGAATTGGTTCAAAAGAATCTTTTAAGTTAATCTCCACAGAAATAAGTTCAACGATTTTTCTAACGAATCATGAAGGATAGTTTATCTTTTAAATAACAAAAAGAAAACTTTTATATTTAACCCACTTGTTTTATTATTAAAATTTATCGGAAATAATAAACTGACGAAAGAAAAACGTAATTTCTATAATAAATTTTATATCGCTTCGTCAAGTTGAGAATTTTAGCTATTTTTGATATTAATATGTTATTTAATTAAAATATTTTTTGATATTTTATAGGTGCTGAAACGCTAGTAGAGATATGGTTATGTTCAGATCATTTGCCTACTCAATTAAAGGAAACAGAAACCGCAACGTGTACAGAGAACGTAGAAAAGAAACCACAAAAACAAAGTAACGAGGATGAAGAGCAAATCGAAGATAATTTGTTAGCTTTCCTCAACAAAATTGAAAAACAAAATCCGACTATATGTCAAGAAAGCGATAAAATCGAGCCAACAATTACATGTTCACCTATAATTGATAGTGGTATTATACCACCGGATAAAATCTTGTTAAGCCCCAAATCCGAGATTAAAATTGAAACTGTATCCATTAATAATTTGCACGATGAAAACTTGCCTAATGTGGTCAACACAGCTGAAAAGAGTGTCCCTATTGAGAATCCAATTAGCAGTTTTAATTTCGAAGTAGGAGCAGAGCAGGTGGTTCAGTCAACTATTCAAAATAACTCACTGTCACCACGTGTACAAAGTAATACACCTATTGTTCCAAATCCTCCGAAAGTTTTCCAGAAAAAATTCGTTAAGTGCATTGATAAACAGGGAAATGTTAAATTTATTCCAATGCTAATTAGTACTAATTCAGCCAATAAGGACCAAATTGTGCCTCAGCCTGTTAAATTGACTCAGACTGCTGGAAATCTGAAAACATTTATTTTTACTAAAGTGAATAATCAATTGAATGATTCGAAGCCAGGTCAAATATTAAAACTGAATCCTGGGGGAGAGAATAATTTATGCAATAAAATTCTGCCAGCTCAAACTGCCCATCCAATGAAGATAGGAGGAAATAAAATATTTTTTGTAAATAATAACAAAAGTAAAGTCCAGCAAATAATTGGATCGAATATACCTGAAAATAATAATGCAAAATTGATTGTTGCAACTCAACAATGTTCTTCTAAAATTCAGACAGGTTCAGAAAACTCCCTGAGTAGTAGACTTCAGCCTCAGATAGTTATGGATAATGCTGTCCCTTCGCAGAGCAAACCAGGAGGAAATAATATTGTTAATCAAAAAACTCCAGCGAATGTAAACAAGAATCATGTATTTATGAAAGATGGAAAAATGTTTATAATTGATCCTCTGCAATCGAAAATAAAACAGCAAATCAAGAAGCAAGAATCGTTGCTGAAACCTCAAGTAAGCCTGCTTAAGCCGATTGTGAAAAACGACAATCTCAGCAATTGCATCCGCAATAATTCAAGTCAGGTGTTTAATCACACTGCCCTTGCTACGGATCATGACTACACAAGTTTAATTGCAAGCAGACCGAAAACTTCGAATACCGTAGTAATTAATAGGCCTTTGAAATTTATCTCACAAAGGTCAAATATTGTGACTGTTAACAGTCCGAATAATAGTCCTGTTAACGTCGTTGTAACACAAATGAAATCGATGCCCACAATGAGCTCAAAAAGTGTTGGCACTTCCAAGCCGGTTTTGATGCAAAAGCCAAGAAAAGATTATGTTAAAGAACTTGAAGAGAAGTTCCTCAAAATGTGCTTTACTGGAATTAGACATGCTTTGGAGTACCTTCTGAAAAAATTACCTTTAGTTAATAGCTTGGCAATAAACTCAGACTACAAGATGTCTTATCCCTTCGTTGTTAGCAGTGAGAAGATGTTTAGTAGTCTTATAACTCCCAAGCAGAAGTGTTATGAGGTGAGTACATTTGTTCTAATTTCTTGCGTTAACTAAATCTCGAAAAAGTCAACACAATTATATTGAAAATCTTTATGAAGGAATTTAAAAAAAAATTTATTTTACAATTTTCAGTGGCTACGAGCTAAATACATTTCGCAACTGATACAGAAGCATGCGAATTTTGATAGCTCCGATCCATGGACAACTAGAGAAATTATTTTATTTGCCCGTCACCACGCTTATTCACCTGTGATAACCTACGTTAAGAACACTGTAAATAAAGATTCAAATATGAACAACGATACTCTTAAGGATCTCGTTCAAAGGGAAATTAAAAAGGAAAGATTTAATCACCAAACAGTAACACCTGCGAAAGAAATACAGGACTGGATAAATTTGATGCGGGTTAAACTCCAAGGAAAATTGGGATGCGTTGAGGAAATTATTGATGTAGAAAATTCAGATTTTGAAGAAGATGCTCGAGCGAAGCGGCTTACAAAACTATCCCCAATTAAAAAATTGTCTAACAAATGTTGGATGTCGGTAGGAAATAATTTGGAAAAAGAATCATCAATTGTGAGTGATAAATGTTTGGAGATTGGAATACGATTGCATCCAGAAGAAATATTGCTAGGTATATTTTGAGATTATGATGAGACATTTTTATCGTGCTAATTATTATTTTCGTTTATTTTATAGGCGTTATGCATCCATCAGCTCAGACTGTACTGGCACAAGCTCTTCATTCATTTACTGAAGATTTACTTCGAAGGTCTTTGTGTAAAAAATTGGAATTAGATACTTCTTCAAGGTAAGTCCACATTTACACATTGATTTAGATTTTTTCATTATGTTGAGTAGTTCTAGTAGATTTAAAAAATTCAAACTTAGACAAGTTAAACGAAATAAAAAAGTAACTCTGAAACGTCTATATCGGCTATTCAAATTATTTTTATTTTATTACCAATACAGTCACAAATTTCTTTTTATAACTTAAAAAGTATTGATAATAAAAGTAATGATTAATTTCTTTTTCATACAGTTCGATAATGGAGGCTAATTTACAGCCTGATGATATAAAAGCTGCAATTTTGCATCATCCTCGATTCGATTTCCTAACAAATAAGGATCTTGGTGTTCTTAAGGTTAAAGAAGAGAAAGAAGCACGTGTATAGAATTCATTTTTAAACTGTCTTATTTAATTTAATAATTTGTACATAAAATTCTTAAGAGCTTTTTGAAATACAACATATTTTAGCTAATATTTCGTTTATACTGCGTTTACCATCCGACCGGTATATCGAATTCAATAACAAGTTTTTCCAGCCACTTTATCAAAGGCTGGTAGAATTCTAACAAAGGCTCAATGGATATTTCTTTTTTTCCTGTTAAAATGTAAAGCACTTCCGTCCAATGCACAGATGTTCCGAGTTTCATTGCTTTTCTGAAAATATTGTGAGTTTATTTATTTATTTTTGTTTTGATTTAAATATGTAAAAATGGAAAGATAAAAAACGAACTTTAGCAAATTTCCAGCCCGTTTTGAACCATAAATATCGCAACGATGAAGAGGCATTGGCAATTTCTCTTTTGGATTCACACGCCCAAAAACAGTTTTTTCACATAGTCCTTTAAAAACCTGCACTTGCAGGAAGCTTGCTAAAAAATATCTGTAAATTAATTTTAAGTTAATAAATAGGAAAAGGATAACAACACCAGAATTAAGTACCTTACATATGGGGTATTATCAGCCAGATGAAACTTAGCAGCAGGATCAAATAAGTTGTGCCTGTTTTTATAACCAGGTGGGCGAATTCCTTGCTCCGTCAAACTAAGCTCCCAGAAGTAATCATTCGCATCTTCGAAAGGAACCTTTCCAGCGAACAAATCCCAACGGAAAGTATCCAAGATATATTCAAACGGAATTTGAGGTATTTTCGACAAGGCCAGCCGCAGCAGCAAACTTAAATCGACCGCAGAAGGTGAGTACTCGTATTTAGCTTGAAAATTAAAATAGTTGTTTACACGTTCGTTAAGTTCAGTAAAATCTGGAAATGGTTCCCCGAATAGTGTAATTGGTGGTACATGCAATTTTGAATCAGTGAATGTACGTTTATGCGTTTGGGAATTATTCGCCGAATTTTTAGTTCTAGTATAAAGCTCATAGTCGGAAGGAGCTTGAAAATATTCACGCTTTGCTTTAGTGCCATGCACGAGCCTTAGCTCATTGATCCTTAAGTGAGGATTCTCTGCAGGATACAGATCTCGGTCGGAAAGCAATCCTAAGCGGTTTAAGTGCTGTGGTGCCATCATTGCTAAAAACATTGCATCTCCAATAGTTTCACCAATTGCAGAGTTTGCAGCGTCTTGAAATATTGGAGATTGATTTTCCAAATGCATATAATACTGAATATGTCCCATTTCATGTACAATTACATAGAAGTCATCGATTGTTCTATCTGCGCAAACAATCATCCTGGCGATAGATTCATTAAAATGCAATATGATTTTTAAAAAAATTGTTTTACCTATAGTCCCCTTTTTCAAACATATTGGCTGCACTACCATGGCATTTTGTGTTGTTTGAGGTTTTCTCGAATTTTGAAAATCTCCAAAATTTCTCTGTCATTGGGTTCAGACCCATCGATGAATAGAAATCATCGGCACGGCTTACCTATATGTAAATTTTAAATTATTGATATATTGTGGGATCAACTATTAATTATTTAAAACTTATTCATTCTTTTTATACTAAAAATACTATAATAAGGGCGTGTTTGCATTTAAAAATTTTGAAAATAGAAAGACAAAGCTCTAATTCGCAGGTGGCACTGTAAAGTACTAAATATGGCATCAGTGGTACTAAAAGTATTAAAATTACCATGTCTATACTTGTCCAGTTGGTTTTTTCAAAGTTGTCGTCAATATTTATTTTAGTTAGAGGTAACAATAATTTGTGATAAGCGGACCAGTCCTGGGACCACATATTGCCTGCAAACATCAATTTAAAAATTAACTAGTGTTTCAATCGAATTAATTAGAAACATCGTCAGCTTAAAGTAATTACCTAATATATGTGCTGGCATTGGTCCTTTTTTTGAAAAAATACCATCTCCTTCGTATTTGTTCCACAAAGCACTCCTTAAAACAGCGTGTAAAAGTTTGTAGAAAGGTTTAACGCCTTTCCATAGTTTATTAACCGTATCGCTTAAATCGTTCATCTCAAGCTCTTCTCTCCAACATTCTCCAATATCGTGGTAGTCTAAAATTTCATTTTAAAAATATGTCTTACACGATATTTAAAAGTATTTATAAACCATTATTTTGTGCTCCAACATTCATAAGATAAATGGCAGTGGGATAAAGCTGCCAAATTGAAGGACCCACAGCAAGTCTCCACGCTTCCCATGCCCACCGAAAAATTGCATCTCCAGGAAGAGCACAGTCTGTCCGTTTCAGATTGGAGAAATTACCAGACATAAGTTTTTCAAGTTCTGGCTCTATATTCAAGCAAAATTGAGGACTGCTTCGTATTAACTTCTCTGTTTCGATTGCATTCAAATTTTTATCTTCCCCTCGATAGATGTAATAATCTTGCGAAAGTTTACCATCAAAGTAATTAATTGAATTGAGATTTTGGCCCCTTGGAAGTTTGCATACGTTAAATTCAAATTCAAATAGTAAGTGAAGCACTTACATATTTGTTTCAATAGGCGTCATATCTAAAGGAATAACTTCATCGTTGACTGTTCGAATGTAGGTATATTCCCAGATTCTATCATAATTTAAGCATACATCAAAACCAGTTGGTAGACAAATTTGCGTTTCGGTATAAATATCTTCAATGCGCGTAAGAATTTCTGATAATTCACTATAAAAAATTTGTTTTCAATGATCGTTTTACAACAATATCACATAAAATTATACCTAGCTTGATAGTCGGTGTATTTTGGCCCGCGGCAGAGAAGATATATCATCCGCTTTTCAGTGCCAGTCATATCGGAAACGTATTTTTGTGCCTCTGTGCACCGCTTGTTCCGCCACCTTGATCTTAAGCCACCGAATTCTGAAGCCTTCTCATAAAGGTCTTTCTTTGGATCCACACTAAGACCCCATGCAAATGAGGCGGAGAACTGATTAAGGATTTGATATTGAGCGTTTAATTCCGTAATCCATTCTTCCAAACTCGCATGTGTTATATCTTTAAAAGCTATACAAAAAAATTTTTAATTTATATGTTTTGTATTTATTGTGTACTGTATAAAGCATACGAGAATTTCTACTTTAAAAATTTAATCATTTAATCTTGTTCAAGGTTAAGGATAGATTTCTTTGTTTTTTGTTTTAGGGTTCCAGAACAAATATCAAAAAATTGAACCCTTAATTATGTTCGTCTATAATATCCACAGGAGAACAATATTTGAACCGGTCTAGGCTTTCCAATTTCGAAGACAGATCAACATTAAAATTGAAAATATTAAAGAAATATATTTTTCTCCAAGCACTTTAAAACATTTTAATATAAAAAAAGAGAAGAATACGTCATGAAATCAACGTACATATGTAATATCTATTACTCACAAAAATATTACATAAAACTAGGATAGAGTCGGGAACTTTTTAAAAATGATATAGTAAACGAAAGAAAGACGTTTTTCACCCAAGGAAATAAATGTATATATTATTTATTAATTCTCATAACTGAATTTCAAAGTTTTATTGTAAAATTACATAAAAACTAAAAACACTAAATTCTTTGCTACGCAAGGTAGAAATTTTCGCATACCTGAGCACTTTATCAAATCCGCAATTTTAAGATACTAAACTAGTTTTGTAATAAGCAACTTAAAAAAAATTTCAGATCTTTTAATCTCCTGCTAATACTTTACATTGTGGCAATTTTGACTGTTATATTGAATTTCTTATCTTAAGTTTATAAATAAAAGATTCGTTTTTTTCAATTTCTGATTTTGATACTATAATCACAAACAAACAATGTATTTCGAACCTTTATATTGAGTTTTATTAAAATCCATCTCAATTTGGAAAATTTTAATCACGTCCTAAACATCTAAATTTCGATAGCAGATTCGTAGACATCCCGAAAAACCCTCCTTATATCAATAATCATGGGAATCTGTAATAAATTCTAAATTTCAACTACAATTATTTCGATTGTTCAAATACATACTTAAAATTATAAACAAGTTAAAACAAATTAAACTTTTTATTTTAGCTTACAATTAGTAGCTTATTGATGATTTTTAGGTTTTTGATTTTTTTATCTCGGAGCTTAATAGATTTTAAACAAGCTATTAATAATATTTTACTATATCTCAATTCAATAAAAGCATATATTAAAATTTTTCGAACTGTCTGCCATAAAAAAGCAAGAATTTCCTAATCCCTCAATATCCTCTGCACATTAATTAAGAATTAATATTTATACGCTCTTCATATTTAGTTCAGAGACCTGCGATACTAAAGAAATATAAATTGTAAAAGCAAGTATGAAAGGAATTCGGAAAATTTGCGTTTAATATGCTTTTAACGTATCCGTAAGTAATACGATTTCAGTCATAAGTCGGATGAATTCATGAGCATTTCTTCTCTGAGAATCTCTCGTTTGATTTAGAACGCATCACAGATATCCCGCAGTTGCTTCTAACGAGCACTTGAATGAAGTAATGGAAAATCAATTTTTTCATGATTATTTCGTTTTCAATTACAATCAATTCTTAAATTTTACTTTGATCCAAAGAAACGGAAACGGAGAGAGAATATTTCTTCAAAGTCAATACAGTTCAAAGAATAACATTTAGACACTTACAAGCCTAAAATATGTAACTCTAATCAAATGAGTTTTTTATATTAAGAATGAGAACACAAGTCGTACGCATATTTGAAGATAATTTATTGTGTCTTCGCTTTAATTATACATTTTTCAAATTTACAAAAAAGATTAAAGATTACTCCATTAAATTGAGCTCCTCTGTCGGTTAATCGGATTGAGTAACAAAAATATGTTAAGGTCGGGAAATGATATTAAGTGCGATAACGTCTTCTCATACTTTATTCGTATTCTGAATTTTAGTTGCTTTGAAATAAATTATTAAATCGAACCCAAAATTTCACGTTATTATATTCGTTAATATTTTAAGTTTAAAAATGCGTTTTTGGTGCGTTATAAGCATAGTGGCATTGATTGCCTCTGTTATTGTTTGTGACACGGACACGGAAGTCGAATCAACGACGCGGATTGTGTCTATTAAACCAAGAATGAACACAACTCTGGATTTTTGCAGCATTCTATCAAGGTTTCATCCTCATTTCCCGAAATGCCATGACTACTGCGTTTTTAAAGGACACTGGATGGGGAGTTGCAGAAACGTGACTTGCATTTGTTACAAGTGATCACTCTTTAAATTGTTGTGCTTTTTACTTTCAATAATATAAATTTGATAAACACTTGATGCGCATTTCGATAAATTAGCCATAGTGAACCTCTTTAAACTACTTTAAGAGAATAATTGCTCATATATGTATGTATGTACATATGTATATTATATTAATAAATTTGAAGTCGAACCCAAATTGAAAGGAAAAAGACTATTCCGCAAATTTTCTGGTGCGGTCATTTTAAAACGTTTTATTAAATTAAATTTACATAATCATAATACACAATTACATTTACATTATGCATATTATCTCAAACTTCGGAGAGCGTTTCCAGTTACCAAGTGTGATTTTAAAATTTTGTTTAAAAAAACAAACAACAGATGTTTTCAATAGCAAGTTGTTGCACCACATCAGCTGCAAAAAAAATTTCATAGCTCATGGAAGTTTTGCTAGAAAATAAATAAGTGGGTAGTAATAACAATTACGTCAAATTTTTCTTTGTAAGCCAGGCAATTCAAATTTCAAGGGGTTTCCTACCTTAAAAATTTTAAAAATACTAATAGCAGTTTTTTTTTTAATTTCCAACGCAAACACAACAAAGAGTTTTAATTTTATTTTTCAATAAATCTTTAGAACTAAATGCCGTATTCGTTTTGCTTGTTGCAATTACAAAAAGTTTTCTAATTACAGGCAATAACAAAATAAATATGTATATTTGAGTTATTTGGATCAATTGACTATTATTATTATTTATGAAGTGGGATTTTTACAATCTGTTTTGCTCATTGTTCTGAAAAAAGCATGAATATTGAGGTCAGCAGGAGGTACACAATGAAACCCCTTAAAGAAGATTTTTAGGAGTTCAGAGTGAAATTTGGTTGTATGTTACAACAAACATATTGGATATTTATTTATTCAATTATTTTTATTAATATATTATATAATTATTTATTTTTATCGCCGTCTGTTTGTATGTATTTTTGATTATTTTAGCATATTAACTTAAGCTTGTATTATACTATCAATACGACAGTCATTTCTGAAAGCTAATCACTGCACAAACATTCAAGGATAATTATTCTTTGAACTACATGAAGTTCATGAACTAAAATTCACAAAACATCGTTAACCACATCCCTTAATATACTCCAAATGTGTAGTCAGAGTTAATAAAATTTCTGAATTTTATGATATATTCCAACCTGAATCAACTTCACAAGATGCCTGATTGAGAATTTGTAGGGCACAAAAGATACACAAAACAGGAGACCACATAACTTTCAGATACTCTTCTTAGAAACGTGCCATTTGAAACTCCGCCGACGGTTAACTGAGCAATTTTCCGACTTGTTTCATTTTATATTTATACTTGTCGTAGGAAATGTGCAAAAAGGACATGCGCCATATCGCAATCAAGAAAAATTTAAACTGATGACAATCAAGTTTGATACGATACGATTTACTTCAATTTTACAAAATTTAGATCTTTGAAACCCTTGGACTGTTTTTTCTCCAACACAATGCATTCCGTAAATCTAGTTTGAACTTAAAGTGCTAATTTTATAATTACAAAAAAAATCCTGCTGTGCCTTATTCAAAAGCTCATTAATTTTAACATCTGCGAGATTTTTTCTTCATCCAATTATGTCCATCAGAGTAAATTAATTTTATAAAACATTTTTCTTACAAGAAGCTGTGCGACTATGAACATGCATTTAAAGTTGTTAAATTCTAATTATGTATGTGACACTTTGAAGTTTGTTAATTTTAATATGTAAGATCAGCAACAGTCAAAGTGTTAGTCCTGCTTTAAGTTTCCATATTGCATTGACCACTACAGATACTTTTCTCGATATGTACGAAGATAATTTTTTTCCTTCGTAAGGACGTCAATGGTTTTAGTGGTGCTTTGTCATATTAAACGTTATCAACGTCTCCGATAATTGTACAAATTTTAGATTATTTGAAAAAGAGGGTCAGGAAATTTTTATTGAACAATGTATTTTCCTTTTTCGATTACACATTTAAAAATTTAAGTTTAGTGAATTTTGTTATGATAGTACTTAAGTACTAAATCTGAAACACTACTGAATTTGTTTTAACGATTTTTTAGCTATGAATGTTACAAGTGAAAGGAAAACGCCACAGCCAAAATATTTAATAAAGTTTTCAAAAATTCTGTGATACTTGAAAAAAGGTTTCTTATTTTGTGCTTACTTTTTAAAATCAGGGAGATTCTATGTTTATTTTCAAATGCAAGACATATGATTGAATTATGATTTTGTTTTTTCAAAGAATCGAATAGTGTCATTAAAATTGTTTTTTTTTCTTGTTTAATAATGGGGTATTCTTTGAAATTTTCAAAAAATCAAATACATTTTTATTTAATAAATATTTGGAGGACGCTTTTGAGCTATTTATTAATAATAGTTTTTTGTAAATATCTGTTGTATTTATGTGTAATAATATTATAAAAAATTAAGAAGTTTTAAAGAACTTGACAAATTAATCGACAACATCTGGTTTTAAATTCCATTGCTTCTTCAATCAAAACCAAAAAATAAATTCTCTTTTCTTGTCCACGAGGAAATGTTTATAATATGGCCACAAACAAGCAATTCTTAATATGTAAATTATTTCCAGAGACACGAGCAGTAATTTGAGGATTATGTGAATTAATATAAAAATAATGTGCCTACCTGCAGAACTTTGAAGTAAATAAGAATACTGTAATCATCCAACTCCTTGTTCAAGATGTTTGTGGGGGCCGAGCCTGCCGGGAAGATTACATTAATTGAAGATTGAAGATTATCCTCCACTTTAGAGGAAATAATTCAATTTGCTGGAGAATGGCACTGCGGGTGACACCGGATTATCGTTACGTTCTCTAGTCATACGCTTCTTATTTATTTTTTATTTTTTTATAAAAATGATACTGAGAAGGATTTCTCCGCTGACGGCGGGATGAAGTCAGAAATATGCAGCTAAATTGGTCGATTTTACCGCACAGCTTTAATTAAGAAAAATATCGTTGAGCTTTCCACTTGTCGCACTCTATTAATACAAATTTCTTCGTTGACGTGTGTAAGCTGCATGAAAAGGGATTCAAGCCTAATTTGAATAAATTGGAGAACGCCGTGAAGTAAAATGTATCTATTTTAAAGGCAACAAACCTATTCGCATCCTATGCGGGTGGACAGTCGGTTAAAAATACTATACATATGAATCCGAACTTGTTCACTTTTGCTTCAAAATCAAAAATAAATAAAATACGGTTTTTTATTGAATATTTTAAAATTTAAAAAAATAAGAAAAAAATATCAATCAGGTAACATTAATTTTTAGTTAATTACCTTTTGACAAATTGCATTAATTCAAATCGCAGTTGTTCTTCTGTCTAAATATTGTCAACTTGAGAACTTCTTTTTATTTCATTAAAATTAAAATTAAATAAAAGGAAGAGAGAATTTTCGTTAAACCTATGGATTTAAACACTTGATTGTGCATGAAAAAGGGGATTTTTCTATTGTGAGAAATATTTTAATTGTTTTTCATTTTGCAATCTGAATTCTCTTCTCTTAGATTTATTTTACGTTGGTTTTATTTCATCGAGTGTAAAACTACTCCTTGTCCTAAACCACCTGCTCCGAAGCCAACTAATTCACCCAGTAAGTATTAGCATAAATTGGAAGAATAACTAGAAAAAAACACAGATGTTTTGTTGAGTGCTTATAAAATACATATCTCATACTCACATTATCGACATTTACTGATTTTAGAAACTATAGTTAGGAAGAGAGTGAAACCAATGAAGCAGCTTAAAAGAAAAAAAACATTTGATTTTTTTTCTGGAATATATATGCAAGCCAAGATTCTTATAGCGTTCCGTTAATTTTACTTGTAAACCATCGAAAGTTTTGTTGACCCTGATAGATCGACGGACGGACAAAGTGGCCACTACAATAGAATGTAGTGAGACTCTACAATATGAAACCCTAAAAAATGGTCATGCACTGCACCTTTGTTTGTTTGTCTTCCAATATGAATAATAAAAGTAAAATCAATCCTGGAATCAGTTCTTCGCTTCTAGAGATTAATTCATTTTTATTAAAATAAAAGTGAAAAAACAACTTATGTACATTGTTGATATAAATTATGACGAGCAGAGGGTTGACTGGAGGTATCCCAAGAATACGTAGAATACATTAAGATAAAATATCATGAAAAATAACACTTAAGTAAATAGGAGAAACTAAAAATATTTCTATTGGGTTTTGGTAAATAATTCTTCTACAGGACCACTGATCTCCATTTCATAAGATTAACGCGTGTTCGTCACTCCCCACAAATCAATATTAATTTTAACTTTTAATACTTTAATTAATAAGATTCTTGAAGAGTTTAGCAGAATGAAACAAAATAGTTATTAAAAAACTTTTAAAAACAACGCTTTTATTTACTTAGAATGACGTCACATAGCTAATTGCATTCTCCTCGTCAAGCTTTGTTTTGATACCCAAGTTAAGGGGTATATATAAGAACTAGTCGAAATTTTCCACCCGGTCAGAGAAATTGAACTAATAAAAGCGTTATAAAAAAGGTTAAATCCTACCCATAGTTTTTATGAATGTGTTAATATTAAAGATAAAAGACATGAAGTCCATTTATTTTATTCTATTATTTTTGGTACGTTCTATAATACTTATTTCAGTATCCATATATAAGAATACCAATACTATTACACCACTTTCATTGAAAATAACTTAAAAACAAAGTTAATTTTTGTGTGATAAATAACTTTGATGAATTGTTTTTATAATGTTTAAAGCATAAGTTCAATGTCCAACTTTATCTAGAATTTTCGTATTCATATAAGTCGTTTAATTAATACTGAATATGTGTCTGTATGTATAAATTTTTATCAATGACTGCATATACCAAAAAGTAATCGTTGTCCAATCAATTAATAAAAATTAAGGTTACCATTCGCTGGAAGATCTTAGTAACCTTTATTTCTAATTTTTGCACAAAGTTCGTCTAAATTGACGCCTGTCAAACATTTGTTGATACAATTATTTTATTAAAGTAATTTTTATTTGTGATTTTTCCTTATATTGCATAAAAACTAATATACAATATAAGTGCTTCTTCCATTTATGAATCATTAATTTGATGACGAGACAAGTTTTTTTATGGTAATTCATTCAATATCTAATATAAGAAGATTGTGATTATCGATACTAATTATTTATTTAAGGTTCGTTCTTACGTACACTTATTATCAGACGTGCAGTGCTTATAATTTAGTAAAATTTGATCAGAGTCCAAATTATAGAAGTCCTCTTTATGGATCATTCGAACGTGACATTCAAAATCTTGAATCTGTAAAGGAAAACAGCCAACCACCTGAAAATGCTCCATACAGTAGGGTTATTGAAAATCTCCGCAATAGTTGGTCTATGCCGTCAGTTTACCTGCAAAAAAGAGGTTACATAAGGAATATGCCGAAAGATGTTCCGCGCGACTTTCAGGATGAAATTGAAGATAAAAATTACGAGTCTAAAGATAATGCAATAACTCTTCGAAAAGTTTCTAGAGACACTAAAAATGAAATTGAACTATATGACACAGATTCCTCTCTAGAAAATGATGAAAAAGGAGGTCCAGATGTTCCGACCGTTGAACATGCCGTAAAAGAGGTAACAACCACCGCTAAACCTGGAGTTTTTAAAAAATTTAAAAATTTGTTCACTCGGAAAAACACGTCATCATTTGCTGAAGAAGATGAAGAATCTACGCTAAATGAGTTAACTGATAGTTTAAATTTATTGCAGAATGATTATGATCATGAGCTCTACGATGTCATGGCACTTGAGAATCCTAATGAAAATTTGATTGATTGGTCTCTTCCTAAAAGATCCTACCGAAGGGGGAAAAATAATAATGATAATTATAAGAATTATGACTGGATTAAAAAATCATTTAGCAGCAATTCTCCAGAAAGGCCGATAATGGAACATACTATTTTTGCAAAAGATGTAGATAATGAAGAACTTTTCAAAAATTTAAGTCAAACTGATATTGAATATGTCAAGAATTTTCTGAGGTGCTTTAAGGAGAATAAAAATAAATTTGTTACTGAGTATCTGCACGTCAGTCCCCCTCCCCCCCATTCAGAAAAATGTAATGAAACTACAACCCCGCCTTCTGCGGCTGCATCTCATGCTGCATCTAATTCAACTACTGCAGCATTTAATTCAACTACTGCAACTAATACAACTACTGCATCTAATACAACTGCAAAGCCTCCAACTTCACCACTCCTGAATTCCACTACAGCTGCTGCTAATAAGACTAAAGGACCTAATTTGAACAATTTGACTATAACAACTTCAGCTGTAAACGCAACTAAAAACAATACGTGTAATGCAACGAGCAATGAGAAAAAAGATTTAGAAATAAATCATGATTTAAGTAGCACTGATAAAACTCGAAATGGTAAGTGCTCTTAGCTAACTGCCAACTGTGATTCCAAATGAGCCATAAATTTTATTTAAAAAGATATAAATGATATTGCCAAAATTTAGTGAAAACTAGTGCCCAAATGCGCCAAATAAAAATTTTGTACACGATGCCATAAAAAACGTTTACTTCCCCGATTTGCATCATTACAAATCGACTAACGATTTTCTATTACCTATATAATTTCGAATATTACACTTATCCACAATTTTTTAATTTATATATTCATAAGATTCGTGTTCATTTTATTAAACGTAAAAATAAATGAGACCACATAATTTTACTACGGCTACATACCTACTTTTAATTAAGATTAAAACGCACGTAACCTCACGAATCACTTCGAGAAAAAAAAAACGATAATCACAAAATTTTTCTACGTATGGAGTATGTTTTACCAGTACTAATTTTTCAATTAGTATTAATATTTTTGCACTTTTGTGTATTAATTCCAAAGTAACTCTTCATTTGAACGAATTTGTCTATTTGTTACCCAAATCATTGAAAAATATCTCGCTACTTAATTAAATTTTTGCAGAATTGATGTACATAATTGTATACGTTGTGCCCAAAAATAGGTCTACCTTTTGACCTTAAAATTATTTTGGAAGCTATTATTATTTGATTTATAAATAATAATTAATACTTTTTCGATAAATTTAATTCCGATATTACCTTCTTCTGACCCATTAATTAAAAATAAGTAGTTTGTGCATATTTAGATATTATAAAATTAATAAATAACGTTATTAAGGATAGTCATCTTTCTGTAAATTGCGAAAAAAAATCTAATTGTTTATATTCCAGAAAAAAAATCGAAACATTTGAAACATGAAATTATCAACTGAATTTTTTTTAAATTGTAGAAATTTACACTAGGCCCAAATTAAAGTCATGTAATAATCTCTCATAGCAACTATTTATGAAAACATTTTTTACGATACCCAACAATTTGAACTATTACAATCATTCGTGTAATTTTTATTGATTATTGTTAAATTATTTACAGGTTGTAAACCTAATCAAAACGTTAATGTTAAGCTTGTAAGTTTGGATTTATTAAAATTTCTGGCCCATATGCATCACGATGTTACTCAAGTTGGCAAACCATCACTAAAACCTAATAATCTAGGGAGCTTTAGTAATAATTCAGATGTTTTAGCAGGTGCGGGAAACTCGAAGAATTGCACGCCATTTCGGCTAAATGAGCTTAGTTTGGATTTAGAAGTTGCTTCGGCTAATAATTCTAAAACAAGGAGTCCAATTTCTCTGAACTATATAAAAAAGCGGTCGCCAGGAATTAGAACTAATAATGATTGGAATGGAGATGATATAATTGACCAATTTTTGGAAGGTTTTTAGTGTAATAGTTTGATTTTACTCTCTTAAAAGTATACTCCTATTTATATAACAGGTCAGCAGGGTAATCAATTGACTTCTTTACGTATCCAGTCACCTTACGCAGATAATTTTCTGGATCAAACAGACGCAGCCGATGGTGATTCTCATAGTCAAGACACAGATAAAGGAAATCACTTCTTATCAAAATTTTCGAAAAAACGAGAAGTTGCACATTCCGAAGAAGAGATATTATCGGACATCTCTTCGTCATTAGGTAAATTAGCATTCGATGCTCTAGCGGATAAAAGTAATGAAGATGATTTTGAAAAAAACAAAAATGAGATCTCTAACGATGAGGATTATTACGTTGATGAGGAACGTTCAAACCAACCAAGGTATGGCGGAAAATCGGGACGTCGAAATAGGAAAAAGAAGAAAAATAAGAAATTACATATGAGAAATGATGTTGATGCTGACGAGCCAATGGAAGAAAACGCAGAACCCGAAATTGAAAGCAAAGACATGTTCTCAGATTTTCAAGATATTAAATTCCGTATGAATCCTAGGCAAGAGGAAGATATTCAAAATTTTATTGCAAGTCTTAATTCGCCCCCAGAAATATTCAGCTTCGACGTTGAAAAGTATATCAAACATCCAGATCGAATCACGAAAGAACTCAAACCAGAACCTGCTCCACAACGAAAATATTATGAATTTATTGAGACCCCTGAAATAGAAACTGCCCAGTTACCACTTCTTCCGTCGAATTTAGATTCTACCAAGCAAACAACAAAAAATGAATTTGATCTTAATCTAGAGCATGCTGAAAAGAGAGATTTATTACGACAGTATATTAAAGGAGTCTCAAAGCAACTTCACGCAATAGATCTAGTACATGAAAACGTAAAAAATATCAAAGAACCTTCTGAATCACGGAACCAGCGAAAGTTTCCCGCCGACGATACCCCCATATTCGTAAGCAATTACCCTAAAAACTACGACAATGTTTATACGCAGAAGTTGAATGAAAACAGCAACAAACTGAAACAAGCCGAAGAAGTCGATGACTTCGTAGATAAATACTACCTTCTTAATGATGGGTCTGTTCAGATATATCACCCTCAGAAAGTTCATATGAAACAATCTTATGACCCAGAAGCCCTCCAAATGGACTTGGATTTAAATAAAAAGTTTCAAGATCTTACACTTACACGTGGTGCGTATAATAAAATAGTAGACGAAAACGAAGATGTTTAGAAGAATTCAGGATTTACCTCAAAAGTCTTAATGTGTAAATATTCCCAAAGACCGTGGAACGAACGAACGAATTAAGTGGAAGATTGTACATAAAACTTAAAAGCATTCCTACTTTTGTACTAATTTATGTGTATTTTATAACATTTAGTTTTTAAAGTGTTATTTTAAAAGAGCATTAGAAATAAAATAATTTACCAAAAACAAATTTTTGTACTAAATAATATCATTTCAATTTTCCAAATTTGCCATGAGTTAGATTCCTTATATTTCGTTACAATAATAATGTTTATTAAAATTAAAATATGAGGAATTTTATTAAGGATTGAAATTTGTTTTTTTGCCGTTTTTCGATTCAATTCAATTTTTAATTGTAGTCATCTGATTTTTTGAAACTATTTTTATACATGTAATAATGTCTACAATTTTCGATTCCATTATATACTACAATTGGTTTGAATTCCGTTTTCTTTTGAATACTGTCACTTACATACTCTAAATTGCGATGTTCGTCTACAGCTAAAGACAGTTACTGGAAATTTAATGAACCAAAACAATTTATTAACAATTTATTAAATAAACGATGAGATTTTTAGGCGTTATTTGAACGCAGAATGAATTTACTATCTGCCATTTTATATGTATGTTATTTAGAAAAAAAAGTCGCACTGGGTTCTGATCCCGCCAGTTTGCAAAGGACTTTATATTTAGATCTAATTTATAAAGGTTAATTTGGCCTACATAAAGCGTTTGTTAATAATTTCTAAAACAAATGCTAAGCTTGATAGCAAAAGTCCCCATAGTAAAACAAATAAGGCTGGGCCTGTATCTACCAAACTTGCGGTGATGAATTTTCCTCCAGCTCCACCATGGCAATCGGGTTTCTTCGTGTACAATTTGGAGTTTTCTCTTTCCTGTAAGCCGTATTCACGAACTCGCATCATCCTATAAATATCAAGAAACTTTAAATAGATAATTATTCAAAAATTTCCAATAAACGATAATTCTTAACTAAAGCAGTCAAAAATATTAAAATTTGTATTCAGATTATATCAGTATTAATTTGCAACTTACCCAACTTTAAAAATTTCTTTATACGTAGAATTTTTTTGTATAGCATACCAAGGATCGAAAACTTGCAAATACTGTATTTCTTGAAGACCGCATTTCTCATCTTCCAAAAATGTTTCGCTCATCACTTTGTAGCCGCTCCCAGTTTCCATGTGAAATGCATAAAGTCCTTTGCGAATATTTTCAACACCTTCTTTAAGTGGTAGAAAATTTGCTGTTCCATTTTTGTTTAGTATCTTTTGTTCATATATTTTCCTTCGTGTTGGTTCAGTCGCATGCTACACATTTTAAAATTATAATAAAATATATATAGAAAAATAAATATGTACCGAGAAATAATAATGATTGAACACTGTATCATCAGCTCCTAATTTGAGTCGAGAGTTCAGCAAATCCTCCAAAGTATTTATTTTAGTTGACGGTGATTGAAGTAAGGCAACTATATTTGCAGAATAACTATTTACGAAAACTGTTTTTATTTAACTATTTTAATAATTAAAAAAAAACAAATATGTTCAGATTTTATTTTTTTACCTTGTATATAAAAACATAAGTGTTGTAAAGGTCATCATCATTATAATTCTGGCCGTTACACTTCGTGGAGTTGATGAAGATCCTTGCTGGCAAGCTGCACCAAATACTACAAAAAATACTTCCATTGGTGAAGCATGCAATACTGCTGACTCATCGCCTTCATCAATATATTTCTTAAATTACACAAGAAAATATAACATAATATTTTTTCAAGCATAATACTGATGGATGAAATGTTTAGAAAATCAAACGGGATGGGGGAAAATTGTGCATTTAGGGAAGGAGCATAATAAAGAATTACATATATTGCTTTTCTATGGAACACTCTAAAAGTATGGCTGAGCACGTTATATGCTAATAAATTCGTAGTATTTGTGGTCCCGAAATTACCAATTAAAAAAAAATAGAAATTAAATTGTGAATATAACCCCGCATTTAAAAGATAATATAAATAAAAAAATGATGCTTGATACAGTGTACAACAGTGGAACCCATTTTCGTGAATAAAAAACTAAAACCAATATATATGTATAGTATTAGTATACCTTTTTTAAAAAAAAATTCCGCTCAATATAAACAGTAAGCAAAAGTGATATTGCAGTTGTTAAGATAAGTCCACAAATTGAATACCATACCCACTAAGGAAAAAGAACCAAATTAAGAATCTTTAATAATAGTAAATATATCAATGAGTTTACCGTGTCAAAAGGTAAAATAAAAACATTATCTGTATAGGATAACTTTGGTGATCGGAATACAAATTTCGATCTCGTTGGCGCTGGCATCACAATGTATTCAATGTACTGTATTCGATCAGATGTAAAAAATAAAGCAGAAGCTCCAATGTCAGATCTGTTGTCTACTAAATCACCGATCATGCCGCTCCATTTTCCAGTTTCAGAGTCCATATAACCCCAAGAATTGGCAAAAGTATATTCAATAGTTGCATTCAGGTAACTGATCAGATGATTTGTTAAAAAATAGCTCACTTTGGTGATCGTGTCTATATGCTTATTACTGCAAAAGCATAAAAAATATATGTACCTATTAATATTAGTTTCAAAATAATATTATACATATTTTTTATGTGCGATTTTAAATGTTCCATAATAATTTCTAGCATTTAATCGCTTGTACTATATGCATATTTTCAAATTGGTATACATAAATATATAAAGTGAAATAAGTACATATGTAGGTGATAGATAAAATCTGGATAAATTTTTTATTTTAATTAACTTGCACTACCACAAAGCTAGTCAATCGAGATCTGCCAATTAGCAAAACTTATTAGAAAAATGATATGCATCGTAATTAATATGAATAAAAAAATCGAACTATTTTTTATGCAGGTAACCAAATAAAGAAATAAAAAGTCTCAATAATGCTTTTACGCTAATCTAATAGTAAATTGATATGTATAGGGTGTGGTTTTAATAGACAATTAGATATCAATATCGTATCATAAAATAGTGAAAGGCCAGTAAATAAAGTTAACATAACAAACCCATAGTCTTCCAAATGATTTAACGTATCATTGTTCGTTACGACGAGAGTAGCTCGCAACAAAGCCAGGTTAAAATTTCGTCGTCGTCCAGCTGCAGCTTGTTTTCCACCGTATTCCAAAAGTTTTCCGTTGCGGTATATCCCAAACAGCTCCGTTTGCAAGCTGGTTGCCATGGAAATTCTATAAACTTTGATACATATTTAAAAGTTATGAAACTATGAAGTAGAATTTAATTATCTAATAAAGAACTTGGTAACCTTGTCTGATTATGAGTCCATCTGGATCAGATCTTGATATACAAAATATTACGCTATTGGGAAGGACGGGTAGATGACGAAAAGTGGTGATAATTATGTCGTCAGTGTCGTGACTATTATCTATGGCAATCCACTTGAATCGATGGGTCAATTTCATTCCGGTCTACTAAACATTTTAAGACTGCACGAAAAGAAACATCAATCAAAACTATATAATTAGTACCTGCCTCAGAAAAGTTGATGTTTGATTGCATCTTAAGTCGACTATAATTAGGTGCTGGTGTTCTTCTTGCACATTTGGAAAATTATCAATTTTCACATCCGTTATGGCGAATTGATAATTGTGTTTATTTTTATAGTCTAAAAAGTTTCTTGCAAATGCCAGTTTATCTTCTGTAAATCAAGAAACTTTATTAATTATTTTAAGGATCGTGACTGTATTTTGCATTTTAAAAGTATTATAAACAAAAACAAAAATTGGATAGTTTTGCCCATCAATATTAAAATATCCATAATAAATATGTAAATTACCTCAGGCGAGTACATGTCTAATTTTTATTTGAAACGATTAATGATTCCGAAATTAAAAACCTAATATTTAAAATAAGAGAATAAAAATTCAATCGAAAAGTTCGAGCAAGTTTAATGGGCTTTTAAATGCAGTTTACATTTACATATGTATGATTGTTATGGTATACATATTAATATAGTAGGTCAATCTACAATGTAAGTTCAAAATATATAACAAATTAACTTAAAATAATTGAGCTAAATGGCATTTCAAAAATCGAACTTTCCTTGAAACAATTTAAAGTTAACCAGCACTTTTAGTAAAAGCAGAAAGTAATTTTTGTTTCATTCGTTTGGAAACTTTAGAAATCTGTAAGGAGTTAGTTAACAATTTATTTTATCTCAAAATTATTTAAAAACATAACATTTTTAAGAAAGTCTGCGCTTGTACATATATGTAGATGTAATAACATCTTAAAGAAAATTTAAAAAATTAAATTAACAAACCGTAACTTAATGAAATTGTCCCTCAATCGGACACTTGTACCTACATAAGGTAATTACATAAAATTACTTTGCTTAACGCACTCGCATAATCACAATACAAATTACTCGTCATGCAATGAACATTCACTCGATTATGACAAGACTTCTTTATTCGTCAGTGAGAATTGTTTGTCGCTTTGCTGACGTCGTTTTTATGGAATAAACCAACCGAAACTTATTGTCCACTAAATAACATGCTTATGTTAAGCTGAGAACTTATTGTCCGCTTTCTCGGCCTTATGGATTTTAAGAAAAAGGTGGCTTGAAAATATTCAATTATGCTGTAAGTATCATCTTTGTATATCTTTGTTCTTGAAGTGAGTATAATTTTTCTTATAGAATAGTGAGAATTTTTTTAAAGTGATAATTTAAAACTCTTTATTTGTTCATATGTATATTTTAGCAAACATGACTCTTGAGTCTTGGTTGATATCTAGTATAACATGAATTGGTTCTGTAGCTCACAAAATGTATGAACTGTTTTATAACAAACTAGAATGAATAAAGAAATTGTAAAAATTGGAATCTTATTATTTATATTTTCTTCTTAAATCTTTGTGTATGACAATTTCCGGCCAATCTATATTTGTAATTATTTCGATTATCTTCTAAATAATTTTGTACTTATTTATTCTTCTTCTCAGCTTACTAGCAGATTTTACCACATTATATGTAGAGGGAATTAATTCCTTTTTTCGGGGCCTTCACCCATTTTTAAAGAAGTATTTTTATTGGATCAAAGACTATGCTGTTAATATATATTTGGCAAAAAAAAGGCTCGTCGAAATTAAAAAAAAAAAACTGCTAACTTATAGTTTGTCGAATGTGAATTTAAAATTTAAATTATTTTCCCCATCTCTTTTTTTTCTAGATAATTGGATTTAAAATATTTTAAAGTAAAAGTAAACTTAACACCATGTAGCCAAGCGAGTGTATAGCAACTATTTCTGTAAATAGGTGCACTGTTGAAAAAGCCACAAAAATTTCCGAAATCTAGCATCAACTAGCAACGACGTAATAAATCCACATCCCTTATAACAAAGTACGCTTCTTTTTAATGGAATAACATGAAATTCTCTTTTTGCAATTGTTACATCGCATATTATCTGACAATTACTATTGTAGAAGATTTTAAAACATATTAAACTGTTGTCGCTTACCAAAACTCCAACACACCATTGCAGTAACGATTACAGGACTACTGTTAGCGCTCAAAAGTTGTTTTATAGGTTCCACAAAAATATTGAAAGCTTCCAAGGCAGTAATTATGCAAAATATCACTGTAAGTAATTTAAACACACCTGAGGACTTCATTTTCATCCACTCAGCCACATATTGCACCCATCGCCCTTTTTATACCATCATCAAATAGGAAATCAAACTCGATTTTAAAAAATTCATAAAACCAATATAATTATGTGTTATTGATGAAATTGCTTAAAGGTACACAAAATGTGTGCTCATCATGGTTTAAAGACTCAATCATGGTTTATTATCGGTTATGGTGATTGGTCCGCATGCGATGACGGGGCCCACTTGACTCTCCTCCGTTTGGAACGTGAGCGTATTTGGCGGCAGGATGAAATATGGTGATGAAAAGACGTCCGGTTGGAGACTGGACTCAATTGGCTTTTCGTGGATCACGACTGAACGGCCAACGATTCCATGGTATCCAAACATCGTTAGCATTGGACTGAAGAACGAAGTGCTGGCTGTCCCATCTTCTTTGACCTCAATGTTACCTACCTAAGTTCAAGTCAGTTTAAGAAAAGTAATTGCTTTTGGTTTTAATGAAAATCTTACAAAATTATTCGGCATATGAGGCCCTGTTGATTTGCATCCTTGGCTAACATCTCCAAAAGCGTGAATATGGACCGCATGCTTTCCTGGAGGTAATCCTGTAACATTCACGGTGACTCTAACGAAATTATTAGGACCCCACTGATGAAAAGCTATGGACCCCTTGTCGCCCTCATCAGGGGAGTCTGAACTTAAATTTGCAGATGCCTTCCACCCCGGCTCAGGCTGAGAAAAACATTTATACTTACATTATTATTATATTTATTTTCGATTAAATACAATTCTTACGTAGTTAAAGAGCAAATATGGATTGTACAAGTTGCCAGGAAGTCCAATCCTTTCAAATTTCTTCTCCTTTTTCCCGTTAACAACTTGAATCGAATCAATTTTTTCATCTTTAGTTCCACCTTCTTGGCAGAGGCACAAACTGTTTAATAACGTTAATAGCAATATGAATTTTAAATCGAACATTATGCAGACGAATCAAAATGCAGACTAAGCCGAGTTCGAGTTCTAAAGTAGTACTGAATGCAGAATGCAGCGATTCTCAGTAAAAGCTCGTTTTGATCTAATCGTTGTATTGGCAGTGGAATTACCTCCGCAATTTTTAATGGATTTGTCGTATCTACAGGAGAGAGCTTGGCCTGGATAAAAGTTTTCATGGAAGTTAACTTGGATAATGACTGGTCAGTTGCCGTACAACTGCTTTATCAAAAACAATCATTTTCAACTGTGCGCCGTGAAGGTGCGGAAATCAGTCAACAAAAAATTGGCACGCAATTAAATATTTGAAAAACATAAACACTTTTTTAAATTTACCTTTGCCACTAATTAATCATACTTTCACTTAAATCAATTGCAGTTGTAGCGCCGTCGCGTGTCAAACCGTTGTAATTTGCATCAATTTTATAAAAATGTAGCGAGTACTTTCAATTTATCTAGCTAGACCTTATGAAATATGTCACATATGAATCACGGAAATCTAATTATGTGGGAATTGATAATTTCATATAGGTATATGTGGTTATTATAGGAATGTTCAAGCAGAGAAAAACTGCTTTTGTATTATTGTTAAAAATATCACTGTTTTTTGTATTTTTCAAAGACCTAGAAATTAGAAAATGTTTTTTCTGCGGGATCGATTTTTGTATAAATAAAAACAAATTCTTTGATACCCTAAACATTTTCTTAGTGTTAGTGGATTATTTCATTCAAATTCGTGGGATAGTTTTTTATGATCTACATACAAAAGGATAAAATGTTTTTTATAGGTATTTTAATGACTTTTTGGTGTTTTAGGTTGAATTTTGTATATTTTTTCAATTTTTTCATCAATTACTTCCGACTTTCATAATGGAGCTAATATTGAGCTATAAAATTGATGAATCCAAAACAGATGTCTCTGCACCCGAAATTACATTTAAATCTCAAATTTCAAAAAAAATTAAATAAAAACTACATTCATCCAAAAATAGCACCGCCTTCGAAAATTAAGAAACCTGAAGTAGCATAAAATATGAGTCAAATATTCAAAATAAATTAGTAGAATGTTAAGAAAAAAATAGTAAATAAAATATTGAATCTATTGGTAGTTATTGAAAGTATCAAATATTTATTCAGATTTTTATGCTGTACAAGCACGACGTAAAATACACTCGTTCCTAAAATTAGTACTGAAATCCTTCGGAGCCATTGAACGGCGGTGGAGGCATGGGTCGAGGCGGAAATGGAGGTCGCTGAAAACCAGGTGGTGGAGGTCTCCAATTTGGAGGTGGGGGTCGAGCGCCACTTGGAGGCGCAGGCATCCCGTTTCCATACGAAGGAGCATTGCCACCTGTTTGCCACGGCGGGGGTGGGATCATTCGCGGCGGTGGAGGCATGCCAACCGGCGGTGGCAAGGGCGGTTGATTTGAGGGCATGGGAGGTAACGGTGGAGGTGGAACAGATGAAGGGAATGCTCCACCTGGATTCGAGGGTGGCGGAACAGGGGGTGGTGGTGGCATCATTCCAGGTGTTGTAGGTGGAGGAGGAGGTGCCATCAGAGGTGGTGGCATCATCTGACCCATAACAGGAACGATCTGCGGAACTGGAGCATCCGCAAACAGCTGATGGGGGCGATCTGCATGGGAAAGCGGGTTTTGTGCAGCTAGAAGACGTTCAGCAGCAGATCCGTGCCGCTCGCCCTTCGAGTCCTTCTTAAACGCATATGAAACCGAAATTGGACGATTGCAGAGGTATTGACCATTCATTGCATCCATAGCAGCATCTGAAGCCTCAAAACTGGCAAAATTGATAAATGCAAATCCTTTTGAGTTTCCTGTTTCGGGATCTCTCATGATTTTTGGAGTTTGGAGGATAACACCAAACGCTGAGAATGTGTCGTACAGCAGTTTCTCGTCGACTTCGGGGTCCAAATTACCGATAAATATGTTGGCCCCCACGTCAAGGTTCTTTTGATGCGCCGACGCTTTGTTCACGCGAATTGGCTTACCGTAAAGTTTTATCATATTCATAATTTTTATCGCATAATCTGCATCCTCCTCGCTCAGGAACTCAACGAATCCATAACCCTGGTGCATTTGGGTTACTCGATCCTTGGGCATGTGCACATTTACTGTAAGGAAGAATATTAGACTACATTTTAAAAATGTTTTGGTGCTTGGACATTAAGGAAATATGGCTTTAAGACTTATGTTAGTAATTTAATTTTATATATCGAAAATTAATGATTTTTTGCTCTGCTCGTTTCTGAGGGGTTTTTTTTTAAGTTCTTCCTACCACCGCTCCCTACTATCCTTAAGGCAGGGTGGTTATAAGAAATTTTATTATTCCCACTCGTTTACCGCTTTATAGCCCTGATATTCAAGACAATATGCACACGAATATATTAATTTAAAAGAAGTTCCTTGAATAACTTACCGACGGGACCTGCCTGGACAAACAACTCCCAAAGGAGGGACTCTGTGACTTTGTCGTCCAAGCCTCCGACATAAATCGTGGCATCTGAAATATTTACAGCATTAAATTTGGATATCAAAGAATTGCATTTCCTTTACCTTGATTTCTCTCAGCAATCGGTCCTGCAGCCATGCCGAACCAATTTTATTTGATAAAAACGGAATGTAGTCAAACGACAAACGCCAAGCCGCTCACATAACCAAACATATGGCAAACGTCAATTTTGACTATTCTGATCTTCTTCTTTAACGGACCAATGCAGATACAAAAATACTTGAAGGACATGTTCGCAGTTTTGGCTTTTCTTTCTTTGAGTGATTTACAATTGGTTAAAACTTTAAAATTTGTTGTTTTAGCATTTTATTCAGTAATTGTTATACATACAAATTTGGTTTATTAAATTTCTGTGGTAAAATTCAAATTGAATGTTTTGCTAAAAATTGACAGAATTTGCACGCTGTCAAATTAACTGTCAGCAGTGTCAACAACGGAAACATGGAAAGTAAAGAGGAATTTTCGAATTTAATAACAAAATTCCTCTTTTTAAACTGCAATGACGGTCACAGTGATAGCTCCAGGATGGAGATAAACAACTTGTTGAACGAGTTAAATAGTTTAGACTACCAGACTCAAAGATTTGTAGATTCCAAGGTGGGTAGACAGCAGACTTCCTGCCCTACTTTTTGTACTTGAATAATTTTAAAGATTCCACAAATTTAAAGTGTTTTGAATATGTTGCGTATTAATAATTCAACTTTTAACGATTGCTAATAATATTATTTACAGACAGCTGTTAGACTGGTGGAATCCTTCGCAAACATACCCACCAGCGAGGACACCTTGATAATGAAAGTTTGCTGCCTACTCGTAACTCTTTTAAATAAGCAGAAAATTCAACTTCCCCCGGAGGGTTTTAAGAAATCAGTGGACTGGCTTCTTAAGTGTATTAACTTCAACTTCCGCACAACGGCGTGCGACGCACTTTCGGTCATGCAGGCCTTGTTTAAAAACCACCCCACCTACTGTACCCAGGCAAGTACTTACCCAAATTAAATTACTTTTTTTAGGTAGACTAAAACTATAAGCGGGTGCTTACTTATTAAACAGAATAGGTCTAGAAGCAGGCATAGCCGCCGAGTGTAGAGGCACGGATCTAAATAATTAATTTCAATAATGCTATATGTAAACTCCAACAGTGGGTAGACCATAATTATTTCGTGTACGCACATGTACCGGGACGGAAAAGAATCTCTCGTAACATCAAAGTAAATCTTTTAAAATGATCTCGCCTGTACAAAGTATAAGTGAAAACTATCGGTGCATTATCCATGCAGGGATCTTTGAAGAACAAAACCAAAGGGTTTTACATATACAGGGAGGCAGTAATTATATTTGGTTTTTTAGAAAATTGTTAGGCAATGTTTAAATAAATATGTTTAAAGCTGTTTACCAAGTGTAGATAAAACTCCTTTGTCTAAGCCCAGTTTCATTTATTACTTAGCACTTCATTACTATATTTGACTTATTGCAGTTTTGGGATTTGCTTTCTCCAGACAACTTACTTTTAAATATATTATCTAAAAAAGTGGAAAATAAACTAGGAAATTATGATGCAAATTCTTGTGAGGAACTACTCGTTTCTACAATGTTCTGCATCGAATCAATGCTTCCTTTGAACGATGAATTCAAAGGCACTGATCAAACAGACGAATTGTTAGCCACTGTCGGATCTAAGGTCCTTGATACACTCTACACACACTCATTCAAAGCAGACAACGGCGCGTCATTGATGATGTACGCAACGTCCGCATTAAATGTACTACACAAAATAGCTAATGAAAACCAAGAGTGGTGCATAAATAACCTTGGAGAATTGATTGGAATTTCAAAAACATTTATGCATTTTGGGCTGCCAGATATTCCACGAATGAAACCTGAGAAGGTTCATGTTTCGCAACAATCAATTTTAGAAACCGCAGCGGCGCAGGCTAGTAAAGGAGGAAAGGTAGCTAAAACGAGACGGCCGAGAACTGTGAACAAGAATAAAAAGACTGATAATAAAAAAGGCCAAAAGTCTGAAGAAACTGCTGAGCAGCCTCAGTGCGAAACAGGTCTGAAAGTTGATTGTATGTAATTTAATTGTTATCAAAATACATTATTTTAAATCAAATTTATTTTAGTTGATAGTTCATTTCTCTCATCGTTCAATAAAACAAGTGATTCAGATTTCTCTGAGTCAGAAGCTGGTAGAGCGCAAAATGAACGTCATAAACAAGCAAAACTTCGACTGTCTGCAATATCTCTGCTGGGTTTAATCGCTAAGGTAAGTGATTTTTACTTATTTTTATTCTTTTGGCGTGTTGATGTTTTTCTGGTTAACTGTTAGGTTTTTTAAACTTAACAAAAAGAAGAAAATATCTATAATATCAAATAAATTATATAAGGATATTTTCTATATATCGAATGAATGCATGATTTATCGATATAAGCAAGAAAACATCGACGTATCGATATGAACAAAACCAAAACATTACTGCGCAAATATTTCCAAAATAAATAATTTAAAAAACAATTTTTAGAACACAGAAAAGAAGATATTGTACGGGTACTGGCACTCGTTATTTCCACAAGAACCAGTAAGTCACACAAGCACCGCGCTCCTGAATAGCATACTTCGAGACCCCAATCCCAGATGCAGAATAGCAGCTCTTCAGACGACTTCTGTTATGTTATTTGGATCAAAAGCATACCTTCTGCAGGCAGAAAGTAGCGAAAAGGCTCCAACATCTTTCATGCCATTCTCAATTTCATTGGGAAACATGATCCTTAGTATGTACGAAGCTCTCACACAGGCCCTTTCGACAGAAAGTTCTCTCCCAGTGCTAACACAAATTTTAAAATGTCTATCCGTTTTAATTCAGGTTAGTAAAATTTGTATACTTTATTTATGAGGTAATTTAACAATGTTGGAATAGGCGACTCCATTTCATCGATTGAAAACTGGATTTGTAACAAAATTTATAAAGTACATAAGGAGAATGGTTTATCACAGAGGTAAAAATTTTTCTGTAGAAAATTTAAAACTTCATCTATTTTGTTTTTGTAGATCCAACTATACAAGTAGCTGCTCTTATGGTAATGGAATTTCTTATTTCCGTCCAAGATATTACAACGGAAATCTCAGAATGTGTAGACATTCCAAAATCAAGTTTACAAACAACGAGAAAAAATCAGAATCAGTTAAACGATGCTGGCGTGAATCAATTGTAAACAACGAAAATTATTGAACATTTTAAGAAGATGAACAAAATTCCTTTCTTTTAGAATTGAGCCAGAATTAGAAGAAGAAATTATTGATTCCGATTATGAGGAAGAGATTCCAGAAAGTAAAGAGGATAAACTTTCAAACGTTAATCCTGTGCCGTCTAGAATGAGTTGGTTATTGCAAAGAGTGTTAGAGAACTTAGGAGTTCCCATTGGGCAATTAAAAGTAAGTACAAATATAAAAATTAACTTTCGATTAATTGAAGAGCAATAATAATTATATTCTAGACGAACACATTAATTTCATCTACGCCTGTTCGAATTGAATGCCTTCAAGTACTTTCGTCAATGGCGTCACATTTCTTACTCTTGAAAAATTATTTGGATTTAGTTGGAAGGGCTCTTCAGTTATCACTGGAGGATCCTCAAAGTGATATTAGATTGTATACAGGAAAATGTTTAGATGTTCTGGGCCACTCTATAAATAGTTATTTATTGGAAACAGGTAAATCATTCAACAAAAAATATCCAGGCAGAATGTTAATAGTTTTATGTTAAACACTTAGAAACTCCTTCAACCGAAGATTTAAATATTTGCCAACAATTCTGGACTTTAATGTTGCCACCGGTGATACAAAAAGTTCAAGATGCTAATCAAATTCCAGCCTTAAAAGCAGTTTTATGTGATTTTATGTCAAACATTGGCGTTCATATCTTCGAAAGGCTTCCGGTAATTTAATAAAAAACGTTAGAATGTATTGACGTTACAATTTCTAAATATCTTTCAGCACAAATCACACATTCAGCTAATTTCTCTTTTATCTGGAATTAGTTGTAATGAAGATAGCACCGTGCGGGCTGCTGCAGTTCGTGCTTTGGCAGTTTATGTTATGTTTCCATCCTTGCGGGAAGATCTGTGTTTTGTGGAAAATACTGCAGAAGCAATTATTCAATTGATGCACGAGCAAAAATTGTATATAAGAGTGAAAACATCGTGGGCTATGGGAAACATTAGTGACGCTCTAATGGTTAATTGGTAAGAAATGTAGCTATATTTTAAAATTAATATATTGTTATATTTTAAACATTATTACAACTCTTTATTTAGTGTTGAAACACGCTTCGATAGAATTTCCGTTGATCTATTCAAAAGGCTTTTTGAAATTGCTATTGTATCTGCAGATGATAACGATAAGGTAACAAAATGACACCAATTATCAAATACTTTAAACTAAAAGATATGTTTTTGCAAAAGGTTCGTAGCAATGCAGTAAGAACCCTTGGAAACCTTCTCCGGTTAATAACAATTGAACACCTCGAATTAGAAACTTGGCGGCAGCTAAGCATGCGCGCTATAGAAAAACTAGTAAATTGCATGACCAAGGGTGGAAACTCTAAGGTCAAGTGGAACGCGTGCTACGCCATTGGAAATTTTATGCGAAATCCAGTTCTATTTAACTCGAAAGCGAATATCAACTGGCAGCAAATAGTTTTCCCATCATTATGTAATTTAATCGTGAACAGCACAAATTTTAAAGTTCGTATAAACGGAGCAGCAGCTTTAGCCACCATAAGCGAAAGGGATAATTACGGAACGCATTTACTGGAAATTTGGTCCTCGCTGCTACTTGCTCTTGAACAATCTGATAATCTGGTGGACTTCAATGAATACAAACATCAAGATAATTTACAGGAGCAGGTTTTTACTTTTTTTCAAATATCTATAAACCTTTTATTCAAATGGTTTCTTACAGCTTTGCCTGACCCTTTGCCATATTTTGAAAGTGGCTTCAATAGAGGATTACATTGCTCTTAAGAATGAACTCATTCCTAGACTTGAGTCTGTTAAGCAGAATTGGATCAGAGTTACAAACCGAGTTCTGCCTGAAAATGCAGCTCCTTTGATATCGTGTCCTCTTGAATTAGGAAACATATTACAAACAAGTCAATTATCCAATGAACAAAAAAATGCACTCCAAGTGCTTATGACGTGCTTCGTCCAAGCTAATCACGAATTTTTTTAAAATTTTTTTTACTGATTTATATAAACACCAAGCTTTATGTACTAACAATTAAAAAATGTTTACAAATTAATATTTTCGTTTCGTTTGTCTATCGTTGATATTGAATCATTCCAAACGAAATTGAATATTTTTTAAGAATTCAAAATAGAATTAAATCTACATATTGTCGTTAAATAAAAGGATATCTAATCCGTGTTATTATCAAATATGTTTATGTTGCTGTTAGTTATATTTTCTAATTTTTCGTTGGTAGAGCTTTCAAAAATCAGCACTTTTTTTGGAAAAAAAAATAACGAGTACGTCCGAGCAGGGTTTGTTTTAGTTTACAAATCGCGTAAATCAAGGGATAGGGCGGAATCAATTTTCGGAGACTTTTGATCTACGTACCTTCAGCACATCATCAATTCCCGCAGTTTCAGCAGCATTGGTGAAAAGTATTTTTTCATACATTTTGTATGGGATCCTTTCAAATCAGTTGTATTATCTTCTGATTTTGCGCGGTTTTTTTCTTTTTTAAATTAAAAATCAAAAGAAAGAAAAGTATGCTCTTATTAGAATTTATTTCCTCGTTTTTTAGATATAACAAAACTAACTTATTTTATTATTATACTTTTGCGTCAATGAAACTCTTGCCCTTCCCATGGGTCAATCTAGTGATCATGTTAAAAACCCACTTTGGTTGATCGGCTGGCGCCATGTGTCCGGCATCCCTGACGAGGACCTCAATCAAGTTGCCGGCCTCCTTAGCATACCCAGCGATTTCGTTGTCCACCCTCCAAATATTCCTACGAGCGGTTTTGTAAATATTAGCGTCTCGGAATTTCAACCTTTGCAGATAGTTTATAGTGAGTGGATAAGCCACAATTATGTCCAATTGTCCGTTGTAAATGCAAACTCTATACACCGAAAGGAGCTCCGCGATCCAAGGGGCTACGCTGTCCATGACGTCATTCATCAGGAGCTTCTCCACCTTGTTTTCGCCCTTAAGGTCATGGAAGCTGTTGTTCCCTACGTGGATTGCCTTTCGGACCTCAGAAGTTTGAAGGAATTTACCCATGGCCGCTTCGTCAGGAGCCTCTTCAGTTTTAAGGAAGTTAAAGTAGGTGTTATATCCGGTAAGGTTGCGGAAGACGGATCCTTGGGGTGATTCGTCCATGTTTATGAGTATATCGAATTCTTTGAAAGCGCAATCCATCTTGTGGTCCGATATGCATTTTCTGCCGGCTTTTTCATGGGCGTGGAAGATGTCCCGTCCGTGTATGTCGATTAGTCCGATTTGGTAAAGATAGTCGCCGTACTTTAATTGATGGAAAGGATCAGATAATCCGTTCCCGATAGCAATCCCTTTTAGCTTAATGGGAACATTTACGGACTTTTTCCGCCTTTGAGCCCTTAATTTATTAAGATGGATTTTATAGGCAAGGGCTGGAACATATTTTCCAGCGTACGATTCCCCAGTGATCCAAAAATCAAGCTGTTGCATATGCGGGAATAGTGTAAAAATCTGCTGGATTGCCTCAAACAAATCTCTGCCGACGTCTTTTTCGTTGCGGGCATAGCCAACGTCGTCTTGGGTGAAACTGAATCCTGTGCCAACCGGGTTATCAATGTAGATAAGGTGGTGATTTCGATTCCACGCAAATTCTCGCTGCACGAGCTTGCCCTCTGGACTAACAGAGAATGGGCCATTTTCCGTAAATAATCCGAATAAGGACGATGCCCCCGGGCCCCCCTGCAGCCAGAGCACCACAGGCTCATAGCTGTTCGATTTAGGCGGGAAATACCAGAAAAATAAGTTTGATTTGTATTTATCGTTCACGGTGAGGTACCCCGAGTAGCTTTGGACCCAGTTGAATTGCCCGCCCGTGACAGTCGCCTTTTGTTGAGCCTCGGTAATTTTACCGGCTCTTATCAGCGGGGTTAAGTACAAAGGCTCTCCCGGATCGCCGCCGTCGCGGTACCTCTCAAACCGCGGATAAGGATTCACAAAACTACAACTTCCCCCCGCGACTAGGGCGAGGAATGCGAAAATTATGAGTCTCATAATGAGCCTTTCTCCACTAATTAAACTACCGAACTGATGACTTGCGCTTTTACCTACAAAAACAGAATAATTCAACTTCAATCAATCACTAAGCTTATTTCTTACTTGATAAAAAATTGAAGACTTCTCCTTCGCTGTCGCTTCTCCCACTGGAACTTGCCCGCAACTCGCAAATAATCGGAACTCAACTGACCGCAGAATTGCAAACACTGACCAACAAAGCAAATAACTCGTTTGGAATAGATACGGCAAAAAATCGACAGTGGCGGTGTCTAAAATTGGTTGAAAAATGTCTCCCGGCTATTTACAGACACGCTTTCAGAAAACCGGTGAATTCCCGCGATCTTTTCGGGTTTTCCCCGGTTTTGCCCGTAGTGTCAACAACTAGGAAAAGTTCCATATTGCGTTCAAGGAAGTACTAGATTTAGTTAAGTTCAAGTAAAGGATAATGGAATAGGATCGATACGTTAAAATAAATCAAAAATGAAAAAAGTCCATAAATTTCTCCGATTCTGCATAAAAGCACAAACAAGTTAATTAATACCTTGATTTAATCGTCAATTTCGTGTAATGTCCTCAAACACAAACTTTACCGCCAAAACTAGAGATTAATAATTTCTAGCAATAGTAAGCTTTTTTTTTAATTCGGCCTTTGAGTAGATTAAATTTGAATGCTCAGATTATGTAATGTATTTTTGAAAATAATCAATTCTATTCAAAATATGAAGTCTATTTACATAAGTAAAGTACATATACAAATGCTAAGAGATCAGTGTATTTCTATACTCCTTCCTGATTTTAGCTTAATTTGCATCAATGAACCAATTTATAATATGTCGCGAAATTTTGCAACTAATCAATTTTCATCTTGCACATAACCGATTAATTTAAAAATTGATTTGCCCATACATTAGTTCTAGTGGCATTATCGATGATATATGTACATACATATGTATGTATTTTGTATTTACTTGAAAAAGGCCGAAATTTTCATATGAATTTTCTATCGGAACTGAAGATTACAGTTTTACTTCATAGCTTATTAAATACATATTACTATAGATTTTCATAATTGCATAAACTGCAAAACACTTACATAAAACATGGAAGTTCGTCGCTTTTTAAACGGTTTTATTTAGCTCACCCCGTTTGTTTTATTCTTGGGTCAAATTTAGTAATTCAAATTTCACCCTCTTCCTGTCGACCGATTAATCTGAGATTTTGTATACACTTTGGATTTTGGTGACAATACAATTATGTTTATTCATTATTTTATTAATCCCATCAATATGGGTATCAAATGAAAGTGCTCAAGTGCTCAACCAGTAGAATACAATGTACTATATAAATAAAATTAAAATCCAAGATGGCGGCCTCTACAAAATGGCGGATAACTTAGGTTTTATACAAGTAGAATACAATTTACTATGCAAAATTGAAATCTAAGATGGCCGCCGCTACCGTTTAAATGTCGATTACTCGTGGGAACCATGGTTTTATTTAACTTGCCCTGTTTGTTTTTTATTTGGGTTAAATCTAGTAATTGAAATTTTACCCCCTTGCTGTTGACCGATTGATCTTAAATTCGGTACATACCTTTAGTTCTGATGACAATACAATTATATTCAGAATTATTGCAAATGCAAGATGGACGCCGCCACAAAATGGCGGATTACATATTTTTTCACAACCCCCTCAATATGGGTATCAAATGAAAGAGCTTTACAAGTACATAGAACATAGTGCATGGCGGATCATAGATTTTAGACAGTCTATACATTAAAACTGAAATCTAGGCATCTAATTATTTTTTAGTCTTTGGAAGGATTATGTATTGAGGAGTTAGACTGCAACAAATTGACAGGAAGGAAAACTAGTAAAAATGAGGCACTAAATAGAATGGACGTGTGATAAGTAGGGCTAGAATGTGGAAACAATTAGATGAAATAAAAACTAAAAACTAGAAAATAAAAAAATAGGTAAAAAAACTTTTTAAGTTAAACGGTTTTATGTTAAACATACATTGCAATGTTTAAGAAAAATGTACTAAAAACCAAAAAATAAAATAGATACAGTCGTGGGAATTATAAACATATGCATAGACTAGACTAAAATATAAAACCGTGGGGCACGTCAATTGTCTACAAATTCCTCACCGTCTGCGGGCCAACTGCCTAACGACGAATTAAACGATTCTTCTATCGCACATTAAGTCGATAATTTGTAGACAATTGACGTGCCCCACGGTTTTATATTTTAGTCTAGTCTATGCATATGTTTATAATTCCCACGACTGTATCTATTTTATTTTTTAGTTTTTAGTACATTTTTCTTAAACATTGCAATGTATGTTTAACATAAAACCGTTTAACTTAAAAAGTTTTTTTACCTATTTTTTTTTATAAATCGTCAACTGAGAATTGTCGAGTAATAAATCCTGAGATAAGCTTCATAAAAGCATGAAATCTCTTTAAAGTTGATTTGGTCACAATTCTGTCGACTCCTATTATACGTAAAAATAAATAATAATAAAATTGGTAAATAATTTATATTGATTACGCTTTTAAAACCTAAATATTTTTTTGCACCAGCAGACCAGCATTACTTTTTGACAAATTCCCTGTTCTATCAGCTCAGCCAAAACTTCCTTAAGAAACCACACAACAATCAGTTAATTTATTATTTAAATTCAATTGCGAATGTATGAGATATAGATATGTAATGTATAGATATCAAATTCTTTGTTTCTTGGTTTCTTTTTACTTAATATACTGTAGTACTTACATACATATACATATATATTATTAAATGTAGATTTTTTTTTATTTATTACAGAGTCAGATGTTAGGTGCAACATTTAGCGTTTTATTTGATATTACAATGTTAAGATGAATGAACTAATTACACGCTTCTAAGCGAAACGAATAAAATTACGAGGAAGAAGTGTGATGTTAATAAGAAACCTTCGTAAGGGTAATTTGCTGACCTTGTTATTATTCGTTGCTATAAATCTTCATCCTTAACTTGCAAATTTTACTTTAATTGGAAATTTCAACAATTTTTAGAATGTCAAGTGTTCTCACGTTGTACATCCTGTATTAATTTAAATATTTAACCGATTACGAGCGAAATGGTGGCACTTTTATAAATCTGAACGCAATTTCAATGTTAATTAATCATGAGCATGCATTTGTGGCGTAAGCCCACACAACGAACGCATTTTACCTTGTGTGATTCCAGCCCATTGAATTTGCATATTGTTTAAGATTTCCTGAAGTGATGTGTTAAGGCTGTTAAAAGACTTTTCTTCCTTAGGTACTCGTAATTCAGTCGGAAACTCCTATTTTCTATTCTAGGCGAAAAGGAGTATGTGGTTCGATTTTTTATTTTGGAATTTATTTGAGTCAAGAGATTCAAGTGTACATATGTGGGGGAAAATAATTGCTTTATTGAAAAGGTTGAAGGATTATACAAATTTACACATTTAGTTAGGAAATTTTTCATTCGATTACATTCCTTCATGTGTATGTATGTATGTGAAATTAAAACTATTCACCTTAGTGTTTTTCGATATACATACATATATACATATTTTTGTTTATGTCCTGGCAATTCAAAGGCGCAGATTTGTAAGCACTCCGTGGGGGATTTCCACATTTGTGTCAAAACATCACCATTTTAGCCGGAATTTCATTTCAGGAAACCGGAAAACGGAAAACGCCTTTGTGAGGAAGAGGGAGGTGAGTATGATATTCATGTTTTTCGTGCCGGAATTTTGTTTAAGACACAAGAAAAAGTCTAAGGAAGGAAGTGGGTGGAGGCGGTAGAATGGCTTTCATGAGTTGAAGTTCGGGTTCTGCAAAACCGGAGTGTTTTGGACATAAATCTTGAAGGAATGTAGACATATGCTATTATGTTTAATTTAGGCAAATTCATTTGTTACATATCAACATGAGTTTCATTATTATCGAGTTGTATCTCTTAACTAATTTTAATTTGTATTAGGGTTATTTAGATATATTTTCTACCTGTCTGTCTGTCTGTTTGTTTGTTTGAAGATGAAGTCGCATCAATAAAAACGACCGAATGGATTTTCATCTACTAGTATAATTAAATACATGTTTTTGTTCAGTATTCATTCAAGGAGTAATCTAAGATATGTACATATGTACATATGTCGATTTGATAAAACAAAGCCGTGAAATGAAAGAATAACTTTAAATATCTGTTTTTATGAGTTTAATTGTTAAAACTGTTTATTAGGAAGTACGGGATAAGTTTCAAATGCAAATTAAAAAATAATGCTTAAATTGATTTTTCGTCACGAAAAATGTCTGTAAGGTATAAGAACTTCCTTTCTTGAAAAATGCTTGGTTTAACTTCTTAGGGTTAGTCGGAATTTTAACAAATAGTTGTTTTCTTGCATTTTCTCAAAGTATAGGTACACATTTCACATATTCTGTGAACACTTTAAGTTGATTCAATGAATAATTATAAAGATATTTTATAATAACCGTAGGCTAGGCAGATAGTAAAACTTTAGATTCTCAAAACTATATTTCCAAGGACAGTGACCACTATGTTTTGAAAGTCTTTTGACGGAGCTAAATAAAATTTATGCTGCATATATTCAGGGCATCAAAAACTAGTGCTTTATCGTAGCAATTTTTTTCTTTTAATGAAATTAGTTCTTGCCTTATTTTATTACCTGCTTAAAACAAAACAAATTTTTAAAGACGATTCAATTGGATCTTTTTATTAAGTATGTTACAAATAAATTTTTAAAGCAATCCTGTAAATTTTTTTACAAATATGTACATATGTACGTACTTACAATTAGAATGACTGTAATGTACATCAAGATGTCGTTAGTAGAGTTATTACTTTTATGCACCGATGTAACGTATGGTAGGCTCGCGTGATCTAACAAATAAAAATCGTTCGAAACACCCTTCATTTTTAACGAATTATAAATTCAAGTTAAGTTGCAATAATACAAACATAACATATGTATAAAAGTAAAAATGAAGAAACACCTTTAAAGCATGCACCTGCAGCAGCTGCTCATTTTCTCGAAGTGTTTGATTTTCATGCAGGTCGTAAATAGGTGCTAGTTAGAAACTGAAATTTTCTTCAAGGTTTTATGTTTTATGCACCCCGGTAATCGTTTCAAAATATCGCTCGTGGTACCATTCGCAGTATCCTTCGGTGCTATCCTAGTTTATTGTCTTAAATTTACAAAATTGGAAAGATAACCTTCGCAGTTATTAAAGTTCCAACTTTAATTTGTTTGAATCTATTTAAAATAATGTGCTCGACATGTAACAGATAGATTGACGGAGTTTCAGAAGGAAACCTATTTTCTTTGAGTTTGCATGCGACATGGAAAAGTTTTAATCAAAATGGAATTCCCCCGATTCGCTTCGAATTATTTTGGTTCATCTTAACAGAAGTACGCCAAATTGTTCTGACCTTAATAACGTAGGCTTTCGGGTAACAAATCCGTCACAGCAACAATTTACAATTGATTTTGCCATTCATTTCACCCTTTGCGTGCGGCTCTTTCGTTTTTGATAATTATGTCATTCGGCGCAAAGCAGAGCAAAATTAAATAAATCTGAGCCCCCTTGTGTTGGGAGTCGTATTTCTGTGGTCATTTACCCCAGTTGGGAGCCCCCCTCGAACTCCACCTATACTCAACTAAACTCAGTACGAAGAGTTATTTGAAGAAAAATAAGAAAAAAACAAAGTTTGAAAGTGACCAGTAGCAAAACCTACGTAAATTATTTTCCGTGAATTTCGAGCCCTCGGACTATGAGTTGGGTTTCGTGACGTGACATTGACATAATAAAACTTCGCAAAGAGTGGACTGCGGAGTAGCCACCGATGAAAAAGTCATTTCGCCCCGTTCGCTAGGTGCTCCTGGATAGCCTAATTTTTGTGCGGATAAGCTGCATGAATTATTCACGAGATTTCTTCTTGTTTAATTTGTATAAGTGCACGACAAAGGGCGGCAGGTAATTAGGGCTGAATGTATGAATTTAAACGACTTTACCCTCTAAATCGCGACATTGCACTGCTAAGCCTATACGGATGCGATAATTTGTTTTACTTTCGACTTCCAACTGGGGGAGTCCTTAAGTTTTTATATATTGCAAGTCTACGTCGGAGTTTTCCGTAAAACGACGTCAAAAATCGTTGGGCTTAAGAAAATATTGATAGTATAATGAATTAACCAAAAAGATTTAATTTTAGAAATCTAGAGAGCTAAATATATACATATGTAATCAGAACGATATGCACTTTATGCATCTTATGCACTTATGCATTCAATAGTAAAAGAGTATAAAACTTTTCATATACATATGTATGTAAACCTTCAACCACTCCCTAATCACGTTCTGTTTTGGAATTATATAATATTTAATAAAACATAATTTTTATAATAATCCATAACGATTTTTGTTGCTAGGATTAATCCTGCTGTAAATATACATACTAAAATTATGTATGTACATAGGTGCGAGATTATAAATTAGTGTTTACCTACATATGTCCTAGATAATTCAAGAAGCGTTTAATATTTTATAAAAGGGTTTGTTTAGAGCTTTGAACTGATGGCGAAATTATTACTTCTTTGGAGATTAATCAAACAGTTTAAAATGGGTATTATTTAAAATTTTAGGGAGTGATTTTTGTTATTTGATGTAACACTAAGAAAAATTTGTATTATTTTATAGATGCCACACTAATTTATTTATTAAATTATAAGCTTTTCAAAGGTTCTAACCATTAGTTAACCACAACCCTTCCGTTTATAAACATATTAAATTAAGATCAAGAACCCCGAATAGTCGAATATTATAAAAATTTCTTACTTTGCAAATAAATAGTGACTTAAAACAACATTATTTGAAATCGGTTACTCATCCCGCGTATTGTCTGAAGCTTAATAATCATTTGAAAAATATTTAAACAATTGGTGTCATAAGCAAGAAAAGGCCGCTTCCTTATTTAAAGTTGAACAAAAGATAAGAAAAAATTCCCTTGAAAATTGCAAAGTCTGTTTAATTTAAACTGAATGGCCCACATACATCACCCACTGACACTGGGAATGCATAGAGTTTCTACGTAAATATATAATTTTCCAATAAAAGCAAGTTTAGTTGAGACGTTGGAGAACAAAGTCAGTTAAGCTACCATTTGAATAACAGAGAAGTCGCTTCGAATTATAAAAAATGAAAATCTCGCTGTTGCCGCTTCTATTTACTCTGCTGGCTGTTTTCTCAACTTCAGTCGTAGGGTTCCCGTGTACCTCGGGGGGAACTGGAGGAGGTCGTTTTCCTAAGCCCGGTGGTATTATTTTCGGAGATAATAAACCTCAAGGTGGTCAGGAACCTATCAAATCCGATAGCCCAATCAGGAGACCTGGCCAAGGAAACTAAATATGCATGAGCTGAGCAAGGTTGTTTGATTTGTCGTTAAAAAGCTAAAAATTACGTAGTTTAAGAAACAATATTCCTTTCCCCTTTGTAATTGGCTTATAAGTAATGAGAATTAATTATATACTGCCCAAAAAAATATATACATAGGTTGATATTGATATTGGTAGATCAATTTGCTTGCAGTTTATGAACAATTTTTTTTCTTGAAATCATTTTCCAGCTAATATGGGCATTCGGTAGTAGGAAAAAATAAGATGCTTCTCATTTTAATTGGAAATATGAGATGTGATTGCTATTCAAAGAATAAATAACAAATAAACTCCCTGTATAAAACTCGCTGCATGCATATAAATATGTATTTTTAAATTCATCTTGCAAACGTGTATCGATTTCTCACATATGTATGTATAGTCGTGAAAAGGGTTGGGGTGGATTGAAAAATCTGAAGGATATCTATTTTCATTCATTTCCTGATTTTATCGGAGGAAATACATAGTATGTATGTAAGTATTCGAAGAAAATAATATTTAAAATGTTGATTGCTTTACAACATGGGATAACATATTCTACAATCCTTATGAAAATTTATATAATTTGTTTTTATATTATTTTGAAAGAAAAGAATATATCGTTTTATTATTCTATCATTATTGAAAAAAATAGACCTTATAGGTACTTAAAAATATATTTTTAAAGTCCGAATTAGTATTTCACGTGAGCGATGCGTTCAACAGCTAATGTATACAAAGCAGGTAAAACGCAAACAAAAATATTGTTGAATATTTATGAGCGCCAAAAAATCTCAAAATAGAGAAAAGTCATGCAGGTCATCCAAACCCCCCTGCATTTTATCTCTAAGCAACAAACCGATGGCTTAGATTTTTTAGAACTGGAATGTGTAGGTACAATGCAAAAATATTGTTCATCAATCTTCTCAGAAACATGTGACTAATTTAATACGAACGTCATCAGTGCAATTAAATAATAATCGTGTGAATTAATATTTGCAATGTTGCTTGAATCATCTCTTCTGGAGCACTCTTTCAAATATGCTCAACTCGATGCGAAAAAACTTGTTTCTTTTTACAAATCGTTTTTACTCTGATCGATCAGACATGCGACACTGAGTACGAGATAAGATCGTGAGTTGAGGTGAGCATGAAAGCAAAAAGTTAAGAGGAGTCCATCTCGATTTTCGAAACTTTCGCGAGCTTATGTAAATTAACCGGTTGATATTATTGATTTTGTACACTCATACGGAAATTCCAAAATAATCGCGAACGATAACATCGTTGCAGTTGTTCTAATCAAGCGTGTTTTTTTTAGCCGTGAAAATTGCATATTTCATATTTTGATATTTTAATTAGTGTGTCAGTAGTTGCAGCGCACTTGAACGTAACCGGTTTTTTGTTTATGTCGTCCTAAAGGCGAATGTTGAAGTGTAGGTAATAAGAAAGAATTTGATCATAATAAGTATCGTAGTTAACTCGTGCCGTCATAAAATTGAGCGTAACGAGTACAAGAGAAATATTTGCTCAACATAAAAACCAGTTTTATACAACACATGATCAGTACCGGTGAAGACTCCATTCAATAACTTTTCAATTATCTTCAAGTTAACATTGTGAATCTTAACGACATGAAATCATACTCTGTTGTGCTGGTTATTTTGAGTGTTATGGTTTTAACGTCCTCATGTAGCACAGTACTTTTAAGAGGATTCTCCACTACCTCCCTGGTCGAAGACGAAAATTTGAAGCTTCATCGGGTAACACTTACTAAAAATGAAGGATTGAGTTTAGGAAGACTTCCCGCTTCTATCGAGGAGAGCGGCGGAAGTGCGCATAGTGCACCGATGCCTCCAAGTGCTAATAATCCAGTGAATATTGGATTTGGAAGGTTCCCTGAAGCCTCTGAAGGTGGAACCCATAGTTTACAAGTGCCTCTCAGTATTGTTTCTAACGATGCACCTTCATCAAGAAGTAACAATAGAAACCGTGTGAAAATACCTCTTATTCATCACGATCATAGATTTGTTAAATTAAACCCTGTAGCCGGATAGTTTTATATTGCAATAGTGTTTAGATGTTATAATAAGTAAAATATTTTTAATAATAATTGTAATTTTGTGTTTTCTATTCTTAAACTTTTTACGTCTATTACAGAAACTATCAAAAAATAGTCCTCAAGTTGTAAACTCCAACAAATCTATCTCAAAAAATGTTTGAATAAATGAAACACCTATAGAAAAAAAAATTAAATGCTTATTTTTACTTAAATTTCAATTTATTTTATTTACAAAAAATAAACTTTACAGAAATCTATCATTAAATCTTACTTACTAAATTATTTTCTTTAAAAAATTACATTATGTACAGATAATAATATTACTTCATTGACCTTGACATTGAACATTCAAATATTATTTAAAGAATGTGTACAAGTTCAATTTACCAACTAACTTTGGTGTTAAATAGCACAGTTCTGTACAAGTAATTTGATAGAATATTTTATATCATAATTTAATTACTATAATAAGAAATCCAATTGTATATTAAAGTTTTTATTTAAATTTGGTCCTTTAAATAAAAAAATTAAAGATAGGAAGAATATCTACAGATTTTTTAGACTTACACTAATGGAATATTTTCTAAAAACGAAGTTTGTAGATCTGCAATTAAGTAAGATGCACGCTATGAGATATTAAACGTAACTCTCTTCAGTATTTACAGTAATATAAATTTTAATTTGCATGACTTATACGAGAATTTTATGTAGGTATCATTCCAAGGAAATATTGTATTATATACATATAAGAAATATTTCGGAACCAAACATAAATTTTTAAAGTAGTTAATTCAAATAAGAATAAAAATAAGTAAGAAGTGTGCATTTCATCGACTGGCTTATTATCATACTTTACTGTAGAAGATTCATCAGTAGCATTGAATATGGTTTTCTAAATTAATATATTCAGTTATGATTTCGAAATAACTTTAGCAGGACAAGAAAGTGCAAGAGATACTTTTGGGTTGAAATTCTGAAAGTATCTTCGCTACAAACACAATCGCTTTTATGTATTTCATACCAATGGAATTAAATGTCTTAAAAAAAAAATAACTGATAAACGAGAAATAAGGAAACTATCTGTTAAAAAAATTTAAAAATTTTGTTCATTGCGGATTGCCAATATATTTAAAACAAACAAAAAGCTGTCAAACACAAAAAATATTATTTACAATTTTGAAATAAATAAATATTTATTATATGCATAAGTCAATTTTTATATGCATTTAATATAAACACCATTCGGTGCATTTAAAAATGATATCCTGAAGGGAACTTTGGTCGGCCAGGATTAAATGGTGGTGTAGTTGGAATCGGTCTTCCTGGTCCTGGACGGAAAACAGGTCTCTCGGTGAATCCATGTACAAGAGTTATTCCCAACACCAACAGAAGCAGAAATGCGCCAAAGAACTTCATTTCGAAATTTGAAAGTTTCGTATAACTGGTGAGCTGTTAAACAAACTAAGTGATGCTGTCTTCATCACGATGTCTTCATTATATAGAAATTTGCGATCTGTGCAATCTGCCTGCCCAGCTTACTTTTGCGATAAGACCGGTGATTCCTAGATGACTTTTGTTTATTTATAAAACGTTTATTAAGTTTATCTGATAATTGGGAAGTACTCTGCATTTTGTTTGGATCAAGATAATTTTGGTGAATTTTTGGAAGACTAAATAATATTTGGATTTGTTGCATTAGCCACATCAATTATTATTATCTGTTTGATGAATCGCTGGTAGACTGAATTAACACTTTCTAAAATGATCAAATGACCAAAAATGATTCAATGTGCCTGTTGGGATCTAGCAGATCAGAGTACCTACTATAATCAACTTTCTGAATTTATATTTGATTAAATAAGTTCCCCGATCACCCCTAATCCAGTCTATATGGATTGATTTTAAAATTTACATATTATTTCTAAAGTTGATCCATTGTGATATTGTAAATAAGCATTAAGCAAAAGTATTTTTAGCATATGATAATTGTTTTGTATGAAAATGTCATATGATATTTGGGATTTTAGACATAAAAGTATATAGACATACATATAAGAAATAATAAGGTACATATGCTACATTGCAAAAATTGAAAATAACAATTTAGGGAAAAAACAATAAGGAACATCTATAATAAGTAACGAAAACACATTTTCACTGGGTTCCAAAATGGTATATTAAAATAAAATTGTAAAATTGAACTCAGACTTAAATAAATGAATTGCGTTGAATTGAACGAAAACAATTAAGAGCTAATAATATTCTAATAAGATTGAAAATTGAAGCCACAGTCCAGACAGTAGAGTTCAAAAAGAAGAGAGGCGAAATTATGAAAACTTAGAAAAGTATGTAAAATAAGAACTAGAGTTGAAGAGAAAAACATGGACTTATATTTAAATAAGTTTTAACGTTATATGACTCAAATACGAAGCTTGGTATTTTGACTTAACATGGAATACTGTGTGATTTTTTTGTAAAATGTTCATTGTGGGGTTTCATGGTAAACTTGCAGAACAACTGTGATTTACTTTTACTTTATCAAAATTAATGGGATTCATCAATTACATACATATGTATATTAGGGCTTGTGCGAATTGTGACTAAAATTTAGACTTTCACAAATGCTAACTAAAGACAGATTGTTTGAAATTATTAATTGGTAATATGTAGGTACTTATAACGACAATGCAATTGGCTAAATTCTAGTCATTTGATATTATGGACAGTGGAAAAGAAGCAGAAAAATCTTTATGTAGTCATTGGAAAATTGAAGTGTAGGGTTGGAAAGAAATAATCAATGACTAAATTTTAATTATAATTGGCACAGGCCTTTAAATATCTTAAAAGTTTCAGATAAAAAACAGTTTTTCTTAAAAATTTAAAAAAGAAAGTTACAAAATCGTACATTCCAATATACTTATAACTAGCTTATTTTACATGGTAGAATTATACTTACAGGAAGATCAATGAAAACACCATTAAGGCTATTTAGATGAAACCTCGCGTAATAACGATTGTCTAATATTAACAGCAAGGGTATGCCTACAACTGCTACGTCAGTAAGTGCACGTAATCACCGAGTAGTATCGTGAAAACAAAAAGGGCTGCGCTTACTAATGAGCACCTATTGACGGTGCCAATTACCGCCGGAGCAATGTTAGTTGCATTGCAGCAATTTGCCGCATGTTGTACCGCCTTCGGATAGTAGTCGTTCCAAAAATGTATCGCCCTGTAGTTCATTTCGTCGGTCATGTTGAACGCCCTATCAATTACTAAAATTTGCGGTTGATCATTGGTGAAATTGTCCCAGTTAATGTATACCCCGTGTTTGGTTGGATTCGAAAATTTTGCAAAATTTGCCCAAAGGGTCATGATAATATCAGAAACCCTCTTGTCGGTACTATCCCACTGCTTAATCATTTCTGGGTTGCTCCAATATGGAATGCCCCATACAAAAATTAGATCGAAATTATGGGGAACCCCCACCCATTCAGCAATTTCGCTCCGACTCATGGGCGTTCTCGGCTTAATGTCGAATCGATAGGCATAAGTCGTTGTGTGTTTGCTCATGAAATTCGCAAGGAATAACGAGGGCGCAATAAATTTTCGCTCCGTGTTAAAGTCGATAAACATCCTTCTAAGGCGCAAAGGGTCCTTCACCGGCGGATATGGTTTATAAACGTAGAGCGTTGCATCGATAACAATCTGAATATTACCGCACCACTGCTTCGTGATTGATTCGTTTGATTCCAAGTGACTGAGGTCACTCAAGATTATGTCTGTAATCAAAGTCTCGTAGATATCGTCTGGTATACCTTCGGTCATCATGTCACCTATTATTATATCGAGAACCTCTTCCATATCAGTAAAACCGATTAGTAGAGGAACATGTCGTAGAATACCGCGCTCAATCAACTGCCTTGGAAAGTCAGGTATGAAAGGCATGGTCGAGTTGCTCAATCCATCGTCAACTACTGGACCCCACTCGATAAAAGGAAGATTTTCACTTAATACCTGCGCAGTTGGGACCCTCAAACATTCCAACAATCTTGCTGTTGGAGTTCTTATACACCCAAAAGCTTCGGATATAGCATTTAAAGAATCGGTGTATTCCGAAGGCATTCTTACAGCATATTCTGAAAGAGGACTCCCTGACATCATAACAGCCCTGTGGAACAGTCCATCAGTCCAATCACCAGACGTTAGGTGCAGTCCAACACTTATGGCGCCTGAACCATGTCCCATCAAAGTGATTGAATTGTCGTTCCCTCCAAACAATTTTATGTTTCTTCTGATCCATAGTAAGGCTGCTGCTTGGTCCATTAAACCGTAATTTCCAGGACTCTCGCCGTCCATGCTCGTCAGGAATCCAAATATGTTTAGTCGGTATGCTATGGTGACAACAATTACTCTTTGTTTGAATACCAGTTGAAAAGGATCTAACTCAGTTGCACTGCCGTAAGAGAAGTCACCAGAGTGTAACCACGCTATTACGGCATATCCTTCCATAGGAGGTGGTGCTAAAAACAAAAGAAGTAGTTTTACAAATTAAAACACTTCATAACTACGTTTCGTTTAGATAGTTCATGTGGTTAGACCTTAATGTTACTCGTATTGATCGCTACCATATCATGATCTACATAAGGTTACAATTCTACGAAATATATTATGTGAATACTCGTAGATTTTTTTTTTAGGGAAATCATCAGAATTTCGGTTTAGTCTTCAGTTAATTTTTTTTTATACTGCACGCACAGAAAAAAAATATATATGTATTTATGAATATACTTTTTGAATTAAAAAACATAAAAAACGAATGTATTTAAAACCTAATGAGTGATAGATTTTCTTATACCAACTCAATGAAGCTCAAATTATGTTACATGTAAAAAAAAGAGAATTTGAGTTATTTAGCAAACCCAAAGATTTGCGATTAGCTTTGGGCTGGCTGAAGGCCAAATATCTAACCATCCCTCAAAAACAAACAGCGCACCAAACCCAATAGCACTTTAACTACGCAGGGAAGTTTATTTTGAAAGTGTGTCAAATAAATGAAATATGTTTTAATAGACACAACACTTGATTAGATAAATAAATATGAAAATATATAATAACAATAATAACAAATTTTTCAACGATCTGAATGAATAGAGTCTGTTTATTAATTAATTTTTAAAAATACTTCGTATCTAAAATAATTTGCCTGATGTCTTCCATCGACATTTGTTAGTGACCAGTTTTCTAAAGTTTAACAGATTTTTTCTTAGCTGCTTTCTTGGTATGTCTTTGGAGGAGATATAGGTAAGCTCGGGTCTTTTAGGATTTAAAGAAAAGATGGCTTTCAATCATTCAATGTAAAAAATGCGATCGATAGATAATATTGAAAAATTCATTCCAAATAATTAACAGTAGAGGCAGAATGTGAAATTAACTTTTTTTCAAATTACACTTTTTATACGACTTTCTAGCTGTGTAGCAAACACCAAATTGGTATACACTAATAGTTAATTTTGCTGACAAAGTCCTAATATGCATATGTAAAATTTACCAAGTAAATTCCTACTTGAATATGCAAGTGAGTGATCATTACGCGAAAGTTATTCTCTCTTATCTGCTCGTAATATTTATAATCATCGAGCGCAGCTTTTCATAGAAATTAGAGAAGGAGATAAAGTAAATGGAATTAAAAGTATGAAGTATAAATATAGCAAATCTTAACTTAATTAACTTTTTTAAGTATGTATTAGTTTTCTAAGAGAGTATAAAGTGTTATTGGATTTCGAGTTAAATCGTTAGGCTTAGGTCTTAAGCGGAAAAAAACGATTTATATATATGTACGTATGTACATACTACATGTATATGTAATACATATATTGAATTGAGAATAGATTTTCTGTACAAAGAAAAACAAATTTTTTTCTCTTTTCTCTACAAACAAAATTTCAAAATTCTTATTGTTTAATAATTACGTCAATTGCATATTTTGCAGCACTGCCTCTTGTCTACACAAAAATAATTTTCCAAGAGCAGCGGTTTCATCATGGGAAAACCTACGATTTTTTACTGGAGAAATGCAAATGTAAGTAAAATATTTCTTTTAATTTAATAGTACCGTCACGCAAAGGTGGTAATATTTTCTTTTTAAAAGTAAAAGGGAGGTCGAGGTATAGTTATGTATCGTATTGTACTTGAAAACCCTAAAATGGATTTATTTCTATAAAAACAATATTTTTCTTTGCTAATAGTTTTATATTTTCTAATCAAAAGCAGCAAATTGTTGAAAACAAATAAATTGTAATAAATTCAATGTTCGTTGCCATTAGTAAAGATGTCTTAATATCCACTCAGAAATGATAGCCTGAAGGGAACTTTGGTTGGCCAGGATTAAATGGTGGTGTGGTTGGAATTGGCCTTGCTGGTCCTGGACGGAAAATAGGTCTCTCGGTGAATCCATGTACAAGAGTTATTCCCAAAATAAAAAGAAGCAGGAATGCGCCAAGGAACTTCATCTTGAAAACTGGAGTTGTTTGAATAAGACTGTAACTTAAACTTTGATGCTGGGCTTAATCGGAAGCTTCATTATATACTCTCGAAATTCTTGAAAGTGCCCCCAGAAAAATTAAGCGATAAGACCGGTGATTCCTATTTGGTTTTTATTTGTTTACAAACAATTACAATTACTTAATATTGGGAAGTACCCTAAACTTCTGTGAATATTTAAACTCTTTTTTCTAGCAATTTTCTCCGCTAGTTTAAGCTAAGGTTTTAAAATTGTTGGCCTGAATTCTTCAATTCTTTATAATTTAAAAAAATTGCATCTTCGTGATATTACATGAATTTTCTGATTTAAGAAATTTTTCTAAAATGTTTGAACAGATGATTTCACAAAAGTAGGTAGGTTAGGTACGTAATATGACTTGTTACGGATTTTTTTCTATCACCTTAAGCTTCCACAAAAATAAAAATGTAACTATTGATCTAAGTTGTTTCTAGTATGACTACAAATTTAGCGAATTATTTGGATGAATTTGTGTCCTGGCCAGTCAGCCTATCAAGGCTCTGATCAGAGTATTATTTTTTTTGCTTTCATTTGTTGGTTGAGCCCTTACATTTTAATACAGAATTGCATAATTTCAACATTAAACGTTGTATTGACGTATTTATTGTTCAAAAACTAAGAGTACCTCGGTATCGGTATTTCAGTCTCTACATTTTTTGTTGTTTTATTATTTGTGGTGTGGTGGGTCAACGTCAAGGTCCCAAAATCGATGTTATTGGTTTATAGTTAAGAAACAATTAGAAAGTGGCTTGAAAGACACTGGAATAATATCTTTTTTTTTTTGACTGGCCCATTTTATACATATCAGTAAAATTGTCATATGTCCAAGTTCATTTCATTGTCCATGTTGCCGTCTTGAGTAGAATCACCCATATTCATTTTTTTTTTCACACAGAGAAAGAAATAATTTTTGAAAATTATAATTGTATATTTAATGAATAAATAAATCGATTTCGGGGAATAAAAACATTTTCATGGAATGATTTCGAACTTTACTATCCATTCATTCACATGCGATTAAAATAATACATAGAAATGATTTGATTTTCGTTTCGTTGTTTTTATAACCATCGGAGCCAGGATTTCATAGGATAGAATTAAGCCAGTGGTCTTGGTGCTTGAGCCCCGGCACCACCTTGCCACCATGGACCCCATGGTCCCCACGGTCCCCATGGTTTCCACTGTTGTCCCGGTTGCCCTTGTTGTCCTGGTTGTCCCCATTGGCCCCATTGTCCACCTTGAGGGGGTCCCCAAGGTCCTTGCTTCCATCCCCAAGGAGACATGGGACTAGGTTGCGCTGTGGCCGCTTCCTGGGCTAAAACAACTCCCAGAACACAAACCAAAAATAATCCGATTGCAGCCTTCATCGCAACAAGTAAAATTATATGCACTGACTAACCGAAAGTAAGAAAATGAACTCGCAGAAACCTGGTGCAGTTTAGGCCTTTTAGTGTCTTTATATATTCAGTTCATAACGTCTAATGTTTGCAAATATTGTGGCAAGATTCGTTATCATTGTCAGTCAGACTTGTGACTTTCTGCGAAGGTAGTTCTATGGGCATTAAATACGTAGGTAATTGTTCAAACGAGGCATGTCAGCATTATCTTCAAAGTTCATTTGCGGTGGTTAACTTAAAGCGGATATACACTTTTTCCTTCATTTATCATTAATCAAATAAATGAAGTAAAGCATACGAATAAAACAAGTTTTTAGGGAGAAGTATCAACATTACTGTTACTAAGAGATTATGAGGATGAAAAAGTATTCAAATAGGTGATGAATTTTTAAGGAAGTTGCTCAAAGCAATAACAAACAGTAACAAAACTTGTTGTTTTTTAACATAAATTGTGCCTCTAATTTTGAAAGTGGCCTAAATCTTCAATGCCAAATAGTCGATTTGACCTTAAATGAATATAAGTAGTAGAAAAATATATCTTATGACATTTTGGATTTATTAAAAATTAGTGGCACAATTACTGAATTAAAATTATAATTTCTTTTGAAACTCATAAGATTTCTCAATTTTCTGGTTTCAAGTTATTTTCATAAAGAACCATAAACACATATGTATATAGTAAAACGATCGCTAAACAATTATTACAAAGATATTATTAAACTAAATAAAAAATAAATATTATTGAATTTTTTTACTTTGAAGTCAATTTAACTTTAAGTGCAATATTTTTGAAATTATTAAAAAAATAGATAACTAACTATGTAGGTACATAGATACAGTCATGTGTATTCTTCGAAGTAATAAGAAAAAGAATCTTCAACATTATACATAAATAATTATATACCTTGAAAGACAAACACCATTATGCCATGTAATATATGCAGTACATACATATGTATATACAAAGTAGGTACATAGATATATAAGAGTGCCGAAAAGTAAATATTAAATATTTCATATCAAACCACGTTGAAAACCACCGCAAAAATAAATAACACCAAAACGGAACAACATTAGCGGCGCTCAAAATTTTCTAAGATATGTGCTTACTGCACGTAAGCAAATTATTTTATTAGCAGCCATTAAAGGAGGTAATTGCAAGTACTTACTCAAAAAAACACGAATTTGTCGCTTGTGTGACTGCTGCAAGTGGCAATAAAATAAACTGGAATTGTGTTGCAAACTCTGCTCCTGTGGCTACTGCGGTGAATAACCTTATCAGAAACTGAGGACTGTTGACACCATTTATCACGCAACGCTAAGAGGGCCAACCCTTCGTTTTATGTTTGAAGTTACGTAAATTCTCCTTGTAACTTGACCGTGGAATGGTCGTTCCCAAGGAATGTTAATGCCACGAAAACTTCGTTTCATACTTCAAATATAAAGTTTTGCAGTGAGACGGACTCAAACAACTATCAAGATTTCTTCTGATTTCGCGATATCATTTTTTATCCGCAAAATGGGCTATGCAGTGTATCGCGTGCTGTGGTTTTTATTTGGCCATCGATTTATTTGGAGAACACTTTCAATTCCAAAATCTTAGTGTTGTTTCTAAGCAAATCCTGCTTAAAATTTTAACATGGTCACTTTAACTTTAACTGCATGATCTGATTTATTTGGCTTAATATTGCACACTTTTTCAAGAAAGGACTTTGTACTTAATACTTTACTTACTTTGGCCTTCAGCTTCAAACATTCGAGGGTTCTCAATTGGATTTGCACGCACACCGTATTTTTATGGAAATAAGGAAAATTGGAGCAAAAGAGCAGGTGTCGATGCACATTGGAAGTTTGCATAATTGTTCCGACCTTTGTGCTAACTTCTGTTCATTGTGCAATGGTGCAGTTAATTTGAATAAGAATGGGCTTGTTATTTTGCAGAAATTGTACTCTTGGAAGTTTTCTTTCTTAAAGAAGTACTTTCATAATAAAGCACACTTAACATTTATCTTCAATCGGCAAGTTTTGCTCTTAAATGCAACAAATATTATATGTATTCATATAGTACATAATGATAATGAACTATAGCTATATCCGTGACTTAGCTCTCCTTTGATTAGAATAGAAAGAAATTATCATAAACATAAACTCCTCGAATTAGGTCCAATATGATATTAATAAAAAAATATTCCTCTTGACTCTCCTCTTTTATTTTCTTAAAGAAAGAATGAAATTCTTAAGAGAAAGTTTTAATTATTTATCTACACATATAAAAATGCGGCTTCTCAGTAGTTTTTGTACTTGAAACTATAAACTATAATAGCTTTAGTTTAACATTTTTTTACTGTAGTTTGTTTATAATTTAGAGTTTAACTTCACAGAGTTAAAAGTTCTCGATAATCGCGACGGTTGATAATTCCACTATCAGTTTCAGTTAAAATCAAAAAATTAAATTTAATGAAATGATACGTTTTTTATTCTTATTTTTTAATTAGTTTACACAGACAGATTTTTAATCATTTTTAGTTTCCAAAACTACCCCCCCCCCCCCGATGCAAAAAGAGGGGTGTTATAAGTTTGACGTGTCTGTGTGTCTGTCCCTGGCTTCGTAGCTCCTAAACGAATGGACCGATTTTTGCTCATCTTAACTTCAAATCATGAACTGAGCAATTTTTTGTTATTATATAGGGTGGTCCAACAAGAACTTAAGTTTGAGGTTCCGGGGTCGGGGATGCACCCATTTGGCCGCCATCTTAGATATAAGGGATGAAAGGTTTTTTGTTTAAATATATTTCAAAAACTTTCATTGGTATTTTTCATGATGACAGAAAGACAGGATATCTGCACTCGGGGGGTACATAGATATATTTTATGTATTTTTGTTAACTTAAAATAATTTCTTTTATTAATAATAACATTTTATTTTAAGACATTTTGACTTTTTATATATAGCTTTGATTTTTCCGTTAAATATAAACCCGCCCGTGATTTGTTTTGTCTTAACGTCTGAAAGTCAATGTCTTAAACAAGGGCAAGTCTGAGAAATAAATCGTCTTTATTTACTCGAACGACTGTCTCTCACGAAAACAAGAAGATAAAAATAGTGGCTACTATCGTTTGAGAGCCCCTAAAACCCAAACAAGTCAACAAGGACGAAATTAGATTCATTAACCCAGAGCAGTACTAAAAACATACATCTTCACCATAATGCTGTTTGTAACGCCTTCAAAGTTACCGACTTTCTTTATTAGGTACTCGTACTTTGCATTCCGCGTGTTTTAGTTCGTTGAATCCAACCGAGCTTCTTCCAGGAACTAAAGTGAAGAATTGTTCTTTTATTACTAAAAGTCACACAACAGTGCATGAAAAAAAATTACTGTCGCTTAACATTCATTATAAAAATCTGTTAAATTATTGAGTTATGACGGATAATTCTTCGCGGTACAGGCAATTAACCTAATCGTCCAAAAATAACTCCGCGTGACTAACTCTTGTCCCACTTCGTGTTTTTAATGTTATCAACTTCATCTTGAAGTGCAAAAGTAATTTCTGTTTGTTTGCAGCAACCATTGAAGGAATGGCGGGGGTTCCATTCATACCTTTAAGTTTTAACCGTCCAGTTGTATAAAGGCGTCTTTTTGTTGCAATATTTCTACATAATTTGGAAGTGCTTCAACCTGTTAAGCGATCCGGGGGTTCCTTATCGGTGCTTATCGATTTACAGGGACTGAATATCAAACAATTCCAGGTCGGTAAGTTTGCAAAGTCATGCATAAGCCTACATTCACACGAACTTTCCCAGGGAAGGAAATTTTGACAGTGAAATTCTTCCGTACAAGAAGGGGACAGAGCTGGAATTATTGAATTTCAGTTTTTGGGGGCAAATTCTAAGGAAACCGCTTCTGAGGGTTGTCTCTCCCATTAGGGACGATGCACTTGCCGCATGGAAATATTTTTGGATACACCTTGTTTACTATCGGAATGAAAACGTATTATTTTGCCTTTTTAGAAATTCTTTGAAAGAATACCTTTCGAGTTAAAAAAATTGCAGAAATTATATTCGTTATTGGAAAACTAGTAAAATTGAGTATGTACTTATATTTTCGGTATGTTGTTTAAAGATTTCAAAAAGTTCAGATCAGTATACGTCCGAATGTAAATGCAAAATTAGGATTTCATAACAAATCTTCAATCAGCAATATTTAAATACAAAGTTAAAATAAAATTTTTTTGGTATGGGAACGCAAGTTTACTCCTAAAGAAAAAAACCTGAATAAAGAGGTAAACGATAGCATTTCTAGTAAAGTTGTAGTAGGGTGATTTAAATGAGTTACAAAATTAAGAACGTAATTAATAATTAAAAACTATTATTTAGTTTATTAATTAATAGTAAAAAGTTTAATAAGTATTTTGTTAATTTTCTTCTTTAGTGATTTGGTCTACATTGCAGGAACGTAGTAAAATGAATCTGCGCGCCATGAAATCATAAAACTCCTTTTTAGAAATTACTTACATAAAATTATGCTTGCTTAAATGTTGAGCATCATTGTCACAATTAGAGTATTAGACATAATTAGATCAACTGAGAGATATAATTAAACTAATAATACCACTTGATTCTTGAAAACTCCTACTTTTTCTGAGAAGACATTTTTTCTTAGGATAATTTGACGAGACAGTTCAGAAATTGCGAAAAAAACTAGAGTTCTCCTTCGAAGATCGACTGTTTTTGTTTGGAATAAATATTTGAACAGAACGAATTTAATCGGTACTAGAAAATATTTCGAAAACTCTAATTCTCTAATTATAATTGTAGGTATACTTCTTATTATAAAACTAACAAATTTTGGGTGAAAACTAATTGCTTCATATTTTTGAATTGCGATATGATTTTTCCAAAAGCTGGTAAGCACCAGTATTTTATTGTACACTAAAGTAACATAACAAAATTTTAATCACATTCGTATATTGGGTACCTATATTAATGTTTTTACTAATTTCAGTAAAATTTACAAATGTGGAGAAAAGTGTAAATGCTTAAATTGAAATTATTTTTCAGATAAAGATACAAAATATCGATCATATTACAATGATGGTTAGCAACGCAATCCTATAACATGGCTGTATTTAAATAAGTTTAAATTCAGCAAAACATTTTTTTAGAAAACGCTTTTTAAATGCGTGGTTGGAGTCCAACACATTGTATTATTATCGAAGTTAAACAGGTGGCAAAATTTGATAACTTTTGATAAGTAAGAAGTATATAAATTTTGTGTTGCAAGATTTGAAGCTATACAACCCAAGTTAAATAAAAGCGTTCAGAAACGAGTAAGTTTATAATTTCCAAATTAAGCCTGTTTATTAATAAGCCGAACAAATGTAGCACTTCTATATGTATAGTTTGTGAAAATTTATTGAAATCTACATACGAGTAAGTATATGTAAATAACTGCTAATGGGGAGGACGTCTTTCGATTTTTGCCGCTAGATGAAACTTTTAGATCACGAGTAGGAATTACATTTAGCCGGTTTTTTAATGTTCAAAATATTTATTTCTCGGAAATGTTTTTATTTTTTTCGGGTGTCATACATACAATTCCAAGGCTTTTCTCAATCTTGAAAATATAATTTATTATCGAAAAGATGTAAGCTTTAACACACATTCGAAAGAATTTGCGAAATGTTGTTGATATTATCACCTTCTCCTTTGATAAGGTAAACATAGGTTTTTTTAAGATAACGAGAAAATTTCGATGAACAAGCGGAAATTGAAACCTTCAAAGATATAAGATACAATGAAAGAAGTTTGTTTATAGTTCGCAAATTTTTATGTTGTTATGTTGATTAGTGGTTATCTCAACAAAACTTGTAATTAATATCCATGGGACATGTTAACAAGAACCAAATATTTACTTCACCATTACCAATATAAACAATTGTTAACTGTAAACAAGCTCTTTTCTCATATCTGTGTACCTTAGCAACATTTTCCGAAATACTCAAGTGTGCATACCTTCATAATTGAAATCCCAATTACAGATTTTGTTTTTTAAAAAAGTAACGCAAACGTAATTTCCTGTAAACTTTGAAATCGTTTCCAAAGTTCGAGTAAAGCTTATCCCGGAATTCCTCCGCTATCGAAGTGCATTCCTGAGCAGTGGCTGTTAGAAAGTGAAGTCCATAAATAAGGAATAATTCCCCCAGCAGACAGAAAAGTTAGAAACAACTAAAAATTGCTTAAATTCCTCGAACACCTTGGGCTAAGCGCCTGAGACTCGGTGCAATTGGGGGCCAAAAACGAAAATCAAAAAAGGCCCACACTGAAAAACTTTTTGGGGGTGTTTTTGGGGTGAAAAAGTTCGTACCATCGGGAATAAAAATGTTAACGAACAGACAGTCCTCGTCGAAGCGGCGCATTTCGGGGCTCCTCGCCTGGGCCGATTTTATAAGGTTTGAAAACGCCTCATCGTGCTTGCGGAGGGGCCGGTTGGGGTTCTGCCAGCAGTCCGGCGGGTAGTAAGTTGCATTTCGGACCCCGTCCCAGCTGGGGAGTCCGTCGACGACCGGGGGGCTGAAACGTTTCTCGTTGACGGGGGGCTGGGCGTACGGAATCCCGAGGTACGCCAAAATGTTCTGGGTCCGGTACATTTTCATGTAGGTCCCCATCACAATTCCTTGATCCGGGATGATTATGGGCGGAGCATCCCGGGCGACGACCACCTCGACCAGGTGAAAAGTTATGAATATCACAAACAATTTCAAAATAAACATTTCCATTAATATATATTCTTCTTCTTTTTTTTTATTAACCAACAAAAATCACTGGCTCCTGTGGCCTGGGCACTTCACGTCCACCGTCAGTGGGGAAACAGTTCCTCGAACCTTACTCCTTCGCGCGCGATTTCCAACTGACTCAAAAATGGTAAGAAATCGGTATAGCCCGTCTGGATGTAACTTGTAAGGCGAAGGGCCCCCGCAGGACTTCTTCGAGCCGACTTAACTCCTCCAGATTGCCATCTAGCACGCGACTGTCGATCGCTTGACAACCCTCAGCGTTTTTTCGCCCTTTGGTGCGACTTCTTTGGAAGATTCCAGGTTCCAGATAGTCCTTCTTTTGTGGTGCCCTTAAACCTTAAGGCACCCACCTGAACCCGGCCGGCACCTCCCCCCAAAGAGCGAGTTTATTGGGTTTCGTCGCCCCTACACTCGCCCGAAGAGAGTCCGCTGTGCATTTTTCGATTATTTTCCTTTTTTTTTTTACCCAGATTTTCAGGTGAAAAGGACGAAAATTTGGCTGAAGCGCGAATTTTTATCGTTGTTTACCTGACTCGCGTGGGCTGTGCCATGGGGGCTAATTTGATTTAATTGCTGGAAACCGCGAATCGGCTCACGGCATACTGGAGATATGTATCGCGAATTAATTAATTTGTCGATGCCTTTTCACCAATGAATTCGCTGCCGGTCTTCGTTGGGCTTTAGCAGTTTTACAGCTTGTTAAAATTTTCAGATAAATCGCCCTGATTAGAATTTATGTGTTATTATGCTGTTATCGTTAATTGTAACAAGGTCAAAATTATGCATTCCACCATTTTAGTTTTACACCTTTTATTTTGGAAATCACTTCACATTAGCTCACGTATGCGCCTCTAGTCTCGTCTCGAGTCGCCCGGTTCCGATCAAGAACTCCCTTTTATCACTTCCGGCTTTTCCCGGCGATTTTTCAATCGCAGCAATTTCATGGTGTTATCGAACCGGACTTGCCCCTTGATTCTGCGTTTACAATTTTTTTAACCGACTTCCAAAAAAGAAGAGGTTATCAATTCGACCCGTATGTTTTTTTGTTTTTTTAATGTCTATTCGCGCATAACTTTTGAACGCGTGAACCGATTTTGATGATTTTTTTTTGTTGTATAGTCTAAGATTCTCTGGAGGTACAACGATATACATATATGCAAACCCTGAGGGGTCAGGGGACGCCACAAAAGAGACGTAAAGCGATATAAAAATGATAAATGTCCTGGCACTCGTAAACAACTATTGACTATTTGATGGTATTTGGTTGTACATTCAGTGCCCGATTGCGAGGATTCAAAGACCAAAAAAATGTTACTAAAAAATATAACACTAAAAAGAATGCAATAAAAAAAATTAAAAAAAAAACTTTCAGTCACATATTGGGTTTTTACAAAGATTCTTCATCAGATTTTGAAATATTACACAAATAATTTAATTATGTAAGTTGGCCAAATTACCATGCTACGTGCTTCCAGTTTAATAGCTGCTCACTGACAAACCACTTTCCCTAATGGGGTTTCTGCTCCAAGAAAAGAAAGATATTTTCAAAGGATTGGAATTGGGAAGCGATATTCACATGCATTTTAGTTTTCTTGCTTGTGTTCTACTTTTTAAAAGCTTTTATTTAACTTCACCGTGATTAAAATCTTTTATTTAACTTCACCGGTATTTTGCAATCAATATTTCACCCACTCCCATGAAGCTATCGGGTTGAAACCCCTTTAATTCTGGTGACAATACAATACGCAATACTCAATATTGCAATATTTTTAAAATGGCCGCCTCCACAAGATGGTGGACCATGTATTTTTGGTCGGCCCCCTTAATATGGGTATCAAATGAAAGAGCTTGAAGAGTAGGAAACAATAAAATGAGTAACGCCATTTCTAAATCTAATATGGCGGACGTCACACGCTCGCACATCCTGAAACTTGTCGTTCAGCATAATTTCACTTCTAATGAGCGCCCAAGCTTTTATTTATAGTCATACGAATACAGAAATACCGTGACGAAATACGTTAAAGGTATATTTATTAATTATTTTATAAAAATATTATATTATTTTCAGCCTAAATTTATTTTAGCAAAAACTTATTTTTTCCTTTTTAGTATATTTATAATTTATTGTTAAATAAAAGCTTTTTTAAAGAAATATTTTTTTATTATGTAATTTCTAATTATAAAAATTTGTATCAAAAAAGCCTTATTATATATTTATTGCAATATGTGTACATACATACATATATGTATGTATAGAAAATGTGGTAACTGTTTTAAAAGAGTATGAACAATTCCCAGTAAAACATCTGGCGGATATCAAGATCACAATGAAGACTTGTTGAAAAATAAATATATTAATACTGTTCAACTAGAACTTGTTGAAACGATCCAAAAGCTCTCCATACCTCAAATGTTGGCTCGTGTATGATAGCCTGAATTTATCACTTGTGTCAACTAATGAATAAGCTTCTCATGGAGCATAGCTTAATATTTAATGTGTTAGTGTGTTAAAAGACACCAAAAATTCCTAAAAAAACTAATATTTTAATTCAAATGTAATTTAATTGGCTTGACAGATTTTTGTTTTGAAGGTACATGTATAGTTCAACATCATTAACTGGTACAACTAACGCTTTTAAATTTTGAAAATTTTGCTTTGTAATTCAAAACTTTCAACTCGGACTCGAAATAATTTCTTTATGCAGGTACTATCGGCAAGAATTTTTTGGTCTATTGCTATTGATAAAAATATTGAATATATGTACATATACATACATATGTAGGCACAAAAGGAACTTTATGTTTATTTCGTTATAACGAATTATTATGTGTAATTTACAGTATTTTCTTGTATGATAAGGATTAAAATAGATATGTATATGTATTTACGGACATACAAATATTTAAATATACCTATATATGTATATAAAAATAATAAAAACAATTAAAAGAAGGCACATATTAATCATGTACTGTAGGTGAAGTGCGTCATTGGGATACGCAGTTGAAAACATTTTTCATAATAAGACTGTTTCTAACCTCGTTGTAATGAAACACATATCTACGTTTTTTTCTTTGATCAAGTGTAACTTAATGAATTATGAAAGACAATTTTGAGAATAAATAGCGACATTTAGTCACTGTAGAAGTTAGTAGTGCTCATCAACCCTGGAAAGATGAAGCTGTCCGTAATTTGTTTGTTCGTTATAGTCCTAGCTGTTTGCTTGGAAACCAGCAATGCGCGAAAAGGGGGAAGCGGAAGTCGAAGGAAGACTACACCTTCGTCAGTAAGTGGTGGAGGTGGTGGACAAGGAGGAGGTGGTGGACAAGGAGGAGGCGGTGGCAGAGTCAGCCAAGTGACTCAACAGACAAGAAGATCAACACCTATTTACGAAAGATCATCTATACGTACTCGACCGACAAGAAGATCAACACCTATTTACCAAAGATCATCTATAGGTACTCGACCGACTAGAGGATCTTCGACTAAAGCCACTCGTGCCACTAGGCCCACTAGGGGTTCATCGACTAAAGCTACCAGAGAAAATTATCCTTCCGAGAAGCCTACCGTGCCCCAGAGGGATTATCCAACTGATGTCAGTTTACCCCAATTGTCCAGTTCTCCAGCGAACCAGGACGAAGAATATCTTGATAATCAAAACCAGAGAGGTATTAACTCTGTTGCAAGTGGAGGAGGCAGCCATACCAACATACATGGTGGAAATAACAATGCGGTAGTGAATAATGGCGGCGGTAACTCCGCATCAGGTTCAATACTGAATGGTCTATTTTCAACACGTAGACCAGATTACAACGATTATGGTAGTCGTTCAGGCTCTCGAAGCAATTTCGACACAATTGTCGACACAGTCTGTAAATATGGTAATATTAATAACTGCAAGAATAATGGACATAACGGAAATGGCCACAACAAGCATAATGATTATAATTATAACGACTATAATGAAAAACCCGGAAAAGGCAAGCCAACAAAGGAGCCAGAATACCCAGATTATTCTGAGGAGGCTACACCGAAAACACCAACAGAGAAGCATTCTGAGGAGCCTACACCGAAAAACCCAACAGAGAAGCCTTCTGAGGAGCCTACACCGAAAAACCCAACAGAGAAGCCAGTTGAGTCGGAAACAACTACTATTGACCCAGAATACGACTACTGACACTGATAAACCGGCGACTACGGGTATATACTAAAGAGCCGAACTGCTTATATAACTTATAATATTTTGTAGTAGAGTACTACTACAGGATTTTATTTTAAAATATATTCTGGTATATCAAAAACAAATAAAAATATTTGAAACTTCAAATCCAATGTGTGTTATTTTTATATCATTTTCAGATAGTCGCGATCCCAATGTATCCGCACCGTTCCGATCCGTCCAGCTGTCAAAGTTAAAATTCGATGGTTGCTTAGGAATTATATGGCAGCTCGGAAAGGTGGTCCCAATGGCACTTACGGATCGGATCGGTACAGAAGAGTTGGTTAGGGTGAAACACATAAGTTCCGATCCGACCCGATCCGCTCACTTCCGATTCGCTTCTTTCCGACCCGTGGGACAAGTGATTACAATGCGTCCGATCCAATCCGAACCGTCGTTTGACGCAATCTGATATTTTTGAAAGTGTGGTGATATAGCCACTTCTTCAATAAAAAATTCCTCTTCCATTGCACTTATTAAAATATGAAAATTCCCGTCAATTAATCGCTTGTTCAACATAAACACATTCATTTGTGAGGTTATGTGTTCCGTCGTTCCGACAAAAGTTGAAATTTGCTCAACATTGTCCGCTCCGATCCGCTCATTGTGTCCACTTACATAGCACGACGTATGTTCAACTTTGACAGCTCGTCGGAAGTGAGCGGATCGGATCGGATCGGAACTTATGTGTCCGTATTAGTTGTTCAAGATTTCTATTTTATCTAATTCCATTTAATGTGATGCAAATAATCGCACTTTTAATTCATATTTCAAAATATTTTAACTTGTTTACATTTTCCCCACGGAAGAAATCTTTTTTTACTTAAATACCATTAGTCTCACGAATTCAAGTTATATTTTAAAAAATTGCAAATTTTCATTACTACCGATTATGCCAATAGCAATTTATCGTACTATTACTAAAAAATAATTAAAATTAATTTTCCAAAACCTAGTGAGCATACCTTGTATTCTGTATACCGTGGTGGTACTACATGCGCCACACGCTACAGCTACACATTCTGTTCCAGCCTTAACGCTCTTGAGTTCTCAAATCAGTGTAAGTATGGCCATATCTATTGTGACAACCCCACAACAAAGGTTCCTTCTATTTGTATATAATCAATGGCTAAACTTTCATCCCTAAAAATATGCAAACTAAAAAAGGAACTGTAATTTAAATATTTTAACTTTGCTTTTGCTAAATTGAAGTAAGTTTCTTTTAGGATAAATTCTTTTTAAACCGTATTATTTCATTTTATAGGATTTTTAAAACCGCCAGTGAATAACGAGAACTTCTGGCTCTAAGCAGAGCCATCTTACGGAAATCGCAAAATTACTTATAAATTTATACATTTCGAAACGAGAATGAGCGGTTTTCCGGTAGGAAATTTCCCTTAAAACTTCCCAATCGGCTAGTGTCTTTCTGTGACGCCATGAAAATGGAAACCGAGTAGCCGTCGTTTGTCGCCCGACTGACGTTCATTCGAAGGAAGGCAGTTGTACTGTCCGGAAGGCCCGCCGCGAGTTTGTGTTTCTTTGTCTCTCAGCAGAAAAAACACGTGCATAAAAAATCAATTGTACAACGGCGTGAAGACCAACCTGAATCTCGATTACCTGTGAATTTTTAAAACTCGGTAGAAGTGGGCGTCGTTTGCGGGAAAGTGCGAATAAATTCCGGAACAGTGCTGCGGGTGTTGCGTTACATAAGGCCGCGAGTGGCTCAGCTCGACTTTGATAGAAATTAAATCGATTTCGGGCACGAATTGCATCAGCAGATAATTTCCAAGACAAAAAATTAGGTACAATGCATAAACTCAGAACTCATTTGGACTGCGCTAGTGAATTTCAGTTTGAAAGCAGTAAATTATCTCTGGAATCGCTCTGTTCGAAGAACAAGGAGTTTCTTTGATCTGAGCCCCACGGCAGGGACACCGTAGCCACTAACATGAATTTAGTTGAATCATACTAAAAAAGCACCGCGAATTTTAACAGTAATACAAAGAATATATCATTTTGGGGATTTAACGCGATTTCGCTCGACGCAAACCGAACCGAAAACTACAAGTAAAAATGTCAGCGCCGATCAGTGGACACAAAAACCCAGGGAAGGTTAACATTTTCTCGCACGTTAAGTACGAGCACCTGGTCGCCGGCATTTCCGGCGGGGTCACCTCGACACTCATCCTCCATCCTCTGGATTTGATTAAAATACGATTTGCTGGTAAGTTTATTTCATGTTCTGTCCACTGTCCAGGGGCCCCAGAGGTGCTGCAGTGGACCTCCTCCGGGCTAGACACTTTTAGTTAGGAATTTTCCACGGGCAGTTGACACGCGCAGAGCTGCTTTGTTTTTATCTCCCAAGTGGAGCGTAAATCACAATAAACATAAATCAAAAAACCGCAGAGCACCGACCGAAGACCTGCTCGGCCCCAGCTGACTCTCACTTTTCTTAGACGGAGCCCCGGCGGCACTCTGATGACCCGTAGTTTGAGAGCCCCCTCTGGTCGGCGGGGGGCTAAAGTCCAATAAAAATAATTGCGGAAAAGTGACTACTTGAGTGGGTGAATTGCAGTGGAAGATACCCAATCATTGCAAAATATTTATGAAAATGCAAATGAGTAGCGGACGACTGTCCGGGCGCATGTTTTGACGACACTCCAGAACCAGAAACTCAGAAACAGACGTGCTCTGGGAAAATCCGCACTTCAAGGCAGTTCACTCCGTGCGCAGAACGAGTCTCTTCTGCTTGCCCTTCTTGACCAATCAGCGTACCTCGTAACGTAGTTTCGGGATTTTTCTAGTATCAAATCCATTTTTGAATAAATATGATTTTAAACTTATTTCCTTATCAAACCACACATATTGTATACATATACATAAGTTTTTTCCGCATAAAAAACGATTCTATAACAACTTCTTTCATTCTAGATCAAAATTGCACCAGTTTTATTATTACTAACATCAAGCAAAAAAACCTATGTTTAGTTGAAAGCTAATGGTCAGATCATTCTGAGCAAAATTCCTTAAAAAATCCCATGTTTAGAATAGTCCGAACAATGACTAAACGGAAAAATGTTAAAAATGTTGACGTGTTATATGCGGAAAATGAAAATACAAACTTAAACAGCAGTATTTTTATTCTTTTTTTCCCCGTCCTATTTATCTACCTATTTTTCCAATATATTTCTTCTGATTTCCATTGTTTATCTTAATTTTTAAGCTACTTACTCGTTCTCAATTTGATTTTTTGATAATATCTTAGATAGTTCGTTACTGTAAGTAAACCACAGTAAACTACACACGTGTAACTACTTAACTTTTACACAGAATTGAGGTGGTTTTTAGAAAAGACGCGTAAGGTTGCTGTGTCCTTTTTCTCAGTAACTTTAATCAATTCCACACATCCAAAGGAGTAGAATATTAATTTCTTTTTATGGTCCATAGGTCCATAAGCCAATTTTTTAGCTCTAGGTCTAACTAATCTTCCTGAAATTTCAAAAGACCTTCTAGTGACAAAGAAATCCTTATAACTTCATTTCATAAGTGGTGAGAAATGGAAATTTTCAATTAAGGAGTTTTAAATTAGTGTGGTTTTAAAACTTATTCAAAGGCCAGTAGTCTCTAAGGTCTGTTGAAGGCCTTTTTCTGCTGAGCAATGCACTGTTTTAGGGCTACCCGTTTAATTCCTTTAAGGTAGTAAAATGTTAAGATTTAGCAAGAAGAACTATTAACAGGTATGCAAATGCGTACCTAGAACTAGAACTAAAGGTAAATGTATTCAAATAAAAACATGGGTATTTACCTGCGAGGTACAAAAGTAGAATTGCAATCCTTCGCAGAGAACGGATAAATTTACTACTACTACTGCTACTACTACAAGCAGTTATTACAATTTAACGCGAAAAACTTGAAATTTTAATTTGAAATTTGTGAGTCTATTTACAAACAACTTCATAACTCAATGAACTCATTTATAAAACGGTTTTGTATCCAACATGTTATGAAAACCATTAAATTTTACTTATCCTCATTGCCTTTGGTTTCCTTTTACATTTCTCAAGAATAAGCAAAATGAGCCGATCTATAAACAATAATTTTATATCTTTGTATATTTTCAAAAGTATATGTTGTTTCAGTTTACTTAAACTCAAGAATCGGAGGCCTTTTATCAGTTGCAGCGATCAAGAGCTTTCAATAAAATCTTAAATTACTATTATTTTTCGATGACTGTACTTAACTTTTAAATAAGTTTTGAGATAACAGTTTTTAAAGCATTACGTTTTAATAAAATAAAACATGTTGTTTTTTTAAAATCTCAGAGTTTATTTATTTTGCGTTTTTATCAGATATAAATCTATTAACTTTTTCTCTATCAAGCAACATTGAAAAAAATACATAATTCGTTATAAAGTTATTGAAAATTTCCTAGTAAATTGAATATTTCAAATGCACGTCGCATTTCAAATAAGATTGTGAAATCTTCAGAAAACCTTCAGCGAATTTGGTAATCTTTCGCAGACGCACGGAAATGAAACTAAAGCTAAAATTAAATGAAATAAGCGTGCTAGAGGACTTTGAAATTCCTTTTAAAAAAAGTTATGAGTCTATAGAGCACATTTACCTGCCATAAATTTTTCGGCGTATCTCTACGTGTTGAGATACCGAACGCATGAAGGAAGTCTTCACATGAATGAGACTCACGAGATGTGATTTTAATTTATAGTATCTAATCGAAGCAATTTTCGAATTGGGTCACTTTATTATTTTGATTAGGATTTTTATTTTGATTACTTATATAGGAAAACCGGTTAGGCTGTTTTAGCAAAATAATAGATTTATTTATTTTAGCTTTAGTGATATAAACAAATGCATTTATTTGAATTGAAATTGAACAGACCGCTTTTCGAGAGCTTTGTAACTTTCTCGTTCCATACATCACCTTGAAAGTTCACCTTAGGCAATTTTTATTTTTAAATCTGATAAGTAAATTGTGAAGCTATTAACCAGAAACCTCCTACAATCTCACAATTAGTTAACAAGTACTTATAATGAATGGTATACAGTGCTGTCTAAAATTATAGGACCAAACTTTAATTTTGCATATATGGTCTATTCCCAAGCCCATAACTTGTTGGTAAGGAGAAGAGGGATGGTGACAACTGGTATATATGAAATCGTTGTGTGTCCTTAATTATTTCATAAATTTTTTTTAAAATTCATGTACTAATTTTAACAAAAATCGTAAAAAACTCAATACAATAGTGTTTAAAATTATAGGACCAATTCTCTCAGCACTTAATATGATGACTTTGGCCTTTATATACAGGGTGTTTTGCTAAGGTCTGAGCAGGAGTATGCCAATCGATTCTAAATGGTCTCCTCATCAACGTTTCTTCGGACACCCCACCCCCTTAAAATCGGTCCTTCCCCCCCAAAATCGCGATTGAAAATTTGGAGGGGGTCAACCTAGAAAATGCTTCATAAGTTCTTTCAGAGATATCCTAGAATACTGGTTGATAATGCATTAGAAAGCTGAGTCTTCAAGCTTTCCAACGATACCACCAACGACCCAATCAGTCAACAAACAAGCGGGGGAGACCCCGTCAAATTTCGAAAATGGCAATTTCAAAGCCCAAAATTTGACCTTGACCCTTCATTCTGTCGATTTTTTGTGTGGGAAGATCGAAACTTTTCTTGAGAAAAAGCTTCGCTGTCATATGGCCTTTCTCAAGAAAAAAACCGCACTGGAATCCGACGGCGCGTTCCGAAGTTATTCGTGTTACAATAATTGATACAACAACAAAACCCTATCCGCAATGAAGTCCAATTGGAAAGTGTCACATCGAGCATCTGCTCCGTAGGGCTGAACCATCGAAGACGAATAACTTCGGAACGCGCCGTCGGATTCCAGTGCGGTTTTTTTCTTGAGAAAGGCCATATGACAGGGAAGCTTTTTCTCAAGAAAAGTTTCGATCTTCCCACACAAAAAATCGACAGAATGAAGGGTCAAGGTCAAATTTTGGGCTTTGAAATTGCCATTTTCGAAATTTGACGGGGTCTCCCCCGCTTGTTTGTTGACTGATTGGGTCGCGAGTGATATCGTTGGAAAGCTTGAAGGCTCAGCTTTCTAATGCATTATCAACCAGTATTCTAGGATATCTCTGCAAGAACTTATGAAGCATTTTCTAGGTTGACCCCCTCCAAATTTTCAATCGCGATTTTGGGGGGGAAGGACCGATTTTAAGGGGGTGGGGTGTCCGAAGAAACGTTGATCAGGAGACCATTTAGAATCGATTGGCATACCCCTGCTCAGACCTTAGCAAAACACCCTGTATATAAAGGCCAAAGACATCATATTAAGTGCTGAGAGAATTGGTCCTATAATTTTAAACACTATTGTATTGAGTTTTTTACGATTTTTGTTAAAATTAGTACATGAATTTTAAAAAAAATTTATGAAATAATTAAGGACACACAACGATTTCATATATACCAGTTGTCACCATCCCTCTTCTCCTTACCAACAAGTTATGGGCTTGGGAATAGACCATATATGCAAAATTAAAGCTTGGTCCTATAATTTCAGACAGCACTGTATAATATGTATCTAATTATTTCAGAAAAATAATTTATTGCTCGCAAATATAGACCCCATGTTTTTTAATTAAAATAAAAGCTTCGATTGTTTCCTTGTTTCCTACCCACATTACGTTTTCTGTCCATAAAAATCTTTGAAAATATAACAAAATGCATACGGAAGTCTGTAGGTAGTTGCATACACTGAAATAATACGAATTGATACATTGCAAAGGCTTTGTGAGTATGTGTCTCCAAGAAATCGATTTTGCAGGTCTGCAAAATTTCTTGGAAATTGATTTGCCTTTGGCTGCACTCTTCCACATATCGGCCTCATACGTGTCCAGGTAACTCGGTTTCGCTGGTTCTGCTTGCGTACGAAACTATCACGCGGGAACCATAATCATCTGGTTAAATAACCGAGTTTCTGCAGATGTTCCACATAAAACTGGCGGTATCTGGTCTCTGGACGCCCGTCTTCTTGATGCTCCGCTGAATCATTCGCCATCACGTGAAGCTTAGATGAATAATTATCTTTCATCAAGTCAGCTGTGAGCTGAGACTGTGTTTTTTTCCTGGAACACGCGCTTGATTTGAGCGGATAAACAACTTTTGTTTAAATTTGGCGACAAAGTATCTTGAAGATTTGAATGAATAAGTACAAGGTTCCTACTATTAAAAATTATGAATCCCTATTTGAATTATTTTCTGTAAAATTTAAAAATTTATGAATTTCCCACAAGTAGTTGCTACTATTTCTTTAAAAACATAATCTCAAAGTAAAATCGTCTTGATTGTCTTCAACCATAAAGAGTTTAAAAAATTCTGTCGTAAATTAAGGAACCAAAATTAAAAAAAAAATAGTTTGTAAATTCAACATTGTATGTAGTAGAAAGATTTAAGATAGAAAATATCATACTACAAGTCTACTAGTCTAATTTTCACTATACCCGAATATATGTACATATGCAGGCACTACATTAATCAATATAGAGTCAAGCTACTTGTGTTTTTCATTTTAAAAAATTGAAGCAATTTTTTATTTATTTATCGTAAAGTGGGGATATTTAGGAAAAATTTGTTCTGAGATTTCTTTGTTTGATTATCTACTTTGTTTGAGATATAAATACCGAATTGCGTGGTCTTAGCGATATTTGGGTTACTTCTACATTTAAAAATGAACGATTTTTATAATCTTAATAAAAAACATTTCCGGCACTGCGTACCTACTTATAATTTAAATTGTTGATTTTCGTTCCAAATATACAGGGTGTTTCGTTAAAGTCTGAACAGGAGTATATCAATCGCTTCTATATGGTCTCCTGATCAACGTTTGTACGGAGACATTTGCTCTCATTTTTTATTGTGATATTCGATGCGTGAGTTTAGCTGAATTTAGGCATATTTAGTTCAGTTTTATTTCCGTACAGTTTAAAAAATATATCTTCGAAAAGAGCACCTTTAAAGGATTAAGAATATCAAGTATTTGATTCATGTTTTAAAATGACCCCTTTGGCATCTTTCCATCATATAAAACTTCCTACTACTAATTTTCGAGACTCTAAAACACCTTCTTCTTAAATTGAATTAAGTCTAAGTCGAATTTTGATTTATTATATCTCTGTAATAAATTAACTTATCGATTTCAAGTTGTTTATTTCTTTTGTAGGTTTATAGAGAAAAAACAAGTGTTATATAATTTTCATAAGATTTTGAATTGTAATCAATCCCTCGCTTATCCAAGGCCACAATATTTTAATTTTAAGCTGTAACGAGTCCCACTCAATCAAAAATTGGAATAATATAAAAAATGTTTTACTATTTTGATTTGGGGAGTGAAATTATATGGTGGAAGTTTTAAAAGACTGCGATTTCAAGTATGCATCTTATCGAAATTAAGAAAAAGATAATAAAGATTATAGTTTTCATGATTTGATTTAGTTTTGAAGAAAAGATATGCCCGGATAAGTTTTGGGGAAAATCACCTATGTATTTTCTAATATGTATATGTATGTCTAACAAAATTGTAGATAGGTGTTCTTTCTATCAGAAAAACCAATTTCATTATTTCCATTGCAGTTGAACTACTTGGAACGGTTAGAAAATTTATAGATATTGATTAAAATTACGGGTGAAAACTACCAAAAAATGTTATAACATAATATAATATGACAAGCCTCTAAAGTGCAAAGTCCTCAAAACTGATAATGAAAACGTCGCGTGAGGTACGATTACGACAGTAACCTCTAAACTCCTATTACAGATTGCTAAATCAACTAGTTAGTCATATTAAAAATGATCGGATGTTGTAAAGTATTCTCGGATGACCGATGGCATATTAGATAAAATAAGCGTTAAACCAAATATTAATAGTCCAGAGAGAAAGATCAGGAAATTCCACAATTCATCAAAATAATTTTATTATTCCGATAATTATTCAATAAAACTAAATGAGATTATATTTTAAATTTGAACTCAGATAAAAATTTGCTACTAATTTAAACTGCAAATATGTTGCCAAAAATATCGATTAGAGTGGCAAAGTAAGAGAGGTTTTATTGACACGTTTCAACAATTACACTAAAAATTTAAAATTGTATTCGCGTTTCGCTAGTGCACACTAAGGTTTTCATAAAAGCTGCGCTTGATATTCCCTTTTCACCGCGTTATCGTAAAAGTGTTTTTACGTCATGCGTCTTGAGGTTACGTAGAAAGTTTAAACAAGTGCTTTATCAGCATTTGAAATGAGTTAAAAGTCGCCACAAGATTTTTAGAGAGAGGGGAAATGAGGAACTTCACGTGCTTTAATTATTCATGTAAATGTGAATTTCTTGATGAATCTATTTTAAGAGTTTTATGCCAGTTTGGACCACTTCCAAAGTTCAAGACCAGTTTTCGACGCCTTCGAAAATAGTCACCAGTAATTTCATGATTTTTAAGCTCCAATTACTTGATTATTATTAAAATTATTTTAACAGGAAAATATACTATCAATCATTGTGGCAACAAGAATTATTTTAAACTTTAAATTGAACTGGCTGCGAGCTTCGCAGCTGACTTGTTACTATAAAATTAGCGACGATAAATTATGCATGTCCAAGCTGACGTAGGGCGGAAACGTCGTCTGTTGGGACATTTGCTTTTTATCAAGGGCATGTCACCTCTCACTTTTCAGTACGTTTCAATTTGGCAAACGACAAACTAAAATCGTAGGGAATTGAAATTATTTGTATGAATATAAATCTCTGCTAGCCCGAACGTCATGCCGATGTTCAATAGAAAGAAAACCATTTGGGTCATGGCCAAGTAAAATAATCGCAACGTCTTTACTACCATCAAGGTACGTCTTCAAACGGCAGCACGGCTGTTTAGGCAAAACTTACAGAAGGTGTAATATGCAACTGGCGGAGGTTACCTTGAAATAGATCAGTGCAGCGTTGCAAAATTCGATTGTAAAATAAATTCAATAGGCAGCTGTTCTGATTTTTGAATCTTTCCAGTTTGTTGTTGGGGTAAAAATACCTTATAAACAAAAGATCAAGCGAGAAGTAGTTGAAAAGCACAAGACAAAAAGTTTCCTTCATGGTAGAATAAAGCAGTATTTTTTACCCATGATCTGGTAACATTTTAATATTCATATCACGTGTATTGTGTTTTTTCTTTGTAGATAATTAAGATTTATGTATTTTAAGAAGAGGAGAACACAAAACCGAATTTGAGTAATTTCCAAATGGAGTTAAAATTTCAATTTGCAATACAGAAACGAAAACGTTTGAACAGCAAAAGGAATATTTTAAGTGACAAACAATTTTTTCTAAAAAATTTTCCACCAAAACGTGTGAAATTTTGTTTTGAAACATTGTTCTCGACTCGTCAACTATTAGTATTCATAAATATTTGTATTTTTTGTATCTTCCCGCTTTTTTAAGCAAGTTTCAAATATTTGCAAAATATTGAGGACGTGTGTCGCTAATTATTTGAATATTTTCGAAATGTAGTTCTTTTTTTTTTTTTTTTTTTGTAAGTCTCAAAAATTAGAACGCTCTCTAATACTCGAATACTCCTTAATTAAGTTCATATTCAAAAACTGCTTTACTCATGTTCTCGGATACATTTTCTCTCAAGTACTCTAGGACCCAGGTGCGCAAAAGTTTCTATTAAGCAGAAAATCTTTTGAGATATTTCTTGAAATTTATTATAAAAATCCATAAAAGGTTTAGCAATGTAACGAAAATTAAACATATGTACTTATTCCCCCTCCCCATGAAAAACATGGAATTGGTTGCTTTCCTTATATATTTTAATTGTACAAGTTGATACCGCCTCCAGCAGATTTAAAAACTTCCTTTAGGAAACTTTAAATGATTTTAAGGACTGCCTTTATTTAATTCCTTACAATTTCCACAATTTTCACTAGCTAAAAAGAGATGCTAAGATTAACTTCTTTCTTTACTAAACAGAATTAATATTCAAAGGGTCATAGACAGACGGCACGCTTAGTGGCAATTAAATAAAATAATAAATTATTTTCTAGCAATTTATTTTGTAATTTGTACTGTTGCCGGATCTTTAATCAATACATTTACGGAGTTCTAGCTTTTTCCTTATCTTGTACCATTTTCGTGATAATGGAAAGCCAATTAGCACGAGCATTTCCTCGAGGAAATACAATTTCCTTCGAATTTTTTATAAAGCTCTGCAAAGCGCACGGGACTTTTAATTGGCGTTAATTATCATGGAAATAATAAGAGATAAGGGACATATAACTATTGAAGTTATTGCAACTTTAAGTGAAACTAAAATAGGTTATGTAATTGTTTTTGAAGTGAAAATAGGTTATGTAATCATCTTTTAAGTTAAACTAAAATAAGTTATGTAATCACCAGAAAAATATAGGAAAATGTACATAAATAAACTAAATAATTGTAATTGCTTTTAACGGTTCGGTTAGTGATCTTTCATTAATATTTTTGTTACACTAATAAGCGAGAATTTATTTATCTTTTCAAATTTTTGATTTCAATTTTAGGAATCCATATGGATATGAAATTATTTGTTATTTAAAAAAAAAATGCCAATCCAAAAAAATTATTTCTTTTTGTATAGTCACTTTTTAAACATTTAGAATTCAATGTTAGTGAGACGGTTTCAGATTGATCGAAAATTATCAACACCCCTTAGTTAGTTTTGTACTACCATTACTTCTACTTTACATTTACTAATATTATTAGCACGGTTTTTATCAACAATAAACAAGTTAACTTTAAATCAAAATGTACTCTCATCGAAACTATGTACATACTATGCCTTTACATATGTAGTAGCGTAAATATGCAAAATGTTTTCGCGAAAGAAAGCGAGAAATTGCATTGGTTAAAGCAAATGTTATATGAACGATTAAGCATAAGAAATTATGGCTTAAACAATTTTTTGTTGACTAGGGATTAATTTCACGAAATTCCAAGTTTAATAGTATATACAAAAAACGCAAGATTAGCTTGGCTATTTTCTATCGTAGATAACTTTGCGAGATCTAAGCTAGTTTTCATTAATTTGAAGAATTTGAATAATGACCAACTGATTTCAACGAATACTGCGTTCGGCTGTTAGAATGTTGTACTGAATTAAGGATAAAGTTCAGGCACTTTTAAATAGGCCTTAAATTTGATAGATCAAATATCTTAAAAATACTTAAGATATTTTACGGTTAGTGCAGTGTCGAGTGCAATATAAACTAAAAAATATGAATTTAGTACAATGCTTTGTAAACATTCTTATATTTTTTCAATTGCCTTTTTGTTCAATTTATTTCTAATATTTGTTGTTTTAAAGAACAACAACTTTGCAGATTCTTCTTAATAAAACCCATGGCTTTATTTTGCTGAAGGAGCTTTGTGACGCAAGCAGTTTACCTAATATGATAATATGTCACGCGAAAAAAAGGTGTATTTAAGAACGTATTATATTTAGTAAAAAACGTGTATTGATGGAAAAGAGATGATTCACTAGAAGTTCTTACAAATATTTTTTCCGAATTTGAGTGCTAATTCCCCTACGCAAACCAAAACATTGACCCCCAATTCACGCCTATACAGTTCATTTAAACTGAACTTTGAAATTTGAGCAACTGGGGCGGATGAGAGAAAACAAATCAAAATTTCATGATCAATCAGCGAGGTTGTTAAAGAAGTAATAGATTTGATTTATTTGCTTACCCTGAAACAGGTATATTTACGATACTATTATGATGCATCATCTCGTATGTAATCGTGTTTGATTTAGTTTATTTGCAATTTAATAATGGGGCAGTGGAAATTTATGTTTTTGATGCCTAATTAGAGAACTGAATTTTAAACATTAATCAAATGCAGTATTAAAACATAATAGAATTCGGAAATCACTAAACAATAATAGCCAAAATCTAGTAGTTGTTTAAATGTCAACATTCTTATGAATGACTAAAATAAGTTAAAGCACTAATGGAATGGTCTTAATCTTACAGATCCTCTTCATACATATTTAAAAATATCAAGCTAAATTTGAATACAATCGGCTTAGTCATGCATTCTTTTCATTCGTTGTTGACACACCTCCTAAAATGCTTTGCGATTTTGTGATGTTAACGCAAAACAAGAAATAATTTGGTTGAGTTCGTTGCATAGCCAATTCATGCCGCCGGCACTTGATTCGAAAGTTGGCATGGATTGTGACCTTCAAGCAAAATCAAGTTACCTTGTCTGAACCTCCTGGAAAGAACAAGCGAAACCAAAGCAGAACAAAATTCTTTACTTTTTCAGCTGATCTATCTTTTTGCGTAAGCAGTTTATGAAGCAAAAATTTGCAGAAAAGCGCCGACTCATTTTTATTTAATACATATTTTAATATATTATTTATATACATATATATATTTGTGCTGTTTGTAGAAAAATCGAGTATTTTTTATAATAGTTTGTATTTATTTTTCTTTTAGTGAATGATGGCAGAACAGCAACAGCTCCACAATATCGTGGACTTGGAAGCGCCTTTGTCACAATATTCCGACAAGAAGGCGTCCGAGGACTATACAAAGGAGTGACTCCTAACGTTTGGGGATCTGGCAGCGCTTGGGGCTTTTACTTTATGTTGTTAGTATCCTTTATAAAATATTTTGTAAGGAAGTCCATCAACCAATGTTATGTTTCAGCTACAACACCATAAAAACCTGGATTCAAGGGGGAAACACAACAACTCCATTAGGGCCGACACTTCACATGATTGCTGCATCAGAGGCTGGAATTTTAACACTATTAATGACAAATCCTATTTGGGTAGTAAAAACGCGACTCTGCTTGCAGTACGAAACAGAAGTTTCACCTGGATCAAAACCATACCGTGGAATGGTTGATGCTCTCTTAAAAATTTATAAACATGAAGGTTTTAAAGGCCTTTACAGGGTAAATATCATATATAAAGATACTTTTTTTAAATAGTATTTTAAATATCATGTTATTAACTTAGGGTTTTATTCCTGGAATGTTTGGCGTCTCACATGGAGCACTCCAATTCATGGCATATGAAGAAATGAAAAACAACTACAATCAATATAGAAAATTGCCTATTGACACAAAACTGGTAAGTACTTTTTTCCTAACTTTTAATTTAAGTTTAAATAAAGAATTAAATCGGTAAGGTTATATTTATTATTGCCGACTAGTGACATACGGAAAATTAATTATAGTTGTGCTAAATACCTTTTTTTTCAAATTGAAATGAATCGATGCAGTTGTAATTTTTGATATGTGTAACTAGACCATTGGTCTATGTATGTATGGTAGAGTGTTGAAGATAAAAATAGGTTGATTATTAATTAATTAATGGAAATTGATGTACTTATTTGTGTGACCCAAAGGCGCTAAAACAAATTATAATTTTATATTTATATTTTATTTTCAGGCAACATCAGAGTATCTCGCTTTTGCAGCTATATCTAAATTGCTAGCAGCAGCTGCAACATATCCATATCAAGTGATTCGAGCACGGTTACAAGATCATCATCATTCCTACAAAGGTTCATGGGATTGCATTAGACAAACATGGAGGTACGAACGAATGCCAGGTTTTTACAAGGGCCTTGTCCCTTACTTAGTACATGTCACACCAAATATTTGTCTAGTAATGCTGATTTGGGAAAAACTTACAAACTAAAATATTTAATGCACATGAGCCAAATTCAAATGCAACAAGTGTCCAATTTCGAAAAAAAAAAATATGAAATAAAAAGCGATTCGCAATCCACACAGAAAAAAAATGGGGCGGGAACATGTTTAACTAAAAATGACAAACCGTAAATACTCTCGCGGGTATTTGCTTTCTTTTGTATTATTGTTATTATTCCATCCTAAGTAATCTTATTTATTCTGTTTTTAACGATATTTTTTCCTAGTTTATTTTTCTCTATGTCGACTTAATTTAAGTGTTAAGAAAAAGATTATTTTGGAAAGTGAGAGTAAAAAAAAAAGAAAAGCAAAAGAAAGAAAATGAATGCAAGTTGTTGAATAATTGTTAAATTAAGAAACAATAAAACGAAAATGAAGATTTTACCACACTCGTTTAAATATATGTATGTGGCCAGTCAATGACAGAATTATTAACTATTTGCGAAAACTTCTTTTTACTAATATAATTAACTGAATTTAGTTGCTCTGTTAGTAATTTTTGGGGGAAATGTTTCATTCTTTCACCAGTCACCGATCAAATATTGAATTTTGAATATAATACATTATAAAAAAAACATGAATTTATGCAGTGCAATACTAATTAAGCAACGACATCGACAGGGTATTGCAAAAAAAAGTACATTCAAATATAGCATCCGCGATTTTTGGGAACAAATTCCTATGCATTTCTAATTCAGATTTATTATAACGCAAACAAGTGCAAAATTATTCAGCAGGTGTTCTAAAAATTGAATATGCTTTGCACAAATTTCAAAATAGAAATAGAAAATCGTTAATCAATTTGGTTTCCGCACCGATTTCAAATAAATAGTAAATTCTTCGGATGAAATATTGTAAGCAAACTTCCAAACTAACTTTATGCCATAAAATGTGTTAATTGTTAAAATATTCTCTATTCAAAAATCAATGTTCTTGATCGCTGGCGATTGGAAAAATAAAATATGCCTATTTTGTCCTTTGGCTTCTAATTCAGTTGAATGTTATTTTTATGGGAAATAAATCTTATTTTGTAATAACAGAGCTTCTGGTTAATCGCGCGAAATATTCCTTACTCTGAGTAGAGTTAGCTTTTTTAAATTTTCATATTTCAAAAGTTATTCGTTTACTAATGGAATATTTCGAGGAGGTGATAAACACGTGTTCTCATAAGGGATGTCTCATGAAAAATTTATGTTTGTCTCTTTTTTCTTTGACCTAAATGTGTTTAACGACTATTTCAATCAGTGCTAAAAAAACACGAAACGACAAATATTGTCACCTTATGACGCACAGAAAGAAATATTTAAAATAAATTTTAAAATCTAAGAAAAGCTGATACACATTAGCGACAGTTGTCACACCACTTTTGTATTCATAATGTTTTGCTATCGACTCAGCTAAACACTAGAATAAATTTACCCACTAAGGTAAAATAAATGTTTATTTGGTGCAGGTCAATATTTTGATACTGAATCAAGAACGTGCACTTTAGTTTAATGATATTCAAAAGACATGCAGTGATTTTTTTTTTTCGTTGCATGTGACCAGCGTTTTACACCTTGAATGGTCATAATAAATGTATTTACAACGGTTGCTCATGTTTATCAATGTTATAAAATATAATCTTATAAAATAATCAAATTAAAAAACCTACTTACAAATACATGTTTAAATAAAATGAATCAGAAGCTCTAAAATAAGACGAAATTTTGTTGTGATATTTCTTCTATTACTTTGGTAAATGAAGGATCTTGGACGTGTGATAAGAAAGCATCCCACAATAGTGGTATTATTGAAAACATAATAATTAAATGAAATATCAACGTTAATAGACCGCATTATGCCTGAATGCAAGAATTGTGTCTTATGAAATAAATATTTTCGTGTACAATATCTTGTTGAAGAGTTTCAGTCTAATAAAAAAGGATAAATTAAAATAAATATAATAATATTCAAAATTTTATTCATCTGATTAGACGTTTCAAAATATCTTACAATAATTTAAAATTTTATCAATCTTACATAATTCTTACATTCTGGCAAAGGAAAATCGCAATTATCTCATGAGAACACGTAATAAATTGATGAATAATATGACTTCAGAAGGTCCAAAAATCAACTAATAATCAATAATTAATGAATAAAACCTAACTAATAAAATAAAATAATTTGTTAAATTAAATACACATTGCAAATATTTTTACTATTTTGAAAGTATGTATTTGGAAAAAAAGATATGAGTTCTCTATTAATTGTTAACTTTTTAAGATGATCATTTTATACTTTTGAACCAGTAAAAAAATAAATGCAATTGTTGAAGAAATACAAAAATATATGTTAGATTTTAATACATGAACAAAAAATATTAGTAAAATTGAAAAGCAAAATTTGAAATATTTTGTTCATCACATAATTTGTTTAAATTGACAACGTGTATAACAGATTGAGACTATAAAGATGTGTATAATTTTAGTCTTCACTAACGAAAAAAATTCTTAGTTGGTATTCAGTAGTTCATGAAGCAATTCTCAATGTTTGTTGTTTTTTTACTAATTTACTTCAACCGCTTTCTCCGAAAATGTGCTTCGCTAGAATTTTCCAACTTAAGTCTGTTTAAATTTAAGAATTGTGCTTGTAATAGCTAAGAAATTGTTTAGCTAGTACCTTACAATAGTTAAGAAATATACACAACATTTATTCTCACTGGTAAAATAAACCTCCAGCAAATGAAAAATACAAAATTATTCACGAAATAGTTTTAAATATTTTAGAATTAAATCAAATTCTTAATATATGTTGCAAAAATTAAATATTTCAAACAAAGGACTGTGATAGGAATGCTTAAAAATAAAAAGGCACAAAAAGACATTCCTTGAATTTTTCACAATACAATTTTCTATTTGAAATATAGAATTAGGTTAAATCTAATACATATTTGTGATTTTAAAGTAAATAATAGACTGGATTCTATTTCTTAAAAAGTTCTTCTGGTTAATATTAATATTCGTATAGAATATAAAAAATATACAAAATGTCGCTGTAGACAGCTTTCAAAAATTGAGTTCCTGTAGCCGATAGAGATTCCAACAATTGGTTTTTTTAACCTGAACTAATAAGGCGAGTGAAGAAACTGAATTCTTGTACGCTGTCTTATAATGCGGTACTTAATCCGCTACAAGATTAAGATCATATAAAATGCTCTTAATAAGCAGTTAAATTTAAAATAAAAGTTTCTCAAGACTTAAGAGTACCGGAATAGCAGCAATTATTTTAAGCATTAGAGAACTGATAAGTTTTTATGTTCTTACAATTAGTTAAGAAATTTTGATAATATCTTTTAGCAAACAGATTCTCCAATTCAATTTATTTTCAATAAATTTAATTCGGCTAAGTATAGCTAAATTTATGTGAAGAAGTAATTAAGTCGAATGGCAAATATTTTGCACATTGTTTAACGCTAAAATGTCTTTCAGAGTAAGTGTCGCAATGTACTTCGCATGTGTACTGATGTTATAAAATCTATGTAATATTTGGTGCAAGTAATTATCTTGGATGTAATAAAAGGCACCTACACTCCTCGTTTATTTCCATTCCGAATATTTTCAGTAATAATGTGAGGTAATGGATTCTTTTCTCTGATGTCTCCATCTTATTTAATAACAAAGTGATAATATAACGAAAGGCTCTTATCCTAAATATTTATATTTATGAAAAAGAGGTTGGGCAAATTTTATCTTCTTGGACCTATGAAAAGTTTTTTTTGGGATAGTAATGTGACGAAGATAGATAATGGTATGCATCTATTAAGAGTGTTAATCAGTTTTAAAAGTTGTGCCTATGTGCAAGTTGTAGCCCATCTACGGGACTTCTATACATAGAAAAATCGAACTCATTCTTCTTAAAATAATGGCAGTAATTGAAATTATATAAGGCCTCCTACATTTATTACTCAATTATTTTTTAATTCTATTTTAAAAGACAAAAATATACATTAAAGTATAAAGTATAGTCTTCATTCCGTTTCACATGATTAGCGCTTTAAAGGCCTTCATCATCCTAATTTTCAGAAAAACTTTAAGGACTTACAAAATATACTTTTCGATGTGAATTTTCTTTCTTTCCCATTAATAGCTTAATAAATTAAATAAATTCTGGTAAACGAAATTAAAAATACAAAACATTAATAATATTGACCGTTTTCGTCTAACAAACTTTAAAATTTCCTTTTTATATGATTCGAATGGAACTGAATTTCATGCTGTCGTATTAGAAACCCATAAATTTTTAATTCCGGGATTTGTGACGAAATATACGACGAGTCTTGAAATATGCATGATCAATTTCGTGAAAACAATAAAACAAAACTTTATATGATACGCCTAATTAGTGTATTATGTACAAAAAATTAAAAAATCAAATTATAAACAAAAAAGTGCAACGTTCAACTTGTTCATGTAAGTTAATTATTAATTTGAAAAATAAATTGCAGCTGGTATTAACTTAGAAAGTAGATTTGTTTGTTCCATTAGCAAACCGCGTCTTTTTCACTTTTGGCATACATTATTTACTGTATTGAACAATTCATAAATTCATTTAGGCAAGTATTTAATGGTAAAAATTCATCAGGCGACAAGTCTATTTTTATAAATTATACCTGTACCGTAGATATTTTAATTAAAGATATAAAATTCAAACTTTTACAATAAACACCGAAAATTAGCTTACTTAGTTCGCGGTGACGCTCATATCTTTTTGTTGTGGATTGAATATCTGAATAATATATCTTAATGTTAAATGCAATGTGCAAAAAATATTTGGACAGTTTTAATTTCTTTGCAATTTCATATTGATACCTCGGGATTGTTTCCTGGTTTGCGAGAGCCTTAGCATTTCCAGGCCACAATTTCAAATTCCTGTTAACGACTCTGTAGAATCTTTTTGCTAACAGGTAAGCAATTTTAAGTACTCTGCATAGTATTAACGCTAAACTTTTCTCTCTCTTTTCATTGAACACGTAACACCAGATTTGAGGGATGGAAGGGATTCTATAAAGGAATTCAGCCCAACTTGACACGAGTCGTCCCGGCCACGATGATCACTTTCCTCGTTTATGAAAATGTGTCGGACTATTTACTCAAAAAACATAAAGTTCGAGCCAATGAAAAGCTCATAAAATGATTCCAAGAATATTGACTGGATTACCCATTCGAAAATTTCTTAATTTTAACAACTGTATTATATTGTTTATGTTGCTATCCTTAAAAGAAGTTATTATATACCAAAAGATTTTCTAGTCGTTTCATGAATAAATTTTGAAAATAGAGTTTCGGGTGTCTCATTTTTCGACGGTTTAAAGTTAATTAGGGCTTTTACATTTTATTTATAAAATTATTAAAAAATGGTTGATAAATATCACAATAATCTTTGTAGTGTTACACGTCTAAAATCAGTACCCTTCATACTTTTATCGCAAAATCGACTTTCACATTTTCACTTTATTGGTTGTATCTATAAAATATTCCTTATTTGGCGCTCGATAGTTCAAAATTTTTCTTATTTAGTTTTCGCTTATATACTAACTTCACCCATCGAAATTGTTAAGTTCTTATATTTAGTTATAGTACTTGGATTTCTACAATTTTCCTTTAATGAATGGTGTAGGTCGGAATAAATGTTTAGATAGAATTAAGAACTAACACATTTTTCTAAATGATAGTCATATTCGAAAATTCGATTTAATCAAAATTCAATAACAATATTTATTTTTCATTAAATATCGAGTTCAATTCGTGGTTCTATGTAGAGCTCGCACTCGATCAATTTTTCTGGGTAAAAAACATTATTATTTTATAGTTTTCCAAAATATTAAGTTAACAAGTTATTTAGCTAGTAAAAATGCCGAATAATAAATGTACTTAAGTAGCAAAGAAAAATTTTAATAATACATAATAATTTAATTAATTTTTATCTGGTTTAAAAATTGAACTACACATGGAATTATGCATTTAAATCGATTATATTTCGATTTACTTGGTGTTATGCATTACACTGAGGGACTCAATCGACAGCTGGATTGAGGAATTTTTCATTACATTACTAATTTGTACGATTCCATTTCCTAAGCTTCCTATAGCTGCGCTTAAATTAAACTGAAGAATAATCAAAAGGTAATCAGGCCGGAAAAGACAAGTCATTTCGAAAAATTTTTGAACCTATCGAAATAGTTACGGGATTATGCTACTTCTGGAATATGAATTAAGAAATACAAAATCGAATATGCTGCCTTATGCTAATTACAAAGATTTAACGGATTAACGGATGTTGTTAATTTACAAGACACAAGATGACTTCCATAGTCATAGAAAGACTATTATTATAAAAGAAAAACTTACATTACTAGTTTTGTTTGCATAATTAACTTTAGAAACTGAAAGCATAAAAAGAAACCACGAATTACGCTGATTGAAAGCATAAATTTTGTTCAGCTTTCAAAATTTAATAGGAAGATGAGTAAATCGTGCGTTAAGCGCAACCTCCGTAAGTAGCCCAATTTCTTAACAAAAGCTCAAATGTCTCGGTGCGGTCTCCGAAAATTTCTTGAGAAGAGCTTCAAATTGCATAATCCAGCGGCGGATTTTTACGTGGATTTCGGAGGAGACGGATACACGAGCAAAAGCGAAAGTTGTTTTCGGCATCAGCAACAAGGTTTTTGGTTTCTTCTTAGTTCACGTGGACGTGGTTTCGTCGTCGCGATGCACGCTGCAATCGGGCGCTCTCCTTTCTCCTGGTGGCTTTTCAAAGGTCGTCGAATTCCGAGACGGTGTCCGTCGATTCTCTCACCAATCAAATCATGCGCGACACCAATCTGGAAGTAAACGGGCTTTTCGCGGTTTGCTGGAAACTAATGAGAAGCTTTCTGGCCACCCACCACCCAATGGCTTAACCATGTGCTTTTCTTAAACCTGAGGGTTACCATAAACCTGACCTTTTGTCCACTACTATTGGGAAATCTCTTGTAATTTTCATATCAGTTCAACGAAAAAATTATTTAAAGTGTGATAGTGTTAACATATTTCTTTAAACAAATTTGGTAAAAGGTAAGAAATTATATTTTTTTAAAATTTTTATAAAAGTAAACATATAGCTCTAACACTATTAGATAAATGATGCTACTTTATATAAATTAAATACAAAATAAAAATTGTTTACTGTAGAACCAAAAAGAGAGAAAGGAGCGAAAATGCATAATTAAATAAAAATCTACATCTTCGTTTATTGTTATTATTATTTTTTTTTCTAGATTACTTACTTAATTCCTTTCCGTGGAGCTAATAACACTAGTTTATAATAATTTTGCCCCTAAATAACTAATATGTGGTTTCTATAGGATTTTTTCCGAAGATTACAAATTCATAAACGAAAATTTGCTATGACGTCATATTTAAGAAAACAAAAAATAGGTTACAAAATACAATAGAGTACAAAATATCGTATTTAGAAAATTTTCAAAAATTCATAATAAAATAACGGATTATTATAGGAGCTTGTAAATGTAGCTCAAACAAAAATTTGAACCTTTAGCTTTTATATTAAAATAAGTCTTTTCAGTTAAGTCTTTAACGACTTTTCGAAATACTCTCTTAATTTAACTTTTCTCTGTTAACCAATTGCTTCATACAGTTGATAGTCAATGAAAATCACAAGTATAGAGCACCCTCATGAAAAACTTCTTCCCCGTTTAGTAAGAGTTAAGGAATTTTTGTATTCCATACCATAAACCTAGATAAGGATTTAGGCTTTCATTTGACCCATGTTATGAGCACTTTTCACGTTGCATTATTTTTTAATTCAATTTTCAAATATGTATACTCAAAATACGATTTGTTTTAGTTTTCATCCTATTTTTCTCAAAAATGTGAGGTGATGGAAACAAAAGAACTTCACGTTAAGGATTAGCTACCATTAAACAAATCAAAAAACTAAATTTTATACAAAGGACAAGAAAAAAATTAAATTTTGTAAACTAGTGTAATTATAGTTGCGAAGTTTCAAAAAGAAAGACTTTCAAATTCAAATTTTTCAGAGATTAACTTAATTTTTTCTTCGATTAAGATGTTTCGATAGTCTACAAAAAAGTTCTACTCTATGTTTTATACATACATACGTATATACTACTATTCGAGCTGATTGTCAATACAAAAAAGAGTAATTTCGTAAGTGGGAAAAACCGTGGACTTACATATATTGGACTATTTGAAACCAATACCGTTGAAGAGGTATTTTTTGTCCGGATCTGTTAATCCAAATTCGATTAATTCAAGTAGAGGTTGAGTGGCGGTAAATACCTCATTAAACGGATCCCACGCTGGTCGGTTAATTGCAGTGCGAATTGAAACGCGTTATCAAGCTGTCTTTTCTTTCGGATAGTCAACTGGCAACCCAGACTTAAGACTTTTGACTCCAGCAAGTGCGGCTCGCGTTTGAACAGCTGACGCTGGAAGTGGATCTGGGGGCCCGTGATACTGCGAGCGATTTATGGCTCGAATAGTCTGGTGATAAAACCGTCCGCCGTCGGGGAGCTCAGCGAGATCCGCACTGCCCTGCCGCCAGTCTTGCTCTACGTCACTCTACGTGTTCGGTTGCATTCTTCAAACGTTGCCCAAGGTTCTGACCACCTTTCTTGACCATTAATTACTTGGCAAAATAACTTTCATTATCGAGTGATTCTCTCGCGCGTATCGATTTCGCTGGCCATCAAGAAATTGCACGGTCCCATCCGAGGTATAACAAATCAAGCAAATTCCGGTGCGTAATTTCGTTCAATGTTCGGGTGTCCGTTAATTTAGAGAAAATGTTGAGCACCCAAACTACGTAATATAACCGAAAAAAAAATGAAACCAATTTCCATAGAATCAATTCTTAGTAAAAATAAGTAGTGTAGTTCTCACACCTTCGTGTACTGATACTTGAGTGATTTTTGTGAAGCTCCGCAAATTGTTCGTTCGTTGATTAAAAGATAGTCTTGGTCCCGCTGTTCCAAGTGTCGGTGACAATTTCGTTCGTGTACATAGTAAAAATTAGTCTATTAATATAACAATTGCTAACTTGAGTTGAGACTCCCAACCAGCTCTGGTGTATACGATTTTGAAACAATTCTATTGAGCAATATCCGAGGGTTGCTACTGTTTCGCTGGTATAAAGTCTTATGAATTTGAGGTGAGATACTCCAGGTAAACAATAAAACGACCGCCAGAGGAGAATAGGAGTCAATCACTATGACTGGGCTCAGCCGCAATGGAGTCCACAATGGGGTAAGCGGATGATTAATTACTGTTTTTTTAAATTGTTCAAATATTTCTTCGATGAGTTGGTCCCTTCAAAATTCATTATCGTCGGTTGAAATAAGTTGTGCTATGCAAATTTTACTAACAATTCACCTTTTTAAAGTTTCATATTAGAATATGACAAATTCGAACCTTTATTATGTGTCTACCTGTCTTTTTGTCTGTCCATATGTTACTGCTGTTTTTAAGTTAAACTGCATATACCCAATAAATTTCTTTACTCGCAACTACAGCTGCGAATTATTAGACATTATACTATATTATGCTGCAAACGAAATGATTCCTACAACAAGATAATGACCCAGAACACACTAGCCAGAGAAATGCAGTGTAAAACTTACTCGATTTCATTGAGAATTTGTGAAGTGAAATTGAAAGGAAAGTAATGGATACGAAACCGTCAAATAAAAGTAATCTTTATGCACATAATGCACGAGATGTTGAAACAAATAACAGCCAAAAAATGCCAAGACGTGATTGAATGCAAACATTGTGGATGTACATAAGAACTTTTTTCAAAAATTAAGAAAACATGTTAAATTATGTTTGTCTAATTTTAGTTTTAGGAATAATTAATACAAATCTAGATATTTTGAGCAATCTTCTGGGTTTCGAAAAAAGTAATAGTCTTATATTAGTTTAATACACGGGGCGTGCAATTTCACTCAAATTCACTCGAGATAAGGTTGATTAGTTAAAAAACAAAAAAGTCTCTTTTTATCCCAGAATTATTTTTTACTAACCGACCTTCACATGCATACATGACTTGACTACTAGACCATGTAGAAAACAACGATACGCTTCCTGCAGAAGCATAAAATAGTTATGTAATTTGTTTTCAAGTTTCCCTGATACTCTTCTTCGACTGCTACCCGCACTAACGTATGAGTGCTGTTTAAGTAAAATATGAAAACAAAGAAATCATTCCGCAATCGATAACTTGGTCTCTTTTCAAAAACACCTCCATGAGGAGTAGGAGGTGTCCTTGAACGAAACGTTTTACTTTAGGATTCTTGATACAATGTAACTGAAAGTATGCAAGTCAATTTATCGGCAAACATTTCTTTAAATTCATGTGTAGATCCATCGACCTCTAAAGTCTTTCTCTTCGAATTTCATAAAATTCTGATAGTATAACTTATTTTCTTTTTTGCTTAATAAAACTATAATTATTCTACTAACATCAAGCTAAAACTCTTGGAAAACTGAAACTTTTTTATGTTTTAGAAGGCATTAAAAATATGTAGCAATATGTTCAGAGTTATGATATGAGTGATTTTTTTTTTCGCTTAGTTTTTTCTCATTCGGATATCAAGAAGTCTTTAATTGTTTTCCTTTAGCGCTTGCTCTCTATATTTTTTCTTATGTTGCCCTGAGAAAAATAATTATATTAATGATTTTTACTTAAAATGCTCTAATACATACATACAAAACATACAGACATACACACATATCAAATATTTAGTAATAGAGAGAATACATTTTGCTTGGTTTTTATCATCACCAAAAGACGACTGTTCCATTTTTTTTAATTCTTTGCTGGATCAATTTTGCAAACAGTGTTAAATTCTTATTTTTTTGGAAAAGTTGTTTGAATTGGATTTTTATAAGCTCTTAGCTTTGTAAAAAAAATAAAAAACTTACAAAAGCCTTAAGTTAGTAAACATCCCAAAATCTTTACTAATTTTTATCGTTTTTACTATGAGTAGATTAAAACTAATGGTTGTACATTAATTTAAAATTAAAATTGTGCCTTTGAAAGATTTCAGCCGGTAATTATTGGGTTTATAAATAAACCCGATTATACCAAATCTCCAATTAATTTTATGTAATTTATTACTAATTTAATGGTTTGTGCAAATTCTGCTACGATTTATTTACTTTTAATGACATTATAATTAAGAGCGTTTCGTGGGGAATGAAAATCGAGGCTGAAATTTTTAGGACATTCGAAACAAAACACTAACCAGACGGCAAATTAATTTTTATTGTGAGTAGATGAACAAATTTTTGGATAGGGGAGTGAAAGTAAACTTGGAGTTGTTTAAATTAGTGCAAAAAAATTGAAATGTAAATAAAAAATAGCAGTCTCTAATATTTGCTGCTTATAAAATTCCTCGCCTTTCTCGAATCGCTTAAAATCTTGTTACATTTTTAGATTTGACCTTCTAATTGAGTACAACTCGTGTTTGTGCGGCAAATTTAATCATTCGTAGTATCATATCTTGGGGCACCAGCGAGTGCTGCGGACAGAATTCGTGATTTCGTCTGAAACGTTCCCATTATATAAAAACTTCTGGATTGGGTCAGTACAATTTAAGCGAAATTAAATACCTTTCTTCCAAAAAAGAGTTTATTATATGATACCATTACTTGCATAACTTGACATTTTTGATCAATAATGCTAATTACACATTTTATGCTCCTCTGTTCACTGATGTCACCGCAAAACAAATCGAGTGTGAAGGTTTGTAGAGAAACGCCTTTTAGATATACGTAAACACATTTACGTACACACGCCAAAAATTTGCATAAAAAGGAGGAAATTCTTTCAAAGAGTTAAGCCTTTAACCACTCCCTTTTGTAATAAACGAATATAATAAAGTAACGTATGGAGCTTTAAAAGCCATTAATCAGTTGTAATAAATCAAAATAATGTGCAGGGTTGCTTTATTTTGAAAATATTTGTACCTATCTGAAAAATTTGGATAAATTAAGAAGATATTCGAAATACCAATCATTTTGAGGTTTTGTCGACCAAAGATTAAAGTTTTCGTTTCACATTTGAATTAAAAATTTTGGTTTTTTCTCAAAACTCCCACTCAATTAAGTGGATACTTACAAGGATTTTACTACCGTGATTTTAGGTTAGTCAGAACTGCAGATTACACTAGTCTAGTTTAATATTAGTTAAGTTCATTCAGGAAAAATTACTGTGGATTACTGAACTAAACTCATATCCTTTATGTTATTAACAAATTATGTTAACCTGAGTAATTATCTTTCTCAAAGATTAAAGGATTAACTAAGTATATGTATCTCTAATTTTAAAATAAGAATTAGTAAAATTACTGAGGTCATTAAATTATATTAAACATAACCAAGAAGCAGGTTTAGGAACATGGCATTTTTTAACAACATTTTCAGTTGCAAAATTCAATCAAAAAATAATTTAATTTAGACGACATGTTTTAATCAATTACAAAGAAGAACGTTTTTAAAAATGTCTTGCCTGCATATTTTCGAATTTCATTGAAATTGTGCAAATAACGATAACGACGCAGTTGAACTTTGCTGTGTTTTTGCAAATGACAAATTTTTTTGTGTTCTTTTTAAATTGTCTCTGCGAAACAAGTAAAGGTCACATAATTTTTCAAATTATTAACTCGCAATACATAGTCTTTTTAATTGCATTAATTGCTGAACTTTGGCAACAAATCGTCGTATTCAAATTTGATAATTTAAGCGTATTTTTTTCGCTTAACGTTTTTTGTGATTTACTGCTTCCTTTAAGATTACGTAAATTCTTTGAGTATCCAGACATGTGTTACCATTTATTTAGTAGCTATGACGTTTTTGGTAAACAGATCGATAAACCAAGTTATTCATCTAAGCGGCGAACTGAGAGAGCGTGGCTCCGGGGAATGTTAGTCATTTATCTAATCAACCGCGGTAGCAACAGCTGACTGATTAGATTAAATTGCAATTGACATTTCAGCAATTGGGAAAGGCTGTCAGAAGTGATTTATCCTGAAAACTAAGAATTAATGAGCAAATAGTTGAAGCCTTTCACTAACTCTCTAACGCGTTATCAGCAAACTTTAGGGTGTTTTAAATAGTGCATAATGACTGTTTTAACGTCATAAGTTACCATTTGTTGAGGGGAATTTTGTGTATTCAACTGTTATCTAAATTAGATCAAAATATGCTCGTGTACTTTCAGAGACCTACAAGGTTTGCTATTCTCTGCAATGTGTTGATTTTGGCGGGTTAGTGAAAACTATGAGCTGAAAAAGAAGGTTGAGTTGAAATTTTAGTGAAATATTTTAGAGACTTTGATTTCATACCTAGTTTAAGGTTATAAATATTGTGCCACCATGTTATTTGAGGTAATTATTTTTAAAATTTCAATTTAAACTAAGGATTTTGCTCTTACATTAATTTGTCAATAGCAGAAGATTTGAGTCATTACGTTACAATCTGTAAGTGGTTTTTCCAAATATTTTGTTTTATTTGTACGTTGAATCAATAAATATATTGATACATATACATGTATTAAAATTTGTAGATAAGTGCAGTGTTTGAGGATTAAATATCAATATCAACATATGCCTAATAACATCGAAGCATAATGAATACAAAACAAATAGCAAAAAGTATTCAAAAACAAATTCTCAGAAATGTTATTAATAAACTATAGTTGGTTGACTCGTGTGATCACAATAAAATTCATTGCATTGAAGCAGAACGTGTGCCATTATATTGCCTGATTGCATTTTGATGGCTGATTTATTTAGTTGACTTCATCGGAAGTGTATTGGATTTACCCGCCTTAAGATAAGAATTATCTTTGCGCCGTTTTGATCTTTGGATGACACACAGACGGCAATTTTACTGGAGCATATTAAAATATCAATGACAAACGAATCGTCGTCATTTTCAATGCTGGCGCCAAACTTGCATATATTATGTTACCGAGCGCCAGAATTATGCTTGTTGTTGCTACTTGTATACTGATTAAATTTGTGAAATAAAAAAAAATGCTTTTTTTGTTTATTGTATTTCCGTAAGATGTTGCAGTTGGAGTTTATTTTAAGAACGCCCCTTTTCATTGAAGAATTTATTTGCGATAAAGGAAAGAGGCTTCGGGGTATCAACGCTTCTGTGTTTTAGATTCGTTTTTTAAAAATTCCCCCTTTAACTTTTTAATTTAGCTGTTGTAAATGCAATGAGTTCTATCAGTAGGTAATTGATTATAATTTGATTAATATGAATCCGACAAGAAGAAATATGCCTTCCAATAGTACTGCACTATGCCGGTAAAATTTTTATCTAACTGATAATTTTCAGTTAAAATTAAGAACAAATTCTAAAAATTAAAATTTTGTTTAAATAGTTAAATGTTATAACAGATTGAGTTTAAGCCTTAGGGATCTTTATGAAACGTTTTGTAAAAACGGTCACTTGTTCCTTCCGGGAAATTTAAGTGCATAATTTTGAAAAATTACATATTCCCGTCACGATTTTCTATATATTACTTTAAAAATTTTGTAAATGAGTTAAAGATGTTTCCATCTTTTTACAGAAACATTTCTGCAAAAGTATTTGAAATAAACGAATTAATAACAAATATCCAAGTTTTATGTTCCTTATCCTATTGAGAAAAATTGTGCAACTTTAAAATATTGACATTAGGTTTTACTTGAGATTTTCGCAAATATCCGACAAATCTGAATGACTTTGGATGAAAACGGTCGTCGGGACTGATATTTTGGCAGAAATAATTTAATTTCAAATTTAAATTTAATCACTAACAATTTGTTTGAACAATTAAAAATAAACTCTTAATATAATTTTTGATAATTCATAATCAGGACTAAGTAACAATAAGCACGCATCCGATACGATTCGGTAATAATAAGTTGAATTGCATCATTCTTTTGCTGGAAAACGCGTGCTAAAATTGTATACATAAATATTGTACATACATACACAAAATTTAAATTTGGATTTTTGACGTGGTTAGAAAATCTCTATTTTTCTTAAAATTAAAAATATATTGGAAAAATTAGTATGTTTGTAAGCTGTTGCGATTTTTTGTTGTTTCTAAAACTCACTGTATGTTTTCTACTTCGAAACTAAATACATATGTTGTATGTTTTATTTTATTGAACATATGTATGTTGATGAAATTGATTACTCGTATCTTAAAGATGAGAATCTGAATAAGAAGTTTGTACTTACACATTATTTGTTTCTTGTAATCATGTAGAAAGAGTTGAATGTTTAAAAAAATAATAAATGAATAATATCTGAATCATGTCATATGTATAATCAGACATTTCCATTCATGAACAATTCACAATTCTTTCGTAACGAAATTCCGCCTTAAATTTTCGTTTAATCTTACGTTCTCTAGCCTCAATGAAAAAGTCAATGTCAAGAAAGCAGAATTCTTCCAAATATTTCCCTATTTTCTGAGTAGATCTTATCATGACTGCTTATTCGCCTTTGTGTCCACTGTAAACATTCCTAGTTCTCGTCAATGTTTTCAAGACAAAGTCACTGAATTATCGTCTGGAAGAAGTTAATGCGCTTGCTTAGCTCCAAATTGTTCACGAACCAAGATAACAGATATGTTGACTCAGCACCAGCAACTAGTGCGACTACTTTTCATACACTTTTTGCTTTTAAGTAGCCTACTCTAAACTGGCGCAATATTGACGAAAGCCCCGAAATCCTAAGCTGCGTGACAAGCTAAGAAATAAGTAAACCCCTTTAGTAGCTCATCTTGGGTATCTTCGTGTTAATGAAATATTCCGTCCGCTTATCAGCGTCGCAATTAAGTTCTTGTTAGTCACAAATCAACATTTATGGACGATTCAGGCACCCGTGACGATTGTGAGGCTCCTAACAAATTGCTAAATTTTTTTTATTGTGTTTGAAGTCAGAGGAGCGCTAAGTCACACGACGGACCAGTTGCCAAGAATGTGAATGCTTCATATAGTGGCATATGTTTGAAATATTATTACTTTTATAAAGTGAGTGACCTCCGTCATTTGAGGAAAAAATTAAGTTCAGTTTTATCTCTATTAAAATCGGTGTCAAACAAAAATTTCGAACTTTTTTGACTATATACAATGGATGAGGTATGAAATTGAGATTCTAGTAAACTTGTAAAAATTATAACCTATATGTTCAATGTTGTTTTTATGTGAATTTATTCAAAAAATGTTTAAAAGTTAATCAAAACTACTGGTGTCAGGTGTGGGATTATACGTGCCTATCTAGAAGTCAATTTCTGGTAGATATAGTGCAACAAATATTTATAGTTGTCGTATAACGTCCGTGGACGGTTCGAAAAGAGCAAGGCACGGAAGTGAAAAGCTTCGTCCGTCTCCTGAATCACACCCGATTTACTCGTTCTCCTCAATGAAACAGTTTTTGCCGTTTATGGCTCATGAAAAATTAACATGTGCTCCACTTCGGTCCTTCAAGCTGATTAGAACTCATATCCTGCGTTGCTTTGCAGAGGTTTTTATAGGACACAGGGCAGTAAACTTTTCTCTTAGGAGCGAAAAGATACGCCGAAGGAAGACATGGAAAAGACTTCGGTAGCCTTTGAACTACATCCATAAAACAGGCTCCCGGCCTTGGGGATTTAAGTATTAAAAGGAAAATAAACTTGGAATGCAATGTAGGCTCTGCTTTAGGATTGGGTCTCCTCAAGGGTTCTTAGGCGACACTAAAATACCGTTATAAATTCTTTTAAGAGGAACTTTTTAAATGAACGCACTATCCGAGTACCTTTCCTAGTTTTATGTGAATTTAGATGGAGAGATAATTTTAAATATGCATGAGGCGGGATCGGAAAAATGAAAACATTCCTTCTTGGCGCTGACTTAACGTGGCTGTTATACTGTCCTGGGAGGCACTTACTTTAAGATTTTTTTTTAGGTTCACATATTGGCCCACGAACACATTTCACATTTGTTTCAATTTGTTTTAAAGAGCTGAGTAGGAAAAGGTTAAAGCCACCTACACCCACATTTATGAATGGGGAAAATCTGTAGGGGATGTGGACCTGATTCATTTTTATTCAATCAATAACCTAAAAAACTTTAATTGCGTTCCATTTCCTGTATAAATTAACAAGCTTTTAAAATTCGAAAACACGTATCTTTACCTATGATGTAAAAGTGGAGTCATCAGGGAGATTTTGATTCATGATTTCCGTAAAACAATAATAAATCTCTACTTCTGTAAAATACGATTTCTGTGTGAAGCTAACGATTTTAACTTACATTTAAGTAATGTTTATTTTTCGACTGAAAGAATTACTCTTTATTCGCTAATTTTAAAATGGCAGACTTAAAATGGCGACCAAATATTTTAAATTTCAAAAGATTTCCTTGAAAATTGATATTTTTTGGATACTTCGATTTGCAATCGTTTAAGAAATTTATAGAAATTCAAAATGGAGAATTTAATATGTCGACCAATATTTACAAAATTGTTCAAATTTAAGTAAAAAATAACAAACTGATTATTTAATATGCTAATTTAAAATTTATACATACACACATATGTAGAAAATGTACCAGAACTTAAAAATAAAAAGATATATGTATGGATAGAAATAATTTAAGTCATCGATTTTCAAAATGAGATTTTGAATAAAGTTTGTTCAAAGTTTTAAGGATATACTAGATTTTCTCAACACTGCAGACTGAAACACAAATTAAATTTTACCATTTTCTATCAGATTGTAAAAAAAATATTGTTGTATCTACAGTAATGATTTGTTTTCATATTGTTATATTTTTTTAAATGTTGCTTTTTATTTATTTTATAGAAATAAAAAATTTGCTAGTGCTTATTTGACTCTGAATGAAATTTAAACATAGGCTAATCATACGATATTAAAATAAGTTAAATTAAAACATCGTTTTTTTATTTCACAAAATATGTACCGCCTCGAAACGCACCTCACAGCGAAGCACTCTTCAGTAAAAAACATCCGCTGCAAATGCAATTCCAGCATTTCATAGCGTGAAAGCATAGTGAATATAATTTAGATTTTGGTAAATTTAGTCTGCTTCTATGTTCTATTACCAAAGGCTGGCTTTACATTTTTCGCCACACTACCTATATTCGTTAATCCAATAAAGTGAATCAATAGACACCTCATTTTCACACAGCGATACTTCACCATTCAGAAATGTGATATGATTTTGCAAAACCTTACCATGCCGTGTCATTAGATATGCACTTATCCAGGTGTGAACTTTAATTAAGTCATGGACTCTCTGATGGGCACTTTAGCAGAGAGGACAGAAATTGAAACCGCACATTATCACGGCTATACTTAGATCAAATCAACCTTAGGATTAGAATCAAATCTCCGCTGACATCAATCGGTTCACCTTTTGCTTCTATCAATGGGGATGGATGGATAGAAGGAAATCGCTCAAAGATGTAAACAATCTGGAAGATCAATTGAAGATAGAAGCTCGAGGGTCTTGCGTCCAAACACAAGTCCAGCTACTTACTCGCCTTGAGGTTAGAAACTCAATCCTTTGCCGAGAGTTTTTCTTAGCTTAGTTTTTCGTGCCCACCATAAAAGCGGTAGTCTGCCGCTGGTCCGTTTGGCTAATCAACAACTGTAGAGTTGGAGTTGGAGTTGAGCTTTTCGTTTGTTAACCCAACCCCTTTAAAAGCGGCGAAACGTACAGGTAATGTTTCATTTAAGTCTCGTAAGGTGGCGGATATGGTTCCATAGAAATATATACACGAATAAGAGCCTACAATTTTTATTGTGCGCGCGCTTGAAATCTCCCTTCGCGTTTCTACGTCTTTAAGAAAAAACAATGCAAATACATTTGTCCGCGAAATATGCGACCCCGGTTAAATCAGATTGTTTCCGTTGAGAATGAGAAAAGCTTATGGAAAAAGTGTTCTACCGGCTTGAGCTGAGGTGTTCACGTATCTGTCTTTTATCTGCCATCCACTTTTATTCTTTGTCGAGCCTTACAAGTGCCTCGTAGTGCTTCTGGTGATCGATTGGATGCATCGCTATCGAATTTTTTTCATGTGACTAACTCAGTTAGAAGCTGAAAGTGCAAGTGTCGAAAATAAATGGGTGAAGTGAGGTCGTTTTAAAATATTTTCCAGCTACTATGGAATTGTTTAAGTCAGATACGATCTGGCGAAGATGAAAAGTTCTGAATCCACAAATACTTTAGAAGAAACACAGGATATTACACAAAAGAGACAAAATACTGAAGATACATCGAAGAAGATACTGCGAAAATCTTTCTCCGAAGAACTTCCAAAAATCCAGAGTGAAGAGCAGGTACCACTTACACCACCTTCGTCTACGATTAAGATAAAGACTCGCTCTAGGTTTACCTCAGCTTTACGCTCTCTTCGAATCTCAAAATCTTCAAGCAAGAAAGCGTCTTCAACGTTAGCAATTTCAACGTCAACGCAGGCTGAAGACGACACTATCAAGGAAAACACCGAAAAAGAAGGCCCAACAGTTTTATTAAAAGATAAGAAGAAGAAACCGAAGCTCGTGAAGAAATTTTCCTTAAGCAGTATTAGAAAATCGAAGACTAGTCCTAGCAAGTCGAATCTTCAGCAGATACTCGTCTCGAGCAGCACTCAGACTCACCCGAGTACTCTTCAGAGGCACACCCCGGAGGGTGGTAATCTGAGTATTTCACAAGTTAGCTTGATTGATTTACCATCCGACAGTGAGGAACCGGCAAGCCCGCTGAAATTCGAGCAAGTACGGAAAATTCAAATTACAATATCGGGAAAGAAGGTTGAGCGAACACAGAGAGATCTTTCAGCCACAACGACGTCGATACCAGAAAAAGATTATCTTACAACTGTGGCTGAACCACCACCTCTAGGAGAAACTAGCGAGAAATCTAACCACCGAAACGAAAGTAACGAGACATCCACACTATCCGACGCCGATAGTGGTAGTCGGCGTCATCAAGGAAAAATCAACGTTACGGCAAGCAGTCGAGACACTCCGCCGCAGGAGCGCGCCCCATCGAGACCTCGCAGCAGCCCGCCTAAAAGTGTGGACCAAGATTCTGAAGAGCCCTATCCCGAGATACCTCAAGACGTTACAAAAGGTGCCATTCGGAAGACCTCACTATCAAAACTTCAACGGCAACAATCTCGTGAGGACTACCTAGAGCTGGACCAATTAATGAAACGCGAAGGGACCATCGAGCGCGGAAGAAGATTCCCCAGACCAGTTGCCATTGACCGGGAAGCCCTTCAGGTGTCTCCTCCACCCGCGGTCCAGGAACTTGAGAAGTATCTGAGTACGAGTCCTCACACGGGCAATAATTTGCAAAATCCCAATTTGAGTGGGACTATCGCCGACCAGGAGCAGCCCTCTGAAACAGGTGTGCCAACCACCACAACACCTGGAGCTCCCGGGGAACAGAAAATCGAATTTTCCGTTGGGAAGGCAGTCCGCCCCCTAAAGGCCTTAATAATCACCCAAGGGTCCGGGGAACACAGCTCCCTAGGGTCGAACAAAAGTTCCGGCTCCCAGAGTCCAGTGAGTGACGCCAGTTCCCTAGCCAAACGCAGAATTCGCTACATCGAACAGCCGACTTTTTACACCGACGAGGAGCGCGACATCCTTGAGGGCAAAAGGGAAGCCCTTGGTCAACTCTCTGGGATCAGTGAATACTCCTTCGATTCGGAATTTTCTGTCGACACCCAGATGCCGGCGTTCGGAGACCTCACCATGGAACAGGAGGAGGCGGTAAGAATTGTATGCATTTCTTCTGCGACTCTTCGCTGTTTTAAGACGGTCGCGGGTCGGAGTCTAAGTGCATGAGTGCTCGCACATTTTTAACTAATTTAACTAATTTACCTAATTTTAACGAATTTGTGGTGAAGGCTAAGATAATAACAGACAAATCTTAAGTGCTCGCCGTGCAGGTTCATAAAGAAAAGGTTTTACGGAGCAGACGGAAAATATAACGAATTTGGGAACATCTTGTGGTTGCATTTTAATCAAGACTTGCTGCATTAACCGCGTGCATCTTAGCGCTCCATAAATTTCGTTCCTAACCACAAATCGGTGTCTGCTTAACTCCGATGTCTCTCGATCTGTGAGGTGTTGTTACATGGTCAATTATTTAATATGAAATAATTAGTTAGACGTTTAATGTCTAATTATTTATTACCAATCTGTTTGTTGAGCTTTTATTACAATATATGAAAACAAATAGAATCGCCTTTAACAAGTTAATTAATCCTGTAAGCACAAAATAATTTTTTCTTCGGCATTTCGGTTACTACTTACAAAATAACATTTTAAAATTTTACTAATTGTTTGAAATTGGAACTAATTTCGCTGTTAGCTTAAGATCAGACTAAAAGATGTTATATTATAAATACCACTTTTCAGATCCCGTTGAACTTTTAAAATGCAACACCAACTATGAAAACCCTCTCGATACAATACAACCATCATTTTAAATTTGAAATCAGCGGTATTAAAAGTCCCTTATATGTATATATTTTGATGCAATTATTGTATTACATGAATGAGTGTAGGTATTAATTTTAAAATTTTTTGAAAACTTAACATATTCTTCACATGTGGTAAAAGCCAAAATTGCAAAAATTCTCTACCTTTCAAGTTCGGAGTTTTTGTTTTTGTGAGCGAAGATAGGAATAATTTTCAAATTCAAATTTTTGAAGTTGTTATAAATTTATAATCTTAAGAAAAATCTAATAGAAACAACATCTCATATTCTAAAATAGTGAGTGAATTTTATATAAAAAACTGAGATATAACCCATTTTTATCCGACTGCGCGATAGAAAAGAAAGGGTTATGTTCTTCACGTTTACCTGGGTATGTGGTATTCTTTATTAACTCGAAGCATCCCAACGGCTGGATGAATTTTAATCAATGAGGTGTCTATCGATTCGTCTAAAACTCGCAATGGTTATAGGCTAGATTTTGTTTTTATAAAGGCTTAGGAATCATATGTCTTCTTTTATACATTCTAAAACTGTTTTCACTTTAATTTTATATATTTCTTATATTCGGCAATATGCCTTCAGGGTTTATATACTCTTAATTAACCGAGTCAGAATAAGAGAAGATTTCATGGCTACTTTGCTTGGTTCCTTGCGTTGTTATTTTTTGAAAAATGAAATATTATTTTATAAATGATAAACCTTTGCATGCGTTTATCTTTATTTTAGATATTATGATAAGGTAAAACGTACAACACAGTCACAGATATCCCACTTATCTTTTAAGATTTGTACATGACCTCATTTTTGCATCTTAATTACATGAGAAATGTTTTACTAAGTGACTTGTAAGCTGAGAATTGCTTTGTGTTTACTTATTTTGTGGTACAGTATTGCGAAATGAAATCAACACTAATATCTAGACTCCAGACACATTGTATTGTAAAATATCAGAAATATTAGTATTGGAAGTAAAATACAGAAATTAACCGGATTTTTTTGAAAAGTAATCTAACTTCAATAGTTCAAATCTGAATAATTTTTCTTTGAAGAAAATTATTTAAGAAAAGCAGTCTGCAAGATCTTTCCTATGGCGTAAGTCTTCTATGTAGAAGCCAAGCAAGTGCCAATCATTGAGCGCATGAAACCCGACTCCTGTGAAAGAAAGCAACACCCAGCGAGTCGTGGCGAGGTGTTGCCCTACGCCTTAGAGAGTTTGTTTACACTCCGCGTTTTCAGACCAGAGAACAAAATTCTTCTAATTTTTAGGGAAATGAACTCTTGCAGCCGCAAATTATTCAACTGTAGGGTTTCAGGCTTACGTGAAAGCTTATGGTCTCGTTAAGACTTCATGCATATCTTAACGTAATTAGAAGAACGAGGAAATGAGTTGAATTATTTGAATGACTACTAAGGAATATTATTGCTTAATTAGAAAAATTTAACTTGAAGACTCAAACTAAATTCTATATACAACACACAACACACCTGGTCTTTATATTTCACCAGGACATTTAGGTACCCATGCACAAAATATTTTAATTCATTAATTTTGTAATATAGTGTAAACGTACAAACATACATACTCGTATCTAGAAATTATTATTACATTTAAATAATAATAAATACAATTATTTAATATTTTTACTTTAATTTTATTGCAGCCTATTATGACTGCGTCAACTGAAAAGCGAGAGCATCTGTACAAAATTCTAGTCATAGGCGAATTAGGAACTGGAAAAACGTCCTTCATCAAGCGATACGTCCATCAATTTTTTAGCCAAAATTATCGAGCAACAATTGGAGTAGATTTTGCACTAAAAGTCTTACACTGGGATCAGAATACGATAGTTAGACTACAATTATGGGATATTGCTGGACAAGAGAGGTTTGGAAATATGACAAGGGTATACTATAAGGAAGCCGTCGGAGCGTTCATTGTGTTTGATGTGACACGCAGCGGCACGTTCGACTGCGTCAACAAATGGAAAGAAGATTTGGACTCGAAAGTACAACTGCCGGATGGTAGCCCTATTCCATGTATTCTCTTAGCGAACAAAGTAAGGACCTTGTTAATTAAGCGAATACAATTTTTTATAATAGTTTTCTTTTTAGTGTGATCAAGAGAAACAAGGTATTGTCACGAATCCAGACAAAATGGAGGAATACGTAAGAGAAAATGGTTTCGCTGGCTGGTTTGAGACTTCCGCTAAAGAAAATATTAACATTGAGGAAGCTGCTAGAGCTTTAGTAAACAAGGTAAAATTTATTTTGCAATATCTAGGAATATTCTGTTTTTATTTAGGTATTTTATCTTTATACACATTCTGGCTTTATTTAAAGGATTTCAAAACCTTTAAGAAAAAAGAGTTTAATAATACTATGTATATACATATATTTTGATTTAGTTATGGACTAGACCATTTCCAAGATCTTAATACATAGAATAATTATATTATTCTTTATACTTGATTTAATCTTTTTGCTAACTTGTAAAAAATCCTCCCGTTATGCGAAAAATGTAACCTAAATTACATATTAAAACAAATGATTTTATATGTATTGTATATAGTCAAACCTATAACAATAACAAAATGCCTATAAAAATTAATTTACTTTAAACATGTCGAACTTTTGCATTTATCACGCTTACTATCCTCTTTCCATATTAACTACTAAAGTTAAGTATAATAATAATACTATAGATTAAGGTATTAACGGAGTCGATAAAACAAAAAATATTTGTGTATACAATAGCAAATCTGATTTGAATAACTTTGAGCCAATTCTTAAATATTTACTACATATTTAAATTTATTACCTAATTCGATTTTTCGTAGTCTGAAAAAATCTTGTTTCTGTTGTATATAAATTTTAATTGTGCATGCCGCTAGAAATAACGACTTATTTACTATTCTTTAATTTCCTATAAAAATTTATGAGTGCAGGTTACTTATAACAATGCAGTTTTGTTAAGAATAAAATATCAGCAACTTATTTTAGAACCAATTTTTTTTCTTTCAGATATTGCTTAATGACAAATTAATCAGTGCAGCGGATTTAGCAGATAATGAGAAATTTGCTCTAGCTGGTAGTAGTGGAGGTATAACGACATCGCAACCGAAAAAGACTTGCTCATGCTGACGTATGGTAGCCATAAGAAACGATTCGCCCGAAATTCGACATATATGGTATCACATCATTTCCAGCAATTGTACTCATTTGCTCTTTTCTGCTTTTGTTAATTAGAACAGTAAGCCCATGCAAAATGACCCTTTCAGTGGTTTGGCAATTTTTTTGCTATTAACCTTAAACTGATTAGCCAAATGATTGGGTTGAGATCGCCATTTGTTATACATTGATGAAAAAATTTAATAACAATTTTTAGAAAATTGTAGTTGTACTCCTTAGCTTTTAAGGCATTTGCTCGTTTTTATTAAATAAATGCAATTTTAAAAATATATGAGTATTTTAATTACCAATAGAAAAATTTCAGTGAAAGGTACAAATTACTGCGAAAATGCAAAGTGGATCAAAATGAATCAAAACCTTTTGTAAATTACATTTGTAACCAAGAGAAATTCTAATAAAAATTCAATATTAAGCTTTAAGAACACGATTCATTTGGATTGGAAAATTACGACTGCAAAAATGTAGGTAGGTACAGATTTAAAACCTAACTATAATAAAGATTTTAGATTTAGGTTAAATATTTTAAAAATTACATGTACATTACATGTGCATAAAAGTACATAAAAACCACTAGGGTTTTTTTCAAGTTTTCGACTTCGGAGACTAAAGAACGTATAACAATTAAAGTAAGTTTTAATTAATCATTGTGTAATTACTCATCGAAGATTAGAGTTAAGCGCCATATCACAATTAGTAAACAAAGTTATTATTGATACTTTTTCTAAATCTTTATAAGTACACTTCGTTGTTGATAAATGTTTAATTTTCCCTTCCCTTAAAATTTTTGAACAAGTACCTAGATCTCTTTAATGTATTTTGTTAATATATTAGTAGAAATTCCTTAATAGTTTATATTATTCATTAATATCGTGTGTCAATTTGTCATTAAGAATTGTGTTCATTTCTCAAGACATTTCGCCTACCCGACCTACACCAATTCACAACATTTGCTTTTCACTGGCGTAAAAATATGTAGTTTATCTAATTTGTATTCAATAGTTGACCACTGAAAAGATGAAATCGTGCTTCCACACAATATACACAAAACCGTCGAAAATGAATTAGCACCTCGAACTTTCATTTCTCATACAAATGTATCTTATTTGTGGGACTACGTAGAACATGTATTGGTTTTGTGAGTGTTTTTATAACTAAAAGGTAAGAATAAAAAATTATTTTCTTGGGTTTTTAAATTCATCTATCTAGATCCAGATCTAGATGAAAATCTATGTAGATCAGGCGTTGTAACTCCATATCAGGAAACTGATCTTGATCATGATACGAATGAATAGATTCATAAATCATTAAGCATTAAACCCATGTAATAATGATTTTCATGCAAATCGTTTAAAGTGGAAAATTTAAAATCAGCCATGTTTTCCATATTTGCGATATACATGAGATTTTTAGCATCCTAAATATGTATTATGTATGGACATAAATTTTAATGATAATTGGAATAGCGGTGTAGACTTCTATAGCGTACAAACAAATACAGACAAAATTTAAAAAAAAACAATTAGCTTAATATGCCTAACAAAATCCTCTAACTTTCAGTGAAACTCCTGTCGAAATCGGTTTAGCCATTCCCGGACAAACAGACAGACAGACAAAAATTGATTTGTTAATTTTTGGTATTGCAAATAACAAAATTTAATAATTTTTTTTTATATGATCGTAAAATTTGTATTATCAACCAATAATATACATATTTCATTTTATAAAGAGTCCTGAAATAGGTATCGTATTCGGAACTTTTTTAAAGTAAAACGAATTTGTAACAGAATAATAAAAAGCAAATGCGTCGTATTTGAGATATGTAAATATGTTACTTCTTATCCAGGAAATGAAGTAAAAATAAGACTTTTGTTTGAGTATATTTGTTTAAACGATAAAACACTCGAGGTTAATGACACGACACTGAATTAAATACAAAGAAAAGTTTTCAAGCTCAGAAGTGAGAAGATTATTATTTCCTATATCGATTTGGTTGAATATAACTGCCTTTCCCTTTCTTAACTTCCTTTTACATTTCTTATAATAACTTGTGGAAACAATTCGACAAATATTCAAATACATGTTTTTTCATCCACATACATAAATTATTCGTATAGGTACTTATAATGTTGAAACAGCTAACGGGTTACATTCAACCCTTCAAAGTAAAGCACCCGTTGAGCTTTCTCTACGCTTTACTGGTGAAAGCATTTTGAGCACATAACTCTGTATGTAAATAACTTTTGCAACATACTTACTTTGAACTGTTTACCTTTTAAAGCCTCTACAATGATTAGCGAAAAGAAAATACCTCTTGTAGGTATTACTGCAACACTGTTCCAACATAAACAGGTATGTTTGCACAGTTGCATTAGGCAGAGTTTCCAGAAATAAATCGGAGTAATGCTAGTTATGTTTTATGTGCAATCGCGCAGTCATGCTTTGCAGCCGTTTTACCTCGACCGAGGCCCTGGAGCAACGCGCTCATGATGGATACATGACACCATTTAGAAACCACCGGAAGAAAACTTGATACCTTTTGCCTAAGAGCTGTCCAAGTCCAATTCTCCCAGTTCTTTTAGTATCTTTCTTCACGTGGTATGAAGCTAATCAAATCAAATAAGATAGAGCATAGTAATGAGCGAGGCAAATAAACCTGCAGTGTCTTAAAGATTAATCTATCTGCCGAGTGCCGGCATTTGGGACGGACAGACGGTGTAAAGTAAAGCAACGTTCGGGAAAACAAGATTTTTATATTATTCTTGCTTATAAAAGTGCACACATTTTTGGTGCAGTGAATCCATTTTTTGGTGCCGTGAATTCATTTTTAAAAAATATCATGAATAATTCAATGTGCCTGCAGTGGAAGAACTTGACTTATTCAGTGCCTTCTCAGAAAAGAAGAACTTATAAGTTTTGGAATTGTAACGAGGAGCAAAGTTATGTGGATATTATCAAGAAAAGTATAAAGTTTTACCCCTCTATATTTAAATTTTAAAATTTCTTATACATATAATGCCCAAAAATAATTTTAGTTAGTGGATGCATCAACACTGGCGAATTAGTTGCTCTACTAGGTCCAAGGTGATTTAACTTAACAACAATGTAATTTGTCAATCCAAAGATAAGATTATCAGATTTTTAGTGGGTCAGGAAAGACAACAATGTTGGCAGCCATTTCACAAAGATTACGGGGGAGCATATCTGGGGAGATTTACTTAAACGGGCAGCCTATCCGACCCAAGGAAATGCCGAATATTTCCGGATACTTGCCACAGTTCAGCATCTCAGTGAACGGTCTTACATCATTTGAATATCTTTTTTTCATGGTACGAAACACCTAAATGACCCATTATCGTAAGTGAAAATCTATGTTCAACAGTCGAATTTTAAAATGGACAAAAGCATCACGAATCACTTCAGAACTCAAAAGATAAGAAGCGTTTTACTTAAAGTTGGTCTGAAAGAAGTTTACAACACCCAGGTGAGACGGCTCTCAGGTGGCGAAAGGAAAAGACTAAGTCTTGCGGAAGAAGTATGATAAAACATAATAATTTTGTTGTGACCATTTAAATATTTTATTTTTATGTTTAGCTGCTAACAGACCCTCCGTTTTTATTTTGTGACGAGCCTACCACAGGATTGGACAGTTACAATGCATATTCAGTTGTTGATGCTCTTCGACAACTAACCTCGTCAAGGTCGAGGACTGTTTCAAATGACGACTCTTGCGAAAGTATTGAAATGGAAGTAATTCCTCAAAATGAAATTTGGCTTCCATCAGAATGTTTTGATGAATTTACACAACGTGCAGGGATAATGTGCTCAATTCATCAACCGACATCCGATGTTTTTGAACTTTTCACACACATCCTGCTTTTAGAATCAGGACGAATTGTTTTTTACGGAAGTACTGATGATGCATGCCTCTTTTTCTCAAAGTATGTATTTATTAATAACTATTTGAAACAAAAAATAAAGAAATTTCCATTTCCTAGATTGGATTTATTCTGTCCACTAAACTGCAACCCCGCTGAATTCTATGTAAAAATTCTTACAAAAGCTGAAGGAGATAAAAATTGGGCAGATATTATACAAAATAACTTCGAACAGGAGGTGTCCAAAATATGCTTTGTTCAACAAACACTGGATTCAGCTATCAACGACGTTAAATTTGAGACTAGGTAAGATGCAATTTGATAACCCACAACATAATGCAGAATGCAAATGCATTTGTTTATAAAATTGTCGATACTCCAATCGGAAGATTGTTTATCTCAAGCAATTAATTATCTTTGGATATCAATCAGTGGGCAGTGGGAGATCATAATTTTTCTTTAAAATTAGTAGAAAATGCATTTAAATCGTATAGTAAGCCGGAATCACGATAAAGTCACCAAAAAGTAGATAAAATTCAAGATTTTTAAATTACGCGTTGAGTTGTAAAACGAAGCATTTAGTGTTTATTTAGTCTGGTACAGAAATTTTTCCCAAAACCCATTAAATTCTTCATATGTATTTTTAAGATATCAGATATCGAATTTTATTATATTGAGGTCTTCTGTATTTACAAGTATACATCTTGAAAAATTTGTTCCCAATTTTGTTATTATAACAATTCAATTGATGCACAGCTGTAGTATGGCGGCATTTCAAAAGAAATCGCTTAAAAAAACAAAGATTAAAAAACGGTGACAGATGTAGGTTAGTCTTAAATTAGCTAAACAACAAATAAATCAATATTTGTTTTCTATCGTACAGAATTGCAAAAATATCGAATTTCACTCAAAATTTGGTTCAATGATTTTCCAAATATTTCTAATACCAAAATTCTTAAAAACAATTTAAAGTTTTGAAAGGAGGGTTAAATGTCCTAAATTTAATTTATTTTAATTACAGGAAAAAAATTCCTTGGCTGTGTCAAGTATATCTTCTCGTTCGTAGAGGTTGGACAGAAGTTCGACGAACCACAATAAAAGAGTTGATTTCATCATATGTGTTCATAATGGTTCGAAAATATTTTTTCGATTCTTTTTATGCAATATTAATACTTTTGGATTGTAGATAACATCATTGATCCTTTCCGTGGTTTACTCAGGAATACCAGGAGTCACACAAGCATCCGTACAGGGCATTGTAGGGTGCTTATTTTTAGTATCCACAGAATTAATTTTTACTTTCTCCTATGGTGCAACGTACCTGTTTCCCTCGTATCTTCCAAGCTTACGACGGTACATAGGAGAAAACACGTATCACCTATCCGCCTTTTATATAGCGGAGGTTTTGTTGTCAATTACAAGGGCCGTTGTAACTTCCTTCATTTTTTTCGGCCCTATCTATGCTTCGGTTAAGTTTTCAAGAGGTCCTATCCTCTACTTGAAAATTTCAACAACTTTGTCTTTAGCGACACTTGTTGGCTCATCCTACGGAATGTTCCTTTCTAGTTTGTATGAATCTGAAAAGATGGGCACTGAGATGGCAGCGCCTCTCGACACGCTTTTCATGATTTTTGGAGGATTCTACCTTGGTGTCAACACCGTTCCCTTCATAAAATATTTGTCTATATTTTACTATACAAATGAAGCAATGGCTTACGATTATTGGAATGATATCCGTTACATTGGTAAGGTCTATTTTATATCGTAAATAAGAAACACGTTTGAATACATATAATTTTAGAATGCCCTCAACCTGGCTCATGCTTTCAAAATGGCACAGAGGTCCTCGAAAAATATTCGTTTCATACACACACTAATACAGTGATGTTCGACTATGTAGGACTTATAACACTAGCGATTTTTTTCCACTTATTTGCGTTTTTTGGGGTTCGGAGAATGGTAAATCGGGCAGGATATTATTAACTATAAATAGGAGATCTATCTATTAATAAAGATTTCTTGTGATCTATCTATTTTTGAATTGAAATAAGAAAAGTAGTAGATTAGGTCGAGAAAAACATATAATTTTTTAAAAAAAGCTATTTTTTTCAAATTACAAAACAATGTATTGATACACACATTTTTCTATTTTATGCATTAAGTTTAATTGATATTATTTTTAAAAAAAAGTTTGACTCTCAAAATATTTCTTATTCCTATACATATAAATATGGTTAGATTCTTAAGTGTTTTGAGACACGGCCCCATCACAGAAAATGAAGTTTAGATGTTTTAATTCCTCTTTATTTAAATATAATATTTCAATACAAAGATAATATTATCAGGTTTGGAAGTGATAAAAATTCGATGCATCTTTCTTGAGAAAAAAAAGGAAATTGATCATACTTAAACCAAATAAGGAAGATAAGAAGAAAAGGTTAATTTGTCTTCTAAATATCTAAACTAAGACGATTTTTTTATTAAATTAATGAATTAATTTTATGGGCTCAAAGTATATTTTAAATTAGAAGTACATATATAAAAAACGATATTAGAAAAAAATCACAATTTATTACACAAGATTAGTTTTTTTTAGTAGCAGATAATAATTTCAATAACTTTCGTGGAATCGTAGAACACTAATAATGCATCAAAATGGTTATAACATCGATTTTAAGCGAATGAAAAAACTAAAGTTTTTAGAGAATTCTGAGTTTTTTTTTCTGATTTAAGTTTAAAACCTTTTAGTTGATTTTATGGGGTATAAAAAGAAGTCTAGAAAAAAAGATTTTGTATCATGTATAGTGTACAGGGTGTTTAAAAAAAGTACGATAAAATTATCATAAAAATTTTTTCAGTAAGATTAAAGATTTGTTGTTAAAAGAGATCCTAAAAAATAATTAAAATACCTTTTATACCTATTATACAACATATGTATTAATAAATAATGTGGGAAAGATGACCATTATTTTCTTGCATAAAAATTGCTTTTTGTAGTGTCCGTCATATTGGATACCACATTCACATTTATTATATGGTATTAATTTTTCATTAAGAAGAATACAAATGGCCGTCAGGACTTTGCCATGTACCTACATATGTGAACCATATAAAAGCAAAACTTGGAAATACACGCAAAAGAAAAATAACTCCCTTCTTGGGCCTTTATTTAAAACATTTCAGATAAAATATATAAGAAAAAGAAACACATTGATTAATGAGGGCGGGCTGAACTGAGTTCGGGCGTCCATCCTTCCTACTTCGCGGTATTCTGCAAATATAAAAAAAACGAGTATGAGCATTCAATAAGAACGCCCAGCGAGTGGTTTCTACTTAACTATTTCACTCACACTTACACGAAGATGGGAACAAATCCCGGACCTTAGGAACAACTCCCAGGTGGTTGGGAACAAATCCCGGGTATAGGGAACAAATCCCTTCACACATACGCAAGATGGGAACCAATCCCGGACCATAGGAAATACATCCTAGGTAGTTGGGAACAAATCCCGGGTATAGGGAACAAATCCCTTCATGCACACACAAAGATGGGAACAAATCCCGGACCATAGGAAATACATCCTAGGTGGTTGGGAACAAATCCCGGGTATTGGGAACCAATCCCTTCAGTCACACACAAACGCCTCTCACTCTTCATTCTTCATCAATTCTCATAATTACTTAAAAATACTAATAGCAGCTAACTCCACTCACATCAATTTATTGCGTCCTTCACTTCACTATTAGTTTTACTTTCCTTTATTCTGAAGTTCACTCACCACGTCTCAAAGAAGACTAATTTAGTTCTCCTTTTCGGAAGAATCGAAAATTCTCCCTAACAAGGAAAAACTACCTACTTCACCCTTTTAACGGGTTTTTAGAATTTATCTCGAGGAAAATTCGCTGGAGCACCTCTTGGGGTTTATTGGCCCTGTTCCTAAACAAACATGCCTGGCCTGCGCCAGCTGTTTTCGCATGCGCTCATCTCGCGACGGCCACTCATCCCTCGCATCATATGCGCACCCTCACACAAGGTCTGCCCTTTTTCCAGTCTATTTTTAGACACTCATAAATGCTTGCCGCATCATGCAAGGCCCAGATCCTTTACACAGTGAGAGCAACGTTTTCCTTAACCAAGGGATGAGCGTTCGTCTGGCATGCCTATCTAATTTCTAATTCGTTTTATTCTACTAATGTAACAACTTCGGCCATCCTACCTGATGAGTGTCCTCACTCTGTACGAGTTCCTCGCTGTCTTCATCGGAATCAGGTTGTCCACTCTGCCACCTTTTAAGGTGCTCCAGTGACTCTATATTTTCGTAAGGCGCCCTCTTCGATCGGTATGACCCCTTTAATTCTGTCACAACATATCTATCATTTGGCAAAGTTTTTTTAATTTTAAAGGGTCCCTTGTACTTTGGTAAAAGTTTCCTGCTCTGCCCTTCACCCGCGGTCGGTTTGCGCACCACGACTAGATCTCCCACCTTGAAATTTTCTGGGGCTTTCCTTTTGCAATCGAATCTTCGTTTTTGTAGTTCTTGACTGGATTTAATGCGCTCGTCTGCCTTCTGTCTTTCTTCGTGAACATCCTCAATTTTGTTCTCATCAACACACACCAGAGAAGCAAGTTGACTTTCGCTTTCCGCCCTCGGACGATAACCCAGTAATAACTCACTAGGTGTTTTCCTCGTGATACTGTGTATAGTGTTGTTGATCGCAAATTGAATTTTAGGAAGATTTCGATCCCATTTATTGTCTTCTTTCGTGGTAGTAGCCAACGCACTCAAAACAGTTGAATTCACCCGTTCAACTTGCCCATTAGCTCGTGGAGTAGCAACTGCTGTTTGTACATGAGCAATACCCTTTTGCTCACAATAACTTTTAAATGCTTTCGAAGTATAACATGTACCTTTGTCTGTAACAATTCTTCCAGGAACTCCAAAGTAAATAATAATTTTATCTACGAATCGTAGCACTGGTTGAACACTTGTATCTTTTACAGCTTCCAAAATCGTATATTTTGTGAACGCTTCTACACAAACGATTACAAATTTCTTTCCTGAAGTACTTCTTATAAACGGTCCTAGATGGTCAATATGGACAGTATGAAATGGTATGATGTTTTTCTTAATTGGGTTTAAATATCCAGGCTGTTTTCCCTTTGGTTGTTTGTGGTAGAGACAGGGTATGCAATTTTTAATGTGATTTTCCACGTAGCTCCTCATATTTGGAAACCAATAATTCTCTGATAGTTTCCTCAGAGTCTTCTCTGTTCCAAAATGTCCTAGCTCGTCATGTGCCATTCTAACCACTCCAGCTCTCATTTTTTTAGGTACCACCCATTTCATTCCCTGGTCTGTTATTTTATAGATCCTATCGTCCTGAATTTTAAACATTTTGTGGACTTGCTTCTCATAGGTTGATTCAGCCGGTTTCACAAGAATTTCCCGAATATTTTTAATTTTGTCGTCACACAATTGATTTGCCAATACCCAATCAGCAACTTCTATCCGCAACACTTCCACATTCTCTCCTTCCATATTAGTTGGTGGATTACGGCTTAACGCATCTACATGAGACATTTTTGTTCCAGCTCGGTGTTCAATTTTAAAAGTGAATTCCTGTAAAGTCAGCCACCACCTGGCTATTCGTGGGACTAGGTCGCGTTTAGTTGCCGCTGCCTTAACTGCCGAACAATCTGTGACGACCGTAAAAGTAATGTCCAACAAATAAATTCTAAATTTCCTTAGCGTTTCCACCACTGCTAAAGTCTCCAGTTCATATGAATGGTACTTTTCCTCATGTACATTCGTTTGACGGCTGTAGTATGCGACCGCGTATAGTTTAGCATCATCACTCTTCTGCATCAGTATTCCGCCGATTCCATTTTTCGACGCATCTGTATGTACTTCTGTTTCTAATTTAGGGTCATAAACTGCTAGTACTGGTCGTTGAATCAAATTTTTCCGGAGAGTTTCGAAAGCTTCTTGTTGTTCTTTTTCCCATTTCCATTTCACATCCTTCTTTAGGAGTTGGGTAAGTGGTCTGGCTATTTGTGCATAATCCTTTACGAACTGCCGGAAAAATCCTGTTAAACCTAAAAACTGTCGCACTTGGTGACTACTGCGCGGAGTCGGGTATTCAAGTAAACACTTAATTTTTCCTTCCCCAGGCTTTATTCCTTCTTTATCTACCTCGAATCCAAGATAGGTGATCTTTTCCTTGAAGAATTCACATTTCTTCGGGTTTAGTGTTAATTGAAATTCCCTAAATCTCTTTAATACCTCCTCCAAGTACTTAAGTCCAGTTTCGAAATCTTTCCCTAACACCAAGATGTCATCTAAAAATGCTACGGCCACGGTTCCAAGTAAAGGACCTAAAACTTTATTTATCATCCTCTGGAAAACGCTAGGTGCAGTACAGATTCCAAAGGGCATCCTGTTAAACTCATATTGTCCATCCGGTGTTATGAATGCTGTAACTTGTTTCGAATTCTTTTCAATGGGAACTTGGTAGTATCCCGATGTCATATCTAATGTAGTGAAGTATTTATATCCGCCTAACCGATCCAACTGATCATCGATCCTTGGAAGTGGAAATCTTTCTTGTCTCACCTTTTGATTTAATTTTCTGTAGTCGATACAGAGCCTTTGATCTCCATTTTTCTTTTTAACCAAGAGGATTGGTGAAGCATACGGTGAATTTGACTCTTTAATGATATCTGTATCTAAAAGTTCTGAAATGATTTCCCTAACTTTTTCTCTGCCAGCCGGATTGAGTCTGTACGGTCGATAAAATACAGGTTTATCATCACTTACTTCAATTTTAAGTTCCGCAGCTGTTGTACAACCCAAAGTTCTCAGGTCAGACGAAAAACAATCCTTATACATTTGTAACAGTCTCAGGAGTAGTTCTCGTTCCTCACTTGTTATTGTTTCTCCTATTTTCAATTTTTGAATATTAAAGTGTCCCTCTAAACTTTCATTTTCATTAATTTCATCATCTGATCGGCATTTAATTCCACGTACTATAACTTTATTTGGTTTCAAGACCAATTCCTTCTCCGTAGGATTTACTACCGGAACGATACATTCGCCATCATCATCTACTCTAACTACGCATCTTAACACACAATGTTCATTGTTTTCCTTCATCCTTACTCCCGAATCAATAAAAAATTCTCCCTTATCGAGAGTTTGACATATGACATTTACTACATGCCTAGGTGGAACAACAATCGCGGTTTTAGTACGGAATTGAGTTTTTAGATTTGCTGGTATATCTACATCTGGGAGTTGATTGAAATCATTTTTATAAATACGTAGTTTAGCCTGATCTATGACAACAATTATGTCTTCTTGTTCCGTAAATGGTTGACCGATAAGTACTGGAATATCTTGACTACCGTTAGGAACTACCATCAAATCTGTAGTAACTGTGGCTTGGTCAACCTCCACCAGCACGTTTCGCGCGACTCCTAAAGCTCTAACTATACCACCGCCATAACCTTTTAATGTATGAGTTTCCTTATTGTATTTTAAGTTTAACTCGTTCGATACCCCTACTCTAACAATGTTGCAGCTTGAACCTAAATCCACGAATGCCTTGACTTTTACTCCATTTATTTTACAGTCAACAAAATATTTTCTATCAATAGTGTCATTTTGAATTTTCATTACCTGGTTATTTTGAGGTTTCGTCGATGAATATCTGCATTCACCAGGATGATTACGTCCACAGTTGTCGCAGCGCTTATATCCTTTAGGGCAAGCTGTCTGCAGATGCGCGCGAGAGCCGCATGTGTAACACCTTCTCCTGTTTACCTCAGGTTTAACCCATCTTTCGCGAGACCGCTGAGTAGTTGCTGCAACTGGACGACGAGATGTTGTAAATCCTGGACGATGAGAAGTTGTCTCAAATCTCCTTATGGTTGTGTCCTCTTCCACTCTCTTAAGGAAGCTAAGCAACTCATTTGGTTCCTCGTAATTACCGACTTTGGCAGTTGCTTCCAGTCCAGGATTAGACAACCCAGAAATGATACATGATACTGCCTTGGGCCCACGGATGTCGCAAATATTGAGCAATATTAGTTTGTCGTAGTAATACTTCACCATACTCTCTTCCTTTCTTTTAACTCTTCTTAGCATCTTTTCCAGTAGCTGGGCATAATCGTACTGTCTGGGAAAAGCCTGCAGGAATTCTGCTTTCCATTCCGCCCAGGAATAGTTGAGTGTAGGTAGGCTTTGATACCACCTCATCGCTAACCCTCCTAGACGAGATGTTGCATTATGGATTGTGCTCAGCTCGCTCCAATTATAAATATTGCGCAATTCCTCGATTTTACTTAGCCACTTCTCGATATCTTGTTCTTTTTGCTCAGGATCGAAAATTGGTATGATGTCCTTTGCCAATTTTATTTCAGTCGCTTGAGGATTCATTTGACTAACTGTTTGTGCCAATTTAAGCATCAACTGTGCCAAGTCATATGAATTCGTACTGCTGCTATTGCCCTCACTAGATTTATTCAAGGTACCGGAGTCAGTCGATGTCGATTCTTTTATTTTGCGCTTCTTTGTGACACCGCAGGTGTTGTAGGGCTGAACCTCCCATTGTCCCGACATTATGAATTTAATTTTTTTTTCTTTCTCTTTGTTTTAACCGCTGTTTTAGAATAATAAATAATAAATATTTACCTAAAAGCTTTCCTTTTATAAATATTAAAACGAAATACAAATTCTTTCAAATTTTAACTACATGCAATTACTCTCATTCATTCGCAAATTATTTATTACTCGACACCCGCACTCAGTCCGCCGCTCCTAGGTATATATCCCACTTCTGAAGTTATTATATGGTATTAATTTTTCATTAAGAAGAATACAAATGGCCGTCAGGACTTTGCCATGTACCTACATATGTGAACCATATAAAAGCAAAACTTGGAAATACACGCAAAAGAAAAATAACTCCCTTCTTGGGCCTTTATTTAAAACATTTCAGATAAAATATATAAGAAAAAGAAACACATTGATTAATGAGGGCGGGCTGAACTGAGTTCGGGCGTCCATCCTTCCTACTTCGCGGTATTCTGCAAATATAAAAAAAACGAGTATGAGCATTCAATAAGAACGCCCAGCGAGTGGTTTCTACTTAACTATTTCACTCACACTTACACGAAGATGGGAACAAATCCCGGACCTTAGGAACAACTCCCAGGTGGTTGGGAACAAATCCCGGGTATAGGGAACAAATCCCTTCACACATACGCAAGATGGGAACCAATCCCGGACCATAGGAAATACATCCTAGGTAGTTGGGAACAAATCCCGGGTATAGGGAACAAATCCCTTCATGCACACACAAAGATGGGAACAAATCCCGGACCATAGGAAATACATCCTAGGTGGTTGGGAACAAATCCCGGGTATTGGGAACCAATCCCTTCAGTCACACACAAACGCCTCTCACTCTTCATTCTTCATCAATTCTCATAATTACTTAAAAATACTAATAGCAGCTAACTCCACTCACATCAATTTATTGCGTCCTTCACTTCACTATTAGTTTTACTTTCCTTTATTCTGAAGTTCACTCACCACGTCTCAAAGAAGACTAATTTAGTTCTCCTTTTCGGAAGAATCGAAAATTCTCCCTAACAAGGAAAAACTACCTACTTCACCCTTTTAACGGGTTTTTAGAATTTATCTCGAGGAAAATTCGCTGGAGCACCTCTTGGGGTTTATTGGCCCTGTTCCTAAACAAACATGCCTGGCCTGCGCCAGCTGTTTTCGCATGCGCTCATCTCGCGACGGCCACTCATCCCTCGCATCATATGCGCACCCTCACACAAGGTCTGCCCTTTTTCCAGTCTATTTTTAGACACTCATAAATGCTTGCCGCATCATGCAAGGCCCAGATCCTTTACACAGTGAGAGCAACGTTTTCCTTAACCAAGGGATGAGCGTTCGTCTGGCATGCCTATCTAATTTCTAATTCGTTTTATTCTACTAATGTAACACATTTTTAAAAATCTGACATCGGATTTACAAGTTATATATGTATAAAAACAATATTGAAAGGAAATATGTAGGTATACGTTCATCAAAAGTTTATTGTTAATCAGTTTGAATTTGAAAAATTACCAACTGCCAACTATTTTCGGCTTATACGTATTGTTATGAATCTGTACTTTGTACTGTTCTTAAAATAACTAATTCAAATAGTAATTTTAATTTTCGGATAATGGCAATTAAATACAGCCGCATTTTAATATAGATATAAGGAGTGTTATTGCAAGTTAATCTTCAGTATACTGCTAAAATAAAACTCACGGAATTAGTTATCGGATATTATCTTTAACGACCGTGAAGTTAACTTTTGAAATAAAAGAATATTGCGCAGTTATTCGAGGGTCTCTGAAATTTTATGTTTGTGTATTATTTTGTAATCTTTTATTACTTTTAACTTTATAATTATGCCATGAAAATTGTAATTTATTCCTTAGGATATTTAATGATTTTCTGAATAAATTATTATGAAAAAAGTAAAGGTCATGTAAAAAGTACTAAAGTGAACAATAATATTTGTGTTGGATAAAAAGATTTAGAATTATTCGCTTCTTTGTCGTGCGACGGGAATAAGAGAAACGAATATTATAATAAAAGCAGGGAAGCTGACAAAATCGATGCTGACGAGCATCTTGGGGGCATCAATCCCTGAGATCAATCAGCCTCACCGCTTATCCTATTCCATGGGCAACAAAACGCAGGCAGGGCCACTTATTTGCCAAAAATTAATAAATGTTTCGGGGGAATTTTAGACGTTGTGTCGCCCGTTTCTAGCAGCAAGGTAAGATGCCCGGAGGAAGACGTTGAAGGGCCAAGAACCGGAACTTCCAGAGCAGCCCTATCCCTGTCCTCTAAGACCGATAATCACCCCTAGCAAGTCTGCTCCTAATCTCACACCAGCGTCAGCCCTGAGCCCAGCCCGGCAGCCAACAGTTCGAGTATTGAGGCGACTTCGATATTCAACGACTTTGTTGAACAGAAACACATACAGCACCGGGTAGAATGCTCGAAATACTCGGAAATATTACAAATATAATTTTTTTTTTCTGTATATGCCCCCGTGTCGCTCCCATTTTTTATTCATTGCGCTCCTCTTTCGGTTTTCTTCACTTTATTTTCATTTTTAATGTATTAAATTATGTGTTTGCTTTTTTAGTCAGGCCCAAAGTTGAAATAGCACGAGAGTTTTAGTCGCACTGACTAGAGAGAGAGTCTTACCTTGGTCTTGTGGCGGAGCCTCAGTACGAGGTATTTACTAGACGAGGTAAGACCTGGCCTCACTTCGGATTTCAATAACTCTGTACCTTTTTCGGTATTTTTATAAAGTTGAAGAGCGCAAGAAAAAGCGCATAAGCGATTTTTGTGGGGTTGGTTAAAGATATATAACAGATAAAACTTGAATAGAAACCAGCCTCTTTTGAAAGTATAGTAGTACCACCCTTCGTATAATAAAAATATCCCCTGAATCCTTAAGTATCATTTTACAATATTTTGTGTGTGCCTGCGAGTTAGTGAAGGAACAGGATCTCAGGAAAAGTAGCAAACCTTCTAAGGGAAGGATAGTCGCCGGCAAGCGTCTTAAGGAACCGGGCAGGTGTTAAGGAAGGACTCGTCGGGAGGAGGTGAGTATCAATCCCAGTTTCCTTTTATACTTGTCGAAATCGCATATATCCCCGGCTGGTTTCGGGTTATTCTCGGGGATTCAAAGAAGAACTTTTTGAGAGTGTGTTTAATGTTTGATTTACTTTTCTTGCTAGCCCTGATAAAGGGCTAGAGTGAGAGAAGAATAATTTTAAGGATTTTATTCCTTTTAGCGGAAGGGTGTGTGACTGCAATTTTCTCGTTGTGTGGTGAGAAGGGAAAAGAATCCTTTTTTGGCGCAATAACGAGTCTTTTCGTCGAACAGATGTCCTGGCTGTTTGTTCTTCAGGGTGTAACGGGCGAGTGAGAGATACAAAGATACAATTTAGCCGGCTGCAATTGCAAGCCACATTTATAAGGAGATTTCTATTCTCTTGGTAAAACGGGTCTTCAGCTGTAATCTTTACGTTTTGAGAGGTAGGTTTTTGGTAAAATTTTATTTGAATGTTGCTTAGTTGCATACTATCATATATTTTTTCCTTTTCTGGGGTTGTTAATTACATGTCAGAGGTACGATTAGAGGAGATCTGAGCCGGCATTGTCGGCTGTGAGCGAATGTCTTAAATTTAATTAAGCCACGTCATGTGAGGCTTAATCGAACAAACAATCCAATAATAATTGCAGCTTCGAAAGAGGTAAAAACAACAAACCTCTCTAACGACCGCCACACTCGTCTTCTGTTCAATAAATTTATCTTAGTCATACCCCGTAGTCGTAGATTTGAGTTCGTTTGAGCCCCCCCTCCGGAGCCCCCTCATCCGGAGGCCCCCGTATGCTCTGTTCCCGTTTTCATAACAATGGGAACATTGTGTTCAATTTTAGTCTGTGCATGTAAACTAAATTTCAATACCGTCAATGTATTAGAGTGCGATTAAAATTGACGTTTTATTCCATAGTTAGGTATGTGGAAGAGTTTTAGTTTTCGTATCTTATACCCGGGCCCGGGCGTCCCGCCCCTCGGCAAGCTCCGACCCGACACCGATTTTCCATTCATTTCAATCGCACATATCTCCTCTACCTACCCGCAGATACTTTATAATATGTTTATGCTCCGTCTCTCTCGTTCGCCTTTAGATATTTGTTATGAGTTCAATTGAATGCATTATTACTTTTCAGATAAAAAAGAATATTTCTTTTTTTTTTCCATCTCCCCCCCTCTTCCCCTCCCTCCGGCATATTCGTTCTCTCGTTCTATTTACCATTCGGACGGTATTCTTTTATCCATTTTTGTACATGCTTAAGACGTTCAGCCGGGGATTATTCTTCCATTTCTTTCAGTTTAATTAGACTGCTATTATGTTCGATATAAATACGAAATCGTTATTTTATGCTTTTTCTCCGATCTGTGGCTGTGAACTGGGGGCCCCCAGTCTTGCTCGCTTGCACCGCTGTGCCGCACTAGAGTTTTTCGGTTAATGGATATTTTTCGTTAGAAGCAATCCAACTACTAAATCTTAAGATTTAAAAAGTAAAAGAAAAAATAAAAATAATATTCTTTTCGGGAAGATATCAAGATTTATTTTTTTTTTTTTTTAAAAAGGCAACCAGCATTGTAGATATAAGATATCGTGGGACAAAGAACCTCTTCGCTGAGGTACGGAGAGGCAATAAAAATTTAGCTCTTTTCAACCGATTATAGAAAATTTTGATGTGTGCCGGTGCCTCCTTATTTCGTCTCGCCTAAGCTTGTTCTACTTGCGATCGAGAATATGTATTTTATATAAAAAAAAATTTTTTGTTCTTTCGCCTTTTATCTCGTTCGGTTTCCGTTTAATTTAGTTTACTCGGAGTCTTGCTATAGTATGCACACACTTTTGGATAAATCACGACTTCTGATTCACTATAGCTAAAAACTGAGCCTCATTTTTCGAATCCCTCATGCCTCCTCTTCATTGGCTTCTCGCGTTCGGTTCTGTGCTGTTCTATTCCGTCGCGCTGTTAGTAAGTGACTAATTGCGTTAAGTTATGTGCTAATCGATAGCGATTTGATAGCTAGCTCTGTGACGATAGTAGTGCTGTTTGTGCTGCAGATTATTTTATTTTTATAAATGTTTTCCTTTTTTTTCTGTTGGTGCTTTCATCGTAATTTGATTTGATGTTGCTTAACCGTGTATAGCCCGGAGTGCTAATGACCGTGTGATGTGGTACCTAATTTTCGGATTTTGACTTTGTGATAAATTCTAAGTACAAAACAGCCATTTAATCGTTGGGTACTTTGTGCGCGACCGTACAGAAAATTACGACAGCGAGGAAACTTATTAACACAATGGTAATTCAAACAGCTGATAAGCAAAGCATAGATAAAACTTTTTTCTTTTCTTTTCTATATAAGTAAATCAAGTTTACACACTTAACTAGAAAAGGCATGTATATTTGATTCACCACCCTTTTTGGTGAATTATTTCCATTTTTAACGGATTACCACACCTCCTCTTGTTTACGCAAATTTAGCGTTTAGTTTTACATACTTCGTTTAAACAACTCTTGAATTTCAATTCAGTGCGCACGGTTTACATTAAAATATTTCAAAATTGTAGGCAACTCGGGGGCATACACTAGTTTTTCTATGTTGCATTAGTTGAATTAACAAATATGTATTAAGATTTATATAATACATTTTTATATTTTATGCACTGACAACAACAGGGCCACTAATATTAATTAAATATTACAGAATTTCAATGTCGCGCATTAAAATTGCTGTGTTCGTGCTCTACTTACTTACTTTTTAACTTAATCTCTGATATTAGTAAACAATTTAAGAGGCGTACCTTATTATAAATACATTATTATGGTGTATGAGTAAAGATAGTGTCATACATTTTTAGATGCTTGCTTAGTCAGACAAATTACGTGGTAATGTATCATTGTACTAAAACAATTATTTACAACTGATTCATTTCGTATGTTGTATAAAATTTTGAAAAAAGATTAAGAAATTTGATGAAATTATTTTTGAGAAATAATCTATTAAAAACAAAATAATCATAAGATATCTCAAAACCGGATGATGAAAATTAACATTTCCACTACTTTGAATTAAACTTAAATTTTAAAATCATTATGCAATGAAATTTTACTTAGTGTGATTCAACCGGACATAATAAAAAAAGAAGAGTTAAAGGTAAGATAAAAATTTTAATGTCTAACGACGACTGACTGCATGCGGAGGCTCATTAACTCACACATGGTCGGAATGTCGCGCTAATAAACTATCCGTGGCAGTAGGTTCCCGATCGCAGTCAATTGAGCATTAAAATTTTTATCTCAATGTCTTGTACTCCGCCCTATTCCGTTCGAGTATATGCAGCTATAGCTGTACATATAGCAAATCTTTACAATTAAGATAATCTTTTTAATTTCCTTTTCGGCATCGGTGTTTTTTTTTAAGTTGATACTAAAAAAATGGTAAAACGAACATTTGCGGAAAGCTTCACAGTGTGCAACGTCTGTGCCTGCGAAAGTTTTAACATTTATGATAAAACAACTAAAATTTGAAATATATCTTATGCGACTTTCACGACCTACTTTGAGTTTGTGAACATAAAATAAAGATTAAAAATTTAGATCCATATATTTACATATGAATAAATACACTACCTATTACGATAGTATTAAATAAAATAAAACTTAATTAAATAAAATTGTACTAATTTTAATTTGATAGTACATCTTCAACGCACACATTACAACATACTTTCATTGAATTCCGATGTATTCAATATGGCGACCGAGTTTCAATAATATCTTATGCTGGTAGAATTTATCAGCACGCTGACGGAAAAACAGAGTGCATGGAGCTTCTTGTAAAAATATTTTTGCATATAATTCAGAATTATATTTAATTAATTTTAGTCTATACCGCCTGCTAAAATGAGTTATTTTGTTACCATGCGGTTTTGTTATGTTAAACAACATTATTTCTTTTTGAGTTATACTTATTGAAATATAAGTAGTTAAAAAACAATAATTTTTGAAATTAGCAACGTTTTGTAGAATTTCAGAAAAACTATAAAATCTAGATTGTCATTAGAGTTTTCTAGAATTACTCATAATGTCGTAAATATAGTTTTAAATTTATTTCTATCGTTACTATGAAAAAATGTAGTCAGCCAGTGTTCCACAATCTAAAACTATTTTTAATTTATTTGTGTGATTATATTTTAATTTTCAATATATGAGTATATATAAGCAAAAATATACATAAGGTACTTATTCCAAAAGTTCCCCTCTTATCTGCGGATATCTTATATTTGTAGTTCCGGAGAAAAAAATATAAGGCTGGAAAATTATCATCCCTTAGTCGGGTTGCACACAAGTTTAAAATCTAATAGTATACTTACGCCATTTTGAACATAAAAATATAAATTCACGTATACTCTTTTAAAAATACCCTTTTCCTTCTGAAAAACTAAAATTGTTTTGAATGAGTTTCAACTTTTATTACTTTTGGCTGTTTGATTTATTTAAAGTCTTGGTAATTTTTAATATTCTTGTTTTTAATTTTGATTTCGAATGATTTATTGAAACTTAAATTTTTTGGTGCGACTTCATAAATATTGGTATTTTTATAGTCCGTTAAAATTCGAATCAATATGGACAACGACCGATTTTATTAAACTTAATAATTAATTTTTTAATTTTTTTTGCCCTATTTCAAAACTCAGTAAGCAATGCTCTGAGACAATAACCGATTCATATTTTTTTTTTTTTTTTGAAAATTTTATTGCTGGTCATATTTTGTGCAAATTGGTGATCTTTGTACTTAATATTTTTTACTCTAATTGAATCAAAGGGTAGATAGTTCTCAGAAAAACAAATTTTTTTTCAACTAAATATTATTATGAAAGTAAGTAATTTTGATTTTTGTGAAATTTTGCTACAAGTTTTACTAAAGTTATGTGATAAAACCTGTTTTTTTTTCCGACAAATTATAAATTTATGCCTGATTAGTGATTTGACATACAATTAATTAGCTTTTTATTTTTTTATCTTTTGCTTTCGTGTTTCAAATTTACTTGATACATTACACCTGGTGATTCATTTAAATTGCAATTTTCCTCTGAAATAAGCGATGAGGCAAACAAATTATGTGAGCAAAAGTTGCAGGGTCTAAAGTCTAGTTAATTTGAATTATAAATTATCGTTTAGGATTACTCAATGGAGTTGCACTTTTCCACGAACAATTTACATTGAGAAGGTACTAAAATATATACACAAAATGCGCATAAACTACTTAAAGTCTTACTCGTATGTTAAATTTTGTCTGGTCGACTTATTAAATTAACGTTTCAATTGACACCTCTTCGATATATTCATGTAGGTTATCTGAAACGATTGTAATGAATAATAATAGTTTTATTCAAATGATACTCCTTAGAAATTTTTTAACTGTTGGTATATCACTTTGAAGCTGAATATTTTGGAAGTACATACATAGAAGCAACGAGGTTATAAAAGTACTAAACATTTAAAAACGAACCCTTTTTTGAGACTTTGTGCCAAAACTCTTTTTACTAGTTTCGTTTGCGAACTTGAAAAAATTTTTAGTCATGTTTTGGAATCGTGTTTTTTACGAGAATCGAATAGAATAAATTAGATTTTCTGGTCTATTTAAAAAATGTCAATTTAGGAATAAAACCATTGTTTTCCAGTTGAAGTAATTTAACGGATATTTCGTTTGTTACTTACATTGTGAGTAATCATTAGCTTGGGTGAGTTTACTTGCACTTGAGTGTATTTTGTAATTGTAAAGTAAACCCAAGAACACTTCTCGAAATGGTTCTGAAAATATTTGCGATAAAATGTTTTTGAATTTTATATGTATATTATTAAGATCGACTACTTGCGATGATCGTTTTTTTAAACGAAAACATTTATATTTTGCCACCTTTAAATAATTGAAAAGTAAACATATCCCGCGTTGTGTATATATTTCAAAATCCACCACCGCTGTGAAGCGTTTTGCTGTTCCGAGATAGTAAAGGTAAATTCTTAAATCGAAATTATTCAAATGCCAGAGGTGCTCATGAACTTTCCCGGAAGGTGTTATTAATCGACGCTGTGTCTGTAAAGAAGTGCTCCAAGACGGACCCAAAATTAGAATGCATAAGAGAGCCCCAAAAATTCCGAAATTATAATCGACGGTAAGTAGTAAGTCATAAAAGCAGCCACCGAAATTCCTTCATTTACATTAAATTGGCCCCACAGAAGGGTGATAAACCACGAGTAACGAACCCAAAAAAAAAAATATTCTATCCGACCGAACCAGAGCCAATGGGGGAATATCTCAAGATAATTTCAGAGGTGTAATGACAAAGTACAAGAAAAGAAACTACTCTCAGACCCCGATGTGCTCATCTTTTGTTGAATGTCATCGAACCGCAGAGCATGAAGCATGTACGATCCCATCCAGATTCATCAGAGTTCGTTTGGGGCTCCGCATACCTGGGGCCCCCGTGCGCCATGCCCAGATTTTTAGTATCGTCTTTTAAAACTTAATCGTGATTTAGTCATTCAGTTTTAGTTCACTGACATTTTTATTGCCCCCGCCAAGAAGGGGAAAGGGGGGGTGGGATCGGGAGGGGCCCGCATCATAATCTCATTGTTATTACACTTGAGGACTGGAACCGATGCGACGAAGGTCCCCCCCCGATCCCCGAGAAGACAGCGGAGGCTCCGTCGAACGAGAGACACCTGGACTTAAGCTGTCTGGTAATTGCTGATATTCATACCTGGGTGCTGGGAGCCGCGACAAGCAAAACTTGTGATGATTAAACGTTTTCTAGGAAGAGTGGGATCCGTTGTGGTTTGAGCACCGACCTGATTTCCAGAGAATCCACTCATTCATAAGCCGTGATCGCTTGTCGTGTCGAAATATGTGATCGGCTCTTTTTCCGCTTCCTCCAACTTAGACTTAAGACTCTCTACCGTCTACAGCTAGCGTTTGCTATTTTATTTCTTAAAAATTTATATTGCACGATATGTAAGTACAGTTAACTCACAGGTAGACAAATGTAGACAAATACCTTAGCTCTAGCATAATTCGGGAGGTTTGCCTTTTGTTCCTTACCTCACCTCACCTGGGCCAGGCCTTGCCCGCGCTCGCACTTGAAAAATTGAAAAATACCAACCACATGAGGAAAGAAAGATTCGCTGATCTCTGCTCTAATCGGTGAAAATTGTAAGAGTTACTATTTCGTTAGATGAAATCATCGTTAATCACTCCTAATTGCTGAAATAAGCAAATAAAATGGAAAATTGGTCCATTGGCATTTTCTTTTAGATTTAACTTTTGATTTTTTTTTTTACTTTTGTGCGATCTTGCTTTTTAGGAGAGAAATCATCAATTGGAATTTATCTCATATACAGTGTAATTTATGAACGTTGGTTTAAGACACGCAACATATGGCAAAAGTCAGAAATTACTTTAAGTTGCTTCGAAATTGAAAGGCTGTACATTGCACTTGATCGCGATTCCGACCCGAGTCAAAATTTTAGTCTTCAATTCATTCTAAAAATTCTAATTTTTCATCCTCAGATTTCACTAAGGTCTGAAAGCCGAAGGTCGGTTTATTAGTTTGACGTAATTTTGAATGCTAATCTAGCGTTCGTTCAACTGTGAGCAAATGGTCGTAGGACTTGGTTTTTTAGTTTACCAATCTTTGGCTTTATATTTTTTGCTCAACAAATCTGGATCAATATTTATATACCCAGTATTCCTGGCGAGAAATAACAAAGTTATCTTCATATGGATTCCGGCTATGTAGGTAGGCAACAAGATAGCAGAAGGTCTAGCAAAACAAACTAGCAAACAAAATAGGTCTGGGAGTCTAATCCCAAGGATATAATCGACCTCAACCTCAAATCTAATCTACTCTGCATTAATTAAAACCAATAAAAAACGTACGTTAATTGTAAACAAATTTTTAAAAATTTCTTGTATATACCTAAATTTCCTGTATATACCTAAACTAAATTTTTCTTGTATTTCACATACAGTATTTAGAAGTCATTGTTTACAAAATCCTTTATTTTTATCTTATTCAGAATGCAAGCAATAGGCGGATTCATCCACGCTTTTTTTACATTTGGTGAATGCGTGTGATTGCACAGGTTTTTTTTTAAACATAGTTATTGAACTGCTGTATCCGATTTTTGAAGTTATCATTAACTTAGTCATTGAAGGACTGAAAATGGAACAGTTTTCTGAAAAGGCCTATTAATTAATAAGGCCTCAATAATAAGATACTAGAGAATGGTTTAAAAAAGCATACCGACATTCTTAAAAAGTAGAAAAAATTCGTAAATACAACGATTCATTTGTTATTTTATATGTACTTATGAGCGTTTTGAGTGAAATCTGGAAATTATGTATACGTATACATAAGCAAATTTTTAATATATAAAATGAGTTTGTGAATTAAGCCAAGCAATTATAGCTTTTTAAAACATGCGATTGACAAATAACATGTGTTCAATGTTTGCACATTCAGATGTGTATTTAAATTCTTAATTTAGATTGAAAAAAATTTTCCATGAATTGTTCTCTACTAGCAACAAGTACAATTAATAAGAATGTACAAATGCTAAAACTGATCTCGAAAATGTATACAAAATTCCAATTGAACCACATTGAAATGAAGAATTTGCAAAAAATGCAAATTTGGAAGCAATTTTTGCTTAGTTAAAAAATTTTCACTTTTATAGTGCAAACAACAAAGCAATATTGCTTCATATTAGAATTTATACAGTAGTATTATAGAAATGCGTCGAACAGTAGCACAATCAAGTGAACATTTTTGTTAAATTCATGTAACACCTAAGCAAACATAAAATTAAAAAGAATGAAAATTATTATTCGACCTTAATTTGACATTATTAAACAACTAGACTAGTAAGTCGCAATTATTTGGTATTTGGAATAGAATTGTATTTGTGAGTATATTTGAAAAAAGTCAAAATCCATTGTTCGGTAGACTGACACCAATAATTTTTTGAAGTGTGTATTACCATTTTAAGTTAGTTATGTTAGTCCCAACAATTAAAATATGTAACATATGAAACACGTTATTTCATTTTCAAAGTTTTCCATAACCATGGAAATAGAAATATGAAAAATTTTAATACATGGTTCGTTTGTTTCGTAACTTAAAAGACTATAGACTAAATTAAAAATTTTGTTTTGATAGATTAATTCTTTGTGTTTGTTTTGTTTTTGTAGGATATTTGTAATTCGAACAAAAGAGTGCCATTCATAACAGTCTGCACACTTACATATATCAGTCTTTAACGAAAGAAACTCTTTTAGTGTTGGTACATACATACAAATTAATGAAATGACTAAAGAGCCAGCCATTATATAATAAAATCGTGCAAATAATGGTTCCAATTTTCAAATGATGACATATAATAAGATATTTAGTGGCTGCTGATTTTAAATAGCATAATTCATAAAGATTAGCTTCTACATGCTTCACCTTACAAACGAAGCAATTTCCAATTATTTCAAAATTTCAATTCTTTCACAAATCGCCTCCGTCTCACTATAGATTTTAATTTTATAATGCATAAGTTAAGTTTCATTGATATTCATTCAAAAATAGATTTTTCCATTCGTTAACTAGAAAGCATAGAAAACTAATAAGACTTTTTATATCTTTACAGGTGAACAAAGCTGTTTCATCCGATCTGGATGCATTCCTGAAAATAGCCGCTGGCTGGCAACAAAACGGCCCAATGGAAATGTACGAAAAAAAAAATGGTAAGTAAATTTGAACTTTAGCTTTAAACTGCTACTAAATGATATTAATTATCTTAGTATATCCGCTTATAACAATAGAAGATTTGTTTCAATCACAGTTTATCTTTTGTCATTTTAATAGAACTTCAGCACTACCTCAATCCATCAATGAATATGTACAAAAAACGTGAAAGGACCCAAAATTGGGCCCATCAGGAAAAAAAGTTCCTTTTAGACTTATGCCGAAAAGACATGAGAATTATTGAAAATAAAAGGTTAGACGCTGGACTGACCGCCATCAAGAACAAAGCCTGGAAGTTAATACATCAGCGATTTTGTTCAACCTTCGGAACTGATAGGACTTGTAATCGTCTCAAGGAGCAGTGGAGAAGAATGAAAGGTAGTTTCTTTTTAAATAATTATTTTTGTTTAGTTTAATAGTATAAAATTATATTTTATCGAATAGCTTGTACCAGAAATGAAATAATGGATTACAACAATAGAGTGGCTCGGTATGGACAAGAAATTGCAGATAGAAAACGTCCGTCCCCGTTCACATTCGAAATTTGGGAGTTCATGCAGGAAGCTAAAAGAGTTTGTAAGAATGAAGCCCTCGACGGAGTTGACTATTCAAAAGTTCCTTTGGCCTTAGAGGAAGGATTGGATGCGAACGAAATGGCTGACAATGAAATTAATGCAAATGAAGAGTAAGAACTATTTTAATTTGATGCGATTTATGGTTACTATATTATATAGTGCCAATGTAAGGAATGTAAAACTTTTGGTATTCAATTTCGATTTTTATATTTTAGGCCTAGAGTAGACCATAACATATGTGAAGTAAATATAAAAGAGGAGTCGGAAAGTGACAACGATGGTGCCACATCGATGGACAGACTTTCGAGTCCGCACGAGAACCACCACCAGGAGAATCAGGGTCAACATAATTTTCAACCAGATCCCATTCACATAGCACCTTCTTTTACAATTAACAACATTGCGGCAACGCTGGAGACTTTAAACGCCCTGAGGAACCAATTTCCACTCCCCAGTCCCGTCGGCGAACCGCCAGCTAAAAAGCAATGCACCGAGGAGGTCAACAATCCCGACATCAAAGCCTTCATGGAAATGCAAGCCAAAGAACACATGTTGCGCATGCAAATTTTGGAAGTCCAACTGCAGACGGCTAAATACAGTCGAGACATTGTCGAAATTAATAAAACCATAGCCCTGCAGAAGCTTCACGACCTGGCCAACAGGAGGCTGAGCTAAGTCCCAGCGACTAAGCAAATCGCTGACATTCCTATTTACGCAGTATTTAACGTAGTTTTAGTATTTTCAAGTACTTTTAAAATCTGTGGACCTACCTCAGATACACTCCACGTACGGACCTTAGCTGCATAGCTGCAAATGTTTGTTGTACTTACGCAGAATTTGCATTTTATTTGAACGTTCCCTTTTTTGTAGATTTAAGTGTTAAGAACTGTTAGACCCTAGCAGCATTTGTACCAAGCGTTTACGAGTAGTTTACATCAATTAACACTGGAAAATAAAATTTGTTGATTTTATAACAATTCACATTGTGTTATTATTACTACATTAATTAAATAATATCTGTTCCTTAGAGATTAATTTTACATTTAACGTAAGAGTAAAATAAACAGATGACTTATTTTAGAAGGTGGAAATTCGTCATTCTTATATTTGGGTTAACTAAAAAAAATTTTAAATAATATGTATATAAATTATACGTCTCACTTTCTAAAATAAGAATTCGGTATTTAAATTATACGTTCACTTATTATTTTAATTTAATGCCGAACAAATTCAATAGGGTACATGATTTATGGAAATATAAAAGCTATGAATTATTTTCTTTTAAAATAAACAGTGTTTGCAAGAAATCTTCCGCAGAACACAAAAGGAAAAAAGGACAAATTAACAAACGATCTTACATACAAACTTATATTTGCATTCAATTTTGATTTTTACTTTACGGGAAGTTTATTTGGTACTTATTTAAGAAGCATGTACTTTTTTCAATCAATTAATTTTAATATTAAGTCAAAAATCGAGTGGGTGCTAGTCTGTACGGCAAATCTTACTAAATAACTATTTACTGAAGATTTGATTCTGAGTTTGGGTTTTCACGCATTCAAAATATTTCAATATATTTTACTTCTCGTCTCCATTTTTTCTATACATATAAAAAACATGTCCTCACTGTTCATCGAGTCCGCGCCGAAACCGTTGAAGCTAATTATATAAAATTTGGATAATTTCATTGTCAGAATTTGTAAAATTTGATTTGGTTTGATCTTCAATTAAGAGAGCGTTACTTACACTAATCAAGATAAAAATTTAGGATAGATTTAAACTTTTGAGATGTTTGTTGAAGAGTTATTTAAGTTGTAGATAAAAACCGCAGATCGCTAATTTTTCTATAAGAAAGAAAAGGATCAAGTTTTCATTTTGAATGATAAAATTTGTGTTATCATACTGAAGTTCCTTTTGTTAAATGAATTTTTGGTGTAACCTTGCATGAATACATTTTACGAACTTATTTTGAATCGAATCTCGAAAAACCGGTTTGTACTTATGTATGTGATAAGAAAAAATTTAAGATTTTGTCATTTTAGATTCAAATTCAGGGATAAATCATTGGCTGCTTTTGAAAAACTTGTGGGTGCAGACTTTATGAAATGAATATTTTAAACCTATCTGCAAGAGAACTTAATATCAGCTCCAAATGAAAACGGAACTTTTCTAATAAGCCAAATTTAGCCCAAATAAAAATCTTCAGGTCTTCTCTCGTTGTCCCGGCGAATAAAACGATTTAATTGCATAAAATTAAATTTTTCAGGAGGAGTGAAGAACCTACATACATACAATCGACTATATAACTTGGTTTTGCATTTTCCCATATATTGTGACCTTATTTGACGTTAGTTAAATAAGATTCCTATCCCTAATAATACGGAAGATATTTAAATATATTTAAAAAAAAGAATGCAATTATGTCGTTTTGTTTGCGACTATGTGCAATTGTTTGGATTGCCACTTGAGAGGTCCCATTTACCTAAAACATCTAAACGCATTGAACGTTATTTGGGAATTTCAAATCATTGCCTCATTAAGAACAGTACTACTAGTATAAAAATTAAAAGATGAAACGATATCTTACATTACTTACGTGAAAAATATTCTTCGAACGAAACCAGGCTCACTTATTAAAACTTACACCATTTTGATGGAAGCGTTGACCTAAATTGAAAACTAGTACAAAATTCTAACGGACTAATTTCGTACTAGTTTTCAATTTAAGTCAACCATGTACAGTCAGGGAAAAAATTGTTTTGTACCAAGTGAACATAATTAAGGGTACGTTCAATATCTCGACTCGAGTCGACTCGGGTAAATCTGACTTACTCCGGAGCGTTCAATATCTCACCCGAGTCGACTCGAGTCATTTTTACTCTTACTCTATGTCGTTCATTATCTTACTCGAGTTCACACGAACTATTGTCTGTGAAGTCTTAGATTAGGTTGTATGCGTGAGATGTTTGACTCGGGTTGCCGTTCATTATCTTACTCGAGTCGATTAAGCTTACTCGAGTCAGTTTAGACAGTGGTAAAAAGGTCGAAGCAAAGTGACTCGACGTTAAATTTGATGTCATCATGGAAGGGCTTGGGGTACTTGTAACGTACCAAGGAGATGCTGTTGCGGAAAATGGGGAGATAATTACCCAAGAAAAGGCAAGGTGGAGCAGAAATGCTACTCTTTGCCTTATTGATGCCTATATATACCTACAAAATGATTTTTCGTCAGACAGAGTAAGGCGTGAAGTAGTATGGAAAAAAGTTGCAGCGAAAATACAAGAAAATAATTTTAACTATATATTCTCCATTGCAACACTTAAAATATTTCATATTATTACTTTTCTCTCCATGGTTATACGCTGTTATGACAAATTTGATTTTTCTATGATATTTACGCACACATTTGTAAGGTTGAACTCGAGTAAAACTTGCTCGAGTCGACTCGGGTAAGATATTGAACGCTCCGGAGTAAGTCAGATTTACCCGAGTCGACTCGAGTCGAGATATTGAACGTACCCTAAATCGTTTTACTCACAAGTTTATCAAAGGGCAATGTTTTTAATATATGAAAACAAATTGTAATTGTAGTAGCATTTTGCAGTCTAGATTACATGCGCCAAGACAATTGGCCGGTTACTTTAAAAATGTTAATGCAAAATTGCAAAATATTATGGCATCGAAAAAAAATTGTTCGAAGCTAGCCTTTCCTGCATTCCAAAGTGCTACAATTACGAAAAACTAAAATTTGGTTTATTGAGACAATCATGTAGCAAAATTATAAAAATTTAAGAAACTGACTCATCTTGAGTAAAGATTAGTGAATAAGTAGAAATTGGCCGCTTAAAAAAAGTATCTATCAAAATCCAAACTTTGACTCTAAAATCGAGACTATCTCAATTTGAGGAGTTCACTCAGCTGACCGAAGCAGAAATAGACTGATAAAAGTGCGAATTGTAAGTGAAGTGAGAAATTTTATTCGGTTCGAATGAATCCACGAATTACATTAAGTATTACTCGAAAAATTAAAATCTTAAATGCCATCTTTTCTACGTAAAGGAGATCCTCCAGGATTTTAGTTTAGTTTCCCAACTTTGCCAGGGACTCCTTGTGGCGTTTTACAGCCTCCTCCAATTCCGCGATTTGGTGCTTGTGGAATTCGGCCTGGTCAATTTGCTTTTCCTTCAGCTTGTGAAGGAGTTCTTGTTGCTAGAAATTAGCCAGTCTGTGAGTATTAAGATGACCCAAAGAAAGCGGCTGAACTTACTTTTCTATGAAAATACTCCTCCTCCAGGGCGGCCTCCCGTCTCCCGAAAGAGCCTCCTGCGTCACGGATGGAGCCTCCGCCACCGCCTCCCTTGCCAGCACCACTGCCCAAGTCACCAAGTTGTGTATCACTCATCTTTGCAAGTCTAAAACGGAAAAAATGCGTGTAAACATCTTTGGAATTTCGTAAAAATTACATAATCCGCGGCTATCGTTTTTTATCCCGCAAGTGTCGCAGTTCGCGGACTGTCGACGGAAGGTTCACTCACCTGAGACTAGCTGGATACAGACGTGCTGTTTGCCTTGATACCGCGAACATTTCGACTTTATACCTGCAAAAATAATTCCAAATTAAAAATAGCGCAAGATTCACTCTCGAAGGAATTCGCACTTTCAACTTTCTTTGCTGACTCCCGGCGACAAAATTAACCTCCCACTGCGTCTTGGTCTTTAGCTCGGTGTTCGGCGGTCAGTTGGCGTTTAGCCGGGACGGAAACCGATTCCAAGTCGATAGATGGCGGCGTTCAGATGAAGCGAAACCATCCAAAAAACATTTTCAAACTTTTAAAAACCTGGTCTGATGTTAAAATGAATCGGTTTTAATTCTTATCACGCTGTTTGAACTTTCCGTCATACTAAATATACTGACAAATTTTTATTTTTAAGGATGCTCAAGTATGGAAATATAGATTCAAAAAAACGTGAAAAATTTTAAAACTGCTTTAATATGGTCTAGCAGCGTCCAAAATGTGCTAAAAGGGAAAATTTTTGGGTAGGGATAACAATCGAAATTAATAAAAATATATAGTACACATTGTTTACTGGTATTTAAACTTTCTAAAAAATTTTATTTCATTTTATTTTTACAAAAATTACTATATACAAAATCACGTGATCCACAACACTAAGAAAAAAATTTGCTCCACGTTCGGCATCATATCTCCAGTAAATGTTGATCGATATGCAAAATTTAAAAAAATTATTGTAAAATAAAGTTGTAGTTATGGTGTGTCTTGCCGAAATTTTGAATTTCGAAAAATTTAGCAATTTATGGTAGTTTAAAAAAAAAGTATGCGTTTTACGTCATATATTTTACACTTTAATTATTTTTATAAAATTTTTAAATCAAAATATGAAAAATCCGGCTCGGCAGACTATAGACCAAACTATTTCGAATATTTAGAAGAAAATTGCGTCAAAAAATATTAAAAACTGTATGAGTTATCATGCCAACCGTAGCGAAAAAAGTAGTTTCGAGAAAAACGCGTTTAAAGTTTTAAGGACAGCTACCTGTACGCACGAAACTCTCGTCGGCAGTCACATTTTCTACCATAACTTTGGATCTATGGGGAATTATTGCAATCGACTTCTACAGAAATACAAATTCCTCACCGTCTGCGGGCCAACTGCCTAACGACGAATTAAACGATTCTTCTATCGCACATTAAGTCGATAATTTGTAGACAATTGACGTGCCCCACGGTTTTATATTTTAGTCTAGTCTATGCATATGTTTATAATTCCCACGACTGTATCTATTTTATTTTTTGGTTTTTAGTACATTTTTCTTAAACATTGCAATGTATGTTTAACATAAAACCGTTTAACTTAAAAAGTTTTTTTACCTATTTTTTTTTACTTTCCGTAATTTCCGTAAAATAAACCTTCAATCTACTATGTATTTAGCGAATTATTTTACTTCTTCTTTTCGATTTTACCAGTTAGTTTGTACCTTTATATAATATCGAATTGCTTTTAGTAAAGACTTTAAATTTTCCTACAGTTATTCATTTTTTAAAGTTTTGAATAAAAATTGTCCTTCCTTTCTTTACTATGTGAATTTTTCATAAAGTTGGCTTATAGCACATTCAAAAATAACGATTTATGTCACGTATACTACTAAAAAGGATCCCTTCAAAATTCAAATGACTCAGAGAAACCAGTAAGTAGGCAAAGCATTTCGCTTTGCAGCAAAAATTGTCAAAATTTCTTGCAGAAACCTCATGGATTCTCCAATACAATACTATGGCACCTGGAAGGTACATCAGCTGTGGCTTTTCACTTGGGAACATAGCAGCGTGAGACCAGATTTAAAAATCAAATTGATAGCAGTAATTTTACAATTTTTTACATTTTCATTTACAGAAAGCGTTGTGTTAAAAGGACTCAGTCCATGACTTGTAGAAGTAATAACTCCAACAAAGAAATATGCAGCGCCGTAAGTATGACGATTGCTTTACTATGATTTTAACTAGTGCAACGAAGTCAGTTATTTGAAAGAAGTATTAAAATAGTTTTACTACTATGTATTAGTTTTATAAATATATACACCCACGTGCATGTATTTATGTGGATTAGTAGATGAGTTATGCCTGCGCATTAACATTTTTTGCAAAATTTTCTTATAAGGACTTTACTTGTTTTCTGATTGTTGTATGTTTTTTATATCTACATATGTACATACATTATTTAAACACTAATGGAATTTTGACCAAGTATCGTGATAAATTCTTCGAAAATTACGAAAATTTTGGTATTTCAAATAGTCAAAGTTCTGGGTCCTATTGTTGAATACAATTTGAGTTAAGTCGTGTCTTATATACATATGTACATATGTATAATATATTTCAAAATTTATTTTGTTAAATTCATTGGTACAATGTACAAGACATTTGATTTTTGACTTCAATGCCATTCAATTAAAAATTTATTTGAGTGTATTCGGGATTGATTCTCTGGAATAGTTAGAAATGTTTGTTATGCTCTTTAATCGATCTCATAATGTTTTTACTTTTTTTTTTTAATTTATTTCAGAGATTTCAGACCGATACGAAATCGGCAGGCCGGAGATCAGTAAAGAAAATAAGATCTCATGTCTTTTACGCAAAGAAACCGTCGTCCCAAAAATCAAGTGGATGCAGCACTGAAAGATCTGTCGCCAAAACGCAACGAAGTAACTCAAGCTGTAGCAATCAATCAAGGATTAAGTCGAGCAGTTGGAAACGATCAGACAAAAGGGGAAGCTTTGTAAAACCTTGGAGGAAAAAATCACCTAATTGGATTACTTTGCCTCATGTAAAGACAACATTCAATTCTCCAGGTCAACCGAATTCGTCTGAATGCCGCCCTGGAACTCTATACTCTGATGTTGTATTTCGCGGAAAAATCGCTCTTCCCGATCCACCCGCGATCCTTTTCAAAAAAGAAAAACTCAACTTTTGTAAAGATCTATTATCTGATAAATATGCAAAGGTTGAATTTGCAGAGAATTTGAAAGCATCCAACACAAAAATTAATGAGTTAAAGGAAAGCTTGAATAAGAACGAAGTTGACGAAGCATTTCCGCCACTATTAGCTTCTAATTTGCCGGCGCCGAAAAACTCCAATAAATATAAAAACAATACGAAAATTAAATCAGCAAAACCTATAAACTGTGATTTGAAAACTGATGAATTACTATTTAATGTAAATTCATCTAACGAAAATAATGATATGGGTATTAAAACAAATATTGAAACCGAAGATTTAAAACCCCTAGAGAAGGAAGATTCGTTAGCTAAATATGACCACAATGAACTAATAAAAGCCTCAAACTCTGAAGAAGTTGAAGATTTGAACTACTCGAAAAATTTTTGTCACCGATCTGAGGCATCTATAAACAAAATCGCTTATGGCCTATATCTAAAAAGTCAATATCGGCAAAATTCAGAAAAAATTTTGCATTTTCTGAACTTTCCAACTGAGCATATTAAAAGATCTGAGGCGGAGGACGAATGGAAGCATAAGTACTTGCCTATACTGAACGTTAAACTGTTCGATAATTTTGACGACGAGTGCGGTTTCGGGTACTCAGGCTTTAATCTATCCCGGCAAACTTTTTTGAATTTTGAAGGAGGCGACCAGACATTTCCTCGTTTTTCAAAGCACTTCAACGATGATCTTTATTTAGGACTAGAAAATAGAGCAATTGTCAGTTTGGAATCTGCCTTACGTAATTCTAGTATTTAAATATATTATTTTGTATCATTTTTAAACAATATTTGGTTTGATTTCCTAATTTATCCAATTACTTTTACTTTACTATAGACGTTGTTGGCACTTTGTTCAACTGAGGTCACTTTAGGTTTTTAACTGAGTATATAAATAACAATGCCTAAATAAGGAATTTTGAGAGGCTCTAAAAAGTCTTTATTTTTTCTTTTGATTATTATAATAATGTCTCAATAGAATAGTCTCATATTCCTATAAAACTCCTCAGCAACCCCTCCGTACTAAAACATTAGCAAAACAATATGCCTTATTATTTCATATTTTTAAAAAAACTATAGGGTTTCTTCTTTTTTCTTTAAACTTGTTGAACAACGAAATTATTATTCTATTTTTATTTGAAAAAGTACATTTTCTTTGCCAGACTTAAAAATTTGAGGTACTTTTCCCTATGTAAGATTTATTTAGATACCATTATATTTATTTAATCGTAATTTGACATTTCTATTATTTCACTTTGTTAAATTAAAATTCTTCATTATTAATTAGCCATCGTATTGCATAAGTTAAAGCACTTGGTATTTAATTTAGCATAGGATACAAGAATTACTTTTATTTCAATCTAGTAGGAGATTTTGAAATGAAAATCAAATGACAAATTTATTTTACTTTTTGAACTATCCGCAAATATAATATTCCTCAGTGTAAGATGCTAACGATTCGTAGAAATATTCGCTGGAAATATTTGCAGTTTTTGATGCTGTAAGAACCACTTTATTATTTTGGAAGATTAAGTAAGAAGCTTTAAATTTTATTTAGAAGAACCCGAATGAAATACTCATCAAAAAAGACAAAAAATGATGACCCAAGTGAATCCTACCCGGCAATAGGAAATCTTCCTGGTGGTGGGCTTGGTAAATTACAGGGCACACGTGAAGAAGTCTATTTTTGTAAACAGGTAGTAAAGATTTGATTTTAAGAGTAATTCAGTTCCTATTTATTTGATGGTTAATTTTTCGTTTGTATTATGCTTTATAAAATGTCCACCACTGAAACGGAATTAATGTTTTCAAACTTTTCCTTTTCCAAAGCAACATGAACTAATCATGAAATTATTTGAAAAGTATAAAAATCCTGAAAAGGTCGAAATGATGACGGATGAAGAAAAAGCAGCAGAGGTATTATTTAATTTTTGTATGTATTTATAATTCTAAATTTTCTAACATTGTTTGATTTTATTTAGAAAAAAGTTCTTGAAGACTACTTCAATGTTTGCATTTATGGTTCCCCATCCAAAAATGTAGACGTAAAAGAAGAAGGCTATTTCTATAATGAGGTAAATTTTTCAAATCCTTATAGATTTTTATTTTACTGTTTACAATTGATTTTAGCAAATGGAATTAATTAATAGACTGAGAAGTCAAGAGGATATTTCAGCAAAAAAAGCACCTGAGCCTGTGTGTAAGGACACATGGGAGAATTAAGCTCGACGTGTCTTACCGTTAATGATGTATCTCTTTTAAATAAGAAAATAATTTTCATTTAAAAAAAGTAAAGAGAAAATAATTCTCATTTAAAAAAGGTACAATAGTTTTGTTATATTGCATACAAAACAAGATAAATCTAAAGTATGTAATTAAAATTTGTGAGGTAATATAAAAAAAAAAGTTTTTAAATTTTTCATTATTTCATAACTCAAATTACTGAATTGTAAAACCTACTGGAAATTAGACAATTAAACTACAAAATAATAGAAAACAATGTCCACACTCTTTATTGCTTAGACGCTTTGCTTTTTGGATACGATTTGAGGCAAAGGAAGCGAAATATTTCCAAGAAACAGATTTTCGCGAACTTTGACCTTGAATATCTAAGGACGCTCACACGTGATTTAGAATCGCAATATCTCAGGAATGGTGATTCTTAGAAAAAAAAGTATGAGAACAATTTTCGTAGATAATTTCATGATCTACAAATTTTGTTTGATCTATTTTTATGATAAAACCTACCGTTCACACGAAAAATTTGAAAAACCATGTTTTGTGACCTTTGCCCTTGAATAACTTTTTTTGAACATTTGGGATCGGTGGGGACTTTTAGTATTTTATTTGTAATAATGCCCCCAAGGTCTGTACCAGTTTTCAGCTCTATGCAGAGCTGCAAACCTACCACTATGTATCATAGATATTCAAGGTGCCTCTCCTACCTTCTCGAGTACGTTCCGTTAGTAAACGTGCATCCATCAATAGCATCAATAGTAATACAAGATCTAATAAATTCGGATTAATAATTATAATTCCAAATTAATGTTCGAATTATTATGATATAAAATAATATTTATGTAAAGTGCATTTTTTTAGAGGCGGAAATTGGAGAACTTTAAATTGAAATAAAACACAGAAAAATGTTTTCAATTGGATTTATTTGAAAGATAACTTTTTGGGACTAATGTTTGAATTTGATTTCGGCCATATAGCCGCCATATAACAGTTGCAACCTTGATATAACAAAGCTGAGGGGAATTGGAAAATGTTCGTTATACCAAGTAATTCGTTACAGTGAGGGTTTTTATATTGAGGTTAGGTTGGTCTAAAATTTGTTTGATGAAGGTAAGAAAAACCTCAACGAACTATTCTACTTACCCTGAGCGAACGATTTCTACTAGTAAAGTAAATAAAACACATTATAATGAAAGAATTGTACTTTTATTTAAAACAAAATAACGTTAAACAACAAATGATTGTCGTATAATGAATTTACCATAACTGAACCTATCGAGACATGAATTTTTGTGCAATTTTTTATGATGGATTAGTACGAGGTTAGTCTGTAGGTTTACAAAAATCGTTAAACAATTAGTTTTCATTTAATTTCCACAGCATTTCAAAATATTGATGTTAGGCTGATAGTCTTATAATTGGGACAATTTCCTTTAGGTGGCGTCTGGCAGCGTTTCGCGGTGCTGATTTGATTTAGAAGACGTTTGCACACCCCTGCGAAGTTCTTTTACAGCACTTCCCCTCAAAGTGCAGCACTACCACAGAAGCATTCACTACCTGGCAGGCGCGTGGTTTTATTTGTTTACACGCCGCCCTGTGCCTGTGTGGGGCCCGCCGTGCGAAGTCGCTGATTTTCTTGCAGCCATTGATCAGCCGTCGGGGAAAAGTAACCGCGCGATGCCCCTGTGTGTGGGAGTGTGTATAGTAAAATCTGTGGGTGTGTGGGAGCGCGACTCTTCGCAGCCGCAACGGAACTCTTCTACCGCTGGCGCTGCTGTGGGTGACGGGTCCGCATCGTGAGTGTGTGTGCCACCGCAGACGTAGTCGGAGCTGCCGTGATAGTCGTTCGTTTCGGGAGTACGCTTTTCATGTTTTCCAGGGAAATTCCGCTCCAAATAAATTAAAATCGCCCCAAAATTGTTAACTCCCAAAGATTTGATGCCAATCATTCATAGCTGGATGGTCGAGAGGTGAGTTTTTTCGCGAATAAATAGTGAAAAACAGTTTCAATATCCCGTATGCCGTGCTACTACTCGCTGCTACCGTTAATTTTAGTGGTTCCTGAGGGAAAATTTCCATGTTTAGTGCGTGATTAGTGCAAAGTCCCAGAGTGGATGATCCCAAATTAAAATTGTGCCAGTGTCCAAAAGAAAATCTTTGATATTTTTTACCTTCGTTCAGTGATTAAGTAGCTGGCGATTAAAGTTCCAAGCACAATGCCGCCCCGCAGAAGGATAACACACCACCGACCCTCAACTTGGCTGTTGACATTTGCCCTGCTCGGACTCCTCGCAATCTCCACTGCCGCTGATGAGGTGAGTTTTTAAATAATTTCTGTCGATTCGCCTCCAAGACACAAAACCCTCGGGAATCTCTTTAGGGATAATTCCTGGCATTCTTCGAAACCAAAAATCACTGGGTTTCCTCGGAAAGCCACAAAAAGTGTCGAAGAAGTGACATTTTGCTTTCTGAGACATCTATACACACATAAGACTGTCTGGCAGTAACGGGAACGCACACGACCGCATTTCTCGTCCGCACGAGCTCGGTGCGTGCCAGTGGTCGTGTTGTGATTTCCAGACTCCGGGTGTGTGCGTGCCGCGCGTACCTGTGAGTAGGCCCGAATCAGATAGGGAGCAACACGCCTTCGCCTCTCGATCGCGTTCTTCTTCCGCTTTTTTTGTTATTTTATTGGCTTTTGCAATGTTGCCAGCTCGCCTCCTGGCGGCTCGGTTCCGTTTTGAGTGCGTTGGTGGCCCTGCGACACGGGGGCATTTTTTTTCCAAATGGCTCCGTTCATTTTTCCTTGGCGGGACCACCAGACTCCGAACGTGTGCCCACTGTCGTCTCTGGCCGAATTCGATTCGACCTCAAACCTCAAATCTGAAATCTGAAATCTCAGCCGCCAGAAATCGGCACGGAGGTACCTACGCACTCTCGGGTGCTCTTGTTTGTTTATAGCCCGAGGGGCTCCTCTGATAAAAACATCGCTTTTTTTATGTTGCGAAACCAGTTCCAGTTCTCAGCCGGTTGCAACCACTGGGATTCGGGCGTATAAATACAACAAAGTGATCTCTGGCAGTCCGACGATTTTCTGCGATGAAGACACTAACATTAATTATAAATCATCAAATTAATTTTCCTTTCCGACTTCCCAAATTAGTTCTTCCTAAACTTTGCTCAGGGTTGAAGGTCGACTGTGTCAAATCACCTGTGAAATAATTTGTTCCATGTCGCTATTGCCACGAAAATTCTACTCATTTTGTTCCTCCATGGTCAAGACCCTTTTTTCAGGAACGGCTAAAACACGGCCTACTAGTCCTGAAAAACTAAAATTTCTAACTCAATGCAATAAAAAGATACGGCCATTCAAAGTGTATTTTCATACTGACTGCAGAAAAATTCACTGATTGACTCACTGACCTATATATAAATTTCGCGCTGACCTAGAATTGTGAAATTTAGCACGAAGGAAGGTCTCATAGTACAAGTAAAGAAAAAAAACCCGGAAATCACTAATTTCTAACTCTGCAGTTTATACATACATATGTAGTTATGGAATCTTCAGAGCCCGAGTCCTACTAGCGCCTGTCCGTTTTTTTCAATGAATTATTTATTTTGTATTTTGTGTTTTTAAATCTGATAACGTTAAACTTATTTTTTGATATAACTATGTACATAACTAGGTATGAAAACATGAATCTAAAAGTAATAGCTATTAATATCAAACTTTTAGTTAGGTTACTTTTAGTTTAACAGTCTTTAACTATATCATTTCAAATAATTACAATACATGTATACAGTAAAGCCTTTACAAAACATTAATCGAAAAAGAAAATCATTCCTGAGCTAAAACCTTCAAAATATAGATTTTTATTCTAAATTGGGTTAAATAATACTTTGATCCTTTGGGCGTACAAACCGCAAATCGCATGTCAAATTCAGATTTTTAAAGTTAACCCAAGAGTAGGAGTTCTATTTAAATTTGATCATATATTTTCAAAATTTTGATCACTCGTTTCTTAGCTTCAGTTGTAGTACCTATATTTACTTTGAAGTTACGATATTAAAAATACGAGTAAATCTACGCTTCAAAACCAGTTTCCTGTATATAAATTATTAATGTTTTGAAAGCTTTAACTACTAGAAAATTTGTAGATGCGTTCGGCTAGAGTAAGAGTGAGGCAAAGTTGAACGAATATGTTGTAGTTATACCATGTGTGATAAGTATAAGCCAGACAGAAATCAAGTTTTCGATAGTTGCTATAGTTTTTATTCGAGTAAAAATTTCATTCACTCACTAAAGAGTGAGCAATTAATCGATCGATTAGTATTTCCATCAGTAATTTTTAGTTAACCCAAGGGTGGGCTTTTTTTCCAGCATTAAATGCGTTCATGCATGCCAGATTTTGAGACCTCAGAAGTCCCGACGAGCCATAATTTGATCGATTACCAAAAAAATGATGTTACACTTCGCTTAATTCGCAGCGGCTCAGCAAATTTTCCATCACATTGCGGCCACTTCCCGCTCATCCGATTCGGCGAGATGCCAGCGGTGTAAATAATCGTCAATAGACGAATATTTATTTCAATTTGGATAAGTGTACAACCGCTACACTTTATCTCAATTTGAATATTCAGAAATTATGATTTTGTTGCATAAATTGGGGTTTTGGGACGCACTCGAGTTTGGGTGGGGGCGAATTAAATTTTTGATATCAAGCTTCCAGTTCAACAACCAATTTTTAACGAATTTACTGCTCACGCAAATATATTGCATCCAATCCAGTTATGTAAATTGCTAACACCATTTTCAAGTAAAACTTGAAATTGTTTCAACTAACTAGTCACACAGATTACGATTTAAGAAACTTTCAAATCGACGCAAGGGGGAATCTAGAATCCCTAGAAGACACAACTTTAAGTTAAGAACTTTCGAATCGTACCAAACTTCCTGATTTTAGGGCACGTGGATAGGGAAACATAAGCTGCCTCGTTCTCTTAAAATGCATAGAATATGGGGATACAAGTCGACAGAAGCAAATTGCGAAGCGAATGCACTTTTTGCCACCAGCATCTCAAACTTATTTTAAGAATATCGCGCACAGGTTGACCTCAGGTGTAACCTGTTTCGTGTGATTCACACCGCACCAAAAGTAATTTTTCACGAAATTAGATACTTTTTTTAAAAAAAAAAATTGCTGTTGCATAAGCTTTCTAGTTAATAACCACTTGTTATGTCATTTGGGTTTGATGTCCAAATTTTTTTTTTAACACTGATATAGAGTGGCACTCAGGTTTATTTTTGTACCTGATTTCTCACCTACTGAAAAAAAATGTTATAAACGGGAGTTAACGTAATGGCACCGAATACCGTCCACTTAAGGATTCACTACTTTTATTTTCTGATACTAAATTAACAGTAGCAAAAATACGAATTTTTCTAGCGGTTTCAATATGAGAAAACGATACTCAATCATAATAAACAATCCTCGTTCGTTTATTTCATTGTTAAAATATTTAAAATTAATTTTTAACACAACACTAGCCATCATTGAGCTAGGACCCTAATTCCGACCACCATCTCGCACTGATCCTAATATCGACCACTTGTGCCCCCTAATACCGACCGGACAAATTTTACTGAAATAAAATATGAAAAGATACGTTTTGTTATCTTATTACAATAAATATTTAATAACATTTAATAACATTTATTAAAATACAGTGCTGCCGGAAATTTTAGGACCAAACGTTGATTTTGAGCATATATTCTATTCCCAAGCCCATCACTTTTTGACAAGGAGAAGAGGGATGGTGACAACGGGAGCATATATAATCTTTGTCTGCCCTTAAATATGTATTTCATAAATTTTTTTTAAATTCATGTACTATTTTTAATACAAATGACCAAAATGGTATGCAACTGTGTTGAAAATTATGTGACCAATTTTCTTTTATCTTTCTTTAAATTAGAAATAGTAGGTACAGTTTTTCTCACGATAAAAATTAGAATTTTTTTGTAGAATAGTTTACAGTTCAAGTGTTTGTGATGAAAAATTGTCGCTTATGATTCTGAAGTTCAGAATATGTTTATACACTCCGCGACACATGATTATAGGCAGTCTCAAATACTCAAGTATTTTAAGTAATGACAAATTCTAAGAAATTGCATATCCCTCATTACATAAAACAAATAACTGCTAATTACTTTGTGGGATTTTCCCGTGCATCCGATGCATTATTGTTTTTTATGATTTTTTACCTCAAAATTGCTATAAAAACCGGCGACACTTGAAATCCGTCGGGTCGGAATTAGGAGCATATTATATTGTCCGCATACCTCAATACCGACCGGCGGTCGATATTAGGATACTCTATAAATTTTGTTGCTCCTAATTCCGACCACAATATATTTCTATTTTTCTAACTGAAAATAACTATAAAAACAATAATTTTTTATTTAATCATATTACTTAAGAATATATAAAATGGAAGTAATTATTAATATCCTAGTAAATGAGCGCGATTATTAATACAACTCATATTTTGAAAATGTCGATTTTTAGAATTTCGTCGATCCACTCAAGCAAAATCTAGCTTCCGACTACATTAATAATTTTTTCTACAAAATAATGAATAAATTAAATATTTTTTTTTTTACTAACTACTAGTATAGTAATGTATTTATATGTTTTACTTGGAAAAAATGCATTTTTATTTAATTTCCACATGGATATTCGCCAAATAGCCAAGTGGTCGGAATTAGGAGGGCGGTCGATAATAGGTGCCGTTACGTTACACATAAATAACAGCAGTTTGCCAGAAAACAAATTTTTCGAATTTTTAGTCGCTAATTTTGATCCGCCTTTATCAAAATTCCAAAATTCGACGTATTCGTAATTGAAGCTGAAGGTCATCATTCAGGAACTCTTATTTTTTATCACAATTAGTAGCTTATTTTTTATACGATAGTAGGTACCTTTGAGTTACTATAACTATGTAAAATGAAATAACTGACCTTACAATTTTCATGACACTTTTTTCAATTTTACTCTTGCGTTATTATTTATTAAGTAGTTCTAATGATAAGCGAAGAGAGCAATTTAGGAAAATCAATTTCACTAGTAATAAATAATTGATTCATAAATGTGGTGTTGGAATTGTCTCGTCGAAACGAAGGAATCGTTTTTGTATTGCTTCGATTCGAAAAATGAGGTAAAACAATAATAGGGAAACTTTACCACACTAGCAAAAGATATAAAAATGTATGAAGAGTTGTGGTTTTACTACAATTGATACACACATAATTCATATTAGAAAGTTTACAACTACAACAATTAAAATCATTAAAATACAATTTTATTAGGACTTTTATTATTCCCATTCTATTCAAATTAAATCACTACTTTACCCATCCCTCTCTCAAATTGACTTTAAAAGCTACTTCATTCATTTTAAACAGAATGACGAAATTATAAAAACTTTTGTTTAACTACTGCTCAAAATTTTGATGTGAAAAGTTCATAGAAGTTGATAGAAGTAAGGCAATTATTAAGACCTTTGATATGATGAAATTTTATCACTATACTAAAAAATGTTTAGCATCAGATAGAATAAATCCTCTTACCAGATACGACCTTAAAAACACAACCAGCAGCAATTTTTCCTAATTATTTTTATGGACAAAAGTAAATTGCTGCATTTTTACAACCTTGAAAACAACAAAATTAATGGTTTCAGACTTTGTGTCCCAATCCCCCTTTTATGATTGATCCTTGGCACCACCAAGTGACGATGTATAAACGTCAGCTGCTTTTCCCATAAATCATAATAGCGTGCCTCCCACGTGGCCCATTTAAATAAAATCTTTGTTCACCATTTAATTCATGATTATCTTACGACGACTAAATCATGCGCCTTTATGTTAATTCCCCTGGGTATTTTTATTTTCGCTCTTGTCGGATGTTATCAGTTTTTTATTAACTATTAGGTTTTTCGCTGATTTGCTCTTAGAGGAATTTTCGAAATATTTCTTTGTTGGACTTTCCTTCATTTGTCAGAGAAAATATTTTAATTATTATATTGGCAGTTGATAAGAATTTTAAATAATCAAGTTTCCGGGAACTAATTTTCGAAAAGTATAATCAAAATTCCGGCTGGATATTTTAGATTTGGTTGTTTTCTAGAATTGGAGAGAAACTTTTAGGCAGCTTTTAACAAAGATGTATGTATAATGTACATACGAACATAACATACATAACATACATACATACATATATATGTATAACATTATGTAAATTCACATTACTTTATCAACTTCAATTTCTCAAAAATTCAATTTTAGAAATTATAATTTTTTTCTTTTTATTTAAGAATTTTTCTATCGTGAACTTTATCTCTATAATAGCCACTTCCTTTAAGAGATTTATATGTAATAATGTATGTATTTACTTAAATATAAAGTACATATATAATATTATATAATATATTTCTGAAATCCTCATAATATAGCTACTTTACTCAACTTAGAAATGTTATTCTTATATTTGGTGTTGTTGTGACAAAGTTATTGTGTACTGCCTAAACATTTTGAAACACATTTAAATGCGTTATATTGAGTTATCGAATTTTCCGACAATTTAATAGTAAATTCGTGAAAATTTTCTGAAAAATACTTTTAATAATAATAATAACTTTCATTGAAATTCTTTCATGTAGAAAAATTGGGGTTGCCATATTAATCCGTTATCTTGGATTTAGAAATTTGAAAACAATTCCTTCAAAATATCTGTAGTATACTACTTAATTTGAATTTAAAAGTTTTGGTCGTCATATTACTATGGATTCAGTTGATTTTTCGCAGAATTTTCAGATCCGATTTCTTTTATCAGAGATGTTTTTTATGTTTGGCATTTTATCACCTTGAAAGTGTAAAGCTATTTCTTCGAAAACTAACGGAGAATTCTGGGAAGTGAGAAAAATGAAAATAATGTTTTCCTGTTCTGTATTTTTTCTTCTTGTTTTTGAGAATAATAATAAGGTTGTGATTAAAAATGCACCGATTCGTGCTATAGGTTCTGGACTGCAAAGTAAAAATATTAACCGACAGACAGTAATTCACTTTAATTCAACCACTTCGCTCCACTGTCAGTAATTAAATTTATTGAATTTTAATCCAGCTCGTAAGAAAAGTGTGTTTGCCAAACGCCTGAAAAAATAAACAAAAACAGTCAAAAACAGACCCAGGCGCTAATGTGTTAAATGGGTCTTTAATCCCACAACAATGATTGCATTTTATAAATTATTTATCAGTTCCATCTTTCGATGACCCATTTTCGTTCTCGTTGAGCATAACTAACCAAACATACATTAATTACATGCTAATGTTAACATATTAACACTGAAGGAAAGGAAAGGATGTGAATCGACTTTATTAACCCCCAGTGATTATCTGCCTTTGATTCGTTAATGAATACTCCGAAAGTCAAAACTGGCTGCAATTTCGTTAAATTCAGGTGAATACACCTCCTTTATCAAGGCACGCATTAAAAAAGGGATTACGTTACAGTATGGAGCGGGATCATATTCAAATTAAATTGCACTTTTAATCCCGACCGCTTCATATTCAGTTTGCACGAAATAATTTTAATGAAATGTGCTACTTGCGGCACGACATGTTAATTATGTCATACCGCGGATAATTAATATTTAATTAAAATTAATGACTTCTTTCAACCACCTACTACTCTGCAGCTCCGCTATCATCCCTTGTAAATATTACAGCGACCTGTGAACCAATTACCTGTAACATGTTCCTTCTGATGAGCGGCGAGAATTTTCGTGCAAAAGTGCATACTAATTAGTGCAGAACCACCTGCCAAAGACACATGTGTGGTAATTTCAGCGTAAACAGTAATGAATGATTTGCGCACTCTTAAGGGTTAATGCTTTTTTATTGAATATTGGAAACAGGAAATTAATTTTAACACCAATGCTACGCTTCTCTGCATACATATGACGAGAGCAGGAAACTTTAAGGGTTTGTTTCATGGAAGATAATACTTTACTTACAGAAATCATTTAATGTTTAGGCTTAAAAAGTATTGTTAAGATTCCTTGAATTTGTATTAAAAATATAAAATTTGTTTCATGAACATTCTCATTTGAAGCGTTATTATTAATTATAATCTTTTAATGTACAAAAAAAATTGTACCTAGGTTGAATTTTTTTGTTAAAAATTTGGCACAAAATCACTGAACCAATTTTAATGGGGCTTAACTAATTTAAGAAGCAGGCCCCAAGCGTTAGCTGAAGTACTCTTGGTTAAGCAGTTTGCAATCTTAAACTTGAGATGACGGACAAGAAATTTCGAACTTTATGTGATTTTCATGCAAATAGGCGTTAGGAGTTTTCAGGTTGGTTGATTTTAAATATAATTAATTTAATATAAATGTATACTGACATAAATTTCTTTATTAGCACTCTACAACTCTTTTTTATGATAGAATAAAAAAGTTCTAGTTTTTAAAATGCTTACCATAAATGGCGTTAAATTCAGTGGTGGAGCAATTTTAGACAAACGTTTAAGTTATAAAATGCAAGTCAGTTCTTTTCTTCATTTACTATTAGAAGATCAACTTTGATTAGCTTAGATATAATAATTATAGATAGACAGTAGTAAGTAGTGTAGTTAGTAGTTATAGTCTTTAAAAACTTATATGTATTTATATGTATTATAATTTAAAACTTCGAAAAGTTAAATATTTTTCATAACGTTTTCAATAAGTGTACCTACTTATTTTAATTCTACAAAACTCATAAATCATTTCTTTTCAATTCTTAATCAAGTTAACATATGTACATACATACATGTGTATCGACATGTTGCTATATTTGAAAAAGTGAGTGTCTAATTGTGATTATCTACAGTAGTTATGAACTATTATATTTGGTTCACACTTATCAAATGAACTGCAGGAGTCGTCCTTGTAAGTTAAAGGTAAAAGTTTACTTTTTAAAGAAAAATATGTCTAAGTATCTGCAAAAAGGTAGACAATTTTTCCGTTTTCATTTCTATATTTTTGACATCATTCCGGCAGTTATTTGTAGTTGTAATTGTAAAAGTGAAACCCTAAAATGCGGAAAGCATACTCAGAAAAGCGGAAAACACGTCACATTTCGTTCTTTTCGTTTCTATTGCGTAACATGGGAACGGCGGATTTTATTTATTTACATACCTTCATGCAGAGCTTTGTCCGGAGGCGGAAGAATGATTACGTTCTGAAATTTTAACATGTTTTGGCAACCTTCGCCGCCCCTTCCCCCGTTTGGAGCACCCGCGGCTGGCAGATACTCCCCCGCAGTGCTCTTGACGCTGCCCGGGAACCCAAGGCAAGCCCCGCCAAAGGCAATCTTTGTTCGGCGTCGCGGCGCGCGGCCGCGTTCACGTGAGCGCCAAAGTGCAGTTTATTACAGCAGAATGTCTGATGAGATTCTGCAGACTAGGAGTCCTTCAAGTTTCCCGGAGAAGTTTGAAGGACCTTTTGTGCAGCTGATGAAGCCTTCCAAGGCCTTCCAAGGCGCACCGAGCATTTTAATTGAACCACTTAACGAACTTGTCAGGTCGACGATGTCCTGGGCTTTGCCCTCTCCTGACAATGACACTGAGTAGTTTTTTGTGGGCTGCGACAGGTCGGCTGGAGGGCGAATTTATTTGATTTTAACTTCTAGACAACTGCGAAGCTGCGGCCATTCTTTCACCACCACACTTCTGGTCATGGTTAATTAGAAACGTCATCTCTGCTCAAAGCGAAGGAGGCAAATAATGCGGTTTAAAGCTATTGTGCAAGTCATGGGGGAACTCCCCCAAGTCGTAGTGAGGTCAGTCTAAGTCTAAGACGTTAATACCAATTTGCAAAAAAAAAGTGCGATTTTTCAATGGAAATCATTCTGGTAGCAACTGAAAAAATGTGCATGTAGTTAGTTTTTACACTATTTCAGAACCTTATACGTATACAGGACAGAAAAAATGTCAGTAATTCCTAGTGAACAAATTCAACTTTTAGTCACATACCATATATCCCAAAATTTAGAAGAAATTATTAGCAGACATGTATAAGAATTAAAAAATTAATGGCATTTTCTTCATACCACTTTAAAGTTTCTTCTTTTTGTACGTCTTAATATTAGCTGTGTTCTTCTTATTTTCCTATCTGCGTAGTTCCAGATTGGATTGAATTGGTTTTAAAAATCGTCACTTTTTTGTCAAGGATTTACATTTTGAGAAAATTGCACCAAATTCCCCATTTATCCATCAAAACTTCTAACTTTGAACCGGATAAATTTTTGGTCTGAGGTTAGGTTCGTTAAAATTAAAATTTTTTTTTGTTGCTAAAGTTTTTCATTTGTTTTATCTTTTTTTTCTAAAATATTGGATTCAATGATAATAACGGATTGAATTTCTACATTTTGACGGTAGATTTAAACTGTGACTATACATAAGTTATTTTATACGTATTTTACGTAGATTGAAATTGAAGATTTGATTGCCATCGCAATTTTTGAATGCAAAATAAAATTATAAGCTATTTGGACAATCTTGGAAAGAAATTGTTATTCTTTATAACTTTGTACTGAATGAACAATTTGTTTCTAATAACTTTATGGAGAATCTTTAGTTAGAAAACTTTAAAATAAAAAATCAATAGGTAGGTACCTACTCTACAAAATTATTAATTAATTTCTTTTTGATGTTTAATTTTTAACTTCATGACTGCAAATTATAGACGATGAACTTAATTCTATATGAAAAGTATTTTCTATCTGAACAGTTGAGAGACATCACATTTTTATATCTACTTACACCTAGGAACAAGATACAACGTAAGCCAATCAAGTTCGTTATTTTTGGTATTTGACTCCAAGGGATGAGAAATTTTATTGCATGGTATGCTGAGCATTTCATTTTTTGTTTTTTAAAGAAGATTAGGAAGGGAACGGGGAGGAATAAATTGCGTTGGAGGAGTAAGGTTTCATCTCATTTGCCAGAAAGTAGTCCATTAGCAAGGTACAGGTAATAAGCGGAGCTTTTTATGCGCCACATAACTATCATAAGACGCTTGATGCGCTCTTGGCCAGAATGATGTTCGAAACCCAGGAGCACTGAGGCAAGCCCCGCCTCCGGGTAATCCTCAAAGTCCAGGGTACAATTATACCAAATGAGCTCCGCATGAGACCTCGAAAGCATTCCTGGGAGCAGATTTGCCCATAATGCCCTTAACTTACCCATTGCATTAATTGTCTGCTATTTTGTGAGTTTCTGATTCTATTCTTCTTTCGGGGGATTTGCCCGACGGCACGTAACTAAACTACGTGTCTTTTGTGCGTTGCACCTGAATCACTTGGACCTCACACCAAAAGGAGGATACCTGAAACAATCCACTTATGTAAATGGTGGGTGCAGTTCTACGGCTTTTCAAAAAGAGGATGAGTTTCTACTCGCTCCTTTGATTTAAAACGGCCCCAGAGCTACTGTAATTCAGTATTAATTCGCTTGCAATTATCAAGTGGATTTAGTGCGGCAACAGCACCTCAAGGGGATTAAAGCGGCAAATCGGGCGGCGATTGTTCCAAGGGGAGCAAACATAAAAACCTATGCATGCTCCGGGGTGGGGGCTACAAGGGCATTGAAGTTCTCCAGAAAAAAAAAATGTCAACATCGTCACACCGGGGATTGAGGATAATAGAACACGGCTTATTTTGGCAGGTGCTCGTCTGACGCGACAATTGTAAGAGACGACACCTCTGCACGGCCGGGACGGGACCTGGGACCTGAGACCCGGGACCCATGGAGTCCCTGGCGACAGGAGACATCCGCTGAGCCGTCCCTGAGGATTGTGCCGGATTTTCCCTGTCCTGTGTCTATTCGGGTGATTATTTCTACTTTGCCTGTCCTGATTTGCATTTTTACGTTTTCCCTGCTTGGCAGATTATCACTCCGCCGGCTCACATTAAAGCGTTTATTTCGCCTTTTCGCTCGAATGTCCTTAAATGCCAGTGCTGTCCTCTTCAGGAACAATTCATTTTTGGCACTTAGTTAAGCGGGTGCCCCGCTGCTTCGCCCAGCCCCAGCCCCAACCCTTGAAGGCAGTTTTTGTCCTTCCAGTGTCTTTATTTAGTGTTGTGATGGATATTTTTAATATCTTCCCCAGGGAATTAGAGGACCTTCATGGAAGAAGACAAAACGATGAAAATAACTTTAAATTTTTGGGGAGAGCGGATAATGTGGGGAGCGGTGTAATTCAAAATGAATCATGTCGAAGCAAACTAGGAATTCGGATTATTTCGTTACTTCGCGACATTTCCTCGATTAATTAACGTTGCCAATGGAGTTTTTTTTATCCCAATTTAATTTTGAAATTGCTTTGAAGATGTATTTTAAGGAGGACCTATTTTAATAAGATCTTAATCTATATGTAATTTAATTTTGCGATCGTAGAACCCCAGAAGAGATATGTTTTGAAACATGACGTGATTTTTTACGGGAAGAAGGTAATGGCTAATGACTCATTTTCGATTTCAATCTTTGACACTTTTTTTTTTATAAAAAAACAAATAAAATATATGAAAAAAAACGTTTTGGCATTATTAGGCATATATCTATTGAAGTTTGTAACCAACATTTTTTTTGGTAGAAAAGAAATTCCAAATTGGCGGCGCAAAAGTGGTCAAGCCAAAGCATGTTTTTGCTATCTTGACCTCGATTATCTAACCCGAACATTGTTGATGCCAATAATCTGTGTTCATAATACAATTAGAATATTAAATTGCAAAACAAAGCCAATGAAATAAACTACGGAATCGATGATTAAATAAGCTTAAACTTTATGTACAGTTATCGCAGTATAATTACTTGTCGCGAAAAATAATAACAGAGTATTATCTCGCTTGATAGTCAAGTTAACCTCTAATTTTAAATAAAAACTTTTATTATTTCCGCTTACCGCAAAATTGGTTATGCAGAATTATAGTAAACACCATAATTTTTCAAAATGATGGGTTTATTTGTTAGAGAATAGTATCGGAGGCGGCAATTTTAAGAAATTTGTTTTTGTATTCAGTTACGATGTACCTATGCTCTTTTTGCTAAAAATTATGCTATCCTTATTTTTTTTTTTAGCTATAAGCGAAAAAATTATATTGAACTGGTTATGTTTCAAATTGCAAAATCACTTTATTGATGAAAATTAATTAACCACCAATACATACATATGTTAAAATACATACATATATTCAAAATATTTTGTATTGTATGATCATATTTGCTAAAAAATTTAAATGTTAGGTCAACTATTCGACATATCTCGTGCAACGAGTGCTGTGTACGTAGAAGAAAGTGAAGAGTCACAGGAATTTAAAACTATTGAGTAGGGGTATTAAACCCTTCAATATCCCGAATAGGATAAGATTTAGTTCTATTTTATTATTACCGAACTGCGTAAGTATACTTTTTCGTACTTAAGTTACATGAGACCTTGCACTCGTACATAGTTCACCGTATAAAGTAGCGTAAAAGTGACATAAAAGCTAAAAGATATCCGTTTTCCTGGCTCCTGCAAAATGACCCGAACCAACCCGCCCCATAAAACTCTCCCCGTGAATATAATATACTTCGAGGTCCAGGAGAAGTTCGCACATGGCCTGGTAGAAGTTCGCATAACTCCCCATAAATATTCCCTTTTACGTCGGAAACTTAAAGGAGCGCAGCGAAAATCCCTCTGAAGTGGCAACGAGAAGGGGCTACTTAATTTTAGCATCCGAAGAAAGTCCGCAGTCGCTACAATAATTCTTGGGGCCATTGTCTAGTGCAAAAGAGAACTTCAAGAGTTAGTTGCAAAGAATGAAAGAAATTCTCGGATATCCCCGCGTGGAACATGTCCAGGCGGGTTTCGGGCTTCAGAAACGTTCCAGCTAAAAAGTCGGGCAACTCCTGTTTGTCCATGAGACCGTTCAGAGAGTGCACTTCAGCGAGTTCAGAAATAGCCACCACTGCACGGGTGACGCATTTCCTTGGACCGAGGACCGCACCAAAGTGCAATCTTCCTATTGATTTCGTCGGGTGCTCCAACGAGCGAATTTTGGGGCGTCCCAGAACGCAGTCTGGGGAGTCTGCAGCGATCGATGAAAAGGGGCCCAGGTTAGGCCTGGGTGCTTCTTTGGGTGCAGCTCCAGAAAAAGGGACGCGGAAGTGGCGAACACCGCCAGATTACCCGGGGCCACGGGATAATAAGTGTTCTGGACTGTGCCGAGAACCACCAGAATGAGCAGGCACTCGCCGGAGGAGGGAACTGGGTCAAAGTCACGGCATCACCAGTTTTCACGTTCGTCGTGAAATAGCGCAGTAAAGCGCCTCGTCTTTCGCCTTTGTGGCTTACCGTACACTTTCTTGCAACGGCCACTGCATCGCATTGCATTGCATTGCACCGCAGTGCATTGGGGCCGTGTCGTGCAATCTTCGCATGAAACTCAATTTTTCTCCGTCTTTCACTTCCGCACGGAGCACCGCAGCGCTCCACGGAAGTGGGATAAGAAGACGCATTTTGACCACAGTCCGTGACTGTAGTCGGCTATTTTTAACAGTCGAAATTGGAGCAGAGCCCCCGTGGGAGGCGGTCAAGTTTACGAGGGATATTTGTTGATTTATTGGTTCAAATCTCATCTGAGCCCACGTTTAAATCGGAAACATTCCCTGAAAGAATTTTAAAGGTAAAACATGTGGGGTCACCTCACATACTCGAGCCATTTCAGGTGCCAGCTGCCGGTTTCACATACTCGTAACAATCGCAGGAAAATCGCCGATTGATATTTCCGCTGCCAACGATTACGTTTACCTTGAATCGAGTATTTTGGAATGTTTCAACCAAACAATATCGAACTTGTTCATTCAGAAATCTGAGGTCAGAAGAGACTAAATAGCATTGAGAGTGGGTGTTTTTTAAACACAAAACAATCAATTGATGTAAAGGAAAGTTTTAGAGCTCACATTTATTTGATAGAAACTTAAATCCAGCTAATATGAGATACGTTTATTCGCTTTTACTTTTATAACAAAACCAAATTGATGTCTGTAAAAACGACGAGTCGTAACGAAAATGGCAAATATTTTTTAGGAGTGTAGCTCTAAAACAATCTTGAATTCTCATTATGAAACTTGGTAAACATTTTTTAAACCTTTATAAGATATGTTTTGAGATATCTGTAAAAAAAACAATTGGGTTCAATTTCTTGAGATAAGTAATGACCTTTGAAATACACAAATCATACCCAACTTAGCCTAATTTTCAAAAGTCTGTAAGTCTTTAAGGTAACTAGGCTTATAATGAAATATAATAGTTAAAATTTTTAAAATTTTAGGAGTTGAGGTAAAAGCTAGGATGATTTTAGAAAACAATTATTACCTAACAATAAACAATCTTACTACACATTTTGTTATCAACTGCGTGCATTACTTTTTTAATTTTTAAATGATGATTCTTATGTGTATAAATAAAATAAAATTTGTATATATTCAAGCCATAAGATACGAAAAGTTTACTTTTAAATACATACTTCAAGTTATTTATCAATGTAGTCGTCTCATATTTAATATACAATTTTCATTCTTCCAATATCGTTTAAACAATCTTTGTATATGCTTGTTTTATTTACAATATCATGTCGACGGATATTTTTATCAAGGCTTCGTATCCAATTCAAGATCCTTCTAAAATGTTTGGAAATTATTGGAATTTTTGCATAATTTGGACGGTTTTCTGTCGTAGATAGGTACGTGAGGAAAATACCACGCGTGTCTCAACCTTGGTTAAGTTAATATCAAAATTAGTTCAGCTATGTAACGTAAATGCTTGGTATTTATTAAGATGAATGTGAATTATATTAATTATCGTTATCTCATATCAAATATGTATGTATGTACAATGGAAAGTATACCCTTACATTAACAAAAATATGAATATGTAGTTCAATATTATTGAAAAAAATCGTTAATATTTCATTTACTTTTTGCGAGTGAATAAGCAGAATCGGTTTTTTTCCGAGAATTCCGGGGAAGTCCAAATAGATCGACAGTTGATTAATATTTAATTCTTTATCGATTAATTTACAAATCGTTTTGTTTGCTAGGTAGTATAAATAAAATTGTCCGTTTTCTAGGACACCATGTTTTTGCCCCAGTAAGTTTTTGCAATATGATAAAAATTCAAAAGAATTCAAATTGTCGCATACAAATTTTTTTTTGTAAATAAATCGGAAATCAAATCTAGTGTGGCGAAAATTTTCCATTTTACTTAAAAATTTAATACTCTGATAGTGGAAATACCATTTATATTTAAATACTTATTAAATATTTGTCCCGTGAGATAGTTTCGAAAATTTCGGTATATTCATCACTATCATGAATTGAGCTGGAATCAAATTCAAAGGAGCTTTTCCGCACATAAGGTCAAAATAATTCGGTTGGATAATGGAATTATTTTAACACTTTTATCGAATTCCAAAATTAATTTAGGTCAAATGTAACTGAAATGAATTTCTTAAAAAATTAGGAAGTTTGTTAAGGAAAATACATATTTACGTTTACGTTGGCAATTTACAAAATTGGAAGTACTGACTGCACTTTACTGATCCCAGGGAGCATGTGAATCAGCATTTTACATTAGGTGCCCTCGTACGAAATGTGCGATTCAAACACGATGAAATTGTCCTTCGTTTACCATCTGCAAATATTGCGAATGAGTGCCATCTTGGACCGATGCACCCCGACGCATCGCACTTTAAGCAGGACCATTAAAAGTGTTTGTCAAACTTCTTCTCTATTTGCGCGCAAACAAATTCAAACTCTGCTCTTGTTTGCCGGGGATACACCCGGAGTCTGCGGGGACCTCAACTCCGTTCTCTTCGGTTATTTATGAAAGTAGTATCTTAACTTTTTGCTGACGAAGGAGAGTTATTTGCCCAATTTACCATCTTCGTCCAGCTATGCGTCTTTAGTTCGGCGTCTTCGTTTTATATAGGCTCAAATCGATTGCTTGTCGTCTGTTTAGGAATGCCACATTATTTTGATTTTTGTGGCAGTCCCGGGGCCCCACCCTGCATCTGCGGCTGGATAAAGTTTATCACCAGGAAGCGAAACGCGGAGTCTCACATGTCGTCGTCGTCGTCATGGAACCCGGGAAATATTTATTTGCAGGTCGTAACCTGTAAGTTGCCGGGTTGCCGCAGCGCCTAAGCACTCCCCCGCCCGGTTGGCTGTGGCCTTAATTTTGATAAAAGTTACATAAGCAGGCCCGGCAGATTAAGTTTTTCATGGGGCCCGGGGCTTGGCGTGGTTCGGGTTCGCTCCGGGTGCTTCTTGAATTCGTCTGTTTGCGCCCCGCGTGCGCTATAATAAAAAATTCAAAAGTTGCTGTCAACAAGAAATTCCAGCACAACAAAATTAAACAGCGGCTTGTGGAGCTCTGGTCGGGGGCCTCGTAAATTGAAAAAAAAAAAAAAAATATATAGAGAGAAAAATTCACCGCCTTTGCGGCGCGCCAGGAGCACCGACGAGGAACAGAGAGAAGAAGATTTGGGGCTCCGCGCTGAAAAATTCAGTTCTGCTCCACATATGAAACCATCACTTTATTCGCCCTTTTCGGAACGCGCCCATTTTTTTAACGTGCAGACGGAATGGAAACAATTTTTCATTCTGATGTTGATTGAATCGAGGATTTGATTTGAAATTTAAACTTGTGGTGCGGCTCGCTTTATTTTTTTAGCGAATTGATTTCGCCCTCGTCCCCTCCCGCCAGCCTTTGGTATTTTTTTAGCCGCCTCGTCAGGGCCGCTGAATGTGCCTATTTTTGTAAAGCGCCCTCATGCATTCCGAGATCGACTTAAATCCCATAATTGGAGAGCTGCGGATTGGATGAAGCCATCTGCGTGGGTGGCTAGCTAAGCGCAAAGTGCGATAAATGCGCCAGTTGTTGATCATTTGAAAGCAATAACCCAAATTTGCTGATATAGTGCTGAATTGACTCAGTTTGGATTGTTTTTGTTAACAACTTACTTTCTTTAATCAGGAAAACAATTTACTATATTATGTATACTTCTACGGAAAGCTAAACACATCTAGTTTTATTACTTTTGCACGCTATACTTTACTTAGTATTCTGTACTTATAGCGCAAGCGAAAAATTAAAAATCCATATTTTGATCATATTTGAAAATTTGTTACGCTAAATCTTTCCAGTAAGGCCAGCGAAGACTGCAAAATTAATTTTTGAAACGTAACTACTATAAAACAGCGAAAGGGACCGCATATTAACTTAATAACTTTTAAATAACCAATAAATATCCGTCCGCAGATGAGTGAATGGCAATAAAATATTTGAGATTGATTATTTTGAATTTTCAATTAGGGGCACTAAATTTGAAATCAATTGACTTAAAATGCCTTATATGTATATTACATACATACATATAAAGCTACTTCTTTGTGCGAAATTTTAATACATAATAAGTATTTAGCCTTCTTGAAATCTGAGATTTGATGATCAGATATGTGGGAACTTTACGGGCAGCCTATACATAGTGAATAGTGACGCTATTTTGTTGTTTTCTTACTCTACAAAATTTCCATTCCACCCTTACCTCTTTTTTTTTAATGTGTAACGAATTTACTGACATCAGAAACCCAATAGACTGTCTGTTAACTAAAGTTGTTGCCCTAGAGTAAAACAGGTAAGACATTTTAAAGTTTCTGTTAACTTGACGAAGGGGAGAAGTTGAGTTCTTGACAGCACTTCTCGTTTTACCCAATTTTGCCAGATTTTATTTAAGCCGCTGAGTACAAAAAATTTGCGTAAACTCATCAGCTGCTTTTCATATCTACCTATAAATAATTTTAAAAGTAAATACAAAATTTGACTTGAAGGGTACAAATTTCAAAATTTTTATTTTTTTTAAATGGAATGTTTTCAAAGAACACAAAAAGATATCTTGATCAAACTTTGTATATAAATATTATTTGGTTCTTGAAGTACACAACACAATTTTTGTTGGTCGGTTTTTTTGGTGTCTTCAATTCACGGTGGGAGTGACTGCGGCTCACTTGAACGTCTAAAAAAAAAATTGTTTTGATGTTTATAAAAAGGGCCACGGGATGAACTACAAGGAATAATTTTCCCCTAAAAATAATAAAATGGCGGACATTTTTCCAAATGCGACTGTGTTTTCGTTTTGGCACCAAAAACTTCATATAAATCAAAAACTTTTCGACAAATCTTTCTTTCCGTTGTTCATCCCGAGGCTGTGTGTGTACAAAAACATATTAAAATTGCAGAAAGATCGGTCAAGTGTTTTTTTCTTAATAGCTCCCACCGTTTTAAAAATGGTTGTTCGGGAAAATCGCGTATAAATTTTTTCCAAATCTTTTTTTGAGAAAAATCTTACCTACATGTATCTAATCTCTAATGCCTGCTACATACAATATTGTTAAAATTACATTCTTAAAGGTATATTATAACAAAATCAACATAACACAAATTTCGATTGTTTGAAAATTTGAATCCGTCATGTCCCCTTAAAGGTTAATATTTCTTAAAAAGTAATTATTCATTTATTGTAAACAATTTTATTTGGTTACAAGTAAAATTAAATACCGTGTTGAGTTACTGAAAAAATTGTGTACACGAATAACCACAAGTACCTAGTTCTTTTTTTATGCATCACGACACGAAGGTCACACATAGAGTCTTTTCAATTTCAACTCTCATGAAATTGTAAGGTTCATTGCTTAAAGACTAATTGAGTTATGGGCTTGCACCGAATCGATGCTTCGATGTTTCTTCTAAAGGTCTAAATTAAAATTTTAAAGATAGCGAAACAAGTTTTTTAGATTTTAATCAATACTATGGAGAAATGATGACGTGGTCACTTTATGGAATTCAACAGACTATAATAGATAGAAGTATATATAAAACGGGGGCTGACAAACAGCCAAACATCTTTAAAGGTTTCGATTTTCAATTTCTGGCATGAAACCCTAATATAGGGTTTGGTTACCATTCCTAAAATGTGGATGAGGTAAGTGAAAAAGTTTTAAATTCATAATGGTTTTTTCTTTCGAGGAATAAAAACGAAGATGGCAAACCAAATTTCAATATCCTGCCAATGAAGGCTGTCAAATTGGGGAAATGTTGTAACGATAAAATCATTAGGCCCCCCTATCCCCTTTATCCGATCCATTATCCAGATTCCATAGTAGCGATATTTCCGCTAATTACGTTTTATTTTATCTTTGATGTCTATCAATAACTCGACGCGGTGAGCGGGGGCGGAAGACGCTAAGGTTACTTACCCCGCAAGCATCATCTATAGTGCCACAGTCAGCAAATCACTTGCCCCCGCCGCCGCCGCCCGCCACTGTGAGCCCATAAATCCGGACTAATGAGAAACCTAAAGTTCATAAAAGATTTAGCAGGCAGCGCCGGGAGTAAGAGCATTTACCAAATGTAGAAAGATAGCTGAGGGCGTCATCAAAGGCAAGTCAAAATGAAGTTAGTCGCGATAAAATGGAGATTCTCTTAAAAAATCCGTGAATATAATTTTTTTTTTTTCCAACGGACAGGAAAGCCATTATACAGTGGGCCAGGCCGAGTATCACTAGGGCTCCGGCGGAGTCGGAAGGCTCCCGGGGGGTGGTCGTGTCTATTGAAAGGGCTTCAATTACAAAGAAAAGGCACGATATTCGGTTCCTTGAATCTTCGGTTCGGAATAAATGATCCAAGATTCATATCTAGTGCCACCCAGGGACGCCATGTTGCAAGTAAATTTCAAGGGATGCTGCACTGCCGGTGCCCCCTCAGGCCCTGGCACTTTCTTGAGAGTCTCAGTTTCCTTCAGGTGGCGCCTCTCGGCAGCACGTTTGCGTCTTTGAGGGTTGATACTTAATGAGATTGTGTTTCGCGGGAGAGGGGTTGATTTCCGGGGGCTTAGGCGGAAAGCTATCTGCAAGATCAAAAGGAAAACTTTGTGTGCAGCGCCACCGGGTCCTGCGCCCTGCCTTCTTCGTGCCAGCGGAGCGCCTTATTTAAGTCTTTTGCCATTCGGAAGTATCAGGTCCTGCGGACTCGTCCTCTTATTTTATTTTTTACTTTTTTTTCTTTTATATATATTTCACAAGAAGCTTCCATGTGGCGACGGAAAACTTTATCCGGCGCTTGGGATGCGACAAAATATACACCAGACGAGCTGCAACTTCTTAATGTGATTTTTGGAGGTGGCTCTGTCGTGTGGGTGCCAGGCGCTCCGCATGCGGCACATTTTGGGGAAGACGAAATCCGGGGGGGAGGCACACAAATCCGAGGGCAGTAGATCGTTATGCAACGTGCCTTGTCGCAGTCACAAGCAAGTGAGTTGCCGCTGCATCGGAGAGTGCGAACAAGTCTGACGGACGAGATTTGCATTTAGATGAAAATTTTAAGGTTAGGTTAACGCCGCAAGGTAAAGAGTTGGACCTTTTCTTTTATTTTTTTTTTATTAAGTGATTGATATTTCCGCGATAGTTGTGTGGAAATTGAGAAATATTGGGGACAGTCGTGGCACGTTCACGCTGCATCCACGTCAGAGTTATGGCGGGTAAATGGAAATTTCTGAAATATTATTATTGCACTTTTGCATTTGTTGGATTTATTTCAGTTGCACAATAAATGACATAATTCAAATGCGATTTTGCAGACTTACGGGCATGTAGGTATTGTCTGTTGGAAATTATTTCAGATGGGACTGCAGGGAGTAAGCGTATTCAAATTCAATAGATGTTGGTTAGTTATATTTCTCTCACCATGAACAGTTTATTTTTAGTCATAAGTCAATTTAATTTTCAAGTTATTAATGCATTTGAATACATTATTCAGTCAAATTGATCTAACATATGGGACTTCAATTTACCTATGGTATAATTTTGGACTTCAGAATATCGATGGTATATGCAAATGAATTGATATATATATATTTTAGAAATCGATTTGATTGAAGTTATGTATTATATCCGTTTGAAACATGTGTATGTATAAAAACTTTTTGATTCAACTATGTATTTAAATTTGTTGCTGACTAGAGAGAGAGCTGTACGTTGTACGAACAGTTTAGTATCAGTATGAAAAAAAAAATCGTCGTGCATATTATCTTTGAAAAAGTATGTTTTGGGAAAACAACATTTGAAGTTTGGAATATTTAATTACTTATTTTGTATGTAAACTATTCTAGAATATACATAACTGACGAAGTTGAAAAACTTCATATGGTCATAAGAATATGTTATCATGCTTTTGACTAAAGAATTTCAGGTTTGACCAAAATATAATTGATAATAATAATGGTTTTATGTCTCCGCACTGGTACAGCATAAAATTCTAAAATTTTCTTGGATAATTACTTAGCAATTTCACCATCTGTGCAAACATACTTTCCACCTCCATGAACAATAACAATAAGAATGCTGAGTTCTTCCCAGGAAATTTTTGTCTTACGAATTTCCCTTCAAATCACGACAGAGTCGAAGATTTAATATCACGCGAAACATAAACAAGAGTGCATTAACATCAGGCTTCCCAGCATTTTAACCATTGGTTTCACGGTAGAATGGGTTGATTATCAAGATCAAGGTAAAAGCCAGCATTCATCAACATTTCTCACATGCCTGACGCGATAGCTGAAGTGGAACGTAAATACAAATTGAATGCCGCACCGCTTCGTTTGCTAAAGTGGAGTGTTTTATCAAACAGTGTGGTGGCAATTTGAGTAATAGATGTGCGGGGGTGGGGGTTGGGAAGGGGTGGTGTTTTTCAGAAGGTATGAAAAATTTGGCAATTGTTTTCACTCAATATGCCCAAGAATTTTAACCTAGCTGGGGGGTAACAACCTATAATGGTAAGTTATGATAATATTTTGATAGACATTTTGAAGCGCCTTTTGAATATTATTGGTGCGGGTACCTATTATCTGTTATTGAAAATTTTACTGGTATTTTTATGAATTCAATTAACGGATAACGAAAGTTTTTTTTCTTGTTGAATAAATCGCTAATAGTTATATGGCATGAGTATACCTACCTCAGACACACACTTTAAAGAATACCTATTTATATCCAAAGTTTCATCAACTTGGATCAAAATGTTGGATAAGATACAAGAAGAAGAGGATTACATATGTATATTATGATTTTTGTGAAGATTTTGACGATGTTGATGATTTTTTGATGTACACCTCATTCTTGCGAAAATTCATTCAATCTTGGTTGGAGGTTAGTTTGTGGTTGTTTACCTTGTGTTATTTTGAAGTGAATATCTTTGTACAATCTAAATTTTATTTTCACAAGAATGCAGTGAATCTGAAATTCAAAATCTAATGGAAAGCGAATGACTAGAATTCTATTTTAATTATTATTTTGAAGTTTTTGCCACTTTGTCAGTAAAATTAATTTGAAATCTAGGAAAATTTACTAAATGTACATATATATAGTGTTAAACTTTGATGGGGTTTGCTAGAAATTCACTAGAGTTTGAGCTAAGTAAATAGGAAATTTGAGTAAATATTGCGTTCCTTTCAACAACTTCAAGATTATCCAATAAATTTCACTAAAATTGCATGTTAGAAACTACTACAATATCCGTTAGTTTATGAAGATGTGCGAAAAGCTCATTTGAACCTGAATAACTTTTCGGCATTGTCGTACAAAATTAATGAAAAATACTTAAAATAATTATAACTAAAGCCTACGTCGAAATTCACTAGAAAAACTTCTTAGTGTGAACTATTTCATTCCGTTTTAAATCAATCATATTGCAAATCTTTGAATTCGTTTGTAGGTACCTACTATTTTTCATTCTGCATCAATACGATTTTACTTTAATTAAATTAATTTTCGTAACGCGATAATCAAAAATACATAGGAACTCCATTTATTTACTCCGAAACGGACTTTAATCTTGCACTGATGGCGTGGCTAGAGAGTTTGATCCATAAATGAACGTTATCCAAAATTCAATATAACTTCATTAAATACATCAGAACTAATTGATGCATGCCCGTAGATTTTGGGGCGGGTTTCGGTTCGTCCAGCAGGACACCATCCAAAATCTGTAGGTGGTGCCGGAGCACTCAACCCGAGCTGGATGTGAACTGAGTGCCCGCAGGAGCTCGAAGAAGCCAACTGCCGGAAACAGCGTTCCACAGCCGCCAAAGTAAACAAAGTGGTGCTCGTGAGCCTTAGCGCTTATAAATCGAATAAATTATTGCAGCGGAAAGCGTCAGATTCGATTTGACTATTTAAATAATCGATCCGGCTGCCGGGAGAGCGGCAGGAACGCCACCACGTCTAAATTTTCGGCCGGAACTCCCCTCTGGGGAAGCGGACTGCCGCGGCCGTTGTAGATATATTTTGACTATTAGCATACATTCGGGAACGAATTGGATTAGTCGAAGAAAATTATTTTGATGCATTGATCAGGCTCCGTAGCTGCAGGCCATGCGGGAATGCAGCTCCAATGCGTTTGATTGTAATTTTCGGAGCACCCACAACCACCCGACCAAAGGGCAACAATGGGGCAACATATAAATTGCAATACATTTCCTAGATTAGGTTTCGGCGAGCCTTTTTGCACTTTGCGTAATTATGAGAGCCCTCCACCAGCATTCTGTCCAATCTCCATTTTTACGGGGTACCTGGGCATGGCGCCCACATAAATTAGCGGCAAAACTACATATTTGCAGCAAATATTTGAGGAGGGGGTGCTAATAATTATCGCTTTGATGACTGTGTACTAATTACATCATTTCGGGCAATTTAATGAGTAATTATTGGAGTAATTGCAGCTATTACGGGTACGATAAATCGTTTCACTATACGTAAACCAGAATAAACAGCAAGTGCCTTCAATCGATTCCGGGAGTGTCGGACGGTCGGACACTTGATGACGTGGACTTTTTTCAGTGTCGAGCAAAAGCAATGTTCAGAATAATGTGCATTAAAATAATTTAATGGAAACTGTTTTGAGCACATAACTTAGTACAGTTTATATTAAGCAATTAAAACTAGATTTTCTAATGTGAAAAGTTTTATATCCGACCAAGCTTTAAAAGAAAGTTTTTCTAAAAAAATTAGAGTTCACTTTAGATTCTGTTTACTACATTATTTAAATTCCAGAAATCAATAGAAAAGAAATTAAATAAGATATCCCACGATAAAATATCTGAATTTCGAACACGATTCCATATCTTTAAACAATTTTTATTTCATTTTGTTTAGTTATAACATTTAAATGAATTAAAAAGGTTTATATTTTCCCAGACTTTCAAGAGAAATTTAATTTTCTGTTTAAGTTTGCGCAGATAATTTTTCCGTATATTGTTGAATTGTGAGAAATATTTCCATACTTTTGTCGTATACCTAGGTACCATATATTTTCCGGTAAATTTTTAAACTCCGAGAAGTTGTTTTTTTTTGTTTAATCGATTTTCGATAGAAGGTACATATTGCATTTTGTCCCCAACGAGGTGAATTTACCACGTGAAAGAATTCTGTTGCAGCATTGAAGCATTTTAATTCTATATGGAGTTGGTCCTCCTTTCTTTACTTTTTCTTATTTTTTTGCCAATCACGATTTGAATCTTTAAGGAGGATGTGAATACTTTTCTCCCCTATTTGCTGGTCGAGTTCCCTTAAAGGCTTCGTATATAGAGCACTGTCGCCATGGCAACACCAGGACCAGGACCAGGATCAGGGATTATTGTGCACTCAACATCCCATGTAATGAAATGCAACCGAACAATTGCGCCGCAGCACAAAGTGAACTGGATCCTGCTCCAGAAGACTACGACTGTGTTAGGGGATGAGGGAGGGGGGTCCTGAGGGTTGGCACGGGAGCCGCATTTGAAAACAGCGGCAAATTTAACCGGAGAATGGCCCCGAAGGGAAGACGTAAACAATGGAAAAGGACGTTCGATTCACACCATCAACGGCTTGCCCACCCGGGGGTGGCAACTCCGCCACCACAAAATTTTAAGCTGCCCTAGGGGTCGAATTTACACGGTGAATTTTAAAAACGCTTGAATATCTACCACCCGCACAAAAGCATAAGGAAGACAAAAGTTTGCAGCTTATTTCGCACCATCAATGGGACGTGAATCGTCTGCATTAGGAGGAAACGGAAGTGGAAGACGGAGAGTTACAAAGTACCCCCGGAATGGTCGGGACTCAACAGTTCCACGAACAGGAGATCTGGAGCCCAGGAACCCACTCGTGGGGAGCTCGTTGCCCAACACGTGATGCATCACGTGCAGGGATGCTGGATTCGGATCTCCTCCATAAATCCCGAGATACTTGGCCCTTGCATCGGGTGTGTGTCACTCTCCACTGCAATTCAATCAGACAAATGTGGACCCATGTTGCCACTATCTCGGGGGCTTCGCCATGTGTGCCAACACCTCAGCCCGGCCCTGGCTGACTGACTGTGTGCAGGGCCTGCCCTTGAGACAACTTTCTCATCCACAGAGGACTTGTTGGCTTACTTTGTGGCACCCACCCCGACTCCTATCAAAACTAAATACCTTATTAGCAAGATTGTTGAAGCCCGGAGCACTTCCTGGCATATCTATCCGAATTGATTTTGGGGCAATTAATTCAGAGATTACCTCGAAGCGACCGCTCGAGCTCCTCAGAGCAGTGCAAAGGCGACTGAGGGTCAGATGTATGCAAAATAGATGAAATCGCTTTGTGTGTCCTGTCCACCCCTGGCTGAGGACATCGGATCGAGTTTACGTAATATTAAAAGCACACACACATCCTTGTTCCCTATTTGCCACAAAGAGCCATTTTTGAACATTCTTTTCATAAGATTACATACTTTGAGATAATTCTCTTGCTAGGAGTTGTTAAGTTAATACAAATCAGATATAAACAACTATATACATACATATGTGTAATAAAGATAAATTAAACTATTTCGAAATCTAGTTTAATTTATTTTAGAAAATGCTGAAAAAATTCTATAAAGTCAAAATTCTTGATAGGTATTTTTTATTTAGAATTTTCTAGAATTTCATGAAAATGAATGTAGAATTTTTGTTTAGTTTACGTAGTAGTCTTTAAACTTGCATTCAATTTTTGCTTATCGGCTTGCTTCAAACCAGCTTCAGAAACTATTTGGCTCATGCATGACTACCTCGACTAGCAATAAATTGTATGACTTAATTGTATATATACCTACTAAGGTAAGGTAAGGTTTATTATTTTATTCGTTCATAACCGATACTAAATTATATTTAAAATCTTTGTCAAAATATTTGTAAGATTTTGGCACTAAAAAACTAAATTCGAAAGTCATATCTGGTATATATGTACATATGTACAATGTAGTAGTACAAATTTATACACATCTGAGTACATAGTGCCTACACAGTTCGCAAATTTGTATCAAAACTTGTAAATACATGCGTAAAGTTAGAAAAAGTTTATTCTTTCTTTTATAATATCTAATTCTTGTATAGTTAAGTAAAATTCCTACACATATGTACATATCTAGCCCCAAAAATCAATGTTTGTCGCAACTCACTGTGCCTGACACATTTTAGCGTACAGATCAAGCATACGCTAAACTTTTTCACTCAATCGTGCATATAAATAATATTCGTTATCTTCATTGATAAAGTACATATGTATATATATTGATCTTGGTTAAAACTTTTGTGTTTCTTTTCTTAGATGCCAATAACAGCCCTATTCTTGAATCAGACCGAATTCGTTAAAAACGAAGAAAATTTAAAAATTGGTTGGACTTTCCAAGGATGTTACATAACTGTTTAATTATACTTAATTTATCTGTTTATTGAATGAAATTAATGGTAATTGTAAGTCCTCATTTAAAATATTGAACTGAAATTGCAATCTTAAGTTAAAGTAATAAAGCAATCTTTACCTTAATACTTGCGGAAGTCTATTCATGAAAATTATATTTTGACTGAATACTTATATTTTTGAATTGAAGTTGGAATTTAAAGACATTAATATCAATGAATTAAATTGGCCCATGGTGTTTCAGAAAATGAATGTCATTCCATTGGCATCGTTCTAACTAAAGAACAATTGCCTTTTGCAACTGCAAAATAGCCATTTTGTATTCTCCCCATGGTGGCCAAAACGAAGAAAAAATAAATATCCATCACTGGAAAAAGAAAATCAATTTTTATTTTCGCTACACCAGACGGAAGCGCCGTCGTTCGCAGGAAATCGGTCGGAGCAATTCCTTGAAACCGAAGTTTTTCTCCAATTAAAAGATAACAAATCGTCGACATGAGCTTTGTTTGAAGAGCGGATTAATTCATTGCAAGGCTCCGCCGACGGTCGACGTCAGCGAGAAAATTCCAGTCTCATTTGTTCGGAAAAAAAAAATATTTAAAAGATGTGAAATTAAACTGTGGAAAAAGTCCTTCATGTGATGGGAAGATTTTGCGCTCTCTAGTGCACTAGATTTTTTTTTCCAATTCTAGGAAAAAATTCACTTTAGAAAGTGTTCAGAGGTTCTTTTTCTTTCAGAAAATTCTTCCCTGTTATCATAATCCTTGGCAGGGGTTCTTTGCGGAACTCGCCATCCGCGGTCTTCTTTTATTATTAAAACTCAGCTCCGATTTCGCGAGCTGCAAACTACAGCGCCGGGGCTAAATCCGGGGCTTACGGGCGTCACCTAACGCCAACAGTGAGTTACTGTCTTTTGTAATCCGAGGCCCCACTTGACTCCCGGAGAAGTTCGTTGAACTTCTTAATTGAAGTCAAGTCCAGCGGCGCATTCTTGCCGCACTGTTTTTAATTAAGGTGAGCGCTTGGGAATTTCAATGAAATAATTTGCGTTGTTTTGGCGTCCATGTCACGTTCAAGCCGAAAACTCTTCATTACAGGGCCAGCCGAAAATGTCTGCCTCTGGGTCCGGTGATTTGTTTTAATTCTGACAAATCAGTGATATTCCGTCTCTTCATTAAATGAAATGAATCGATTGAAATAAATTGAAATGGAAATCGCCCCGGCATGGAATCGAGCTAAACGTCCAAACTCAAATTGGTTGTTCCCTTCGAGTGATTTTTTTTTCTGGCTGAGCTCATGCTAGCAAAAAGTTAATTAATTCATGGGGAAATTGTACAAACTAATGGTGTCCAATGAAAACGCTTTAATATTTTAAAGTTTGTTCCATTTTATCTGCATCAGTGCGAATAATTGTTTTATTTAATCCAAAACGGATGCACTGTCCATCCCAATATTATTTTTATTTTATTTTTAGGTATATGCGATACAAATGTTCAAATACTATAAAATAGTTCCACCTGTGGGACTCAATTTTAAGCGCCTAAGGCATAATCTATATTTTAACAAGTTGCCCATTTTATTTTTAAAATTTAATTACAAAGAGAGTATTACTTCAGTTTGGCGCCCCAGGTATAACCGTATAAAAGCTGATTATGATTTCAATTAGTAATATAAAAAGGGAAATGTTATAGGTTTGAACATGTGTACATCATATGCATGTATAGTCCAACAAATGGATGTGCGCAATTTCTTTATTAATTTTGCTTCCAAATTAAGTTATTATTACGCCGAAGAAAATATGCCGCTAAAATGGTATTTTCAACAAGATAACGATTTAAAACACACATCAGCTTTGGTAAACGGTTGGCTTCCGTGATCAAAACGTATAGGTACATATATTGTATCTTATGGTTTAGTAAATCTTCTGATCTCAATCCTACTGAGAACTTGTAGCCGGACAACATTTTATAAATACGGATCAATTCCAGAAAGTATGGTATTCTATACTTGACAACATGAAGAGTGACATCAAAAACAGAGGTCCGCTAAATAAATTTTCCAATTGCTTGATAAGCTGTTTAATGATTGAAATACCTTAGTAACGCGAAATTCCATTTTGCATATGCTGCCCAAGGTACCTATCGTCTTCCATTCGAAGACGCAGGCAAATGTTATCTTCCAGAGAAAGCAGCATGCGACATTCTGCAGTCAATAAGTTGTTTTATCTGTGTTCTCAGTATTTTTGTTATTTATTTTGAAATTAAAGAATCAATTGATAAGTTGCGCAGATTGCATCGGTGTTTCCATTTGGATTGTACGTGACGGTCACTAGGGGATTTTTGCTGCTATTCATGAATATCTAGGATTTCTGTTGAAATTTTTAAAAAATGTATTGATTAAACGAACCATTTTTCATGACGAAATTTGTCTGTAATTGTCAACAAATTTAATGACCTCAATTCGATAATAACTGATTAGACAAATCGGCGCCTTGATTTGGATGAAATATAATGTAATTGAACTTAATTAATAGTGCAATTACATCAGAGGTATATACATACATATTTCATTTGACTATAAACAATGGCATCAATTAATTTTATGCAATACAGTTAAGAATTTGTAATGAATAGCGAGTAGAATGAATTATGTAACATAATTAACGTGTGCGTTCATAAACTCATGATGCATATTCAGAGTTACTTTAGAAGTGTTTTGCATACATGAATTTGCATTTATAAATTTAGGCATAATATCGCATGAGTTAAAGAAAAAAAGTCATCATTAACTATTGCCACTTTAGTGCTAGTTATATTTTTCTTCTGTGCAATTTATTTTCTGTAATCTTCAAAGTTCAAACTTCTTTAAGGCTAAAAGTATAATACAAGTACAATTTTTGAACCATGAAGTACCTAATATTAAATTGCCATTTTTGAAAAGCCACGTAAAATATCTTATGTAAACAGCTATTTAATGTTTATTAATTATCATGATGAGATTACTTTCTATAAATGTACATAAGAAGTAATAAAATTGAAGAAAATCAATTATATAGCACAAAGTTTCATAGTACAATGTCATCAATATCACAGTCATTTGACTTTGAAATATTTAATTTTATTTTGTAGATATTACATAAGTAATTATCACAATGTTACGCACCTACACAATATATAAAACAACGTATTATTCATTATCTTGAAAGAAAATAATGAGTTCTTGGTATAAAATCATCATTTTAATTATTAATTTATTTGTCGGCAAATGAATCATGTAAAATTGTAAAAAGAAAAGGTTATCAGTGAAGACCTCTGCTTTCATCAAACACAAATGCGCACGTTTAGTTTATTTGCTTTTAAAACCAAATTCATTTCTAGACAGACACATTTTAGCATAAATAAATTATTGTTAGCACTGTCTGAAAAGGTTCTAATAAAGCTACTAATGGAGTCGAATGGGACAGTATTTATTTAGTCGCAATAACACAGATAATGCCCGATAATTATTAGTATACATTTAGACTATTTTAAATTATATAAACTTATTTACATGATATTAAATAAATGTTTAATTGATTTACATTAAATGTTTTTAATTGTAGAATTAGACTTTTGAATCGTAATATCTAATCTAATTTAAATGTTTTTGATAATATAATTTTTATTTTACACATCACATGAAGTAACATTTCTTAGGTACCTACCTATTTAAAACTAACTGAAAAGAGTGAAAAGTGCCCTTTTCTTGAATTTTATTTGATAACTAGATTATTTATTTAGGATTTGGGAAGAAGATGCATATGTTATTACGTTGTTTCGTAAATGTTTATTCAAACAAATTGAAAAAAGTCTTTTCGTGAAAAACGCAACTAAAATTTAAGCTTTACGTGTGTTACGTTCGTTATTTTTACAAATTAAAACCTAGTTTGTGCACATATGTATGTAGTTTTGATTTGAAAGTATTTATATACTTTCAGAAAAAATATGGTTTTTGGGATCTTTCCTATGTGCAAATCAGACTAACGTCTGTTCTAATGTCGTGTCGTGTCATCTATTCCTTAATTAGTTTTTCTTAATATTCAGAGACTGAGATAACATACCAACTTCAAATATGTATATTATAACCGTTATAACCATACATTTCTATGTAATTTTTCCAAAAGCTTAATATTCTTTTTTCTTTTTCAGGTAAGTCAAAAATTTGATAATTGTTTTTGCGCCGCAAATTGTAATTTGTAAGTATAGAATATTTTTAGATAACTCCAAGTACTATTTTGTTGTTTAATTATTATATATAACATATATACATTTGATTACTAAACCTATTATAGAATAACTTAAATCTTGTTATACAAGGAAGCACCTTGATTTTTCGTCATTTATAGCTCCTAGTAAATATGCGAATAGCGCTTTTCACTGCCTTCACGGTAATATTTTACTAATTTTATTTACACATGAAATAAATGAACGTGACCTAATTTGGCCTGATAATATTGTAGTTTCATATTTACTGCACATCTTAAAATAGCTTAAACGGAAATTAAGACGCAAAAGAGCAAAAGAGCAAAAGAAACCACCCAAGATACCGTGAACTTGAGTGTCCTTGAAAGTGGCGATATTAAGAGTACTCGCCACCTCCACGAGCAGGCAATTGCTATCAATTACGGAAATGAATTTTCGCACCGACTGCCCCACAGCCCTACTCCGGGGCAAATGTCGTTTAAGATGCGGCGTCATCTTGGATAACGAGCCTATTTTATCCCATTACGCGGGCCAGATCCATCCATAGGCGACTTTTTTGCATAATTCAGGGCATCTGATCTCGTAACAACCCGCGGATTGCTGCGCAGTTGGCCGCTGATTGCCGCGAAAAACACCACTTAACGATCGCGCTTGCTGCTTTTGCTGCTGCTGCCGCTGCGCTTTCTGCGATGTAATTCGAATTGCTCGCTGAGGTCATTCCTCCGCCGCACTAAGGCCGCCCGCGAGTTAAATTGGCTAATGTCCGCAATTTTTCCATATCTTTTGCCATGTAAGCTTAAGTAATTCTGCCACCTGAATCTCATTCTTCGTTTAACCTCTTTGATGTAATCTACTTAACACATTGTTGACCGGTCACGAGTTAACTCGTGATTTATGTTCATTACAATTTTTGTATAACTAATAATAATAAATAATAATAGCCGGTGACGTGGAATAGCTTCTATAGTAAAATTACAGGTCAACAATATGTTAAGAGCCATAAAACTCTAATTTTTGTTTTGTTTAGAAATTATTACTTTGATGGGTCTTTTATGCCTATATCTAATTTTAAAATTTACGTTAATATTACATGTAATCTATATGATATATGTTGATAAATGTGAATGCTTTTGACCTTATTTGATAGTCATTTTAAATTTAAACCGTTTGTAATACTTAATTTGTTATTCGTTTGCTTGGAATGTTGAAAGTTTTGATTTTTTCATCATAGATTTTGAATTAGGACTTTTCTATATATTTGATGCAGTTTTTAAGTTCCATAATCTATGCAGGGAACATACTTAATAATGTATAAGTATAGTTACTAATTTCTACCATACGAATTAAAGTTGTCTTTTGTTGTATTTTGCGTTAAAACCAATACATAAGCTTGCATATTATGCAAATGTATAAAATCAATCGAACTTTAATATTGCACTATTTAAATTTTTGTTCTTATAATGTTTAAAACATTGATTAAAATCACCGAGTCTTTACTCTGGCAATGTAGGTCACCACTTTAAGTTTGCATTAAACAACAGGATTCATTCGTTTTTCATATTCGTGTATATCGACTGATCGATGAGAATTGGGAAATTCTTCTCATTGTTTTGCATATTTATTTTCTCGTGTTTGCTACTTCAAATGTTTGCAAAACGTATTCCCGTGCATGGAACGTTATGACAACAAAATATAGGTGAAGGTCTCTCGAATATTTTAAAGGAGGAACTTATAAAATTGTAATTGTGCAGTTGACGTAGGTACAAATTTGTAGCCCCAACTGTTTCCATTGCTAAATAAATCCGAAAACATTTGGGAAATCCTCATCTGCAGCCTATTTTCAGGGCTATCCTACGACTTCAATGGTCAAGGCAATTGCCTCATATTAAGGCCCCAGGCAAGAGCCTGATAACACGTCGGGAAAATCCCAAGTAAATTCGACTACATACTTCTTCTTCCCCGGAAAAGTATTTTATTTTTTCGTGCATGTATCAATAAAGCTGAAGCAGGAGGTCGAGAAAAGGTTAAAACAGTTTTCTACGGAATTTCCACTGCTTCACTCAAACTCTGGTATCGATTCGTTTTGGAAAGTTTGTGCCGCAAATGTACAAACAACAGGAGGCAATGGAAAATATTCCCACAGAGTTTACGTAACTCGAAGACAAGGTCAGCGGGTCGAAGGTGATATCGCAGCCCGGATTGACAAATGGGCGGGGGCGGGGACGGGAGCGGTAGCGGGAGGCGGCTGATACAAAGGAATTTGGAAAAACCCTAAGGTGTGTTTGGGATTTCGAAAAGTTTCCTACTCCTTGGTATGGGTGATAAGGAATTTTCACACTTAAGGGGTTCCTGGTGGGTTGCATCTTAATCATGGTGAAATCAGGCGAAAACCTTTTCACTTTCATGAATATTTTGTTTTACGTGATTTGGCAGCAATATGATAAAAATCTAATACAGTTTTGTTAAATTAAATTAAACTACATATTGTTACTCTTCAACATACAAATTGTGTATTTACATTAACATTTATTTGTTAATCACATGGCTTATTGATTTTAAAAGGGAAAATCACTTCAAAATTACTGAATTAAAACTTAATGTGATAGCCATTAATATTTAAAAGGAATTACGTAAAAACGTATGTGGATATTCCTCTTGAAACGAAATGTTCTCCTGATGAGGAATTGTAATTGGAGGACGAAAATATGTATATTTATTTTATATCAAAGTGAGTAGTAAGTAGGATGCCATTACTTCATTAAGACGTTTAACGTGTCCTCGAGGTCGAGCGAAGAGCACATTAGGATCCCGAAGACCCAAGTTCAATTTTTAAGGCTACTTAATATTTTACTGTATTTTAAAATCAAAATGAAAACTTTTATATTTTTAATAAGAGTAAAGTTTATTCTTACTGCAAACGAAGATGATTATGTTAAATGTTTTAGTTTTGTTTACTTCATAATCTATCAACAGAATTGCCTTCGCGTCTCAAAACATTTTTGCCATAAACTTTTCAACCGATGATATAGGAATTGTTTCTTGATGCCTTGTAAATATTTCGGTTGTTATTTCAAATATTGAAAAGGAATGTCAATGATTTGATTGTTTTCATAAAGCTTAAGGCAAAATTACTGTTCTATCAAAGACTTTAAATTTTTTAGTCAATTCTAATGTATTTCAATATTTAATATTTTTTCGATAAAAAGTTCTCATTTTACGGTCGTAATTTTTTTAAAACGTATGTGTAAGTATAAAAATTAAGCTAATGTTATGCGCGGATTTTTAATGTTCATAAAAATTAGTGCAAAGGATTCTAGTTTTCATAAAACTTAGTACGTAGGTATATACCAATGGGGAACTAAAAGAAACCCTTCGAATTGAGTAAACTAAAATGGCCCAATTATGTTTCCTTTTTTGAAAGATACATATGTACCTATAGTAAAATTCTGTTACAAAGCCGCTGTGGAAATTCAATTTAAAAAGTCATATTCTAAAGTTATTAATTTAAAACTATTGATTAACTAGTATTAATTATTAATTTAAAACTACATAATTTAAAGTAAATTTAGTTTTATCTAAATTAGGTAGAGGATATTTTGCTGTTTATTTCTATTCTAATGTATCAGCCAATGAAATGTGAATTTGCAAATACCTTCGTATGGATGAGCGATCAAATCGAAATGAAGTGCTTCTGGCCTAATTGCCACTATCAGGGTTTTTATGGAAGTCATTTTCCAGGTGCTAAATTTTGTTAAATTTAATTTGAACGCCGTTGGGCGTACACAGCGTTACAATTCGAGAAATTTCTTTCCCACCCCACGCCCGAACAATGAATGTCGTTTTAATCACTCTCCATTTAAATTCCACCTGGGCGAATTTTACCGAAATAAAACAATTCCGTTTTATTAGCGACACATCAAATGCAACACCTGACGGCAGCAGGTATCCTGCAACGAAAACAATGGCGGCGAACGCTAATGCGTCGCACCCGCCCCCGCACCGGAAGGAGTGCGCTCACAGCAAAATGTGCTGCCGCAAACGGAGGCATTCGGCGGCAACATTGCTGCTAATGAACGCAATTACCTGCAGAACACACCCCGAGCACGCATCAATTACCCCCGAATTACACGGCACATGCAGCCGGGGTGGCGTCGTGACGCAACGCAGCGCCGTCGTGACTGCCATTTGTCTGCGGCTCCCCGTCCTTATTCATATCCACGGAAGCGTCCCGGAGTCTGGGGCTCGCTCCTCCGGGCCCACCTTTGGGGCCCGTCGATCTCCAGCTTAGCTACTGACAAATGTTCCAGCATTTTGTGCCTTTTCACCGCGACAGGTAGCTCGGATGGCTCGAGCGGGTCTAAAGGGTTAATCATGGCGTAATTGAGTCGATGTTGATTCTTTCGGCGGTAATGAGTCGTGCGCCTTAGCTGCTGAGGCTGCGCTCGCACGGGGGCAACTTTCCGCAGCAATCAGACGACGTCTGGGCCGATTGTAGACAATGACATCGAGACTAGGAATCGTGCCGGAATTTGTAATTGAATGGGGGCAATTAGAGCCACTAACTACGTAAAAGTTTTCTAGGATGCTGCCATTGCCTCCGGTCTGGCACAAAATTACAACGATTATCGAAGAGATCAATAATGAGAGTTCCCCGTCATTCGATCGATGCAACGATTCTTTCAGCCTTATCCGCCCACTTGAAAATTGCAATTTAGTCGATACGATTTTTTTATTGTTACTTCATATCAATACAGATAAATAAAATTCAAGTGTCTGCTGTGATTTTCAAATTTTGAGCTTTTAAACATTTTTCCATTTGGTTATTCCATTACCTACTAAAACGGATCTAATATCAAAGAATTTTTTGTCTGTCTGTACGAACAGATTTAACGCCTAAACTGCTGAATGACATAAAAATAAGCATAAATATAAACTTTTCATCCTCGATTCGCACTCATATCATGAGTTTGGCTTAATAAAATTCAAGTACATATGTGCTTGTTTTTTATAGGCTCATATGGTTATTTATGTGGTGGAAAAAAAACCCGTAAAATTGTTTTTACTATTTTTGCTTTTCTGTCTTATTATTTGTCCGGGATAATCCGACGAGACTTCCATCTGTAAGGCAGAGTATTTTCCCAAGCATGATTTAGGGATTTAGGCAATTTTGTTTTTCTGAACATTTCGTTTTGTCTGACTGTGTATTCGCTATAAAAATTTACATCGCTGGTACAAATGCGATAAAAATTTGCAATAACTAAGTATAGGTACCTTTAAAACACAAACTAAGTTTTTTAACATTTTTTAAATTTGTAGTTGAAAATAAAATAAACTTACATTATTGTTTAATTATCATATTTATTAATGGTTTTCTTATAAGTAATAATCCTTTCATTTATATAAGTATTTATTGATTGCTATGCAAAAGCCATTACCTTTTAAATTAAATACAACAGAGATATTGAATTTTTCGAAGCATATCAATTTACAAAAATAAATTAAATCAAGACCTTGACTTTGGTCTAACTCTAAAATTGATGAGCTCTAATATAACATGAACAAAACAAAAACAAAAGAAAAAGAAACAAAAATCCGACCCATCGTTCCTAGAGAAGATTTTAATTAAATTAAAAGACAGACAAGACAAGCCCTCGACTCACACCGCCTGAGAAATTTAAAAGCTACCAAGTCAGACGAAGAGTCCTGGTTCCAGCCAGACTCCTCAGGCCACCCAAGTCTGCACATCAAATCAATTTTGACGGATCGCAAACTCATTTGCATTCATAGATGAAAATGAACAGGGAAAAAGCCAGCAAACCAAAAGTCCCTTAATAAGGAGCCCCAATTCGATGGGAATCGCCCCTCCGTGTCCGCCCCCGCCCGGGGATTCACCATCTAGGAGCAGTGGCGCTCGTCCTTGTGTAGGAGGAAGGATGCCATTTTGGTCTCATCCTCATGATTTCTCGGCACGGCCTTAAGAAATCGATGAGATTACCACATTTATCCGAAGTTATGGTTGAGTTTGGCGAAGACGGAGCCGACTTACTGCGGGGAGCCTTCTTGGAGCTGGCACAAAGATAAAGGCTACCTGAATGGGGTATGATAACTAAATAAATGAAAAAGACGAAGGGTTCGCCCAAGATTAGGGCCGGGTCCGGATGAGGAGCCTCGCTCCTTATCGCAGCGCCTCTGTTGTGTAAGACGGCGGTCTGGAGATTTTCTCCGAATGGAGACTTTGATTTAATCAGAATTTCGCAGAGCAGATGGATCAGCATCCTGCAAGGTGATGAATGGTTTCGCGCTGCTTCAGCTGGGATGGGCTCGGATTAATCCCTCTATAAAATATTCCCGTACGCGGTGAATGCCCGATGTAAATCGAATCGAAGTCTGCAGCTGGGGCTACAAGTGGTGCTCTGCTGCAGTAAGACTTCCTTCCTGCGGCCCTAATGTTCGGATACATCGGCGACCCCATTAATGTGTCGGAAGATTGCGAAATATACGAGCGAAAAAGATGCGCCCTTATAAATTGATTGCGAATTCCGGGACCAGCCTCTCCTTTATTGGGTCTGACATAAAAAAGACAAAGGACATAAAAAAGGGAGACCGACGCTCATGCGAGGGACCTCCTCTTGGGAGGGATCTAACTAAGTATCATTTTTACGGGGAGCGCATAAATTTTGCAAACTTATTGAATTATTTACTGGTGCTAGCGTTTCAAACTTAGTTTTCCTGGGGATGGGGAGGCCAAGGATACATATTTTAAGTGGACACAGGAAGCACGTTCCTCGTGTGTGTAAATTTTCGACGGCATTCATAGGGAATGATCAAGTAAAGAATGGGCCTTACTCCTGCGGCCTAGATTAATTTTAAATAAAGATTGTGGAAGGATAAAGAAAGTATTTACTAAGCTCATCTGAATGTAGAGTTTCCGTCTTTGTATTGTACTTAAAGCAATAACAAAATAAGGTCGACTATCCTAGAAACTTCTCTGCATAGATTTAAGTAATGGATTGAGGTAAAGAAAAATATCCGATTTTCAATGCTTGTAAAGCCACGTAGGTACTCATACATTATAATTGGAACAAAGTTTTTAACCTCTTCATAACGAAACAAATTTTCTTTGCAAATTTAACGAGTCACTGTTGTTGATTGCTTCGTTTCATGATATCCGCTTAATTTGAAGATTTAAAAGTTTTTTTAAACAGTATAGGTATCACAAAGTAGTCACAACAAGAATACTTTTTAAATCAAACTTATTTTATTAAGTAGTGTTTTATTTATTTATAAACATAGTTAAAATTATTCTAATTGGGGAAAAAAGAATTAAAATCTGTTATAAAACTATGCGTTAGATTATCTTTCAAAAACCAAAACCTTTAAAGAAGTAATCAAACAAAACTTTAAATAATTTTTTCTATCTTTAAAAAAGTCGTGCCTGAAGATGTTAAAGCAAACTTTCAGTATTGTTTTCCTGGAAAATCCGAATATACAATACAAAAAGAGAGATTCCATTTAAGAAGGAAAGTTTGAGATTTTCAATGATAACAGAAAGAGATGCCGTCTTAACTTATTTTTGTAGTTAAAGAACAAATTTTATCGGGGTTAGTTTTTCTTAGAATTTATATGTAAACAATGGCTTGGAGAAAGTAATTGTGAAAAAAAGAAATTGATACATGATTGATTCATGGTGTCTGTAGCACACTTTTCTGTAGAAAAAATCTTTTTCTTAAAAAGTTAGTTGTGGGAGTTGGACGAAAGTTATAAAAAAGAAAGAAATATATGTGGTAATAGCTGAGAGGTCGCAGAATACCACAAAATTATTGAGAAGTAAAAAAAGTAAGAAATAAGTAATTACCCCCCTAAGGCAATTACCAAAGTCGTAAAAAGTGTTAACAACAAGAAAAGGGGGATACGAAAAAAGTAAGAAAGAGACTATATTTACAAAAGAATCGATCCACACAATAGAGAATAAATTAGACAAAACGAATTTTACAAGTTTAACTTTACCTAAAGAGATTAATTTTGAAAGGCGTAGGAAAATTTTCTAAAAGTCATAATATCAAAATCTCTGCAATATAAGAGTTCGATTTAATATAGTTAAATATGGCTTTATTTTTATTAATACTCTGCGAATCGAATACTTTCTTAAAAGAATAACTTTCAAACAATATTTTTACTTCATTTTGCTATAAGATACTGTTGCGAAGACGTATCTCATAAAATCTTATCAAGAGTATTAAGGGATAAGATTTTCTATTCTCCAAGAATTGTTACCAAGGACTTATGAATGGATGATCTAATCAAACGGAATTAAATAGCACTGATGCTTTTTGTAGAACTACATTTGCAGAGGTCGCCAGCTTTAATTCGGACACTCAGATTTATTTTTCGAAATCTGAAATTACTTATATAACTACTGGAGTGCTTTGTGTGATTTCAAGGAAAATATGTTTTTGTTTTTCTTGCAGTTTCGTAATGTTTATCTCACGAGAATACTAATTGTATTGCCACTTTTTGATACTATTGGCTATTAAAAGGGGAAACTTCCTACTTTCTAAAATTATGGAATTCGTGATAGTATGTTAAAAAGTCAAAAATTAATATGGAATTGGAATATGTAAAAAGATAACAACAACTCAATTTCATACACCTACTATTCCAAACATTTTATATACGTAATCTCACTAACTTAGTTTTTGTATATATAAAAAAAAAAGTAAATAAAACTGATAATAATGAAATATTATAGTTTTATGTTTAAATATTTTTTGCGTACCTACTTTATTTTTAATATCCATATATTCGTTGTTTTTACATGTGCTATATAAATTATCCCGAAAAAAAACACATGTTTGAATTATTGCTGTGTATATGCTAATAATTCTAGATCTTCTCTAATGTGGAAGATATTGTAATTTAAATTTGAAAGACAAGTTATTCAATACATATATTCCGTTTTTCATTTATACGGATGCAGTACAAATTTTCTGATTCTGTGTGCGGTTTTCCCTTAAAGGGAAAATGTGCCACACCGTACTTAAAGACGAACTTCTTAAGTTCCATTTGGTCGAAGCAGAAGTCTTGGAAAAGCGTAAAGAAGTTTCTTTTGGTTGCATTAAGTCATTAATTCTCGTAAATTGAGAGGAGACTTTAATTCCCTAAGGAGTAGTGTCAACATTTCTTCCACTTTAACTGTCCCATCTGAAATTGCTCTCAAACGCCCTCCTCCTCAGCCTCCCAAAGAGGAGGCGTTCGCCCGGAGCACTAGCTCCAGCAATGGGGCCCTGGGACTGCGTAGGTGTACAGGGAACTCGAGGGCCGGAGAATTCAATTTCAGGAATTCATTTCCTCTTGCCAAGCCTGTTCCAGATCGGATTATAACATTCGGTTCTTCTCCATCAAATTTTCCTCATCTTGTTTAGCGCCACTCTACACCTCGGCTGTCTGCCAACGTCTTGAAGATGTCTGGGCTCTCATGTTACGTTCCTGGTGTTCCTCTTCCTCCTGCTCCTCATCTGGACGAAGAAGTTTTCAGAAAGATAGATCTACAAGTGCAGAAAGAATCATCACCACCTACGTCAGCTTGGACTATGGGCGGGAAGATGATTGGGAAATGTCCGGTGATCTCCCAATTGGAGACCAGGATGCTTCTTTCTCTAAGCCCTGCTCTAGCAGGAGCAGTCTTTCATTTTTCGAGGTAATTACTTGCGTGTCCAACTCGGCGAATTACAGATAAATGCTGATAAATTTCGTATCTATTGTGCACCGGTTGCGAGATACATATGCCCGCCCTCCCGTCCATCCGTAAACGGCCGGGATGTATGGGATCGGGCATATGTGTCCCATTGAAAGTTTTTCGTACAAAAGGAAATCGATCAAACAGGAAAGAAACATTGCCTTAACCAAGCCATAAATTACACATCGGGAGAAAAAAAATTCGCACCACATGACAAACAGAAAAACTGTGTCACGCGCAGGGAATTGGGTTTATATTGTAAAGGATATGCCATCATTTTTCATTATTGGAAATAAGACAGCGTCCCAGAATATATCAAAAGTTGACACTCAGCTGAGCCCTTTCCCATCTTCAGGACTTATGGGGAAAAGCCTCGTTCCGAAGTCCCAAACGATATGTGTGCTCTTGCCCCGACTTTCTCTGTAAATCTTCATGCGTCTTGTCGGAAAATAAATCCCTCCATCTTCGCTCGCATACTAAATTGAAAACAAATATTTAAAATCAAAACAGGTGAGAAGCCCTCATGTGCCTTCCGCTGAGTGGGTCCTCCTCTGTATATATCGCCTGAATGAGGAACGTGCTCGGAGCACTCAATCCACAAGGAACATCCGGCAAAATACGGGTGCAGTAAACTTACACAAATGCACCTGTGTTCCCGGGTGTAAACACAGTTCGCTCCCACCGAACACTGTTTATTCCCATTATCCTTTAGGGTAGCGAATTCCCAAAAAGGATAATCGCATTGGGTTCAATTTGCATTGCGTCTAAAACTTAAAGGATTTTTCCGAAATGTAAACTTTATGCTCCCCCTAACGGAAATACTATTACAGCTTATCAGGAGAAAGCTCTGGAAAAAGGGTTCTTACCTGTATTTGCTTTGGGACTTTTACGTAAAGTAAAAGGCTACCATATGACTAAATTTTCATGAATTTTACACAATTTTTCTGATGACGTGTTAGTTGCCGGAACCCCTCTGAAAGGGATAAATGGCTTCAAATAAACATCACATATGCTTGCTAGAGTGCTCTATTCTATTTTTTTCTACTGCCTGAACAAATTATAAAAAAGGTCCATCAATGTCTAATATATTTTCCCAAATATGAACCTACTAAGAATTACCCTGTAATGCGATTTGTTCATGTGAAAAGAATATTTTATTTCGGAGAAATCGTTTTTGGTAGTAGGTATTAGTTTGAGCTGTTACTTGATACATTAATATTACGTATACTTAAAAACTTCTTGTCGGGAAAAATTAGTGTTAAAATTTTATTCATATGATATTTATCTGGGGAAATATTATTTTTGCTGCTTTTATATCTGATAAAAGGATTAGATAATAATAATAAATAAAAGTTACCTAAATATTTTCAATTCTTGGTATCTTGAGAATGATGATACTTTGCACGTAAAAGTCAAGTTTGATATATTCAGCAATTTTTTTAAACAAAATTTAGATCAAAAACACATTAATAAAGCATTGCAAATCGAAAAGGGTAAAGACGAGTTTTATTCGAAAGTTGTTCGTGGTTAGCGCGCTAGTTGCTTATAGACTAGCTAATAGGTTTTGTTTAAGACTTATATTTGGATTCGGGTTACAATAAATCAAAACAAATATTTACTTTAGCTTCGTTTATTTCAAGAATTCTTGTAGAATTCCTTAGATAAACAAAGTGAAGACATCATTAATTTAAGTAGGTTTACAAAAGTAGTTTGAGTTGTTAGCACTTTCAATCCCAAACGATCGATTCTGCAAAGTTTCATCCAAAACTGTGAGTTAGAAGATCTCAAACTGAACCTGTATCTTAAATTCCATAACATTTTATGTACTTACTTACTTTATGCCTACCATCCGAAAAAGATGGAAAATGATCTCTTAAACTAAATTATGGACAAGTGGAGTGGAACGAAACATTTTTCTCCTAACATCGCGACATTTTGCGAAAAATCCACAATTTTTTATTGATAAGGTGCAGCCCTCGTTCCCCGGGGGAGCAGCTTCCCTTTTGGATAAAAAAAAAAATGTGTGGCAAAGCAACGTGCACCATAAATGGCCATTAAAGGTTTAGCAAAACGACCCAATCGCTCTAAGGATCCCGGAAGGGGAGAGCGCCCCAAGATAAATTGAAATGTGAGCAGCTATGCAAATTATTCAAACCGAAGTTAGCGCGGGTATCGACGCCGCCGCCGCCGCCGCCGCCGCCGGAGTAGGAGGAGGAGGAGGAGCGGGGCCTCCCCAGCCGAAACCGAATCGCGTTTTGTCCATTTTTATGGCACCGAACTTTATTATATGGATCGTCCTGGAACGAGGCTCGTTTGCGGCCCCGAACACCTCCCCGCACAGGTGAGTTATGCCCGGTAAACACCGCGGCTGAACCGATGAAACAGCCCCCAGGCCCACGTGTATTATGTTATGAAATATGGTTACAAGTGGGGCGATATGCGAGATCCTCGGCGGCTTCCTTCGGCCATTTTTCATGCTTAAAAAGGCTTTTTAGAAAGTTGCACTTGGAGAGCGCAGAAAGTCGTTATCATTTCGCAGCGGCGCGCCCGGCGGCGGTGGCGGGGGTTTCGAAGTGAGTAAATCCCTGTAATTGGCCCCGCACTCATACACAAGTCGGTTAGTCCTGGATTTATGCACGTGGAACAGTCCTTTTTTTTCTCCCCCGCTTTTGCTGCGCGAGGCAATTTAGCAACCCTTAGAGGAGTAAATTTGGATCAAGCATAAAACGAACATTTCAAAATGTTTTCCAGTTGAAAGGACTGCTGCCTCGGTTCATTTCCCAGTTGTGTCACTTGATCATTGTACTGCGGGAACCATTCTACCGGTTTTGAACTAAAACTACTTATTGTTAGTATAATTTATATTTTGAAAAACCTAACCTATTCTCAAGTTAAATTTTCTTCAAGTTAAATTCAAGTTCATCAGATACGGGTTTGAACGGTGTATATGAAGAATTATTGAGCCATAATGAGGCGTCAAATTTAATCCAAACCGAGTCAAACTATTAAAAAAAAACAATATATTTACAGCATTTCTTTGGATTTTAATACAACTTTGTCAATATTATTTATTGCGTTAATTAAGCCGATATTAATATATGTATAAGCCATTAAAAATGCATTATGTTCATATGTATTTTAATTTGTTGCATTACCTCGTATGCATGAGATATTTCTCAATTAATTCTGATCAAAATTGGCTTATACAAACATATACATATATCCTTCGTGACATTATTTCAACTAATCTCGGAAATCGATTAAAAGAAGTTAAGAGGTGGATTTTAAAATCATTAAGACGAAAGAAATGAATTTAAATAAATAATAATTATGTATATTAAAATAAATGCAGGTATTCAAATCAGGTATATTACGGTACGGCAGAGGAAATTAAGATAACTATTGATTTCAGGGCCGGAAAGGTTCAACCAGGTCATTTTATATATTAGGGTTTTAAAAAACTGTTGACGTAATGTCCAAATAAGTTGAAATAGAGCATATTTGAATAGAGTTGAGGTAAATTCTTGTAATAAGGGCCCAATAAAGTCGAATAGGGCATTCTGTACTAAGGTTCAGATGAGGTATTATTAAGTTCAGGGTCGGATCATTTCAAATAAGGCATTCTGTATTAAGGTTTAAATAAGGTATTGATTTAAGGGCTCAATAGGTAAAAACGGCATTACTTAATACAGCTAAAGTAAAAAATTACCCATCCGGGTCAGATCCGATAAAACTAGGTACACCCGAAAAGTTGATTCTGATCGGATGTTCAGTATCCTACTTGGGTTATTTTTGTTTTTTTTTTAATTTTTTAAATATTCAATTTCATCCGATAAAATATGTAAGTAAGTACTACCTACTTAAATAAGCTCAAGTTTGATATTTCACCGTGTTATTAAAATCTGTAGACATGACGCTGAAGCTTATCCCGACAAATTTGGAAGTTATACACAAAAATATGTGATTCTTCAAAACTTTACGTCTGAATTTATCTCCCTCAATAGATTGAATAAATTCTTCATATTCAAGTTTTCATGAAATTCGAAATCAGTGGCTTCAAAATGCCCTTTGTACTAATTTTCACAAAAATTCAAAATAGCAAGAGGTTTAGTAGTTTTAAAGTCCATTTTCATTAATGGTAATGGAAAATATTTGGAATTAGAAGTGATAAAAATTTGGAAAAGCATCCAATTTAGGTTAGACAGCAACACGTAAATTAGATTAGATCAACAGAAAACAAATGCGGAAGAGGAGTGTTCCGGCAATTTAATTTAATTACCAAGCCTTCCCGATTCGTTTCTAATAAAGTCTGGATTAGACCTGAGGTGCATCCACAACTACCATGGAACGTGCAGGAAACACAGAGTTAATCACTGCAGCAAAGTCTTTCTTCCAATGCGGGGGTGGGCGGCTTGATCTTGAACTGTTCCTTGCTGAATAAGAAATTGAATAAGGTAAATTGGGTCATAAAGCTTAATTGGGAGCAAGGAAATGAAATTATTATTTAACGGAGCCCCAAAGCCCGTACCCATCGCGTGCAGAGTCAAAAATTGCATTTGCGAGAGAGCTTCGAAAATCAGGCAGAAAACGCAAAGTTCATCTGTGTCCTGATGGGGTTCTAGGGTCTGTCTGGCAGCCGCCGCCCATCCCACCCCCAACATTTTGCCGCACCGCGACGGGATGCGATGGGGAGTGTGGGGGCAATAAGGGCTTTATCCATTCCGGCCGGAATACAAAAGGCTGAAAATGGAGAAAATGTTATTTTTGCATAACTAAAGGCATGCAAACGTGCCCGTGGCTGCCACTATGTAGGTACGGCCAAACAATGGAATTAGATTAAATTTCATCCTCGGCAGATAGGGACCCGGTCTATGTAATAGTTGTGTATGGGCACGTTCCCGGCGGTTCTATGGCATTATATCACACCACGGGTAACTGGATTCAGCTGGAAATGTGCGGCAAAGCGATACGTGTCGTGAAATCCCCCGGGAGAAGCCAGGCAGAAATACAAACGAGTCAAACGTAGAAGATAATCGGACTGGGATGGGGATGAATTACAAAGTTTTAACGGATTCCATTGTTGTGCAATTAAGGAATGTCGGTACATAGAGAGACAGAACAGTTCCCGATTTAGTCCTGCGAACAGAGCCATCCCGATCCCGGCCGCCGCAGGCAAAAAGGATCCCAAGTCTTATATAGAAAATTCTACGCTCGGGCTGGAATTGCTCGAACCCGGGTTTAGGTTTTGGTGGGGAGGGGGTTGGCAGACACATCTTTCATTAACTCTTCGAGGATTTCCGATGGCCGGAGAAAGCTTTTAGCGGAACTCACTTAAAATCTGATAAATATGAAATTATCTGCCGGCTTGCGTTTCCGTTCGAGGTTTTAATTAAGCTCAAAAATAATTCATGCTCTCGAGGAGAAACATTGAACCTGACCGAGCCTCCTCCGGCTGGAGAACTGGCATCTGTTCCACACGAAAGGAGATTAATTTTCAAAGATTTTCGGAGGCTGTGTCGCTGAGGAAAATGATTTATTCGAATTATGTCTTAAATTTATGGAGGAAGACGCTACAACTGCAATGGTTTGCTTAAAAGCTTTCTTCGTTCCGTAGGAGGCCTTCCATTGAGCACAACTATACATTTATATGAATGAAATATCGTAAACCAGAAGGTGGTTCTAATTTGGGAAAATGAAAATTAAGACCTACTTTTCAATGAAGATTATAAATCCTTTCGTAGAGAATACCAGAATGATTCATAATTCAGAAAAATACGCTTTTTTTTTATCAAAGTCAGCTGAAAATGATTTGTAACAAATTAAGATATTCATATCAGACTTGCATAAACTAGGTTATAAAGTAATCGAAAAACTTATTATCTTCATGGATTTATAGACATACACGAACATCATTATTTACCTTTATATATGTACATAGATTTGTAATACTTATTTTACGCTTTAGATAACGAATGTTAAGTATTTGTAAGGCACGATATAAATGCTATGCACACTTTTACATCCAAAGATAAATGAAGTGCGATTACGCCTTTCTGTGAAAAATATTCTTCGAAATGTAGGAGAGTCAAATATAATTCTTTATTCACAAAGATTTATGAAACAATTTATCTTGATAGGAAAGTAAAAAAGTGTAAATCGAAACGTGTTTTTCACTGACTGGGATGTAAAGGTTTTTTCAAATTTACTAATAAATATGTTAAAGTCTTCTGAAGTGCTAAAATCTGGAGTTTATATGTAGAATCATAGTACCTAGTACCTAAAAAACTTATTTTATTATTAACATCTGAAGGGTTTTTACCTTTTTTGTACTTATTAACTATTAACTTATCTAATAGCTGTTAACGTTTTTGCTATTTTTATCGTTGCTTTATGGGATGACATTAAATCTGAAGGCCTTATGTTAATTGCCCATTCGTGACGGAAATTATCGTCTACCTAAACATATCGTCAAACATCTAAATAATTTATTGGGTATTAAATAGACAACCCTATTCCAATATATTTTCTCATAAAATTACTTTGACTCGTGGAAAATGAAAGACACATATTTAATTTTCACGGAAATCCCTTGAATTATAAATCGAGGAATTGAAAAAAATTCCTTCTACATTTGGATTGGTATTTGTTTTGTATTGGATCCGCCATCTTTAATTTCTAAACTTTTTAATCAGTTTCCTTAAAACTCTCACATACCAATTTTCATGAATACTTCTTGAAATTCAAAATTGGAGAGAAGGAAGTTTTATAAAAAATCTAATTGAATCCAGAATTTCATAAAAAAAAACAATCCTACTAACTACTACGAATTTGAACGTAATTCAAGCATTTAAAGTAAATTATCCGAAATGAGGGCTAATTATAACCCTGTAAAATGTTTGTATAAAACATACCAAATACAATGAGGGACTGCAATGCCATAAAGAAGAAACTGACTGGGTGTAAACTATCCGTCCTCCTTTATTTTTAAATATCTGAGTCTATTCCCCTTTTCTCGTAACTTCCGTTTATAAAGCGCCCCAGATTATAATGAACGATGAACGTTTTTAAAAGACCATAAATTCATGACTCTGTAATCATTTTGCGAGTTCTACGGTGAGTAATGGTTTAAGCTTTCATCATCGGGTTAAGGGATATTGATTTTACGATATTTCATTTTTGTTTTATCCTCACTTTGTTGTTGTTGAATTTAAAAAATATACGTATATATAGGTATTTGTTGTTAAAATCATCATAAAGAAAGTAAAATTTTCTTAATGAAACCCAATTTCAAATAGACATATTTCATTTTATCGAAATGCTCGTAATAAGGAGTGATTAAAGTTTGTTTTTGAAATTCGTTATAGGTATGGTGGGGTTCTTTGTATTCAATAGTTAACAAGTTTTTACCGCAAAAATAAGGGTTAAAGTGACGGTATTTTAAAAGTTCTACACATATTACAAAATTGTAATTCTTAAAGATACATTTAGTTCTAATGTAATCTTCGTTATACTCCTGAAAGTGAAGGGAAAATTAATAAAAGGCGACGGTGTAAATAATGAGGCAAAAAATCTCCTTGAAACTTTGAAGCTCTCAGAGCTGTGCCCCAAATTAATTTTACCTTGGAACACGCCCGAATATCTTTTAAAGAGCTGCCGCAACTCGTCCTCATCTTCATTCTTCAAATTAAGGACCCTTTCTCCCAAAATTTATTCGTGCGTCTTTCGCACATCGCCTGGGTTTCGCGTCGTCTTGAAGGCGAACCGAGTTTGGGTTTATTAATCACCCGGCCGTGGAGCATTTTAAGTTTAGAGAACCGCGAAATATGCCGCGAAATGATAGGCACAAAAACATTTTTTACCAGCGAGAATCTGGAAAAAGGAGCCACCGACTCAACCGCGATGCGATAAAACACCACAAGTACATCGTCGCAGCTCTAATTGAAAGTGAGAACGAAATCATTTGCGAGGAGGACCTAATTGAAGGTGCTCCACAAGGTAAAGGGGGGAGTCTGGCTGTTGCGCCCCCGCAGAATTTTCGCAGAGCTCCGTCACCAGTGAGTTGGGGGCCTTATGCTCGCATGATTCCCGCAGTCGTGATGAGCTCCAGCCGTTAAAATGAATACGGGGACAATATCGCATCATATGCCAAGTCCTCGTCGACAAAAGGGGAGAAAATTGCGAACGTGAAAAGGGATTTAGCGGAAGGAACGTCACATGGGATGGCTCACAGGATTTCCCGGTCGGAGGGAATTTCTGAAGCCCGTCAGTCAGCTGCCTTCGCGCTTTGTCGTTATTAAGAGCGAACACTTGTTCAAAGTTATGACAGCGAACGGGCCGCGGGGAGGGGATAATCCATTCGCAAATTTTCCCTTCGAGATAAAATGATTTTGGCATTTAACGATATTTTTGCCCTTCATAATTTTCTCCGCTTACAAATCCACGTGCGGAGGCAATCACCTCTTCTAAGACAATTCACCTGACAAGGCACCAGGTCAGGGAAATTCATTACGAAAACTCTGAAAGACGAAAGTTAATTAGGAAGATAGTGTGGTAATTAGGATCACTTTTATGCCTGCGCTAAGTTGGCGCGATATGCAGACCTCGATTGGGGTCAATTAAAGCACTCAGCTGGGCTAGACGGATTAAGTGTAATGCCCTTATTGTCCATGAGAAGCCATTTCGCCACGTTGGCTCTGACTTCGTCTGGAGTTTTGCAGGGCTTGGTTACTACCTCCGAAGTTGACGAAAACAAATAACGTCCAAGAAAGGAGCTTAGTTTAACTAGAAAAAAAGGTAAATGCTTTGATTTATTTTATCCAGATTTATTTTATAGTTATTAGATATCTACTGTATTATACTACTTTTATATGAATGTAGGACACCAGACGGTTTTTTTAACTATCGTATTTTGCCCTTGTGCTGAAAATCTATTTTTTCAAAATTTAAAAATTGAAATTTAATGGAGCTTAGATATGTAGTATGCAGGTATGTGAGAATTTTCGAAAAACACCTATTTGATCACAGGTAGGAAATATTGTAGAAAGGTTGCCGAAGTACCTACATACCTATTTATCTTTGAAAATTCTAAAAGTGACATTTTTATTCTAATTTGGTTATTACCACAAATTTTTTGTTTTTGATAATTTAAGAAAATCCTTATTGTAAAGGTCTCAGGGAACTGCACTCAATCTATTTTAAAGGCAAAAAACTGCATGAATGCTGAAAATGAAGAAAGTGAAAGAAAATTACAATTTCTTTATTTAACAATTTCCAACGACAAATTCCGATAAGCATCAATACAGACAAATAAAAATATCAGTATTACTCATTTTATGTTTTGGTTTTATTAAGACTGTTTTTCTTTTGGACTTTCTATTTCTTTATCTAAAAAGTTCCACAAATCTCAGAGTTCGTACTTTGCTGTCTCTGATCGGGGCAAAGACCAGGTGCAGTTAAGCTAAGTTAATAAAAATTTGATAAGATAAAAAGTTTCATGACGAATTACATGCAAACAGTGCACTCTGTAAGATCATTTATTACTTTTGGAAGAAAATAGTTCTGGTGTTTATCAATTTAAATCGGCGGGAGTAATACTTTTTTATCTGTCTAGCCGTCTTGCCTTGTACATTGTGATTAGGGGTAAGCCAGGAAATGAACTCTAATAGAAAAAGTTTTACAAAATATTCTGATGTGATAGATGTTTGCAACGCTTGACTAAGGATAATTTCAATTTTAAAATTTTTCGACTTTTGGGAAAAATCAAATTACAGTCACAATTTCGATAATAGCTGCTGCGTTTTTTTCGTATATCATCAGTATAGACAAGATTGCGTTTTTTTCACAATCAGATCCGGATTAAATTAGTTAGGACATTTTTCATTGAATTGAGGTTTATTAAGGCTCACTTACATACATACATATATAAAAAGTTTAAAACCCGAACAAACGTTGATTAGGAGATCATGTAGAATTGATTAGCATACTCGTGCAGATCTTAGCAAAAAATCCTGTGTAAAATCGTCGACAGTTGGACAATTAATTTAACTTTCATTTTATAATTATTGTATATATTTACCTACCTACACAGAGTTTTGAGAGTTTCGATTGTCATCAAATTATATATTTTCTATAATATTTCAGAAACATCTGTATTAGTACCTAATTAAAAATTTACCTAATTATTTTACAATTTAATTTGTTTGATAATATTTTTCTTCTGCCTTAAACGTCAACTATTTTGTTCTGATGAATTGTAAACGAAGCCTTATCAAAAATATGTCAAAGTTCAAAAATTTATTAATAGCAAACACTTGACTGCCTAATTTGGTGCTTTAGCCTTTAAGACGCGGTCCTTGTAGACGAATAAGGAAACTCTTGTAGCCGACGCGATTGCTAAAGGAAAGGAGTCGGAATAAAGTTCAACCCGGCAATTACTCGTACATATCAAACAAAAGCGGCTCACTTATACGTATATTTATTGGGAATTATGCGAAATAGCCCAGATGGCAGACAGAGTTAAAGGCTCATTAATTTTTGCCTGGATGTGTTTCGCCGGCACGGCACGTTCCCAGGGATTTCTCAATCTTCCCGGGGAGTGTGTGCACACTTCCAACGAGCATGTCACGGGCGGCCAGATTACGACGAAAGTAGGCAAACGTTATTAATTGCCCCAAGACGAACATCGCCGGGCGGGAATAAATTTCCTGTGTCAACTCTCGGTGCACGTACAAAGCACGTTGAAGTTGAAGGTGGGGAATTGAGTGCAATAGCGCGGGGCTTCGGGTAACCGGGGAGAAATCCCGGGAAAACTTGGAAAACATGAGACGTCGCACAGGTTCGATGCACCCGCATCGAAAAAGACGTAATTGCCGCTAAAAGAGGTAGTGCAACTAAATTAGTCCATAAAAGTTTTTAAGGGAAAATGCGCTCGGGAAGTGCATCGCTCTCGGGCAGTGCACAAAGCGGAGCTGTGCCTTTCTTTGGTAAATTGCAGTTTCGATTAATCTACCGAACGTCCGCGGGGCAGGGCTCCAAAGTGGCTCTTAATTGGCTTACGGGCCCAAAACTGCACCGCGACCTGTTTGCTTTTATTTCCCGAACGCGGTTTAGGTGCACTTGAAGTGCACGAAGCCAGGTCAATAAATCTCCCGAGGTCCCACATAAGTCATCTTGCAACAGATACTTGTTGAAATTGTTGAAGTTGACGCTCGCGAGCGATAAGTGGACAAATGGCAATTCTTTTAAGAAGCGAAAGTAGCAATTGCCTTAACAGATGGAGTTTTCTTCTTAAAAGCAGAACACGGAATCGTTTTATTTCCTTTCGGTTTCTATTTATAGTTTGAGAGGAGGTATGGCGGTATGTTTGATTCTGTTTTATCAATTTTTTTTTATCCGGTTAAAACTTCTTCGTATTTTGATAAAAAAACTATATGTATGGTTCTAAAAACTATAAGTAGCTATCCATACCTAGTTACCAAAAAGTAGTTTGATACTAGTTTGATAACATACTTACTACAAAAACGCTAATTTAAGAGGATATTATATATGTACTTTTAAAACTTTAAAGCCTGCCCATCAGAAAGTTTAACAAAAGATTATTACTATACTTTTCATGTCGAATATTTCTTAATTCAGCCATGATATCATTTTATACTTTTATCCCTTTTTTACTTGAGGCAAATTTCAAATTTCAGGTAGGTATACCCCCTTAAGGAGAGGTAACAATGATCAATTGTAGAGATATCTGATCCTTGCATTTTTTAACAAAATCTTACACTATTTATTAGGTTTCTTATTCTTATCCTTTCTCACACATCTGCTAAATTTTAATTAATATAATTTCTACTTAATTTATTCTTACCGCAAAAAGCCCCGAAATTGTTATAATTAAAAATAAAGCGGAGATTATTTAAAAAATTTAATACAGCAGTTTTTGCGTAATTCCCCCCAAAAATTCCAAAAATTATTGTTCTCTTTTCACTTCCTTATTACACGCGTAGCATGTCGATTAATTTTTCCGAAAATTCTTGATTCAAAAGTTATTCTGAAAACTCAAACCAATAAAAACTTTTCATGTGCCAAAATTTGTACATTTATCTCATCATAAATTTCGTAAATTTCAATGCAGATTACAATATGCAAACCTAAAAATTCCTGAGTAGGTGTCAATTAATTTTCATACCAATACTTTGAAATTTAAAATATGTCGGTCATTGTAACGCAATATAATCATATCGTTTGAATGTAAATATGTGCCAATGTAATGAACTTATACATGGAATCAATTTTACATATTCTTATACTATTTCTATACATAACGAATTCGCATCATATTTGTAAATTTAAATTTAAATGGCGTATACTAGAAACTTGTAGACGTTGCTTATATGTATGTATAAAAAATAAAATCCTCTGTGATGAAACACTTTTTTAGTGATAAATAGTTCATTTTATATAAATGTTTGTTACACGGAGTTATTTAATTTATTATTCGATTGAACGATATGGATTTAAAATTTTGTTAAACTTATGTGCTTCTTATTGTGAAAGCATTATTTTAGAAATGGTGTTGTTTTTTGTATTTACCTATACATATAGCATTTAAGATGGTTAAGTTGCAGTAGTGAAGAGCATAAGGAGTGATCTCGATGTTATTTTCTGCATATAAAGCAGCAGCTGAAGGCCAAAACCTCATTATCCTTAATTAACTATGGAAGATTGTCTTAAATGCTGTCTAATGCGAAGACTTCAGTGTAGCGTTCTCATTACCGGCGGAGTGGCGACGAGGAGGGCCTAAATGAAACAATTGCAACTGTTGCAGGACCCGTGGAGTGCATCGCATCGTCTGTTTTCCCTTCGCAACCATGCACCCGTACGATGCGCCGACGGCTTTGAGGGTGGCTTGTAAACCTACTTATGCATTTGATGCCTCGTGCCCCCATTCGGTGTAATTTGTTTGATGGCACGCTCGTAGGGAACAAATCCGGTCACCCCCGCCGCCCTCGTCGGGCCGTTCCTTCAACTGCAGTTGCAGGGGGTGCAGTGCAGTGCAGTGCAGCAAAGTTATTCAATTGCCTCAGCGAGCAAAGTTCCTCAAATTTATGCACTTGTTCGTGTGTCTTTGCATATTTTACGACTCGCAACCTTATGATGGATCCGTGTGCAAGGAGGCATGTTGTCACATATTGCCGCCTTTTGTTGTGAAGTTTTATAGAACGACAACAGCTGCCAGGAGGGCTCCACTTTGCATACGCATTAAGCGGGACAAGCAGTGCACATGTCACACTTCATGCATGATTTAAAAGTTTCCGCAGATTGTTAGTTACAGGTCAGGTTGTATCTGCTCCAATTACCCAACTGGGATCTGTCCTTCGGAGCGCCTCTCCCCCCAATGCGGCACCAGTGGCCGCCCACTGTTTGGGCCCTGAATGAGCCTCCAAAATAGGGACACAATTCGATTATTTAATCCTCGAAGGTGGTGGCGGGAAAGTCGCCGTTTAATATGCCCTGCAAAGTCCCGGGCTCCTGTTGTTTGGAGTGCGACCACAAAAGCCAGGTCAAACAGCACTGCCGCGGGATTGCTTTCGGCCTAACCGCGGACAATGCGCGGGTAATTTCGTGTGAACCCAAAGGGCCCCATTGAGACCCATCGAACAATTCGATTCTGATGCCCTAAGCCTCTAGGTGGCCAACGAGCCCTTAAATTGCGCCCAAGGGGACGGCAACTTGATTAAACTAGACAAAAAGCATATATTCTTTGTTTTCACCAAAATTTTATCTAAACTCTCCGATACTTAGCTTTTCAGGGACGTTTAACATGTTTCAGAGGCAATTTTTTACTTAAAAAAGGAGGGATTAATCGAAAGTTAAAAATCCTTCATCATTTTAAATGTTTTTTTTTTGGATGATGATTATGCTATACATACTAGTATTGTCTTGAAAGTATCAAATTGAATGAGGAATTTGTTCAAATTCGGTTTTGGTATTAATTGAAACACCTACATCTTGCTGTTAATTCTTAAAATGTCAAAGGACAACGATAACTCTCTATTTCCGCTTTCCGAAAAAATTACTTTATTGCATGCATTTTATATTAACTAACAGCCAAAGCAAAAATGGAAACAAAAATTATATACCTACACTATATTCTTGCATAAATAAATTTAAATTCATATATAAATATGTATTGCAGCTCGGTTGCAAAACAAGACTTTATATTACTCTAAAGACCCTGATAAGTTTATCACTTGACATATTTTTTAGTATAATTTCTTGAAGACTTGTATCTGAAAATTTCATTAAGATTTTCTTCATTTTTCACATATACCTACTATACAAACTAAACTAGCCATGGTAAATTGACCAAAAATAACAAAACAGTAGCAAAATTGTAAAAGTGGATCAAGTGCAAATTCGGTAGGATATCTGTCGTAAATACTTTTACTAGATTATTACATCGAGCAATTTGTAAAAATGGTGGTTAATTAAAACAGGAATTCTTTAATTTCATAGATAGACACGATTTAACAAACAGGCGACGAAAAGGCGGCAAGTATTTAAAGCTGAGTTTGCGATTAGAAGTTTCCATTTCCGTCAAGAAGTCTTAAGCTTTTCATTAATGTTAAGAACAACTTAAAAAGTGCACAGTTACAAAAGGAAGCTCGCGACAATGCTTGGATCGCAAAAGTATCGGCATGAGCGAATAATGTGAATGGCATCATCAACGCCGTGTAATTCCTCCGCAGCTGAGTGCACAAAACAAACGCCAAAGAGCCCCGACTAACTTCAGAAAAAGTTCTCCTCGTTAGGATCAGGAAATCGGTGCAACTTCCAAGAAACAAGAACGAGTCGGAGATTTCAATTTCAGTCCGCTTCCAGCAAGCCAGCCTGTCGGGAATTAATTTCTTTTGGATAAATCCTTTTTACAGCGCGCTCCCCTAGGAGGAAGTCCTCCGATAGGCGAACAGACAGACAGACATCGGCCGATTGCAAAGGAACTGTCGGTTCCTGTTCCTGCTTTGTCGCCAATGGGACTGGTGGCTTTCGGGGTTTGCTAAACCCCCACTGTCCATGCTTTAAAATTCCTGCCGGCGGATGCCAGAGGCTTTTGGGGTAATTCTAAGCGCTATCTGCTGCTCATCCTCCGGGCGCGGGTGGCATCCTGTGCCCCGGCCGATTATGTCCCACTGCCAATGGAATTGGTCGCCGTTAATGCAAAATTTAACATGAATGCGGTCGCATCTCACAGCTGGCGAACAGCATCCTTCCGGAGCCCGTCCCAGGATATTGTGAACCGACCTAAAGCCCACAGATTAATTTCCGTTCCTTGAGACAAAAGCGAGCAGACACCTCTCGTGTAAACTAATTTTACATAAACTCACCTTCCCGAGGAAGAGCGGATCAAATATGGTTATAGTCTTTTACATAGACGATCTTATCTCTGGTTTAGACTTAAATCCCGCATTGCATTAAAATTCATGCAAATTTTGTCTGTGAAATTTCTTACCATCGCGATCGAATCTTATTTTAATCTATAGATTTCACAAGTTTCTTTGAGCCGACATACTTTTTTTGACGACTTTAAATTCTCCTTCACCGTGTTTGCGAAAGAATGAAGGAAATTGTCCTGGCTAAAATAGATTAGTTGGTAAAAGCATCGAAGTCAAAATTTGCCTTCCTCCAAAGTTATTTAGGAAAATGTCTCGCATTTCAGAGACTTTTCCTGCAGTTAAAAGTTTTACGTTTACTTCTATAAATTAAGAGCTAGTAAATTTTGTTCAGAATTTGTTTATTATAGGTATAATTACTTTAGTTTTGTAAATACAGTAGAAATATTTCTATATAATATCTTTTTCCAAAAACCCAGTGTAATTTTAAGTTGAAACCTTATTTATATTACCTAGCACCTACCATTTTCTACTTAATTACTACTGTCGACAAGTTGTCGGATTAGGGGATTTTCTGACAGAGAGTAGAGTTTCAAAACTTTACTAGCTATAGAATTTCATCTAGCATTAATTTTATCTATGCTGACCTTTAAATGTATACCTCTGAATTTGAGGAATCCCAAGGCAGCCCAATGATCATTTCGAGAATTTATTTTGGGCGATTTGTAATTTATTGATATTAGTCCCAACCGGGGGTGCACCATAGAGCGTAATTTCTTGGACTACAACACGAATTTATTTCCCAGGCTTATGGTTGATTTTCTTTTTATGAAGACGTACTTACATTAACTACATACATATGTATACATTCATAAATAAATTTATTTTTCTCTGTTTTCGCAAAAGTAAGTATAAGCTTTTTGTTCTAAGTTGGACAAAGCATTTTAGCTTATCAATTTTAAATTTAAATCGCATAAAAGAATTTAAAAACGTATTCGTATTTTTATTTAAATAACACAAAATATGCTTATTTTAAAATATATATCTAATTAATAAATTCTTTACATGTATTTGCTCGTCTTTGATTTCATTTATTCTTTATTTAAGTATGTAAGCTGCAGTACCGCTTACCTTTTTGCGTTTTAACAAAAGGCGTTGCCAATAAATTCGTGGCATATTATTGAATTATTTCATATAAAGGATAGAAATCTAAAGTTCCTGTTATGTAATGATATTTGCTCTAAAAACTTGCTACTAAATATTATTTGTTCAATAAAAACCCTATTCCTTTAAAAACTAATATTATTATCATATCATTTATTATTTGCTATTAGACTAGTAGTAGTGGTGAAAATTTAAGATATTTTATTTTTTTCGATTTTATTCTGCTTTCCATTAAATGTCCTCTCTTGTTAAATTCCTCTTAAGTCATGATTTTAACTTAAGCTAATTTTGATTTATATTTTTGAATAACATAATGGAGTGTTTTCGTCGTTATTATATTATTTTACATGAAGTGTCTTACTTTTAATATATTTTGCTTTCTCAAAAGTTCTATTTCTTAACGAACGGTGAATAAGTACTTTTCTATAAAGAAGGTCTTTTAAAATATGTACATACTGTTTTTATGATCTAAACTAAAAATCTCCAACCTGTCAATTACACATTTACTCCATACACAGATATTTAAAAATTCAAAGCCAGATCTCGGACCTGTAAGAGTATTTGATTAAGAAAATTAATTAATGGAATTTCATCTAGGTAAATCTCGGCAGCTTTTCGTAATTAATTCATTTAATTCCATTCCATCGTGTCACATGCAAAAAAAAGGAAATCATTTCCCATGGCTATTAAATCTGGACTCGCACAGGAGCATTGCAAAGCAGAAGGGAACTGATTTATTCTAAAGTTGATTTCCTTTGACAGACTGCGAAACTACTTTCCTTTCGACATAAAGCATAATTTTTCGGAGAAAAAATAAATTCCCAGGTGCGGGCAGCGGCATCCGAGAGTCCCGGATTTGCTGAAAGGTTCTCTAGCCCCCGACGGCCCTACGTCGTTCCAGTTCAACTGCTTAATGCGATCTCGGGCAAATTTTGTCCGCTTTACTTTGATGAATATCTCCCGGAAATGAATGAGGAGGAAAATATGAATTTTTGATGTATTTATCCTGGGAGAGCACTCCCACTCAGCTCCGCCCGTTCATCATCTTGGCCACCAGCAAGAAATCTTGGAAATCTCAGCCGGGCAGAGCTTATTTTGCTGGACCTGACTATCCAGGAGGATTTGAGCGCGGTCCCAGCCCGATCCTCTTGGGTTCAGCGTCCTCGTTTGTCTTTTTAGCAATAGTACATCCGGAAAGATTTACAAATTTATCTCCTTCCTCGGGAGTAGGTCCGAGCTCCTCCACGTCTTGCCGGCCGTCCAAAAGGAGCGATGCACGGCCGCCCCCGAGGTGGAACCAGGGCAAATTAATATTTACGTAACTCGCATGGTCCATGGTTTTTTTTCCCACATAAAAGTTGCATGATGCTGGAGCCCGAATATCATAGAAAACATTGGGCCACGAGGAGAAAGTTTTTGCATAAACCGAGCATTGTTCTTGCGCTACATGTGCTAAGTTGAAAGGGATTTTCGGCTTTAAAGTCACCAACCAGAATTTGTCGTTTTTGTTGCGTGGATTATTTGAATTTTTGCTAAGCGATACTTTTCCCAAGGAGGGCCCTTGGCCACCCACTTGTGCAGTGAATCCCCGCGGAAATGATTTATCTGCTCCAGTTTTCAGCAAATTCTTTCGCTCGAGTTTTAAATGATGCTCCTGGCGGCGGGATTACATTTATCACAATTGCGAAAAAAACCTCACCCACTATGTGTGAGTGTGTCGTGGGCTGGGAAATTGTTTTCGACCTGAAATTGTTTTCCATTTATGGCAGATTGTATACGAATTATTTTCGTAAAATCTTATTTGCATCGCCACAAAGAAAGTTTTTCAAGCTTTATTGAAATCGCTTTTTTACCGGAATTTCATTATGTTATATTAATATTCAATACATATCTTACAAATTGCGAGTTATATACATATGTACGTATATGTAACACCGCGATGAAATATGACAGTTAGGCAAAACTTAAAATAATTGCTAATAACAGTGACACACTATAAACGAACTTTGGAATTTCTGGTGCATTCACTTTCACAATTATTATATTGCTTTGATATAAAGTCAAATTTATATCAAAATTTCTGTTTGATGGAATATTCGTCTAAATTCTTTAAAGAAATTCAAAGATTCTTACGATATTCTAAATTTCGTTTACAGTCTATTCAGAGTACAACAGTCGTTCGTAAAAATTCTATGTGAAGTTATCAATAAGAATAACGCTGAATTTTCTCAGATGTTAAGTATGCTAACGTGAAACAAGACACATAGAATATTTCTTTTTCTATTCTTCCTCCTTAAAATCTCCTTCATTCGTGATATGGTAAAATTGAAAAGTTAAAAAATTCCTTTTTCAAGGAAGCAAATTATAAAATTCTTAGTAGCTCTTAAATAATTGCAATAATACTTTCAATAGTTGTGTGCCATAAAAGTCGATTTAAATCTTTTAAAGTCTTTACCCTAGTTTCGAACATACGGAAAGAAATTCCAAAGTAAAAGAATAGTTTATTATAATACAAATGATCGGAAAATTATGTAAAAAGGGCATTCCTTTAAATAGGAATTGCATTTTTAAAACAAATCATTTATCTCCGATAAAATCAGTTTTATTCAAAACACAAATCAACCTTCAGCCCGCCACTGAGGCCACCTAAATAAGTTCCATTAGCAATGGGTCGTAAATCGCCAGAATTGGCGACAATCGTAGCTTCCTTATTGGCAACTTAATTTATCATTTTGCACTCATCTGGATCAATAATCGCCTTCAAAGATCGCTTTTTAATCAGACAATGGACCACCATGGCCCAGTAACATTGAATCTGAACGGCTTCTTTACCGCATCGGATTCATATCATCGATGAAATTGACACTTTTGCGCGATCGCAGCTCGTTTCTTTCGCAATCGGGTGATCAGCCACCGGTAGATCAGGCGAATCCATCATAAAACCGCGACGGGATTAAAGCGTGTGTCACCGCGGATTGGTGACAGACCTTGGGGCTGTAGCAAAACAATCATCAATATTCGATGAGGATCGCAATTAAGCGCGGTCATTTGCATAACAACAGGTTCGAGTGTGAGCCTTAATAGGGGCCAATCAAAAATTTCTCCACGAATTCGCGGCGGCTCGATCCATCCGGTGGTGATTTATGGATGATTCGTCTTGAATCTAAACCGCGGCTCGATTTGATCAGATCGATTTTCTCCAGTTGCCATGTGGCTCCAGCGGATGCATGCGCCCGCTGCGGCAGCCGTAAAGGTGCAGATCGATATATAGATTATAGGTATATAGGTAAATATTTATAGTAAGATCGATATATCATTAGATAGATGCATTTAGGTAGAAGATAGATGCACTAACCTCATTTCTGCAGTTCCAGGTTTGCGATTCCCCCAGAGTTCAGTGAGCGATTTGATCTATGAGATGAAAGGTGAATGGGTTGCGATTCGCGGAGCGGGGGCGGCTGTTCGCGTGGTACAGCGGAAACCGGAAATCTTATTAATGGGCCAGATAAATGAGAAAGCACGACGGCGGCTTCGGTGCGTCACCTCGCATCCATTTGTCTTAGGAAGAGGCCTAATGGGGGAGCATAACAAGCGCGATTAGCTCGCTTAATCACTTCTGAATGATTTAGGAGGCGAGGTTCGACCTCCGACCCCCTCGCAGCCGTTCCTTGAGAAAATTTTCTCGATTGAGTGCGGGGCCCCAAAGCCCCATTCATAAGAGCACCCCATCGGGCTGCATGCCATCGCCTCCAAGGCCATTGTTTTACGTGTTGTCTAAAAATAAACTTTTATTCGCCAGCACCGCGCTGTTTCTGTTACTCGGCTGGTTTCCATTCAGCCCGGCTGGATTTCGATTATGCTCTAGCTAAACGGCTTTCTTAGTTTTCGAGAATTCGAAGCTTTGCAAAAGTTCTGAGGGGCACGTAAAAATAAGAAACGAAATTCCTCTGCGGGGGTGTGCCGTGGGAGAAGTTCCACATTCCTCGGGGCCAGAACAACCCGCTTTTGCTCGAACGAGTACCTACTGCTTGTTTTCTGTTTGTAATGGTCTGATTGCACCCGAATTGGTGTCAATTAAATTTTATTTTATTTTATTTTTCTTAGAACTTTCGAACTGCTCTTATTTCGCAAATTGGCTCCCAAAGTCTTACTTCGATTTGCGTCCACAGTTCGGTTGATTCGCTTTGAAAGAATTAAGAACGTAGGACTCTTTCTAGACGCGCATGACTAGCGCTCGAGCTCGAGGCTTTCTTGGTTTTCTGGGAATTATACGAAGCACTGCGACTGATGCTATTCTTCTGATTTCATTGCTTCTTAACTGATGTCACTGAGCTTGTCATATTTCAGCACAAATCACCTACTGATTAATTTTAAGAAAATGTGGGCAAATAACTTCAACTTGTGGTATTTATCATCTTTACATATATGATTTATGTATGTTAATGTAGGTTTACTTGCTCGAAATAATATTTTTGGAATCTTGGGTTTGTCATATTACATAATGCTAAAGATCTTATAAACTTACTTGATAACAATTTTTGTATATTATACTTAGAGAAAGTTATTTATAAAAATTACAATTTGCATTTATTTTGCAGCAATTGTTATAATATTTGGTTTAAAATTGATTTTATCATTGCACTTGGGTGGGAATAGTTATGTCAACCACACGTTTTTAATTAACGAACTCTTAATGAGTTTTAGTTTTTCTCTTGAATATTGATACTTACAAAACGTTAATTTGTTGGTCGCTTGTACTTTCTGAAATGTTTAGCTTGAAACTTTTGTAATAATGATAAGTTCAAAATTTTTCACTTCATGTTTTCTAATACTCCTACATACGGGCGTTAGTATAACTATATGCTATTGCGCAATTTCATTTACAACTTGTAAACGAACGAATAAAATGATCTGACAATTAGAGAATAAGGATAGATTAATAAAGCCATGTAACACAAGTAGGTAAATATTACTCACTCATAATTTGCAATTAAGGATGATGCTAGTGTTTTGCACAAGTAAATACCTACATTTTTTTTTTATTATGCGTACTCAATGTTTGATATATCTACAATGAAGATTATTAATTAAATGTTTTTATTTTTTCCAGAAATCAACTACAGAAACGGTAAGTTTCAACGCAACAACAACCATGCAGCAGAATTATGTTTTTAATTATTGTAATTCATACTAAACCAAGAAAATCCATTTAACGTAATGGCACCGAATACCGTCCACTTAAGGATTCACTACTTTTATTTTCTGATACTAAATTAACAGTAGCAAAAATACGAATTTGTCTAGCGGTTTCAATATGAGAAAACGATACTCAATCATAATAAACAATCCTCGTTCGTTTATTTCATTGTTAAAATATTTAAAATTAATTTTTAACACAACACTAGCCATCATTGAGCTAGGACCCTAATTCCGACCACCATCTCGCACTGATCCTAATATCGACCACTTGTGCCCCCTAATACCGACCGGACAAATTTTACTGAAATAAAATATGAAAAGATACGTTTTGTTATCTTATTACAATAAATATTTAATAACATATAATAACATTTATTAAAATACAGTGCTGCCGGAAATTTTAGGACCAAACGTTGATTTTGAGCATATATTCTATTCCCAAGCCCATCACTTTTTGACAAGGAGAAGAGGGATGGTGACAACGGGAGCATATATAATCTTTGTCTGCCCTTAAATATGTATTTCATAAATTTTTTTTAAATTCATGTACTATTTTTAATACAAATGACCAAAATGGTATGCAACTGTGTTGAAAATTATGTGACCAATTTTCTTTTATCTTTCTTTAAATTAGAAATAGTACAGTTTTTCTCACGATAAAAATTAGAATTTTTTTGTAGAATAGTTTACAGTTCAAGTGTTTGTCACTGTGTGATTCAAACTGTTGTTATTACATGGTGAAGTTTTAATAAATAAACAAAAAAATTCAATATCTTCCCTAAAATAATAAACGCATTGTTAAATTGTTCCAAAAATTGATTTTGTCTTCATTGAATGGAAATAATCCACAAGCGGAAAATGATTTTTGGATAAGCTCTGGTGTCATTGATGTGTCGATAGATGTTTTTAAAATTGGTGCAAAATCTTCCCTCCTCATTCATTGCTATAAAAACCGGCGACACTTGAAATCCGTCAGGTCGGAATTAGGAGCATATTATATTGTCCGCATACCTCAATACCGACCGGCGGGCGGTCGACATTAAGACACACTCTAAATTTTGTTGCTCCTAATTCCGACCACAATATTTTTCAATTTTTCTAACGGAAAATAACTACAAAAACAGTAATTTTACTTAAAAATATATAAATTGGAAGTAATTATTAATATCATAATAAATGAGCTCGACTATTAATAAAACTCCCATTTGGAAAATGTCGATTTTTAGAATTTCGTCGATCCACTCAAGCAAGATCTAGCTTCCGACTAGATTAATAATTTTTTCTACAAAATAATGAATAAATTAACTAATTTTCTTTTTTTACTAACGACAAGTCTAGTAATTTATTTATATATTTTACCTGGAAAAAATGCATTTTTATTTAATTTCAACATGGATATTCGCCAAATAGCCAAGTGGTCGGAATTAGGAGCATATTATATTGTCCGCATACCTCAATACCGACCGGCGGTCGATATTAGGATACACTCTAAATTTTGTTGCTCCTAATTCCGACCACAATATATTTCTATTTTTCTAACTGAAAATAACTATAAAAACAATAATTTTTTATTTAATCATATTACTTAAGAATATATAAAATGGAAGTAATTATTAATATCCTAGTAAATGAGCGCGATTATTAATACAACTCATATTTTGAAAATGTCGATTTTTAGAATTTCGTCGATCCACTCAAGCAAAATCTAGCTTCCGACTACATTAATAATTTTTTCTACAAAATAATGAATAAATTAAATATTTTTTTTTTACTAACTACTAGTATAGTAATGTATTTATATGTTTTACTTGGAAAAAATGCATTTTTATTTAATTTCCACATGGATATTCGCCAAATAGCCAAGTGGTCGGAATTAGGAGGGCGGTCGATAATAGGTGCCGTTACGTTACACCCCGAGTAAATGGAATCGCATAAGAAGGGACATTCAAAATTTACAGTCCAAAGGTTAACCAACCCCATTTCAGATGTGATCAAAATTAAACTTATGAATTTCTGTTAAATTGAATCCCTTCATGGGCATGGCATGACGACGCCGCTGAAAAAGCCGCGGCCATATGCCGCCCCCGTCAATCTTGGATCCATTTGTGCACGGGGCGCACCGAGAAATCCATTGGCGGAGCAGTGACCGAGGGGTCTTAATTAAAATTTTATGATCTTCCGCAGTGTTTCCATTTAGGCCACGTACAGGGGGCGCTTTGGGTGAACCCGAGCACGTGTTTGTTTGCTCCGTCAACACGCCCTTCCGGCCCTGGCTGCCGGAGCGGCGGAACGCGAGCCTAATTTCGCCGACGGCGCGCGGCGGCGGATGATTGTTTTTTGTGCCGCCACACCGCCGCGCCGGAAGAGCGCTGCAACAGCGTGCACACACATCGCGTTGACACGAAAATTGTGCCGCATGCGGAGGCTCTTCTCCGCTGACGACTCAAAGGTAAGTTTTCATAATTAAAACGGCGTCGCATTATTCAAAGAGCGACCCAAAACCATGGAGGAATGCAGGAATAATCCCCCCTCAGTCCGGCCCTTTTGACGCTGGAAGCAGGGGACCGGTAGTGCGAGGCTGCGCTGCGTTCGGAACTCTCGTCTGAATAAGAAACGTGCGTAGGAGGCAATAATTGGGGCACATTTCTTCGGATCGATGACTGGAGCAACTGCTCAACCATCTCCTTCTTCAAGCGGAAAATTTCCCTAAAGAGAACTCCAAGCTCCAACTACTTCCTTTTAAAGCACCCGTAAATTCCTTTTAACTACTTTTAAAGTGTTTTGCTCGAAATGAGAGAGACAAAACATTTACCACCAATATATAGGTTCATATATTTATTTATTATATTTTGTTATAGTTGCTCACTAATATACCTTTTGTTTATAATTACGTAAAGAAAGGTATACTTAAAATTTCTTAATAAACATTTCAATATAGGTATTGATTGCCTATGGCACCATATGGTGCCACAAAGTAAACCTTAAATCTCTTCTCGTGGCACCATATGGAGTCATTCCGCAAGATTTCTACCCTATATTGCATCACCATATGTTGCAAAAATGAATGCCTTACATCGTCTACCGTGACGCCCTTTATGGTGCCACCATGGAGTAAATATCTAACTACGCTTCAAAAAGAAAAGGGAGAATTGATATATAAAATTCAATAATGTAGGATTAACTATTATTAATTTCAGTTCTGAAAACATGGAATTAAGTTCGCTATAGCAGTGAATAAGAAAATTGCTAGGCTTAACATGTTTTCTTTCTGTATTGAAAAATTTCTATATCCAATATTATTTTTATGTAACTTATTGTTTTTTTCATTATGTTTTTTTAACAAAATACATTTTTCAGTCTGCCTGATTTCAGTCGAATATCGATTTCATTAATATAACATCATTTTGTAAGCGTATTATTTATGAACAGAAAAAATAGTCAATAAAAAGAGCTCAACTCTTCTTGAATGATCATTATTCATTTAATAATACTCCTTTTTTTTCAAAGATCAGGCTTCTTGATTATATTCAGCCTGTGTCGTTTCCCAAAAATACTCACGCATTTACAATGTTGTAATTTGTGCTCGCACGCAATGTCCCAGCAAACAATTAAATGAATATTCATCAAGTGATTAAATTATGAGTTCGTGTTCTCTCAAATTAATTCTGTGTGATATCATATTTAAAATTAAGAATGAGTAACGATTGCAGGATAATTTTTGTTTCGCTATTATGATTCTTAATTTTGCCATTATAAATTAAATAGGGCAAAATACTTATCTTTTGTTATTATTCAGTAATTGTGGAAAAGTATCTTAGAATTTATTTCTATTACTCGTTCCAAAATGTACTCATGAACCTTTGAATTATTTTTATAAATTCATGCCACGTTTTCTCATTTGTGCTGTAAGCCTGTAAATGAATATAGAACAAAATTTTCAAATTCTTTCTGTTTTGTGCTGGATACTTTCAATGCTACAACTTTTTTGTAATGCATAAGCGGAATGAATTTTTAATTTATTTTTAAACTAACTTCCTGATGGAGGAACGACACCGTTATTACATTCTTTTAGGTGATATACCTAAATTGAAATAAATTTTCTGAAAATCGAAATACCTTCTATTCAAAAGAATTTTAAGCTCATTTCTATTTCCGCCTAACCCAAACCTATACTCTTTTCAAAACTCCTACGTTTTTTTGGATTCTATGAAATACTTAATATGTATTTATTTACACATTTCTTTCAAATGAATAATTTTCAATAAATCAATAGCTTATTTTATAAGATTTCTATTTAGAACTTATACCCACAGCATTAAATATCTCTACGTAATGAAGTTAAAGTCATCAAACATTTTGTGATATCGACAGATTTCATTTGATATCGTAACTCGAAGGATTCACTTTCAATAGTCGTAATGATTAGAGTATCGATATACTTCTAATTCGACACCACGTCCTTAGCTAGGAGTGTTTCGATTTGCTCGAGAGCCGCAGCCTTGAAGTGTCCCGATTGATTTTCAGGACCCACCCCAGTCGATGGTTGGTTAGACGCACACATGACGCTTTAACTAGCGACCAAGGACACAAAGGAAGTTATTTTGGTGGCGAAAGCCCTTTTTGTTCTCAGGTTCAATTACTTCTTGTCGAACAAGCCTGATCGTAAATAACCCATTTAATGTGGTTTGCCTTGAAAGGGAGGCCATTAAGGCAACATTTATTTGGTGGAGTCAGCTTCTTTGTTAGCTGGAATCGTAAATGTTAAATAAATGGGAAGCTGTCTGTGAGCCAGCCTTATTGCTGAACAATTTTGGAATTCGATAAAATTACGGGGTGTGGGAAGGGACAAAATACTAAGAAGGTAAAATTTTCGAAATTCCTATGGACCCTTTCAAGTGATTCCTGCGATTGCACCGCGATAATCGTAATACAATTTTCCATAGAAATTTTGTTTTTCAAATAGACATAGCGGTCGAAAGTATGCCAACTATTTAGGGCTATAAATTCCTTCCTAATCTCAGAAATTGTCTGCATACCGCGGAATTTCTCGGTGGTTTAAAGGCGCCTTCACATATGCAGAACACTATAAAACGTGGCTCGAGTGGCGCACGCCAAATTGATTTTGCTCCCCAAAAACTTTTGGGAGGCAAATGGAAGGTTTCATGTGGCAAAAATTTTATGCCGACAGAACATAAAGCCAAGCCGGAGCACTATGGACGCGAAACAGCCGGGGCACTCTTTTGAGCTAAATAAAAAAAATAAAAATAAAATTTAAAGGATCTCGGTCGCTGTTGGAGGGAAGAACAGGCCACTGGGGCCACGCCGTGGCGGCCGCAGCCGGGGGAAATTATGATTGTGAGAGGAAAACTTTTATATAAATTTCCCAGAAAAATCATGGTAGTAACAACAACAGCAGCAGAAGCAGCAGCAGCAGCAGCCCCGAATGAAAAATGGCTCCAATTCATCTTTCTCGCATCATTTGGCCGGGACTTAACTAAAACTAACATCGATCCAGTGCTCCCCGGGGAAGCGGGGGAGCAGCCTGGTCCGGGTGGAGCTCCTGGGGCTGCCCGGGTTGAGCGGAATTGCAGACGTCCTACTCTCAACATTTACATTAGTATCTGGGATTCGATGGAATTTTTGTTGCTCGGTTGTCTGCTACAGAATGGCATAAAAGTTAACAACACTGGAACTTTATTACCCTTAATATTGCTCGACATAAATTCCACGGGTGCCGCTGGAGGATTGATGATGGATCAAGATGCATGAGACCAACGTGGGGGACTCCCCTGCCGCTGGAGCACTATGACCGTGATATGTTGTCGTATAAAAATGGAATTGATGAATAAAGTCAGGAAGGTTGAATGCAGCAGGTTTTTGTTTATACTTCCACAAAAATGAATTTTTTCAGTCGTTTCCGTCGAGGCGAATCCCTTTTATTGTTTTAATAAGTCCTGTAAACACTGAATAGTCAAATTGCTGAATACCCTTTTGATGAACAAATTTTTTGTTGTTGAGCCTACGGGAATTCTTTGGTTTATACAGGCGGTCATAACAAAAGACTTTCAAAATTCGCTTTTGTTTAACAGTTTTACCAGAGAAAATATAGGTACCTAAAAAATAATTTCTTGTTATAAAAATATTTGGATATAATTATTATCATATTTCAGATACCTTTTCCAACCATTTCATACGAATTCTACGAATTTAGTGCAAAAAAAAACAAATAATTTTAAATGCTCTTGCACAAACATTAAGCTGGAACACTTATTTTAAGACCAAAATTGAGGTTGAAAGTTAAATTTGAAATGAAATCAAGTTTTTTATAGGCTAAATAATACTATAGCTGAAAAAAATTCATCATTATGTTAGCAGTGCGATATGCAATTTTTTGTTGAACATTTCTTTAAGAGAAAGCAGTTTCGAAAAAAAGTAAGTATAAGTAAAATCATTTGAAAACTCAGAGTCACACACTAAAAGATAAAATTGAGTAATTTTACGACGTTAAACTTTAGCATAAAATTTGCAATGAGTAAAACTGCTTGCAGAAAAATTACTTAATTGGATAAATGAATTAGCAAATCAGTGAGATAAACTTAAAACGAGGTCTTTTGTATTGAATATGCAAACTTTTTCTCTGTGTAGGTAGTAAAGAAAGAATATGTTGCGAAAGATTTAGAAAAATAATAATGTTCCAGATCTCATGAAATTGAGCTCCTTTAATCGTTTTCAATTCGCAGCATCTTTATTAATTAATTTATAGATAAAAGAAAGATAGGTACATAGACACTTTTGGTCTGTGACCTACAGATTATGCAGACTAAAGATTAAATTTATTTGATTGGTAACAGCAAATCTACACCAATTTAATATATTCCGCTCAGTTTGATTCCTAAAATTATGCGTTGGCGTCAAATTAAAGGAAGATTAATTAATTTATAGGAATAATTTTGTGTTAGTAACTTTTGAGCATTTATTATTCAAAGCTCTCTATTGACTTCTCTATCCTTGAAGGCATCATTCAAAACAATTTTATTTCAAACTTTGTTCTTGCTGACATCTCATGAATGTGATTTCAATCCGCCAATTTCTGAAAATCCTTCTGCTTTATTATTGAAAATGAGCCATTGAACTGGTGAATAGACAATAAACGAACTTAAGAACTCTGCTGCGGAGTTTCGACTTTATGCGAAAACATTCCGAGAAGAACTTAAATCACCTAATGATTCAAGTGAACGACTACGGCGTAATAAAAGGTAAAGATCCTGTTTCCTGGAAAGCCTTTTGGAACAATGCAGGGGAGTGGAACCCATTTATCTGCACCTCTCCCCGCCCATTGCCTAAAGCATTTCCGAAATGCCTAGATCAGGCCCACCCACACACCGCCGCACCGTTGCCATCCCTTTGAAGGGCCTTGCGCATAAACCGCAGAAGAAGAAAGTAGCCCTGCTCCGCCCCCGCCTTTGTGATCTTGAAGACGATGGGAAAATTGTCTTGCAAATAAATCAGGCGGGACACAAACGAGCAATTTCAAAAAGAAGACTTTTTTTTGGGTGGGGGAGGGGGTCAGTGATCCATAGGTTGAATGGAAATTTAATAAAAATACCTGGAAAAGTTAGCCAAATCCGAAGGTACATTAGATTATCAATCTGCACGCACATAAGGCGATAACTTCTCCTTGAAGTGGGTGATAAGACTCCCAATTCTACTAACTTGAAGTCGTGCGGGGGAGGGAGGAGGTAGAGCAGAGAAGGACTCGGTTGGTATCTCGAAGGAAATGTGTCATAAATTTGGAGGGTCCTGAAATTGAGAGCACCCAGCGCACCACCGTTCGTTCCCTTGTCAAGGAATTTTCTTCCCTTATGCCTAGGGCGGTCGACGGTGGTTTGGGGCGGCAAGCACAACGTACACAAGTCGTAGGTACTTCCGCCCTCGAAAATTTCCTAGTTATCAGAGACGAGGTCGCAAAGTACCATCAAAATAGATCACGGACGTACTCGTAGATTATGGCACACATCATCTTTTATATGCCTTTTACGTCGTCCTTTGAACTTTCCCTGGCCTTGGCAGGCGTTCGCTGGGCAAGGGCTCGGAAGCGGGGACGGGGGGCGGGTGAGTGGAAAGGGCCCTTACCGGGATGACAACCAAGAAACAAGGAAAGTATGTAAAACCCTCGTTAAGTCGTTCCCCATAAGGAGCTGGTTGGAATACTAAAAGCCTTCCACGTTTAATCGAAGACCGAATGATGGCATTGGGGGTGTGTGCCGGGAATTTGCACACAAATGAACTTATCAGAAAATCTCCCACCCCCTCACCATGGCCGGGACTGTTCCAAGCGATGCTATTATTATTGACGGGGCGACGAGGGTAAGTGCAGGTAACGTCCTGAAATTAGATGAGATCAATTCCACCGGCTGCTCCGGCACCCGGGGACAAGGTCCTTACTCAGCCGACTGCGCCCCAAATGGGGGGGTTGGCCTCGTTTTGCACGTATTAACACGGGCTCCAAAGTCTTATTGCTGCCATCAATTCGATCCATATGCGGCCGATTGAGCCCCGTTCTACACGGAACATTTGCATATCATCCTGACGAGAAATCAATTGGTTGCCATCTATAAGACCCTGGCTTCAACTAAATCGAAGGGGTCGATTCGATCGCCCAAGGTGGGCCGATATATAGGCCCTGTTTTTCTACCTCAAAAAGAGGATTGCTTCAAGATTAAGCAGGTTGCCTTCGGCTCGAGTACATTAACAATTTGTGAGACTCATGGAGATGTTATCCCGTTTATTTATGTACCAAAATCTCGAAAAAATAAGGATGCCAGCTGAGGCACGTTAGATCGAACAAGGAACAAATTCCACAGGATTACCATTAATATTCATTGAGAGCAAATTTTCGAATATTTTGTGGAGCGCACTTGGACGTAATAATTAAAAATTGATCCTGTGGAAATGAGCTCGTGGAAAACCTTTGTTCCGTGATTTTCATTCAGTTCATGCGCCTGGTAAATATTATTTGTAAACATTTTAAAATTAACCCTTTCACTTTTTCTCATTAACGGGCTTATCCGGGATATGTACACAGAATCATCCAACGTTGAATAATAACGAGGCGTTTTATTTTACACATTTCCTTAGTTCTTTTTCTTCTGAAATTGCTTTCAATTAAGTATTTTCAGACGAAATTAATAATGACGGGACGGGGGAACAGCAATCAATATTTATGAGAAAGCAGTAAAATAAGTAACATAGGATTTATGCTTTCGTTTCTTATCCCTTAAAGCGCACACTTTCGAAAAATTATATAAAGTGAGTGATGTTTAATCTGAAATTGAAATTGAAAACAGAGTTTTTCCACTCAAGTTTTTAAGTTCTTGATATTACTTAAAATTTTACCTGAATATACCTTGCATTGCTTAATTAATTAATCTACTAATCTATCCTTTTAATTTTTACTTTAAGTCGTTGTGGAGGCTTAGGGGGTTTACAATTTATTTTCAACTCCTTCGTGTGGTGTATTAAATTTAGTTTTAATTTACGATATAATATAATGCAACGACAATAATGAGATTATCAATTATTATTAAGAACTAATAAAAGAAGCAAGTAAACAAACCAAAATAAAAATGTATAAAAACACAAATAATACGAGTATACCTAATTAGCAACTAAGTATGTATAAAACATAAGCCTAATATTTAAGTTTCTCTTAAATTTTAGAATTAAATTTACACTTTTTTTTTTAAAAAAAATTTTTTATACAAAATGAGAGAAAAGATTCGAACCCGAAACTATAAAAACTGATAGGTACATATTTCGTTTCAAAGCATTGGTAATAAAAATCTGAAGCACTACATTAATTTTGATGACAGTTTTGTTGATATTGCCTAAATCTGCTTTGAAACTAAATCGGTTTAAAGTCTATAAACAAAGATTACTTATTTCGTGTAAATCTAGTTTAAGGAAAATGAGTCATAACTTTGTGAATGACGCGAAAGATAAAGTCGCCTTCGACTAAACCCGCAATTTACTCAGTAGGTTACACTCCATTAGCCAATACTAGATTCGACTCCAGAACATCCTTATAGCGTCCGGCAGATCCATTTATAGTTTATCCCTTAGGAACATTGCCGCCTTCATCAGAGAGAAGACAAAGTCTATTGTCTATCGAATTTTCTGCCGACTTAAGAGAGAGGGACTAGTGGGGAGAGTATCAATTTATTGGAAATAGCTTAAGAATTGAACTTTTTTCTCCTCCATTGAATGGTGCAATCAATTTCACTCGTATGCAAATCGCAATACGGTACACAGGGCATAACATAGCAAGAACATTGTGATGCACTCGACGACTGTGCTGCATGCGAGAAAAGTAAGTGGGTTTCCATTCGAAATCTGGAAAACTATTGATTTCTTTTTATTATTGCTTTCGATTTATTGTGATGTCCAATTGTTGGGAGGGCGCATCTCATGAATAATGCGGGGGAGACTTTTTCAACTCTATACAGTTCTATAAGACAGGTATAAGCAGTAGCACTATTACCCGAGTTCCCGTGTGGTGCTTCTAGTCCCTTTTATGCTCGCAGTTGGATAATTCTCGCATATCCGGGACAGTCTGTGCATATAGTCGACATAGTCCCTGAAGTCCCTACAGTCCCTTTTCATATTCCCAGCTCCCAGTTCAGGGACCTATGTCGTCGCGGCTGCTGTTACCTGGCAAAAACATTGAACTTGTCACTCAGGTTGCGCCATGCCGGGGGGACATTTTTCTATTAAACCTAAAATTGAAGCCTTATTTACCTCGGGTAGACGAGCCCTCAGCTTTTCTTTTGTTTTTCCTCTCCGCCTTGACGTTTTATTCGTCTTTCCACAAAATATTCATAGTTTCATGAATACCTATCCACGGCGCCAGGGACGGCGGTAGATGGACTGGAACGCGGGGGCAGGAGTCATTAAGAAAGGGAATAATGGGGAAATCCGCCAACAATGGTACAAAATATTATAGTCTCCCGGCCCTATTCCGGGACGGGACCGGGATGAATAAGCCCGGCTTATCTTATATCTCTGCTCAATATTGCATTTCTTACACCGCAAATTCAGGCGAACGTCTTCCACGTGCGCGGGGGTGGGATACGTGTCCTCATAGTCTCACTATAGTTTTTATACGCCTTAATGTGATAGGGCTCCATAAATATTTAACACAAAAATCCGGGAAAGAAAGCTTTTCGGAGGGTTTGCCGCCTTTGCTCTACTCACATTAGTCGAACGGGTCGCGACCCGGATGGAGCATGTGTGATATGCTTTAGGGTTCCGGAAATAAGGGCGACAACACTGCCACTATTCGGGCCGGAGGACACACAGACCTGTCTGCTAAATGTAAATTTATATAATATGCACTGCCATATGAAATGAAATAATGCGATCTCCATGAAAAATTCATCAGTTTTCCTCGGGCAAAAGAGCAAAATATGAATTTGTGATGGGTGACAACCAATACGACCCATGCAGATCAAAAGCTTACATTAAACCAGGAGCATAAATTATGAACGGTCGCGAGAGGCTTTATTTCGAGGCTCATACCCTCAGATGGTAATTGGACACCGCTTCTAATTGATTTCGGAATTTCCACACTTTTTGGCAACCATTTTTAATTCAATTTCGCTTTTTATATGCGGCCTTTTGATGTTGCCCAAAATTTTTATTTTTATTTTACGTTACACTTTCACTTACGTTTTTATGAACTAATATAGTATGTAGAAGTGTCTGGCATATTTTATTTAGTTAAATTAAGGAATTTTATACAAAAATTCGTTAGCTAAAGTACCTAAGAAATTATTATTTGATTTTGTCTTTACTTTGAGATGTTCAATTTATAAGTAAAATCATTAATTTATGATAACTGAAATAAGAAAAAATAAAGATTAACGTTCTATTGTTTAATACCTTCATCTTACAAAAATCGTATCAATTGTTGTGTCGTATTTGGTATAGTTGGACCTGACGCATGCGACATGACTTGAGTACCTAACCGAATGAAAAAAATAGATAATAAATAAAGTCTCACTTCAAAAATAATTTTACATAATAACAAAACATTCAAATAGAAGACATAGGTACACAATCTTACTTAAAAAATTGGTGATATTGATATAAGTCCAGTCCAGTAATATTAGGTTTCATCTGCTAAAAATCCTCTTTAATATCATGCCGTGTTATAAGATATTCATATTACCAAAACAAATGACAGTAAAAACGTTTTATCCTCAAAATCTTTTTTTCTCAAAAAACGTTAAACGTTTTGGCAATATACTCGCACCCTGCAAATCGCAAAACAAATGCGACATTTCTACAACGTTTGATTAAAATCCGTGAGAATATCTCATATTATGTAATCGTAATATCCTGAAAGGGTACCTATGTAATTTTAAATATTTAATCTAAATACTCATTCAATCTACTCAGGAGAATTAAAGGCATGCTGTGCACAGACAGACAGACATTCATATGGAGAATTCAAATAAAATTTCAACCTCTGGAATTAAAGCAATGCAATAGAAGAGTTCATAGGAATTCCGAACAAGAGAAAATTTGCTTTAATATTTCATTCATATGGTGAAACTAGGGGTGAATGAATACCATACGAACCAAAAATATGAGCGTTTTAATGAAGAAAATTCCTGTTCCTACAAACACACTCTTGAATCTAATCAAACTCCTGGGATACATTGTTTTATTTGTAATATTGGTACAGGAATGTTGAACAAAAATTCATGCAGGCATAACCATTTCTTTTGTTAAATTTTCCTAAATTACTTTTCTACATGAAAATCAATTGCAATGCATGCATACATACAAAAGCCACACTCCACTTGGGTTTAATGTCTTCAATTAAACGAAGGTCATTCTGCCGTGGATCTAAATCTAGATGAAAGCACATATACCCTGCGTGTCGACGGCAATTAAGTGACGCATGTTTTATTCCGCATTATGCGATAAGTTGTTATTGTACAATCAGAAATTATTATATGGCTTGGAATGTAGGTGAAGGAGCAAAATGTCCTCTAAAAAGGCATGAATTTGTCGCTGTCCAGTATGACGTAATTTGAATGAAAATGCGTGCCTCATAATTTCCGACAAAATGGCTTTTAAAGGCATTTAGAGTCATTCATTCATTGTAAGAGAAAATAAACACTATGTGTTTTTCCTCCGACACCCCCGACTATTGCAGGGTGAGCAGACAGAAGGACAGACAGACAGACAGACAGACAGCGAGTTATCGTAGTTTGACCTAGAAATTCTATTCACCTAGCCTTTGTTGTTGCGGATAAGTAGCGGAAATGAAAGTAATCACATGTCTCTGCTTATCAGTGATATGCGCATCTCGTGACGTCGATCGATTTCACCCCCGCATGCTTATCGAGGGCTCATCTCGAGAGGAATGCCGGAGCTGCAGTTCGAGGGTTGCCAATACACAGCCACTCGGATGCTCGATAAATTCGATGTGTGCAGAACAAATTGAAGGGCTCGGTGGCCAGCCCGCCCCCGCACCCATCCCGCAAAATCAATTTATCTCTCCTAGGGCATGTGTGCAGTGTTTGGTCTGCAATCTACTTCTGGTGTGTTTCTAATGCGGGGACATTTGTCTTGAAAGGAAATGGCTACGTGCGGGGAATAAGCCGCCGCCGCTGTCGCAATCTTGGCGAAAATAATTACTGACGGGATGCGGGGGTGTAATTTGAACTGTCAGGCGTCACTAATGATGCATCCTTGTAATTTACGAACTTCCCTCGTTTAGTTTATGAACTTTCCCTTCCCAATGATTTTCTTATTTTTCCTGTGGGCGTTCACCTCTGTCGTCGCGACGGAACCCTCGCCCTCGAATTCGCTCTTCATCGAAATTAGTTCCGCAAAAATATGCAAGACAAATGGGTTTACCGAACCCCCGGCCATTGCTGGTTCCTTGAAACGAGAATTTCACCATCCGTATTTAACTACAATTTTCGATAAAACACAAGAAAACATTTTATATGTAGGTATATATCTAAGCTTCCGAAAACATTTCATGACATTGTCTAATAAATTCTGAATTTTACCCCAACTATCACAAAGAAAAACAGCATTTTATTAGAAGTAATTTATTAATTCACTTTAATACTGCTTACTGAAATTGTTACCAGAAAGATGCCCGAAATATCGGTCAATGGGTAATTTGCGAAATGAAATATTTTAAGTATTCTCCTTTTATGTGGGTGGTAACAATTTAGAAAATATACCTATACCGTTTAACTTAACTATCTCAGATTAAGGTTATAATGAGTATTGATTAAACAGAAAATATAACTTTAAAATAAACCTACCGCGATTTATAAGGTTTTTGAATGTATTTTCGTTTTGAAGGCGAGATATGTTTTAATAGTAGAACTGAATGAACGATGTTCATTTTGCTGTTGTCGACTATTTTCGAAATACAATCAGCTTTGTTTTTATTCCTCCAATTCGTTATTAAAAAGTAATCACGTAGAAAAAAATTTAACGTCTCCTAAAGTAAAAAAAAATTCTATCAATAACTATATTTTAGAGTATCGTAAAATAAGATTTTCAAATAATGTTTCGCGTTGTTAAGTCTTTGCTAATCTTCATTTTTTATCAAGTGCGAATCTTACGCATATAATTTTTTATTCAGTTCGTTCAACTTAATTTGAATGCATATTTAATTAGATTTAATTTATTATGAGAAAAAATATGGATAGACAGATAAACACCGTGGTACTTCTACAGGAAAGCAAAAACAGATTTTTCAAAATTTCTGGCTATAAGTTCAAGATTTAACTCCTTCATATTTAAGATTTGGTTTCTTAATTTTAATTTAATTGAAATTTTGCTCATTTTCGCGAAAATATCAGTGTTGCATAGATACATGTATACATATCTTTGAAAAGAAAACGTTCAAAGTAGAAATCTCACGGCTGTGCCAACTGAAGCATAGTGCAGTAATATTCATGTAATTAAACGCTGTAAAGAGAGATGGCCCGTGAGACGAGCGCTACACCTTTAGTCCCAATTATGCGCTGAAGGCGGAACTCAGCAGTCAGCACTCAGCAGCAGCAAGAGATAATTGAAATTCCCATTTAATTAAAAATTTTCAAATTTCTCGTCACGAACTTTGGCTCGTTTGGAAAGTGCCCGGATCCTCTTTCTCCAGCTGATGCTTAAGAAAACACGGACTACGCCCCCGAAATCAATTTTCCGAGGGTGAAACTTTCACAGTCCGACAGTAGAGACAGTAAAACTTCCACGAGTAAGTAATTCGACGTCGATACTTTGGAAGGTGAAAAATTAATAACGCGAAGTTCCGTCACAACGGCGACGAAGGGCGGAGCCGCCTCCGAATAACCTCGAAAAAGTAAAAAAGTAAAATTGTGCAAAATTTCCTTTCGCCTTTACGCCCAAATTGAAATGTCGCCGAGCCCACATGGGCGAGATAAGCGCGACAGGGGCGAACATTTATAACAGGGCCGGATGAAGGGATGAAGATGCTGCGAACTTGTACCAACATCACTCTTGGATAGAGTCGGCAACACCACGGAGCATAGGTTGAGCAATTCTGACCAGATACTTGGATGAAACATTCAGGTTGTGCTGAGGAAGCTTAATTTGAAATTCTGTGCCAGGATATCGTCCCGGAAGACAGCCAGACGAAATCAGCAGATATCGCAGGCTATGCGGTCCCTGCCAGGAGGACACATCCAGCTCCATCCACGGCAGCTCTCCGTCGTGGAAAAAACTCCTTAAATTTCCGAAGACATTCGGTCGATGCATCTGGCAATTCAGTCCGCCCTGTAAGTGCCTGTACTAACCACCGAGTGGATTATGTTGGTTTAGCAATCAGAGGAGCACTGGAGCCCCAAGTGGCTCCTGAACACCACCAGTGGCCAAGGCTGGCAAAGAACCGAGCCTGCAGTAAAGAAATTCTCTTCACTTTTTTCCCCGACTAAAGGCCAAAACGAGAGTTATGATTTTGGCACTTTATGTATACATATAAAACTATGTAAGTGCCTATGTATGTATTATAGAGCTGCTCGTAAAAATAACCGGCTATGACATAGGTACTCCATAAATTTTATATACTAGTTCTTAATCAAGAAAAACCTTTTAATATATTTTATCATAACCTTTTTCTAATGGCTTTTAGTAAAAACAAGCTCTTGAACAATTCATTCATGACCGTGAAGTACCAAATTTTTATAAACGAAAAATGGGTTTAATCTAAACTCAATCCAGAGAACGTATGATATCAAAAAAAGAACTTCAAAAAGCCATTTCAATCAAAAATATACTTAGGACGAAAAACCAGTATGTTAATTTTTAATAGTACACATTCCAAAAATTCAGTAGGTATATCGTAAAAAACTATATGTATAATTGTTTTGTCATGAATATTTCAAAAACAAAGTCGTTTCCACCCTTTCATGAGTTTATCTTTTGATATACTGAATATTTTAGAAAATCAATTGTAGGTATGTGCTGCTTTGTATAAGTAAAGTTGCAGGCACGAGTAGATTGAAACTGATTTTAGCTTTTATGCAACACCAGTGGGAAAAATGAAATTCATTCCTTTTAAATTACTTCCATAATTGATGGAAAATGGGAATGTAGAGAAGAATCAGTTGCGTCACAATGCAATTTATGCAAATTTTTATTATTGATTCCGGGAAATTCATTACCTACCTTCTGTGACATACCGGTGTTAAAGTATGTAGATAATAAATTCTTTGTCCTGTTTGTAATCTGAAGTGGAATGAAATGAGAATGATTTGAATGCATTCCGAATTCATTCAAAATGCATTTTATTTCCTGATGCTGTTGGTGTGCAGTAAATCGTTAGTAGCAATGCAATATACCGATTTTTTTCAAATTCTAAATATGCATTCAGTTGGAAACAATTATCCATTTGCCCATAAAACAAACGTATAAAAGTTGTGAGAAATTGTAGTTTTTTATTTAATCAATAGTCTGGGACTTCAGTTCTGAAATTCTTTACTTCCTGAACTTGCACCCAGTAGTTAGTGCGGGGCTAAGGGCAGAAGCTTCCCAAAAGACCTTCACCAAAAGTAAACTGAAAATAAAAAGAATACCTGAGTAACATTCAGCTCTTCTTTGTACTGCATTTAGAAAGTCAGACTAATTAAAACACACACGCTATTTTCAATTAACAAACTAACAAGAGGTGGTTTTACTCAGTTTAAATTAAGAGAAACTTCTCTTCGCAGAAGCAACTGTTACTGTTGTGGTGGCAAAAGTCCTCAAAGAAGGAACTGTTTATGTTACATTTAATTTAATTTCGTTTTTACGTACACAATATACACAAATATATCGAAATTTCGTTTCTTTGACTTTTTTAAAGAAAATTTCGCTAAATTTTGAATAACTCATAAATTTGGAAACAGATCAAGAAGTGAGGTATATTATTGGGAAGGTATACTTTTATCTTCTTTTAAATGGATCCCCGCTCGATGTCCGGTCCGTACAAGAATTTATAAGGTGAGCGCACTTTCGTACATTCTAAAAAACTTTTCTGTCAATTTTGTGGAGGAGGGTGATTTTAGGTAAGGGTCTAGAACAAAAGTTTGCTAAGGACATCCCAAGAAATCGATTCGTGTAGCGTTCCCTACGTAGAATCCGAAAACTCTTTAGATGCTTTCTTCTGTTTTGGTTTTTAGGAACTTTTCCAACCTATGAGTGCTAAAATCAAAAAAGTTCGTTCATGAAGGTATAAGGCAAGAATCTCTGAGATTTATATAAAGCTTAGAGTATTTTTACTTATTGTAATTAGCCTTACAACGATACACTCAGTCATGCTTACGAATTCATTATGAATCCGCAAAGAATCCATTGTGTGAAGTTTCAAGTCATTCGCAAGATGTTTTAAAATTTCCCTTTTTATCTGAGTTCGTTAAGACCTACATACATGATTGACTTGAACAATCCCAGCGGGAAATGGAAGCATACCATGATGCATGCTGTACCCATTCCCTGGAAGGTATGGATGCATTCCTCTTAATTAGACACTTCATAGGACATTTACGTGTGCATGTCCTTGGGAGGAAGCAGTTAAAACTTTTTGGTGTGCTCCCTCCTAGATTCCTGGGAAGCAACGCGGGATGCATGCCTCTTCATTGGACACAGGAAGCAATTGAAGAAAATGAAATTAGGGAAAATAAATTTAAAATAGCTTCAAAGGGGTCAAAATGGCACTGAAAAAAATGTTTTTTTAATATTTGCATGATTCTCAATAAACATAAAGAGATATTGACGCTTTAAAGAACTGCTGCACTTCATGATCTTCACAGCATAAAAACTCAAACGAGAATGATGTAAGCGTCCAGTCTCATGTTGTTAGAACAGGGTGGGGAAAGCTAGAATACCGGAAAGCATAGCACTGCTTGCACCAAGCGGACAAGCGATTAACTTGGAAGCAATAGAAACTGCTTCCACATTCATCTCCTAGGAAGGCCTGACCAAATTTCCCGCTGGGATTTTATCACGTATTTTATATAAACATCGGTTTAATTGTATAGGTATATTTGCCAAGGTTATATTCTTACATATCAAAAACTACCATCCCATGGAAAAAAAATCGAGATTTTTAATAATTAAATGCTTTCGTCATAATCGATCGATGGCAGGACGAATTGCGACCTTTTCCCGCTTCCTGTCGCGACGTACATATTTGCGTTGAATGAGTCACAGGAGAACGACGTCCCTCAGTCCCCCGTTGGGATCGCTTTCCACCCCAAAAGCGCTTTGTTCAAACGCGCTCGAATATTTTTTTAAGCAAACAGCGAGATTTTCGCTCGATATCCAGGAAAAGTCTGCGTTTGAAGGAGCCCCAGTCATGGAGCACTAGGGAAGCTCCCATTAGGCGCAGGATAAAAAGCGGCAGAATTCCTCGATTGTTTCGACTCCTCCAGGTGTATTGATCTGGACCAGTCAAATTGGTTATTGGATGGACCGATGATGCTGCACTTCGCAGTGCAGACAAACTTTTACTTTTTCTGCAAACGCCGCCGTCAACGACTCGTGCAATTTTCCGTTTAATTGAAAACTTTCTGGCGAAAACTGGGGTATTCAGTTTACGTAGTGCGAATGTTTGCATCGCACCGATTGCCACTTGGAGAAAACAAAAACACTCCGGAACACTGGCTGAGAGGGAAATTGGTCGCTGGAAAGGATATTGTTCCTCAATTTCTCCCCTTTTCTTTGAATTCTCGGGCTTTTTTGCTTGCGCAGAAGGTTGACAATTTATGGAACAAAAAGACACTTTGTTTTTGCCACAATTTTCGACTTTCTGCTTGCTAACTGCCATTTTCTAGTATGGAAGCTTTAAAAGTAAAGTTTACCTTGACAAAACCTCCACAAGAACTGCCTTTCATTCTATCAGCAGCATAAAAATAACAGCAACACCGACACCAACACAACAGCAATGTTGACCATTTCGTTGAAAGGAGAAAATGCCAAAAATAACAATTTGGTAATTTGATTTGACTTTAAATTTGCACTTCATTGAAAATTTTTAATTACAGAAAATCATCACACTTCTATCGATGACGAATTTCAATATATGTAATATAATTTTGTTTGTTGTTAATAAAATTGCTGTTTGAGAGAATTGTGCTCAAATTAACTAAGGCTTCCCATAAATACTAAATTATGATTATCACACATAATCTCATACTTTCATTCTAAAAAGTCTCAATGTTCTGCAAAAGAAATTTTAATAATAAGTTAATTGGAAACGTGAGACTTTTTCAAATGTATTGAATGCCAGGTAAAAATCTCATTATCCTTTTTATAGATGATTAGCTCCTTTCTTATCTCCATGATATTATATTAAGGCTGTGAGAAGAACAAAGTCAGAAACTTTTCCAATTTTCTAATTTTTAAATAGGAAGATAAAATCGAATTGAACCTTTTGGAACATGCAATGTTTTATTTTCCTATTTTGAATATTTAAATGCCTTCTATATATTAATTAATTAATTGAAATCACCTATTAATGAGAGTTCGTATGGATAGGCATAAATTATTAAATTATTTGTAACAAAAGTGGTTGCAACAAGTTTTCGTGGCTTGGAGGCAATTAAAACCGCTCACTTGTTCACACCGAACCAATGTTTGGTGAAGTGCATATAAGAGTATTTAAAAAACCCCAATAAATATATCAAAATTTCATGGGGAAGATGAAAATAAAAATACCGCAAAAGTACCTACTTGCATAATTATAAAGATAAGTGTGGGATAAATTTATAAATTACAAAAATTTTCAATGCAATGCAATAAATATATACTTTTTTAATAATCGACGTAAATCATTAAAATATAGATTTCGCCAGCGTTGTTAAATTTTTTGACATGCTATTTATTTTTTATTTAAATTACAAATGTGTCTTATGAATATGTTGAGTATTATAAGGAAAATAAAGGCATTAGGTAATTTTTGAAGATCAAAGATGGTATCGATTGCCATGTGTCTTCAACCAAACCATTTAAGAAGTTGGCCAATGCTGGGTGATGTTTTGCAACCTTCAGATTTATTAAAGCCCAAATCTTTTCAAGTTGGACTTAAGTCAGAATCCTTTTCTATTATGTATTCTTAAATCAGTTAAATAAATAAATGTCTCTCATCGCCAACATGCAATTTGAACTTCGATTCATATGAGAATATGACTTGGTTCCACATGTCCTCAGCCCATGAAATGTGTTCTTGGGAGCAGAAAATAAATTTTCAACTTGTGAGTTTGCATCAGATTTTGCTTTTCAATTAGACAACAAGCACGTAATCCTTTTTTAACAGCATTTTTCTAACCACACTCTAAGTAGGTACCTACTATTGGTCCCCCGTTTCCTAAAAAGGTCAATTTTTAAGTCCATCGAAGTCTTAAAGAGCTTAATTTAAATTGAAAGGGTGAGGTAATTATGTTGCCTAGAAAAACCCATAAAAAATCCTTTGTATACAACATTTTTGTTTTTTTTATACCTATAGATGTATTTATGTAAAATATATATAATATAAATAAAACCAGATATATTTTGCACAACATTTTGCATTTTCTGGTAAGTAAACACTCATTATAAAGCCGTCCAGTTAAAGGGATTAATTCAAAAATTTGGGAAAAACGAACTCGCAATGAATTTCGATTTAAATGTGAAATTTCATTGTTTTCATTATGAGACAAAACACGAATGCGTGGCATTTAATAGCTTGAAGCATAATTTTCGGTCGATGGAGTCGCCGGCCACGAAACATTTTTCAATTAATTTCGCACGAATGGAATTAATCCCTTAATGAGAGCATTGTCCAAGTCACATAATGAGGCAATTTACTCAAATCAATCAGCATAAAATGGCCTATGAAGCGCTTGATGGTCCGCTAAGTACTCGTGCACTGCCGGTACGAATCCGTTTTAATAAGCTCTCGTTATTTTTCGATAAGCCCCGCTTAATAGAGCGAGAGCGTCCGCATCCGATGGCGTGTCGACGGGGGCTTCGCTAACAATTTTATCGCGCTCGAAATGCAAATAAAAACTGCTCCGGCTGCTTTGTTTGCCACAGAGGCGGGCACCATGATGCCCACATGCATCTGACATGCAAATTTAAATTTTGCAAAATTTTATCAGAAGACCCAGGTCAACCCCACTGCTGGCACTCGTGCGCCCGCCATGCCTCGGCCGGTGCGGTGCAACGTTTAATTCCACCGAGGAAAGTTTTTACTCGAAAAACTCCCTAATAGGCGGCTTTGGGGCTCCTCTGATGTGGTGAGCCCTCAGCCTTGTGGTCCGCAGTGCCACCAAGGGTCGATAATGGATGCACGTACCGCGCGTAGCAAGAAGCAGCCATTGCTCTGTATGAATGGCTAAAATGGCTAAAGTGGATGAGCAATTTTTGTCGAAAGAGCCAAGGCCATGTCGGTCGTTTCGTGTCCTGTATATAGGGCTCCGTTGAGAAGGCACGTCGGAGGCGAAGGGCCCTAAGGAGTGACCACACCTCCACCAATATAATCAATAAGCCCAACTGAGGTGGGTGGCGGCGAGGATGCGGCCCTTAAGTTTTACGACCTCAGCCGTGTCATTTCCTTGGATTTCTCTAATGACCATAAACGCAGCCTGCCCGTCAGAAGTGGTTTCGGGGAGGCAATGAAGCCCCGGGAAAGGGCCGCTAGAAGATTAATGCCCTTGGCAGCCTCAAAACCGTTTTAGAGCTCTCTCGAGCTTCGTTTTAATTGCACGACATGGGCTGGAGGTAGCCCATTTGTTTGCCATTCCTTATTAATGAGAAGGCAGACATTTGGATACCTTCGGCTCGGAAGGGCCTTCTTCCACTCCAGCTCCTGTTCAAGGGCTTCTACATTTCTAATTATATGTCATGCGGCCTAAATCGGGGGGAAAAGGGCGCCTACTTCATGTAAACTATATTAATTGAGCAGTTTCCTAATTGCCACAAAAAGGGCTGGCCCTAGCTGAACGAAGGCTGTTTCACGATTATTATACCGTGTGTGGCTGGCTCTTTTGTAGCAAGAACATTTTGACAAATAAATCTGCCAAAGGTAGAAGGAGGTGGTCGCGAGCCCTTCTCTACAAGGGTCTAATTATCTCAGTTAGTTTATGTCACACAATCTCGAAACATTGACAAAGGTTCACTTATTATTTTACTCAATTTTGTGCCAACCTCATTCTTTACACCCTAAATACAATTGAAAGCAATTGTATTTATCTTATACTTGTTGCCTTGTATACATTTATGTGAAAATGTATTTTTTTCTTAACAATATTCTATATTTGCATACTAAAAAGTATCATATTTCAACCAAATTAATTTATTGAATTGAACTGGTAACTGCATAGAAAAGAATTAATATCTTAAAACATATAGGCATGTGTAATAGTAAATTTTCAGAATTTTTCTCAGTATGTCTGTCTGTTTGTTCCATTCAAAATTCTTATAAAACTTGGTACAAACATAAAACTATCCAAGGTAAAGGATAAATTGTTTTATACCAAATAGATATGGCAAACCTTAAACTTTCAACCGCAATGAATTTGGGTTTAAATGCGAACGACTATGGGTTTTCGGGATGATTAATCTATTAAGATGAGAAGATATGCATATGTGCCTTCAGACTGGTGAATATAAGCCAATGTTTGTGTTTTGTTTTTTAAAAAACGGTGTTATATTTTTAATATTGCTTATATTGTTTGTTGACACTTTAACTTTTTAATAGCATAAAAAAGTTTGTAAAATGTAGGTATATATGTATATTTTTTTCGAATTTCGAGGGACTTCCGTATATTTTAAACATTTATATACCATAATTTAAGAAAAAAGAGATATTTGTTTTTAAAAATAGATTTTACCCTCTTTTAAAATAGCAAAATTTTGTTTATTTCCCAAAGCCCTTAAGTTGATAATATAAGCCTCAACCGATCGACAGGCGGATAAGTGTTGCAAAATTTGTCAAACCGTGGGACCCTCTTGCCGGTCCCATATATCAATTAATTTGCCAGATAATTTGGAAATTAATCAAGTAAGGGGTCATGATGTCCATCGACGTAATTGAATAACGCGGGGTAATTCATCTGCCTCAGAGCTACTCAATTAGCACTTCAGTGAGCGTTCGGTCGATCGAATACAGATTTTAGCATTCTGCACTCCACTAATCATTGGCATATTCGAGGATGGCATTAATGGATGGCAGCTCAGCGGAAGCTCTCCTCGGTTTAATTGTAAACCATTTCAGTTTTGTAATGTCCTTGCTGCCAAATACATCACGTAGGCGAAAGTCACTCAACCAAATACGTCCCCGAAGTCATGCTAATTGATTACATGTCCTCTGGCGAGACTCGGGACCCACCTAGCCGCAAATGTACGCAGTGGGGCAAAGCACCTGTTCTCCGTCTCGTCCATTAATTAAATATAAAATTTACTTAATTTACATGCTTCCCTTCGAGAAACGGAAGCTGCAGAGCCGCCGGGAAGGGAATTATTCAGATGGGCATGTTTTTTGGTTAATTTAACTTCGATTGCATTTCCCTCTCCTGCTTCCTTTGTTTTCGGTCATCAGATGCAGGCAATTTTGGTGCGAAAATTTTTTTAATTTACTGGCAATTATTCGTTTGTATTTCGGTAGTATCGATGTATTATTATGACGATTATTGCTATTAAGTAGTTAGGACACAGCCTTCTAGTTTTACTATTAAAATTTGCAAAAGTTTAGAAATTTTTTTAAATGTTTATGGCAAACTTACTGATTTTATGTGCGGTTCTATTTTTCTCTGTGGAGTGGATCCTCGTGCCTGGACGAGAAGTGTGTTAAAATTAAAACCCAAAAGACCCAAGTTCTGTCCCCAAGGTTATATATAAATACTTCTAAACATATACGTATACTTACAAACATAGAATTAAGAGCATAAAAATTAAAGTGAAAAGAGAAAAATTTTCTTGTTGGTTTTTCAATAATATTTGCGTTCTTAAATTTAGAAATTTAATTTGTCCGTATACCTACTTTAAAAATTGTTTTCTTTGTTTCCCGTATCCTTGGTTCTTTTTTCCATTCTAAAATTTATTTGAACAAGTTTCTATTATAAATAGCAAACTCTTTCGTCCAATTTAGTTCTATAATTTCAGTATAGCACAGAAGTGGCGAATACATTCGAAACCCGATTAGACTAACCAAATTGAAATTTCGTGAAATTTTATTCGCATTGCAAAGATATTGGATATTACCTGTGTATGTCTAAATTGGTTTAAATTGAATATTTGGGCCAAAGCGTTTTCTCTAGAGGTCATAACTAACCAAGTAAAGTGACGTTAAAAGTTGTATACTGCCAATTTGAGGCGCACATCAAATACCAATGAAATTACCCCTCCTGTCATTCAAACGATCCCATCGAATGTTAGTCGACTAACTCTCATCAATAAAATTTATTGATGCCATTAAGGGAGTCCCACTTTAATCAGTAAATCACTGGACCCCGTCGCCCGAGCCAATCTCGCTGATTCCGAACAACATGTCCATAAAACATAAATAAATCCCAATAAACGCCAAGTGCCTTCCTGGAAGACATCTGATGTCCTCGCATTTCGATTCACCTCCGAATGTTAGTTCACATGTCGTGGCCTGTCTACAAATCCTCGATGCACTTAGATTTCGTCCTTTCCCTCGGTGCGATGATTTACGTCTTGCAAAGTTCGTCGCAGAAATTTTTCGCCACCGTTTGGTACGCCAGCAGAAATGCATTTTAAAATGCATAAAATCTTGCGTTCAGTGCAAACGATATTCAACCGGGTTGGGGGTGGAAGTGTCTGCAGTTGCACTTCCTTCTCTCACTTTGTCGGGGGTGAAAATATCCGGTGCCTTAAACAGAATAGGGGATAAAGATGTATTGAGCGGGATAAATTGTTAAAATGCAAAAAAGAGGCGAGATCGGCGCTCCTCAATGGAGTGATATATTAAGCCACCATTTCTGGGGTGCTTCTTTAACCCTTTGTGGACCGACGAGACGATCCTTCGTGGGGGTCTAAGGAATTATTTTTATTGGCATCGGATTACTCTTTGTGGGGTCGCAATTCCTTGAACTCAGCACGCTATAAATAAACCTAAGGCAGGGGATGAAGTTCAGTTTTCACTTCTTTCAGAAGTTTCTGGAAAACCAAAATCGCTAAGTTCAACGAACTCATTTGTCTTTGTATATTTTGTAAAAGCTAATTTAAAAAAGCTAGGAATAGATAGTGCTTTTCTTGGAACATACATAATGTTTATTAAAAAGTTGTTTGAGGTTGCTGATGGCGTACTTTAGATTCGTAAAGGTAGTCCCTTTTGAATACACCATGATTCTTTAATTTTTAGGTACATATAACCCCACTTCTGAGAATTTCTAACTATGTAACTAACTAAAGATACTAAGCAATATATGTGTTGAATAAGTGCAATGATATTTTATTTATACCATTAATCTATCTATCTTTAAGTGAGTGAACAATATTTTGAAAAGTTTTATTTTCTTCAAAATTAGGATCAAAATTTACCCTATTTCTGAACGAGAAAATAAAATGTGCGCTGTTTTGGAATATAGAAATTTTGAATTCGTACGCTTTTCAGTGTAGTTTTATAAATTACTTTATAGAAGGAATTATGGCAATAGCAAATACTTTAGGTCCTTCATTAATTGCTTAACCGAGTTAAAAATGTATGTATTCTGAAAATTGAAAGAACGTGGAGAAAATTCAAAATTTTGTGTAAATTGCATTGATTCTGTTATATTTCGAAAAATGTTGTTTACTGCCCACGAACGTGTTAAAATATCATTGAATTGTATTCCTAATAATAAGAAAATTACAGAGGATTTTATAAAAAAATATTACTACAATCATTGAGAAGTTATTTGTTTTCTAGAAATTGTTCACTACTATAGCTCAAAAGTTAGTTTAGGACAAAGTATAACTGGCATAAATCATATCACCTGCCTGATCATATCTCATATCTAGGGTCTGCTCAAATCAAATTTAAGTAGACCCAACTCGCTCCAATTAGATTCAAAGTTGGGATTCGATAAGTCAATCCGAATATGTGTCACTCGCAAAGGTGTAATCCCGAAATGATGTCGACGGTGGAGCATAAGTCATTGCTAAAAGTTCCAGAGCAGGATAATCTGGCTGTCGTCTTCCCAAGATAAACATTTACGCCTCGTTTGGGTCTGCAGTGGCTTAAGACGTACTTGCAGCACATCGGCACAAACATCACCTCACCTGAGCAACACGTCGAGGCCATAAATTTGACGAATTCGATTGAGGCTGGGGCCCATATGTGACTCTGGCGCCTCCTGTCGGGAGATCTCCTCGAATTGCCGGCCATGCATTGAAAAGGGCCGGACATGTGGGCCGCAATTAACAAAAGCCGGCTCAGGGCTCTGCGGGTGAGTGACTATTAATGAGCGCCGAAGGAAGTGTTTATTACTGATTGATGGTCACCTGGTCTGCAATTATGTGACTGGCTCTGCACAGGGTGATAAACATAAACAATTTCTATTAATGGCTGGCCCTGCAGTTGCATCCTATTTCGGATGCGGAAGATAGAAGACGTATGCAGACCACAACACTGCATTAAAACACACTTGCGACGAAATTCACGTAAGGTAGGATTATGATCGCTGGGCCTTAACAATGCATGCTCTTAAGTGCAAGATGTAATTAATTATTTAGGTATTAGGCTAATTAAAATCGTGGTGCAGTAGCCAGCAGATGACATTATGTATGGAAATAGATAATAGATTAAGCACATAAGTGAAGATGGTTTCTAAATTAATTATGTTCTAATTTTATGTGTGTATTTCGCCTAAAGAATATGTTAAGATATTTTAAAAAACTAAAAAGATGTTTGTGTGAGTAAAGCATTAAAAAGTTAAAACAGATATACTCAATATTACTTGCAAAAGTTTGTAAAATTACAAATCTATACGATAGTTAAAATTAGATGAAAACTGAGTTGTAAAACTTGATTGCAATATTAGTAAGGCTAATAAAAGCCTATTGCAAAACATACAATCCCCATTGTGATTAATCAAAGGATAGGCTATACCTATAATTATCAGATTTAAGGATGGAGCTAGGGTTAAATCAAGCTTTGACCCAAACATTCGATCTAATTAATTTCAGATTTTTCTTAATATTTAGGTAGCTAATGTACATTCAGTTGTTCTGTTTTTATTAGGTTGTAAAATTTTGTATAATTAAAAATTATTTCGAATCGGGTTTATAAACCCAAATGTTATCATAAAATTCATATGTATCTACTATAGTTTAGGTAGATACACATAATTTTAAAGATGCAGTAAAAATTTCAAGGGAACTAAAAAAGGTCTGTTAAAATTATGTTTAAAAAACATCTTGCTTAAGACAAAACACATTTTTGGACAATTGTAAACCAGCATTACCTACCTCTTAAGCTCTAGGTACCAAGTCAATTATTTTTTTCGTCGGTGAGACGAGTTAGTATACCTACCTTTTATATGAAAATGTATCACATATGCATGTATATGTATACACACAGACATATGTATACTTATCCATCAGATATTTGCTGTCTGTGTCGTCTTAAAAATCCAAAAATTTAGTTAAAAATTAGAAATCATATAGGGAAACCTTTGTATAGAAGACGTAGAGAACGCTGACATGGGCTTAACTTTCATCGTTCAGTAAGCCCTCACTTGATTTATATTGTGAAGCCCACAATCAGAGAAACCTTTCCTTTATAAACTAAGTGATGTCCCTTATCCTATTATGCTCGAACAAACGATGGAGTAATAAGTTGACAGCGAACCAAAGAAATCCTGTCAAAGCCTAAGTGAATACAACGGCGGAGCACTGCGGAGATCGAGTCAGCAGAGGAAGCAATTCATCTTAACAAATACAATATGAGGTGGTATGAGGGATGCGAGCGCCCGAAGGGGGTGGAGGAGGGTCTGGTCTGGGAATGGTGTCGACCGTACAAATGTTTATAAATCTGACAAAAAAGGGAAAAATAAATGAAACGAGGAAAATTTATTGCGCCTACGAGAGAAGGAAAAGCCTCCTAACAAAGCAGAGGACGTAAAACTTTTCCAGTGCGTTTAATTCGACGAGAGCAGTCAGTCTAGAGTCTAACGTCTACCTCTACCTTTTCCACCCACACGCTCCACGTGAATTTCTTCCTCCTCCGGCTTCACTGCTGTGGAAAAAGTTTCGGAGGGTATCGATTTTGTTTCCTGAACCCTTGATAGTGCACGTCATACAGACAGGTTACAGGTAAAGGGCAAAGAACGGAAGGCTTCAGATTTTTGGCGGTATGAGCCTGCCGCAACTTGACGCATTGCTTGTAATTAGTTGAAAAGAAGAAGCCTTCATGACACCGTCCTGACCTGGGAATTAGCACTTTACGAATTTTTCGAGTCTTTTCGACTACATGACGATGACATCAACACTTTATGGCGAAATTACGCTCAGATTATAATTTATAGTTAATTAGTACCTAACACACACTTTCGGTGCTCTTACTTTTTCAACAAAAGAAAAAAGGCATTCTTTATTTATGTATTCGACTGAATCTTCAATATGTTTAAGTTTGTTGAAAACTAGGCTTTGTGAAAATTTGACTTTCCAATGGCCTCTGCTCAAATATACCTTTTTATATATAAAACAATGTTGAAAAACCCTATTCCGAGGAAAAGTTTGATGTTAAAATTATCACTGACCAATAAAGTGTCAGAAAAGCAATGAGAAGTGACAAGTTGATATGCATTTTTACTTTTTGAGAAAATCAATAATTTGTAACTATGTACATATATACCTATATACATATATTATCTAAAATTGAAAATAACTCGATATTTCTGTTTTATATCATACTAACTTGACGATCATAATATCAGTGAAATAATTAATAAAGCTAACTCTTTTTTAGGCTTTGTTAAGAGATGGGGTAGGGAGTTCGAAGATCCTTACATTACCCATCTTTTGTACTGCACCTTCGTAAGGCCTATTTTAGAATATGCATGTTGTGTTTGGTAACCTTTTTACCACGTCCATATATTAATCGGCTAGAGACCGTCCAAAGTAGATTTTTTTCGTTTTGCTCTTCGTGATCTCCCGCATGGAACAATCCTCTTCTGCTACATCCGAACTTGGACAGGTTCAAACTGATTCAGCTTGAAACCTTCTTAGAGCATCGACGAAATGCCTCCAAAACTGTCTTTGCCAAGGATTGTAAACAAGGGAGTATTAATTCTTCTACCTTACTGTCTTCATTTAATATATCTGTTCCTTATCGCTCTCTAAGGAACCGTGACTTCCTAAATGTTTGTCATCACCGCACAAACTACGGTTTCAATGAACCAATCACATCTATGTCCCGTTCTTTTAATAGGAATTCCGATCTTATTGACTTTAATCTTTCAAAAAGAACTATTAAGATGCACATCTAGACCAAGTAAATTATCTTGTTTGCTTTTTTCGACCGCATAGTTGTAGGTAGATATATGTACATATATATTTTAAGTACCTAAGTAGGTACTGTAGAAATCAAATATTTGATGAATTGAATAAATAAATAAAAACTTTTTTATGTAGTATTAACACCATATTCTAATCATAAATGGGCTAGAAATTACAATATTTTATATTTTAAATTTTTCAATTTATTATTTTTATTAGTAATAGCTAAGTTAATTAAAAAAAAATTTGAGGAAACTTCAGGAAACTTGAAATATTATTCGGATTATAAAAAGGGATAATTAAAATTCATTACTTTCCGAGTTCCCTTACAATTTGTTTTTTAAGAATGAATATAAGTATATAAGATGCAAAAATATGAGACATACTTTTGTTGGTATGACAACTTTCATAAAAGTGAACCTAGTTGAAACCAACTTTAGATAAATAACGCATTTTACACTCTCTTAGAGCAATAAAAATTTCTTCGCCAGACCAATATTTGCCGGTAGAGTAACGCCCCAAAAATGGGTTGAGAATGCACTCAAATATTTTTCATTGTTCTTGGCTGGCCTGGCTACAAACAACTGGAAACAATTGCCCGAATTCCGACCGCAATTAGAGAAAATTATCTCAAAATTTTTCGGATTTGCTCAAGCGTTAGAAATTTTCAATTATTACATGCCGCTGAGTGCATGAAAACATTAAAAACAGCAGTCTGGCCTTATTCAAGCCCCATTTAAGTGGGTGCTCCGCCAGCTTTATGGGCCCCATGCAACTTTTTTTTTACTCCCTTTTCCCTGACTCGGAGCATCGCGAGACTGCGAAAATTGTGTACGTAGATGTGAGCCCTTCGCCAGGAGCCCTAGACCTCCCTCAAGAACTAGTCATAAAGCCAAAAATTTGCTGAGAAGAATTACTTGAGCCAGCCCAGCGTACTGGAAACTATGAAATAAATGCTAAAAAACTCCTGTGGGACACAGGAGCTCCACTACCCGGCAGCTACTGTCGGAGGAGGGCGGGAATCTTTTGGGAAAAAAACCCAGTTAAATGGAAAACAAAATCCCCTGAAAAATTCCAAATCGTCTTCTCGGGTGAGTTGAACTCCATTGACATGGACCATGATCATGTACCTGGTTTTGGGGAAATGTGTATCCTTCACGGTCGGTTTAATCGATCCAGGCTTAATCCAGGTGAAATCGGCCACTGCATTAATCGAAAAAAATACCGACAAACTTGAACAGTCCTCTACCCAAATTCTAGAGACATGTGCACGCACCGATGAATCTTTGTATTTTTGGACAGGGAAAAAAGGAAATACCTGGTCGTGTTAGTAAATGTTGAATTTTCCATGCAATTGGTCCTTTCGCCACCCTTTTGTGCGACGTTACCAGATTAAGAGTGCACTGCAGTTTTGCATTGCAAACCCAAAAACGCGGCGAGTCGCAGTGGTGCACTAACAAGTGCAACAGGGGTGCAAGTCCCAAAGCCGGATTGCAAATTTCGCCAAATGCAAGGGCTTACGTGAGTCCCTACTTTTGTAGTCCTCGGAGCTTACTCATGTTATTTTGTACAACAGGGGGATTATGCAGGGTCATTGCTTTCAAGAGGAATATTTTTGCTACTAAAAGTTAATGGCGAATATTTAACTTGTTTCAACTTGGTAAGTGGTTATTTCGTGCCGAGGAACAAATTAATAACAAATTCTAAAAGCACGTGTGGTGGATGGAAAAGCACTATCTAACTCAACAGCAAATAAACTCTACCATGGTAAAATGGCAATTAGTAGGTGCGCTAATCGGGAAAATATTTGCATATTAATAGCGATGCAAATACGATGAACATATACATAATCCATGGATTGGACAGTATTTTCCTACAAATCTATCATCAATTTTTTTAAACACGATGAAAACGTGTTGTATGATGCATTTAATCAGTGTAAATTAATTAAATGTAAACTGGAAAATGACATTTTCTCACATTGTGTACTTAGGGCATATACATGGATACAGTTATAAACACCTAGAGCTTATGACATTCTTATAAAAAAATCTCTATAAAAGAAAGAGGTTGACGTTTTAAGAATCTAATTTCATATTATTTTTGACTGGAGCCTAATATAAAATTGAGTCATTAAATGCAGAGTCCAGAAGATCCAAATTCAATCTTCATTCATATTGTTTTTCCATCTTGGATGAAAAATAATATATAATTTTTTCGGGAAATAATTCAACTTTTTGAATTTAGTTCATGAGACTAATTACTTTACATAAACTTCTTAGTGGACAATTAAAAAAAAAAAGCAGAGAAATATTTCTTTATTTCTTACTATTTGCGTTGTTTATTAAATAAGATTCAATCGCGAAATTGAAAAGAAAAACACCTCGGGTCTTGTTATAAGAAACGGAACGATTCGTTTCATCTAAACTGTTTTACCTGAATTCCATATACAAGCTTCTATATTCAAATTATTACATGTAATTTCGCTAACAAATGAAACTAAATGATTCGTTCTTATTTCATAGTAAAATTTCATACTTCATCCGGATCCGATTGCTCAAAAAACGCAGCTAATACTAACATTACAGATAAGGGAAAGGATATGGATCTAAGAATGATCGACGTTTATTTAGGGGTCCTCAAAACATGAGTATTCGCATTCGCCAAAAAATCGATTTAAAAAATGATCATGATTTCATTATGTAAGTATATCTTAAAAATCTGAAAGTAAAAAGGGTCAAGCGGTAGCTCTTTCTACAACTTAATTCAAAAGATTTCTCCTTTAAACTCGAATAGTGACATTAACTTTTAGAAAAAAAAGAGAAACCGTCTTCTTTAAAGAAAGGATAATTCAAACAAATATTAAGATGAAAGGACAAATACGGGAGGGAAATCCTTGTTTTGTTACAGGGAAAAGTAATAAAAACGTTAACCCTAAGGTCCTCATGAAAGAATCTGTCCCATTCCTAATGGAAATCTTTTCTCTAGTGGCATCCTCTGGCCTGGTGGGAAAAGAGCCCCGCCGGATAAATACAAAACATGAATAGGCAGATACACCTGCCTGTTTCAACATTTTTAGGAGAGTGGGGAATCATTGTAACCTGTGCGGGATTTGGGTTTCTTGAAGATGAGAATCTCATTTCGTTAACGTCGATAAAATGCGTATCTTGAGAAATACAAGGTTATATGAGATTAATTACTTGTGGATAACTTTTGAGCAGACGTAGATTTATTTGCAATCTTGTCTCCTGAAGCTAGATTCCAGCTCATTTAGCGGAGTATTAACTTCACATATGAAGTTGTTTTAGGCAGGCAAAAATGGTAAGAGTAATTGTAATAGAAAGAGTGACTTTTGTTGATTGTAAAACCTAAAAAAAAAGGAGAAACCGAAAAGATTACCTAATGTCATATAGGTTAGATTTGGGTCAGTTTAAAGGGTTTTTTGAGTAAATTCAGTTTAAAGTAACTATTGCATAAACTATAGTTTTATTACATTGATTGTAATAGTATATGAATATTGAAAAAAATGAATGGAACTTAAAAACTTTATTTTTACGCTATACACAAGATAATATTTTTGATTACATGTGTTAAATTAAAACTGAATAGTTATCGAGATATTTACTCCACCGATGTAGAAGAAGTTATAGTTTCAAGAAAATTGCAAAAGTAAATATCTACCTAAACGCATCACTTCTTCATAGTTAGACCTTTAAACTAATAGAACAATTGTAGACATTTTTTAAATAAAGATAGCTTAAATTAACAAAAATTAATTAACTAATTAATAAAATAATAGAAATTAATTTGTTTTGATACGCCGCAACCAGAGCAACAAATCCACAGACGATTTTAAAGACTATAGGTTTCACCCCCATAAACGAACCAGACAAACCTCCACAAAACAACGACGGCTACGCCAATGTTTCTTCCCCAAGTATATTTGCAATTTGTACGAGTCTAGAATAAAATGGGAAATCTTCGAGCACTTCATGAATTCATTATCCGGCTGAGAGTAATTTCGTGCAGATTCCACAGTACAACCCTTATAATGGGCAATTGGTTTACGTTGCAGGTGTAGTGTATTCACGAGCGTGGTGAACAAACAGATAAATTTCAGGTGATTTCATTCAATTTGCAGTGCTCGAACAGCCGAACCCCAGCCGACCGGTGACTGCAGACAGACCAGAAATTGCAGGCGAATTACTGCTGATGATCTTGGTAATTCTTGACAACAAGACTTGAAACAATTCAGTTCAGTCCAAAACCGTCTGCATTTGATTTGCTGCACAGAGGGCGTATTGTGCTTTCGTAGAGGTTAATGAATTGCAACCTCTTCCTATGCAGGTGAAGAGAAGTTATTCAGGCAGTACAATTGCTTTAGGTACTCTTACCGCTCTTAAAGGTATCCTGCAAAGCTGACAGGTTGCTTGATCTGAAATGGCACGAGATTTTCTCGGAAATCACAGGAATATTAGGATAGACTAACCAAAAAATTTACAACAATGAATTGCAGTCCTGATTATTCATTTTAATCAAATTCCATTACATTCAAAGACAGAAATTTCATCACATTTCAAGTAGTATCTAATGAAAATTGCAAATGTAATAATAATTAATTCCAGCTATATGTAGCATAGACATCTAATTCCTTATTAATTATCCTGGTTTAACTGAATTACAATATATTTTGTACTGATCTTACAGTGAACTGATAAAGTTCTTTAAAAAAGAACTAACACACAAAGTTAAGTATACATATGTATTGAAAACCACATTTTTTAGTTAGTTATGCGAATTCAAGATAAAACTAAAGGAAGGCAGGAAAAAAGCAATCCCTTCTATGTAAAGCTAAATAAAATCCTTTAAAATAATTTGTAGTTATTCCAGTAGAGAGGACTTAATTCCAAAAACACTTATTTGACATTTTTTCCGGATAGAAAGGAAGATAGCCAATGTATGTACATATTTAGTATTAGCTAAATTTCGATCTGGTTTTATTATTACGAATCTGGAAACATTGTTAGGCTTAGTACTTTAAAACTGATTAATTTCAATTATGGTTAGCTTTAAATTGATTAAAAATTGAGTTGAACTCTAGAAAAATAAAGACAAATCCTCTTCACAAAAATGTTGAAAACTTTTAAAATGCATTGCGAAACTCAATTTGTTGCAGTGTTTTATTACGAGAGGAATGATAAAATTATTTTCGAGTTTGAGGAGCACCCAAAAATCCAATTTTTATGAATCCACAATTCTAGCAATTTAAAAAAATTTTACGCCCACTTTAATTTTCTGCATCTTCAGACTGAAACCACTAAACTCATTGGAAAAGTTTTAAAAATCTCGACTATAGTTTTCCTGCCTGAAGTTGTTCGTATACTTTCTCCTTGTACATTTCTAAAGAAATCTTGTTTTAGAAAATTTTGATGGAGTTTTTAAAATAAAACAAGGTGGTTATGAAACAATTAAAAAAAAGTTTTATGCAAATTGAAATGAAATTTTTATTCTGATGAGCTAGTAAGAACTAACCATCGTGAGGAGAGCCGCTCACTTGCTTCAACTTTTAAGAACGTTATAACGAACTGATGGAAAGGAAACTCATTTCCTCACGATCCCGCAAAACAACGTTTCAGCTTTCTTCACTATCTAGAGAATTCTCATTTTAATCCAAAAACGTGCTCCAGCGAATAAATGACATTAAATTTTCCACGTCGCTTTGAAGGATTTAATCTAGCGCTCCTACTCTTCTCATAATTGCTCCAATTAAGAACTGAAGGGCCAGCGAGCGCGCCCTAAAGACGGGAATTGAATTCCGCAGAAAGGGAAGACAACGCGCAATCTGCCGCGGCCCCTATTTTAACCATGCCAAGGAGCAGGTTGCCCTGTCAGTAACCGCCCCACTCTTTTCTTTTTAGGAAAATTATATCTGAAAAGTTTCTTGTCACCCTAGAAAACTGTTCGCATCTGGGTGACATAGTGCTAAACTCAACATGTGACCGCTCTCTCAAGTTTTATATTTTTTTATTTTTAATGACTCCTTATCGCGTTCTTTAATTAAAAAAATTCGCGGAGGAAATACTCCGTTTGTTAAATACGCAACCAAAGGTGAAACTAATTATTTTCTTTTCTCCTTCCAGGTGAGTCAGCTCTTTTCCTACATAGATCTGGGTAAAACCGTGAGTATTTTTCTCGAAACACCTTTCTAGTCGCTAAATTGGCGAATATTGGGTCAAGCTAATGAACAAAAGGGTCAGAAGGGTGGTGGGAGTGGTGATTACCGCCTCAGACAAAAGAAAAATTGCAGCTGAGAATTTATGGGTCCCTTTTTGCGCGCCTTAGAAGCACGAAAATGACCCAGGTCATTAAAAGTTCGTAAATCATTTCATTGAAGCAATTAAGGGCGGGTCCGACTCTCGGTTTCCTATCACTTGCAGCCATACCACCCCTTTCGGCAGGTATTTTTATGGAAAGTTTGATAAAAACCCCCACAAAAAAATAGAAATACTGGGATCCATGTCCGCCAGGAGCAGACAAACCCGCCCCGGGCAGTGGGATCATATTTCAAAATGGTCGGTAACCCCAAACCCCCCAGTGACGCGGTTCAACCGTTAGTAGGAGTTAAACCAAAGGCTTTGAAATCCCAGTTTATGGAAATTTGTAAATTATCATGATTTAGCGGAGCGGGGTATGTCCGACCGATTTCGAATTGTAATTCATTGCCACCCATTAAAGTGATAAGATACGCCAAAATGAGAGCCGGTGCAGCGCTTTATAGTCATTAAGCAAATTTCGATGCTGTCAAAGGCCTAATTTATTAATGCAAGAAGCCATTAGAACGGCGAGCGCTGAGTAAATTAATTCGCAAGGTGAAAATTTAATTAAAATGCCTGCAGCCCAGCTGCCAGTCAATGTTACCGAAACTCTCAGGGATATGGGCGCATATTTTCGAGAAAAACTTTTCTGAAAAACCTCCTGAACTTAATTAAGGAGGAAGCAATTTGTAGGTACACCTTTAGTCCTTTTGCCTGATTTATCTCTCTACGAGCATTCGGTGGACAGGTGCTGCAGTGACCGAGTTTTTATTTTCTTTATAACTAGGCCAAATTAAGGGATTGCAGCACTCGAAAGGTTCTATTTTTGGATAAACCTAAATCGGCATTCTTAAGATATCTTATGAAACTGCCAAAGTCCTTAATACATCTTCTGTCTACATAATCTTCTAAGTTGTAAACAAAATTTAATAAAATTCTCTAATCTCACTTCATAGACTTCAAGGCGTAAAATAATGAAAACAAACCATGCATTTAATTTCATTGAGTGTCGTTGATTACGCTAGTTAATGTCGTTGTTACCAAGTTGTTATGACTATCATTAAGGAAACACATATACAATTTAGTTGTCATAATACAGATATGGCCAATTACTTTAGTCATAACGTATTTGTGAGGAATTATTTAGTAGCAAAACACTATAGAAGTGCTTCTTGGAAAATTCGAAGGGCTTTCTGTTAATATTCTTATGACGAGCACTCTTAGTTAACTTCATTTGATAATATTCAGAAGCAATTACTAGTAACGAGATTGTGTTTTTCTGTTTTTTGTTTTTCTCGTTTGATTACGCACTATGAATTCTTGAAAATGTATTACAAACATGTTTTCTATTCAGTTTTGCTCTCTCCAAATTAAATTAATAAATTGTCTATTTAGAAGGCGAATCATTAAATGGTTTTTCAGAATACTAAAATCCTTAAGTCTAGAGGGAAATTTCTGGCGAAAATATTTTCATGTTTCATGCTCTTCAGTTTGTTTTAATCGTAGGTTGTTTTTATTTTTTAACTTGAATATTTGTTTACAATTAGTTTCATATGATATGTACATATATGTAGAGTATAGGTAAAAAGTTAGTTAAGTTACCTAAGTAGGTACTTTAAATCTCTAAATAATTTTAACTTAAAATTAGCCACTAGTTTATGAAAATGTTTAAATGGTTTGACAGTCTGGAATCTTAAAAAGACCATTTATCCGATTATTACAAAACTCTGGAATCTTAATAAAAACGACATATCCGATTATTACAAAAGTACTTTAAATAAGTATAGCAATTCTTGGTTAGATAAATATAATTTTCTAATATACCTAATGATAACTCTTTGAAAATGTTATTTTTTATTGAATTAGTAATTTTTTTTGGGGTAAATTAAGACCTACCGTTCTTAATGATAAACTTTTCGTAATCTTTCAATTTTATGTGTAATAATGTATAAGTATGTCAAAAATACAATACAAACGTTTTTTCTTGATAATTGTATTACATTATGGAATAAATAAAAATAATTACATAAATGCGTAAGTTTACCTGATTTGCTTACGTGGCAGAAATCTAGAAACAAATTAGCTAATTAAATATTTTAGCTGCTCTAACAATTGGAAGTAAGTGTGCGAAATGGGATTAAAACATTTAAGGAACACAATAAATAAACAAGGAGGGACTTTCACCAAAACATTGCCAGCTGACACGGAGGAAGCCCCGCCGGAAAGAACAATGAGAAGAAGAAATGGTTGGCGAAAACCAAAAGAAAATTCCAGCAGTCGTCGGGGCACTTCTGACCCATAACATTTAAAGCTACCCCTTCCGGGCGTTATTAGAGTTATAAAGTCCCACAAAGGTTAAGTTCACCCGTAACGGCGTGGATTCCGGCGTTACGTTTCCTTAAATGCTTATCTTGCACATTATCCGAAATGGGCAGGGCAGTCGTCTTGAGATGCAGGAAAGATTTCAGAGGGTTTGAAGAGATCACTGGCGGGGGATCCCCGTTTTTATGCGGGGTTTTATTAATTGGAGCGGGGGTTGAGCGATAGAAAGGTTCAGTGGAACGGTTGCTCCGAAGCACTTGCCGCATAATTAAGGTAACTGCGTCTATAAAGCAAACATTTTATGCTCAGTGGAAACTAAAACACACGAAGTGGACTTGATTAGCCATCGACTAAATTCCGCTCCAATCGCAGCTTGTGGCAAGCCCTGCAGGCCGCGAATCTGTGGCAAAGATTTCAACAAATTCAAATTAAATGAAATTCGGAAATCAGATTCGAGGGCATGTTAATTCCCACGAATTTCCAACACAAATCAACCGCAACTTAATCACGGTTTGTTGTTTTATTTAAGGTGAGTAAGGTCAATTGAATTGTAAACGCTACCCTCAACCCTTCAAATCACGCATTATTTGAGTCTGTAATAGACAGAAAATTAAATGTTGGTCAAATGGCCAACACGCCCCCACATAATCACATAATTTAGTCTAATTTGCGGTTTGAACGCTTGATACGAACTTAATCATCCATGACTTTCTTGAAACTCCATTCGTAAAATTACTAACTAATTCTATGGTGAGGTAAAATGCATTCCCTTACGCTTTAACTTGAGTATAGATCCAGAAGAGATCCACCAATTCACCCACATCCCCATTAACAATAAAAAAATATTTATTAACCTCTTCAGGCCGAAGAGAAAAATTGTATGCAAATTTCGCCCTTTTTTCATCCGTAATGCGGAAGGATTTGATGATTTAACCCTTATTTTATATATTTTGGTCTCCAGGGTTTTGAAAATTTCTATAGATACAAGTTATTTTTTTAATGATTCATTTGTTTTGAGTTGTTATTTTATGCAACGGATGTTCGTTGTGTTACACCAGGTGAAAAAAATTATATTCACTACAAATTAAGGCTCATATTAGGAAGGTAAACTTTGTCCAGCGAAAAATATGAAAATAATTAAAAAGTTTACGTATCGGTTACATTACATGCGGAGGAAGGAAATTGTTAAGATGCTAACTTCTTTTCATTGTAGGTACATATGTTAAATATTACATATACTTACATATATTTCAAATCCAGAATTGCAAATTATAAGTATTGGTTTTTATTTTTAGTCTGAATATCATTTCTCCTATAGTAGTAATTATAATTTTTACCTACCTCGAAATGAGGTGAACTCAGCGAACTTTTGATTCGTTTATCAGACAGAATACCTACATATACAAAAATCATATAGAGTAAATTTGTTTTGAGTTTGTTAGGTATTCATTCATCATTTGTTTCTGTCCTTCTACTGTAGATGCAATTTAAAACGTGACAGAAATAAAGTAATTCTTTCTAAATAAAATGTAACTTAGAGAAAAAAAAGGAGAGACAACCTAGAATCAAAGATGCCTTTTATGTGCAGTTTTCGAGTCGCTATTGATGAAACCGACCATAGTCATGACCTAAAACTATTGGAAAAAGTTTCGAAAACGGAAAGAAGCTGTCTGGTTGAAGTCTGCCAGGAGTGGCCCGATTACATTGGAGCCATTATGGACGGACCTGTGAAAATCCCCCAATCAACAGCTGAGGAACCCCCGATAAAAAGCCTGAATTGAACTGAAGTTGATCTCGTTCTGGGAAATCAATAACCCGGTCTGGTCTGGCCTCCTACTTGACATATTTCCCGTGGAAGAACCACCTTAGTCCATTTGTAAGTTGCCGGTTTTGTTCGGGAAAAAAAAGGAAAAACATTTTCTTTTGAACCTTCAGTCATTCCATATAAAAGGGAAACGAACTGGAAAAGTCCTACCTTATTAGTGGTTTCTGCTCCTGCCAACCACTGCTCAGGACTGCCTTTGAAGAGGAGTCTCTTGTGCATGAGGACTCTGCCGCAATGTCAGTGAGTGGATGTTCCCAGGAAATGAAGTTGATGGCGATGGGAGGCGTCGCTGTCGGGCCAGGGGTGGAAATGCAGCCACAATTTTAAGATAAAATAGAACTGAGTTCGATGTAAAATTACTTCAGTACCAGAGCGACAGCGATTCGAGGAGTTTTTGATGGTGAATCTCATTACGCGTGGGCACCACTCAACTCCTCGAAGAGCATCGTGCTGAAAACCACCAAGACTTATGTTAGCTCCTTGCGGCGAAGGACCTCAAAACTATAGTTTGAGAGTATGCCATTGTAAAATCGACAATTTCTTGTCAATTTACCGGAGCTCTATCTCGAAAATTGATCAGATTTGTCGTGGAAGATGTCTGTCTCCACGAAGACGGTTTTCTGAAAGCTAATATCGTTCAGAAAAGTGGCTCCCGCAGCAGCTTGCACTCACCTTCCCATGGTGCAGTTTGTGAGTTTTACGTGAATTTAATTGAATCAGTCACGTGGGCAAATGATTGCCACATACATGCAAGTCGTATAGAGGGGGTCTTCGTCGCCGTCGCGATAAGCGCAACATCATTTCTTGGAAGAAGCTGTGAGGCTCCCGGAGCCCCAATTACGCGATATCGAAACGGGACGAAGGAGCTCCCTCTTTTTATACACTTTCAAATTCGATTTCGAGCGTGCTCTGGGGCTCGAAGACTGCAGAACATAAAGCGCAGCCACTTGCGAGCAGCGCTTGGTAAATGGAGCCATAAAGGCAATCAATGTTTATTACGAAGCTATTGAGATACATTTAATGGGTACAACGGAGCAGAATAGTTATTATTTGAAGCAGGGCGGAACTCTTGCGGAAAATTGGCTGTTCGGGCTTCCCTCGAGCAGCGAGAGGATCCAACTTATGAATAATAAACAAAAATGCTTTTCGAGCCAGCGAAACGCTTAATGGAGCACCATAACGATTTGTAAATTTTAATGGTCTTCTTTGAACGACAATTTTCCCATTAGACTTGCATCTAAAGGTGGCTGCGGGGGCGGCCAGAACGCGATCAAATGCCCTCAAATATTCAGGTCGACAATTAAACTCATTGCCTGCAATTGTTGGACGCTGGCATTGCTCCGGGTTCAATTAAATTCGGTGCCTGTCGAGTGTCCGTGGAAAAAGAAAACCGGCAGGTGCGAGCATAACTTTGTTAGTTAATTATTGGATCCAATTGCTCTACAGTCAGGAAAATGGAAAACCCCTGTGAATTCGAACGCCAATTGTAAATGCGGCTTAACCGCAGAATGACATCGTTTACATTGCCAATCGAGAAATTATTCAGTGGTAGCCATCTTTCATTTAAATTCGAATTGTATATTTGTTTCCACTATTTACTTTTGTAGCACCAATTTGTGTTTTTAACTAGATTATCTTACCTACTTTTGCCAAAAAATAATACAAACTTAATTTTATTTAAAAATGTTAAGATTTAATTTAATTTAAAAATTCATAACTACGACTATAAAGCCAAATCCAAAATATTATCGTAAAGAAAATTGATTTCACAAGCAGAACTTGAAGATCAAATAACACTAATAACAGCAACAAAATTTTAATTCCTTTTTAGGTTGCTTTAATGTAATACATATGTATGTATATACTAAATTTTTATATAGATCAAGAAAATATTCAATATACAGATGTGTAAATTTCTTCCACATGGTCATGATCCGTCTCAGAATTTATCAATCATTTTCACTTCAGTAAATGTACCTACTTTAAAATCGAAAAAGTAGCTTTTTGCAGATATCAATTGAAAATGTAATCTAAATTACAAATAAATTCAAATTCTCGTAAGAAAAAAGTGCCTGTTCTTCTCCACTTCATCTTAAATTCTTAAAAATCATATGCGATTCATATGTAAAATACCATGAAAAAAGATAACCTCATATGATTACATAATTTTGAATATGATAATTTTTTGATAACAGCCTATTTAAGCAGTTAAATTTTATTTACGTGTAGGCTAATATCAAAAGTTCACAAGGCAAGCAATAACAAAAGAGTCAGTTAGACATTGACTTAATATGACTGGTTTTGCAACTCAGTTTGTAATTATTTTATAAGTCAGATTTAAAATTGCATCATCAATTTGTTCATTTCATGGAAATGGATTTGAATTCTAACCTTTCAAGTCCGTATATATATGTATATATGTACATATGTAGTTTCCTGTAATAAAGAAGTCTTTTGCATAAATTTATAGACTCAGTCAAAAAAGCTATACGAGTATAATTAAAAGGATTTAAGTAATTCAAAGAAGAACAAATATATGATAAAAGCCTATGTATCACGTGCGTATAATCGAAACTCGTGACATATGAATATCTTTAAACAGGTTTGATAGAAAACCAGTATTAATCAAAATATTATTATTGTAAGTATTGTCTGTCGTTGAAACCACATTTTTATGTTTTAAAATAAATTTCAACTTATTCGGATAACGAAACGATTGCCAAAATCGTTTTGTAATATTTCATGAGGAAAAATTAAATAAAAACTTGGATAATAATATTTTCTAAAACGTTTTTATAAACCAAATAAAAAGGCTGATTTCTGCAAATCTTCAACTTAATCTAAACTTTTTTAGGTAAAAATAATGCAATTTTGTTAATAAAGAAAAGTAATATTCTTAAATTATAGTAAAATTATAAAGGCAAGCATTCAAATACAATTCAATAATTGTGGGCTTATCAATATTCACATTTAAATGGAACATCGTACAAAGAAAGTCAATATGAAAAAGTCAAATCATCCCTCTCGTAGTTTCCGGGGTAAATATATGTATATGATAAATGCATATGTAAATGAAATTCTTAATTCCATGATATAAAGAATACGCCTCGAGCTATTTCAGATTTTCAACTTGGAAAACTGAAAATTAAGAAAGTTCACTGTCCTCAGAATATGCAGCTATACGATTTATGTTTGCACAGTACATATTATGAATGTCCCGAGGGCAGATGCAAACAATAATAATCAAAAGTTTTGCATAAAATCAGGATTTTAGGCTAGGAAGGATTTTTGTCCTTGCATATTCTGTGCAACCGCAGTTGTTCCCTAGCTCGGAGCAACCGCTCCACACACAGCAATCGTCCAGCAGAGTTCGTCATTTGCAGCAAATGTTGATAAGAAATTCAGAAGGTTTGCACTAAGACGGATTTCATAAAAAGAACAAATTCTCCGAGTGCATTTCTGAAGAAGAAGTGCCAGAGCCCGACGGAGGCCTGGGGCTCCTCTTGGCGTGCATTCTTGAATCCTTTAACTACTTCCCTTGGAGAGCGGGGGCGCACGAGTGTCATAGATGTTGCCATCACCCACTTACCTGAGCCCGCGGGGGTGTAGGAAACCCCCGTGTTTCACGCCCGCCCCGCTGCACCGGCTCGTTAATAATTAATTCAGCTATAGTCATAGTGGCTGACTCGCTTTTGTTTGATTTACTTCAGCAACTAAGAACCCCCCGACGCCCGACGTCTCATGGCTCTGGCTTATCTTAAAACATTTCTGCACATTCTATTTGGGCTCAACCGGGGGCTCCGACGGCCCCTCCGTCGCTTTTTCAGGGCTCCTGCAGACATTGTCACCGAACAAAAGCACTGAAAAATTCTAGACTACATTTGTTGTCCTTTTAGATTTGCTCCTAGTGCCGGACTAGTCTGGGTATACTCAGCGAATTAAAGGATGTTACTCTGGCCTTAGCAGTGCTCCTCGGCTTGAATAAGTTCTTAGGATGGTTTATTCTTTTTGTTTATTTTTAGCAGCTCATCCCAGACTGAAGAAGTTCCCACTGTGGGGAGTATTTTTGTGTGCCATCGCGCCCCTTGGTGGAGCTCGAAAACTGGGGTAACGAAAGATGAGTTATTAAAATTTAACAAACTCCGACAGCTGACGAGCAGATTCCCGCAATCCAAAACTGAAACTTAATTATTTAATACAATCACTCGGTAAACTGAGTCTTAAATTTTTCCTCCACCAGGTATAGGTACTATGTAGGTATATTTTTCTTAACTTAAGATGTTTTTAAGGTTCTATACCATAAAAAAAAAGCAAAAAAATGTAACCCTTTAAGATCACTATTGCATTCGACCGTCTGTCTGTCATAGACGTGATATAGGAATTTGAAATTCGGCAGAATGTTAAGGTAATTTGCGATACTCTCATATTTCGATAGTCAAAGATTATGAAATATCTTTCTTAATATTTAACGAAGGTGAATAGACACCCTTAAAAACAATCATTAGAAGAGCTACTTGCAAGGATCAAACCTTTTTCCGTGCTTTGGTTAAAAAGATTTAGCCCAATAAGGTTGAATAAAATCGGAATTCTTATATTTTCGCATATAATGTCAAAATATTTCGATTGGATTTTTCTATCAGATTATTTTCATCACTTTGAAATTTTGTTTATGGTATGCGATGGTTGTATATGGTCTAGAATCTATACAAAGATCATTTGCCAGATTTATTGCTTGGAAACTGAATCTTTGGAATAATTGCCCTTCAGAACGAGATATGTATGTATGTAGGTATCTTGTTATTTGGATTTACCTACTTTACGGGGCTCCAGAATTGCTTGGTAAATTTCAAATACGTCCAATACTTACGTTCAAGAACTTTGTTAATTAAATCTTAAGGTCGAACAAATTATGGTAAAAGTTAGTCTATCTAGATTTTTCCCTGTTTTAATAGTGTTTACGAGGTGTTTTTGAGGAAATTGGCTGTACTTAAACCCAATTGAAAATTTTGTTCTCCAAAAATGTTTTTATGGGCATTATCTCTCGAACGTTATACATATTAAAATTTTATATTTTTCTCTTCAATTAAATATTATATAGCTCAAAAATAAAATGTGGCCACCACATCCGATTTTCCCTTAGGTATACATTTACCTTGCTCGTATTTTTGATTTGAAGGTATTTAATTTCAAAATCTGGAACAGTCGACCAAAACGATTTTTCAGTAGAATTCAGCCACAAAAAGGGATATCCCCCAAAACTGAATCAAAGGGCGCCCACTCTCCCTGAATTATCAATAAGGACGAATTAAAGGCGCACGAAATCCCGGAGTTGTTGCTAAGTGTATTAAATCCCCAGGGCCGAGCCCCACTTGCCACAAAGTGGCGTTATCACCTTAATAAAATCACAGCCGCAGTTCCCAGTGGCCATTATTCGCACGTAACCACGCCAAAATGATGAGTGTTTGTTCCAGCAGTCTCCAAGAGGCCCGCACGAAACTCGAATTGGAAAAGCACCTACCTACGTAATTTCAGAGGTTGCGGCGCCCCACGAGCAGACCGCACCGCCGCGACGCCCGGCGCGGCGCTCCGGGTCCCGTGGGGCTCGTGCATTTCGAGCTGCCCTTTTCCGGTTCGACAAGTGGACACAGTGGCGGCATGAAGCGATTTTTGTCCCCCCCAGGAGGGCCCCATTCAGAGCCCCATTCAAAGCCAGCGGAGCCTTTGCTAATTTTCTGGCAAGAGCCCGGAGCGAAATAACGCGAACGCCTCCCTTTCTGCCGGCCAGGTGAAATAATCGAGAAAAGGGACCCCGTGCCTCCTGCACTGTAAACGACAGGTCGTGCATTCATCTCGGAGGTGTGCAATATTTTTATTATGGGGCCCCCTGACTCTTCACGGCTTCACGGACGCCCCATAAATTCCGAAGAACTCTAATGGGCGTAGGCTTGACGACTGGCGCTCCTCTGGCCGCCCGCCCGCCGCCTCCTCGACTTCGATTTCGAAATGGACTCAACTCGATGGCCACCCCCGCACTTAATTTCCCAGTCGACAGTCGACACATTTCGATAGCAAATTATCCTCCATAGATTTTCCCTGATTGAATTTTCACGGGGAGGAAAATTGAATTTTATTTATAGAAGGAGCACAGAGCCCCACTAAAATCTTTTTCCCGTGGAATTTATTTAGCGAACGCTGGACGGGCCAGTGCACAAAAAAAACCCCCCCCGGCATGTCGACTTTCTCTACGAGGAACTATTCCACGGAAGTGGAACATAAACCAAACTCAAGCGGCGAAAATTTTTGCATTCACAACTAAAAATTCTCCCGAAAATAAACGTAATTAAACCATTGTGCCCCAGCACTTGCAAATTGGGCATTTACGGGGGAAAAATTCACTTTTGGTTTAATTTGAATACCGTTGACACGATGGTCATCAAAGTGAAGGGAAACTTGATGGAGGTTTTTTTGCTTAAAAATAAACTGGAAAAAAAATTGCTTTTTTTTTTTAGGAATGCACAAGTTCATTTACTACTGAAACACAGCAACACTCCATAGAAGTAGTTGTTGTCCACAAAATCATTTTGCGTTGCAAACAATTTCTATCTGGCTGTTTTTTATGCTTCCACCACTTTTATTTGACGAATTAATTATATTTTTCAGATCTGGGTTGGATAAAACGTGTATCTTTTTATAAAATGTTTTACATGGTAATTCCAATTTATTTTTTCATTGTAGAGAAAGAGTGATAACCTAGATTCCCACTTTATTTTTAGTTTAATTTTGCAACAATGTTTGTAACAAAACTTATTTCAATATTATCTCCAAAACGCAAAACACAAAACACAACTTTGGTTTAATTTTTAATTAAGAAAACATTCAGAAGAGAAATTACTTACTCCTTGCTATTCAACTGCTGGAAACGAATATCAGAGTCTATCTATTGAAAAAATACGGATTTATCACATATTTAGCATTAAAACTGTTGAGCTTAAATAACTATGAAAAAAGAAGAAAAAAGGAGAAAGCTTATTATGTAATTACTTTTTTAAAACTTAAGATATGCACTATCACGAGGGGTCTTAGTGCTAGCGAATTTGTTTATGCTCAATCGCGTGTTTTTGAAATAAACTTTCGCTCCGCGAATATGATTACGAATACAATTAAATTTTACATGACCCCTTTATTTTGAAAATAACCTAAGTCCAAATGTTATAAGCTCGATTTTTCCTTAAAAAATATATTCACATAGAAAAATCGACTTTATTACCTTTGGATTTAGGTCACTTCCAAAATAAACGCCTCATATGTATATATATGTAGGTACATACGAGTATGTAAGTAAAGAAACTATAGATCAAATTCTACACATAAAACGCTGCAAACTAAACTGTGCAACAGTTAATGAAATTGAATTTATGCAAATTCTAAAAATAATGAATTTCCCAACTGTGTTTAATTACAATATGCTCACAATGGGAAAAGTAGTTCAAATTCTCGACGACTCACTAAATTTGTTGGGGAACTTCGTGGAAGCTGATAATCGAATGGTTTAAAAGGAAAATTTGTTTAAGCAATTTGGTTTTAATTTGCTGTAATAACTCAGCAGAAATCACGTTTATAAGGCGCCATTGTTGGGATTATTTCCTGAATAACTTCAGAGGTACAACTGTAATTACGTTTCAAGAACACCCCCAGTTCTCCCTCTCTTCAAGGAAACTAAACTAGAAAGCATCTTCAGCCTGGCGACAGAATCAAGATCTCTGGCAAATATCAAGAGCAATTTCAGTTTCTTAGATGAAGAAAGAAGAAGAAGAAGAATTTAGTCAAGAAAGTTTAATTCCTCATCCAGGATGAGAAGGCAAAGAGGGAGAAAGAGAGAGAGAGGGAGATAGAGAGTGGTTCAGGGGAGGCTGGTGCGAAACTGAAATTCAAAGACAAGAAGTGACTTAAAACTTTGCATCTTGTTTTCATTTACTCCCCGGCTGAGTGCTGTGAATGTTTCCGTCTCGAGCCCTCGATGCAGGGCGACAGCCGGAAGTCGAAAGGGAGCCTTCCTCAAGAAGTCGAAATCAAAGAGGCTGTGATAAATGAATTGAAATAGCTCTGAAGTTAGATAAGACGAAGAAACTCAGATAATTTCCCTCCTCGAGATTCGAGATTCAAGATTCTGGGGGGAGGAGGCGGGACAATGCAGGCAACTTAATATGCAATTAGCAAATGCTAGACTACTTCTAAGATTCTTTTGTTTGCTACAAATGTTTAGAGAAGCTGCAGAACAGCTTGAATCTGTCATCCCACACCTTTCAGATTTTATTTATTCTTTATTCCTGTCCCAAGGATTTCGCTGTCATGGAAAACCCCCCAATGTGCATTCCTTGCACGTCGCAGATTGCTTGCAGTTGCAGCAGCAGCCCTTTTAAAATTCAGCGGAGTCTCTCTGCCCGTCGGAAAGAAGACTCCGAAACGACAGCGTGGATGAGGCCAATGCAAAGTTTAATCTCCGCCAGAAAAATTATCTGCGGGGCTACCTGTGGAGCGCGAGGCGAAAAGTCCTTAGCCTCAAATAAAGGATACGAAAACCAGAGGGCAGAAGATGAACAAAAAATAAATAAAAAAAATAAAAGCCAAATGGCTAAATTTGCCCGACTTTTTCCATTTTAACTCTGAAGAATGTTTGGCTAATTAACAGTGAGACGCGCCGCGCCGCTGTGCAATTTCGCGGAGCCCTAATGAATTGCACAATAACGGGAATGTCGCGACCACACCACAATCAAAGGGGCTGCAGAATTAAGTGGCCCAGAAGCCGAGAAAACGACACGGCAAGAAGCTTTGGGCGGGTATACATTTATGCAAATGAATTAATTTCCATAATTTTTCATAATTATACGCTGCCGAGCTGAAGAAGTGTACCTTTGCCTGTCGCCTGGACATTTTCTGAAAGGAGCGCTCCCGCTGACCGGCCAGTGATGAAGTTATTTCAGGCCTCGGTGGATGCACTCGCCCCGCACGGCCCCCTTTCGGATTTAAATATCTTCGGCCCCAGACTGAGGAGAAAACTGGACAAAATCTCTCTAAGGAAATGCAGGGCAAAAACAAAAAAAAAAGGGAAAGAAATTCCCTTTTTGCGCCCGAGGGTTGCGGAAGTCCTAACGACGAAGTTTTGAAATGAACAGCGAGTTTTATTTCCCCCGACTGTATGTAAATAAATTTCAGTGGGGGCTTGGGGCGCGGGGCTCGCGGGGATTTTTGAGTCTTTCCACTCTTTGGAGAACTCGAAATAGGAAGTTAATTACAGGGAAGGCTGTAAATACCGAAAAGAACGTGCCAGTCAGTAACACAAATTTAAGCGAAACACAGACGCTTTAAGGATACATTTAAATTTACTTTTCGAGGCTCCTCAGGTTTTACATAAGCACAACAATGTACTTAACTTTCTTTGCTTTTTTTTTATAAGAGAAGTCCCACGCGAATATCTTCTAGAAAAATTCTCAATGTTTTTTTAGATTTTGACTTTATGTTTCGTTGACTGGGTTACTTATTATTTCACTCGGAAAATTTTACCCAATGCCAGATTTCATTGTATACAATACTTTCAAAGAAATATATTTTTGACTGATCAGCGTACTTAAAAATTCAAATGTAGGCATTGATTTTCATTAAAATCCCTTTGATAAACCACGCACAAACCAAATCAAGCTGGACCTAAAATGCTGAAATTTAAATAGCAGGTTTCTTTTGTGACATATACATATAAGCAACCACTAAGAAAGATTTTTCGAAATTCTCCTAAGGTTACCTCCTATAGGCGTACCTATCTATACAAATGATTGTATGAAAATCATTATTTTTTAAGTTAATTCCGTGAAAATTGGTATTTAGCCTATATATTAGAAATTGTGAAAAACGTATTTCAGGATGAAACTTTGCATGGGAGTTTCTATATTTCTAAGGTTAAAACCATGAAAATTGGTATTGGTTAAGGATTAATTTTCCTAAAATCCTCAAATATGTTCAAAATAATAGTCTTAATACCAAATTATAATGCTCTAACTTTTGAAATAAAGCACTCCATACAAACGTTTATCCTTGCCCCTCTATTATATTTCTATTTAGTTCGAAATTCAGGCAGACAAACGCGGGCGGAAATCTAGTTTATATTATGTATAAAACCCAAAGTCATTGCAGACTTGCTTAATTAAAATTTTACATTTGTCTTAAATAATTGAGTCCACTTTCTCCAATCCTTCCATTTGTGCAACATACTGATTTAAAAAATTTAGCTAAATATTTAATATAGTTTTAGACTCTTTCGATTTAAAGTAAGTAAAGGTTTTGTGATAGCCATAGAAAGGAAATACAATTATTTTGAATTAAAATAGAGTGACGCTATCATATTAGTCCGAAAAAAATTTCGCTTTGGTATATACATACATAGGTATGTACATAATAGATAATTTTTTTTCTTGAATAGCTATAGATTTGATCGCAAACTAAAATTTTAGGGTCAATTTTCATGGGCAGACAGTCCCTTCTTATGGAGATAGAGATCGGGAGTAGAAAAATAACAGATTCTGTCTTTTAAAACCGGTCCTCAATTTTACCCTTCCATCAAGTTAACAGACACTTTTAAGTAAAAAGTTCTTACCTTTTTTACCCTTGGATAAAAACTTTCGAGCTAGGTAACAGACAGACGTAACATTCGAGATAATCAATTAATAATTTTTATTTCTTTTGAGTTTCGCGATAGACTGAATTTCCTCTTGGGGGACTTTTAGTAGTTGAGACATCGAGTTAAAATTTTAGGAGACCATTATTGCCGCCATTACTGCAATTAAAAATGAATTTTTAAATGGGCAGTATCTCCGGATAAATATATTAATAAATATTCATTAAATGTAATATTCATTAAATTATTGTAATGCTGAGTACTACTGCTGAGCAATAAGTAATGAGTATTGGTATAGGCAAAGCCAAATAATGCTCAAGTAAGTACCTACTATTTAAGTAATGTCCATGCGAATACAGTAATGGTGAAGAACTATAATGCATTTTATATCGAACCTGTCATGGTATTGTTTTTACAGGTAATGCTATTAATTACAGTTCTATTTAAAATGAATATATGTATGTATGTAGATTCTTGCTCTTTTCTTTCATTAAAAAAAAAGCAATAGTAAAAAATTTTAACCTATAATAAGATAGATTCGTATATGGAGCAAAATGAATACCCTTTCAAAACGAAAATAGCAAGCAGGTCTGCGGCCTATTTTAATTTTATTTGAAGAAACTTGCAATTAATGAGAAATTCCTGCCTCTGTAGCTGCTTCATTGAAAAATGAATCGCAACGATGAGATGAGAACTTTTTGATAAAAAAAAAAAACTCCTGGCCCAGAAAAGGAACCAAATGCCTCCAATTTACTTTTTTTTCCTTTCTTTACTTTCAAAGCTCTGGGTTAGACGTGTGCAGGGTTCCCGTGGGAGAGTGCGATCACCCTGGCGAAGGAGCAGACTCCTCGAATGTGTGCAGCCTGCATGTCGCCTTCATTAAGCACTTGTTGTTCGGCGGTCGGAGGAATCGCTTCAATGGGGGCTGCAAAGAGGAGCCCTGGCGGTAGTGTAAACTGAAAACTACCGCCGGTGAATGGGGCCCCACCCGGCACTCCCTGCCGTCCCGAACTATTCCCGGGAAGGGAAGAGCTCTTCATCGTTCATTGTCACCTGATGCTTGATACGGTGCCATTCGGGAAAACCCGCAAAACCCTCAAACCCTCAGAGCAGACTATAAAGACAAACCATCATGCACCGCAACCTCGGGGGGAGCGGAGGTGCAATATAGGCCGATATTACATGATTAAAAAGGTGTCAGCCGCCCATTTTGCATATTTTTACCTGTACGAGGGTCGAGGAAGTTTCATGGCGAAAATAAGCCCGCTTTATGGCACGGAAGTAATTCTCGTGCGCCGACATTATGCGCTCCGTCTGGCATAATGAACGCTTTAAATTTTGGCCGAATGGGGCTGAGGGCCCTTTTACACAGGGCCCAGGGTCTGGTGAATGTCGGGTAGAGTCGCTATCACGGGCACGCTAACCCGAACCCGTTTGTAATCTTTGCCCGTCCGGTGATTTAAACTCATTTTTAATGGATGGATTTCAATTTCAGCGAACCCATCTTGTCCCCCTGGTCCTGACGTAGACAGAGCTAGGGCTAGAAAGGGAGTGGCTCTGGCGCTACCACTTTTTGCGGATATTGTTGATGTTCGCTGGAATTAACTCCGAATACAGAATTACTCTGGAAATGTGGCGCCATTGGGGCATTTTTCCTGGTCTGTTGAAAAAAAAAAAATACTAAAACCAGCGAACGAGAGCTCTCCAGGACCGGCTGCACCGGCCGAGATAACGCAAAAACAAGGCCGGATTTCTAGATTCTGGTTTCTGGTTCGAATTGTCGCAAATAAGTTAAGCGATGTTCTGTATCTAATATGCCCTTGCCACACCACCCACCCGGCGACCCTTGTCCAGGAGAACGAATCTATTCGTTATCTTTCTCCCAGGACCAGGGGTGGGATGACAATGTCAGTTTCGGGATTTTCCTGGAATTGTACAATATATGGGTAGAAATAAAAAGATGGAGATGGTCAGAGGGCACGAACGTGAGCAGGTATCCACGTCGGAACATAACAAATGCCAACGCATTAATATATGACACGAAAAGTGTTCTGCCTGTCTTCGGAGTCGTTTGCTCCATGAGCGCCCTTTTTGTATAGGTGAGGTTTTAGCGTCGAGATGCTGAGGGAAACCAACCACCTTTCTTATAGTAACAATTGCAAAAGAACATTGGAATTTTGTACCAAAGATGAAAAAGGGACGATCAATAAAAATTTTGTGGTGGAAGCAAATTGCTCTTGTTTTTTCCCATTTTGTAAAGGGGAAATAAAGCAATAAATATACTTGGAAAATTTATACCTTCAAAACGGTTTTGAACCTATGCCCTTCATCACTTTCTTTAACCTCATTCTTTTGAAAAATTGCTTTTGTAGAAAGGGTACTGGAAAATAATTTACGCTGAAGTTAACGAAATGATTCTTAGGTACGTTGTTTTATTAAGTGTTACTACTTTGTAACATACAAAACTTATCCAAAATAAATCATAGTTAGATTAAAAGCTTTAATTGTAACTATAGTCTCATATCAAATGTTGTGCATGTCAATAATATAAAATATATATCGCTGAATATCGATTCTGTGAGCCTCGTCTGGCAAATATTTTTGAAATGCTTTATTTTATGAAATTCATAAATATGCATAAGTACTCCAATTCAAAATTTTTTCGGATGCGTAAAACGTCATATACGTAGTTATTAAAATTTGATAGAAAGTAATCTGTACATTACAATTCTGCATTTGTGCTTTAAGAATCTTAAGATCTAGAAGAATTAGTATTATAACTGCTTTTAAAAATTAAAAATTTTCAATTTGAGATGGTTATTTAAAAGATTTCAATCGAGGTTTTTGCCACAAATACAAAATTCTTCTGTATATCCATTAAATGTAATAATTTTTTTCCTATTTGGTTCTTTCATGTATGTTATATATTTGACATTCACGTCCGTTAGCATCCTTTTCATTCAAAATGTATCCCAAATACTTAACCTTAAAGACACACCCTCTGGAGTGTGGCAAAAAGTCAACAATAATTCATCACCTAATGAAAAGCTCTGTCGTCTTGCTTCATTCAGAGCAAATATTGCCGCAGGGCCCCTCTTCAGAATCATTAATGTCACTCAATCATCCGAGGAGCTGTCGATAATATTTCGAAGACCAGTCGCTTTTAAAATCACGAGGACTAGCAATCAGAGCAGTGAACCATATCCATGGATTTACAGACATTATCGTTTTAGGGGATAATTTCAAGTTCACGCTCATTTTTTTTCGGGTGTTCGCTCGTCAAACACAATACTTTTAGACAAGCGTTAAAGACTTGTTCGCAACATCGTTCAGCAATCATCAGTCTTAGGGTAATGGAAACCTGGCTGAAAGTTAAAAGGCGTGAAATTGTTAGACTACTTTAAAGTTGATGATTTTTCATCGATTGGCTTTTACTTGCAGCAGTCGACAAGTGACGCTTCTTAGTTCTCGCTACGATTTCTACAGAGGGCAATAAACTTGTTGTTCTAAAATAATAATACGAGTTTTTCGTAGATTCAAAATCCAAAATTGAAAATATTCCATCACATCATGTTTTCAAGAAAAATAGGTGCAAAAGGTGATAAAATGTGTATTTTGACCAATTTTGAAAATTTGTTCCAATGTCATTGTGCGTCAAAAAAACTCAAATCGAAATTCAAATTATGAAATATGGTTAACATGTAATACGCATTTGAAGAGACTGCTCCAGCACTGACATTCATTGGCTATATTTATTATTTGAAATGAATTTAATTTGTTTATGAAAAATGTTAATTTAAACCAATTTTCGAAGGATCTTTTTTGTTTTTGGACTCGTATTTAGCAACCCAAAAATTACAAAAACAGTTTTTAAAACTAAAAAGGGTTTTGATCAGCCAAATTTTGCATGCCTATAGTTACATTTTATTTCTTTCGCTATGGTACCCGCTTTCAAACATAACAAGAAACATGGAAATCAGTCTATCTGTTTTGGCAGTACGATGCCACAAACAGACAAATAGATAGATCGTCAAATAAACAGACATCTGTTTACTTCGGTTATAAACTTTGACACGACAATGATGAATAAAAATGCTATATTTTTAATATAACTTATTCATTATCTAATAATGTCATTGACATAAATTTTAACGTTGTGAAATCAAAAAACGTGTTGTGTAAAAAAAAATACAACTGTTTTCGGTATATCGAGTTTCTACTATCTCCTAAGTTAAAAATATGCAACATTATTTCAAAATTAATTGAATTTTGAACAGTTACAAGTTCTCTGCAGTGTTTTGAAGAAAAACCCTGCAAATGCCTCAGCTCGCACGGACACGTTGAGTGTATCTTGGAAGCGAAGTCAAGTGCAAATGTGGAACATGAACAAAACCTTCTCAGCTTAACGCTATCAGGACTAAAGGGCCTGTGCAAAGATAAATGTCTGTCGTTACAGGACAGTGCCAGCAAAATTTGCTGTTTAGACAATCGTCGAAGGAGCAATGTAATCCGCCCAACGGATATCGTCTGCTTTGTTGCATATCAGACGACGCCCATCTGAATCCAAATCACGTTGGAAGCAGGGCCCCCATTGCTTTACATGAAAGGTTTTTGCTCCCGGCTATCAGGAGCTGACATCTTAATAGACCCATTAGGTAGCACTATTAAAGCTTTATAATGGCCAATCATAGCCAGGAGTTGCCACCACAGCAACCACTATCCCCTCCCATCCCTCGGGATGAAACATCGTCGTCATCCGATGGTTTAATGAGTCCGCCCCTCTGTTGTTCGGGATGCATTTTCCCTGCCATGATTCGATAAAATTTCAATATTTTGCAAGTCAACACCTCCACAGAGTCATCATGAAGTAATTTATTTGCCACCCATTGCTTACATCTCCTTAGTTGTTTGTTTTAGACGTCACAGGAGCCGAAATGCAAAGGGTTTCCTGGGTCGGACTGCACTTGCCAGAGGCCAGGGGGGGGGATCAGAAGCAGATACCTAGAGTTGTTTTGTATCTGTCCAAACTCCAGAGCAGGTATACCACTCGCTTGCTGAGGTCGAAATAGCAAAGGCAGCCACTGATGACCTGTATGTGGGTTGTCATACGTCGGTGACATGCACAACTGAAAGGGCAGCTATCTTTTGGATGCTAGACATGCCAGGAAAAAACATTCCACTGGACAAAAAATTTAGAATACTCCGACATAATGATGTTCGACATCAAAGTCAAAAGGACGCTTTTTTGTGATTCTCGTTTGATAAACTTCAATTCACTGAGAAAAATTGCTCTGTTCTTGGCATCAGTAGGGCCATTTACAACTAAGCACGCTGCGAGGAGAGTCCTTTTTTGCTTCCTGAGATACTCGTCCTTATGTGTCCTTCTTAGAATCTAGGCACTCACATTGCGTATATCTTTGTCTTTTATTATGAAAAGATATAGTCCAGTCCATCTTCAGACATCAACATCAACAAAGTAAGGAAGTATAAGACATGTTGAAATGTTATAGTCATTTGCCTAATTGTAGACTCAATAAATTAGCTACGAGGTGATACGTTGCAGTAGAGAGGCCTCACACGTGAATGATTAATCAATAACACACAAGCCCTGAAAACACTAATTAATTAAAAGACCTCTTGTTTGCTGTAATACAAATAAGGAAGAAAATTTACACCAGTAATTTTTTATGTCTGTTTGTCACACCATCTTTAAGCTTTGAAATGTTAAGTTTAGGTTGCCCTTGCCCCGAACTTTGTAAATCCGTAACTATAGGACCAATTTTAAAGGCAATTTCGTTTTAATTAATAAATTTAAATCTCAGAATTTAGTCTTTGAGATCGATTTTATTTTTATGAATAGTAGGTTATACATAAGTCTTAATTCGTTCATATTCAGAAAAAGTGTATTCGAAAAAAGTTTTTGATTTTTCAATAATAAAATAAATAAGAGATATGTAATAAATATGTATAATGATTTTGTGTATTTTTTGCAAAACTCAAAAGTGACTCATTTCAATTCAAAATTTATTTGGGTTATACTACATACAATCTACAATAAATTACTAATTAACTAAAGCTTTTTAGTGTAAAAATAAATAAAATTAAATAAATAAATTATGTAGATAGGTAGCTTTTGAGAAAAATTTTAGCTGAAATAGATACTACCATTAGCTAAATTATAGACATAGGGATCAAAAACTTCAAGGTAGTCTTGAAGATTGAAATTGAGGACAGGCAGAAGTGGAAGGATAATCAAGTCTGTTCTAAACCTGAACTCCTTGATTAGTAAAAAGATGAATCTACAATATAGAAGGGGGCCTAATTGCCTAGCCTCCACTGCGTTAGAAAAAACCACTACCATTATCCTGTCAGAGATTCTAATACTTGAAATCTGTATCAGAGGTTAAAATCACTGAAGCAGAGCTAAAAATTTTAGCGTCATACAGTATAGATTCTAAATTGGGTAGGAACTGCCTGGAGGTGTCAAACTCGCCAGCAGAGCGAGTTTATATGCCAGAGCATGAGGGTATATACATATATGATATAATGAAAAGGTGCGGATGAGATGGCTAAAATGAAAGCCAACCCTTCCTTCATCATGTTATATATTTATATCCCTTTTGTGGACCTGGGAAGAGAAAGAACTAGCGTCTAACTATAATAGAATAATTAACCAGATCTAAAGTAGTCAATCTTCATAGAACATTCAAGTCAGAACATTGAAAAGCTTCTTTCGCTAAATAATTCGGGGCTGAAAGTAACCACTGACCTTTTTGCATGCGACTGTAAACTAAGGTAGGTACTATCTGTAAAAGATATATGTGGCAGATGGTGACACATGTCGTTTCTGCATTAAGGAGGAAGAAACAGCAGAACATGTACGTAATAATGATAATAGTTAAATCATTAATGAAATCTCAGAAATATTAGTTCAGTTCAGTTCAATTATACAGGGACTTATTACCAAAATGTATTCTTATCTTGAAGATACTGAATACCAAAATTCGCCCGAATCAATCGTTGTCTAAAGTTCTGTAGATAACACCAATGCATCCCAAAATTCTCAAATGACAGAAAAAGTCGGGCATAAATTGCACTTGTCTCTTGGAACTAATTACCCTGGTCTAGCGCAAATCAATGACCGCTAAGACGAACACTGCGCTAGCTTATGTCCACCCCCTGTCCTATGCGAACATCGCAACCGAATCGCAAATTAGCAATTTAGAAGAACGGAACGGCCAGGCGAGCCGGAAACTTCGCTAAATTTGCATACTCTCATTTTTCCAGCTTCGCAGCTATGGACCAGTCCAGATTCAAACTTTTGTGTCCTCCGTGCAAAACTTTTCTTGCGGATCGGACATCATCTCTCTCTCTCAATTTAGGACTTTGGACACGATTTTTCGCTTTTTGTCCTTTTACCAGCTCTGCTTGCCCTCCTACCCCATTTTTCGCGGTTATGCCAGCGAAAATAAAAAAAAAATTGCTTTGTCATTCGTCAGCCTTCCTTTGATTTATTACACTGGACCCTCGCATCGAACAATAAAAGTCCAGCGGGGAGGGGTGAAAGAGCGTAATCGAAAAGTTCAACTGAGTATTTTTTTGAAACGTTTCAATAAATTATCTTCATTAGGATATCCGCCAAAAAAATGGCTTCAACATTTAGCATTTTCCCGCAAGAAGCATTTTCCAATTCCTTCCAAATTGATTGCTTTCGGTTGTTCTCTTTAATTAGATTTTCAAATGGGAGTGGCTCAATGGTGCCCCATATGCGGCTTTTGGCGAACAAATCGCTTTAGTCATTCATGTGACCTTGCAAATGAACTCTTGCCAAAAACCATTGAGTGCATGTGTTTTCCAGTCGAAGTTTGCTAGTTTTAGTTTTAATTGCTTCGGATTTCAGAACTTATTCACTCCGTACTCAATGTGATTCAAGTTCGAGAACATCCTTTTTAATGTTCTAGAGTTAAATTTAAATGATTTAATTTTGAGCATACTTTAAATTAAATGAACATACTTTCATTAACTTTAAACATAGACAAAATTTTAAATACAGGCAAAGTCCTTGTAAGCAATCGCTACTCAATTTTGCCCATGTAATTGACATAAAGCATGAACATTAACAAAACATTTTATGAAACTATGAGCTTATAGTGAAGTTCGAATTGTAAGTTAAAACTATTTTTATGTAGAACAAATTTGCTTAAAATAAACTTACCGATTTTCTTCATTCTTTAATTGCTCGACTTGCGGTGTTAATCCATTTTTGGTATGGTTTTACATTTTCTTAAAGTATGTGTAATATTTTGAAAATATTCTGTGAATATTTCTTTCTTTGTAATTAATTAATAATGAATCTTCCATTACCACTATCCATTGCAATTGAAATTGTAAAGAAGTATGTAATTGCAGTTACTTCTATTACCTATCTCTGGTGGAAGTTAACACCTATTTTGTACAAGGATAGAGAATGTATTCAAATGAACCAAGTTTTATAATGGTGCACTCTATGACAAAACTTGTCCACATTTTGTACCTTTATTATATTATAAATTCTTACCAGCATCTACACCAAACTTCCATAAAAAGTTAAATAATAAATAAATAATCGTTCTTTCTTTAGAGTCTTCAATTACTAATCCATCCGATTTACGAATATTTTCCACACAATTGGCATGAAAAACGCCAATGCGTCTTATCCTCTCCTTCCAGGCGGTCGATTTTAATCCACTAACATGACAATCCCTTAATCGATTTTTACCGAAGCCCCTGGAAGATACCCTAAAGAGGTTTTCCGGAACGACTTTCGGGACCCGCCGAAGCCCCGTTGGTGGCGCGACAAAGTTTCCGTGCATTACAAGATTAAATCAAACAGTGGCGAACTTAGCACTAATTATATCTTAATGGCGTAGCAGGGGCGCCATTAATAAACTCGTCGAGAGCAGAACGATGTTCGCTTGATTCTAATGACGATGAAAAAACTAACCGGCGAGATGACGCTATCTCATGAATAATAAAAACTGGTCCACGTCCAGCCATCGAGCTGCTTTCGATAGTGGCAACTTACGATTTCCATTACTCGCCCCCTAATAGCCCTGATAAGGGCCTTACCCAATTATGTAACATCATAACGAAGGAGAAGTAAAAGGGATTTTATGATTTGGAAAAAATGCCATTACCGCGATGCCTTAGATTCGATGTATCTATCACGCCCGCCGATTAACTTAATTCTTGCCTAACAAAACGAGCCTCCAAATAATGAAAAACAAAAGGCCTCGTAAATAACTTCATCAAGAAAAAGATTGGAAAATTTAAGGATGGGTTGTTTCAGTACAGCATACCTCATTAAATTGTAATTTGCTGTTTATGTCCTCTAAATTCTTGGGATGCTTAAAGGAAGTTAACCCTTTATATCCTTAACGAAATATTATAAAATTTGAGGAGTCTTTTCCATGAATTGCTTTATTGTTCAATCTATAATATTTGTTTGTAATTGATAGTTAAATATATAATTTTTTTTATTTTCAGGTGAGTAACCCCTTTTGAAACAAATGAATTGCTTTAATTCAACTATCACGGTAAGTATTTAAACTTATTTACTATCTTAAGGAGAATTTTCTGATTTTAAGGATAAAAAAGTTACCTCTTAAGGCATTTTTTGAATTTTTGTCCTTTGAAATTATTTTCCAAAATTTGCAAATTTCATTGCTTTATGTAACGAATCAAAACTCAAATTAGTAGAAACGCAACTAGATTTAATCGACTTTCATCAGTCTACATTTTTTAGTTTCCCAACTATGACTTTTTAAAAACAGCCTAATATTAAGGTTCATAAAATAAAAGCATCCTTTTAGCACTGGATGAAAATTCTGAATTTCGGATATTATAAGGAAACCAGGATATACAGATATTTTTTTTCTTTATCGCAAAAAGTTTTCAAAGTTATTCATTTTACTTAGAATTAATTTCAAGCAGTATAGCTATATATTTCGATAAAATTCCAGAATACACCTTAATTATTTGTAATAATCGCAAAATATGACAGGTATTCACAATTTCTTAATTATGTTTACTATGTTTTCTATCACTTCCAATTATATAATAATGTATTTATACCTCTTCCAAGATATGAATCAAATCAATCATCTTCTTTTGGACATAGGGTAGGTTAATTAAGAAAAGCACATAAAGTGAAAGTGAGTGAGGACCTCCAACCCCAGTTAATTGCCTCATAGCATAAAAATATGAGTATGAATATAAGCTTCATTAGCTGAAATGAAACTACGAAACATAAGAAAGTGGTGTGGTGGTGCCGGATCGATTTCTGTTCATTTTCAAAATAAATTAACTTGTCGTGCGCTGTTTGCGTTCGCTTGTGTGCTTTTCCATTATGTGACACACGACGCGCAACTCTGTTTTCATAAGTCCGCTATCCTTCAGTTCTAGCGATAGAATTCCGCCAATACGTTTCCACAGATTCATGTAAATATGACGTTGTCCCGGAATTGGAATAAAATGAGCAATAAAACGAAATTTATTGCCGCTCAGCTTAAACGTTTTATCCTTCTGCCTGGGGAAAGTTCAATTTGTGTCGTTTATGGGCTCCTTTCGGATGCTCACTGTTGACTTTCGCCTGCAAAAATATGCGCACCATTACTTCGATTTTACGACTAAAATTTAAGATTAACTTAACTTTAAGGGCGCTGCAGTGCATATTTTGGAAATATTCCGCCCCTTTACTTTACAGCGAAAAGCTTTCGTGCCAGAAGCAATTTCATTTTGCACAATAATCTCTTTGAATTTCAACCATAAGCAGGAGAGGTATTAGTAATAAAGACTTCATGTGGAATTATAGCGGCAGGATTTTGCAGAGCATAAACTTTCATTTCGACATTTAAAAATGATCTGCATTTTATCGTAAATTATTTCAGAAATGATATATTATTAATTTTGTTAATTATTTCAAATTAGAGTTTTGACAATTTATTAACTATCAATAATTTAATAGCAATTATCAATAATTATCACTTTCAGTTTCTAATATAATAATAGAGTGGTTTTATTTGATCGACTAAAAATGTTTCATTTTTAGCTAAAATTACATTTCTATCTATGGTTTTTTTTATATAAAAATGTTTGATAATCTCACAAATACACAACTAACTATGCATAATTGTTACCGTTACGAAAATGTTCGTAAATCTACATATCTTTAATTCATCGAAAACTGTTCAATGGATTCGCTTAAAATTTAGGTTACCAACATAAAACAAAGTATCCAGTTATATTCTATGAGGCACTTCTTTATAACAAAACTTACTTTCGGAATATAAAACAATGATAGATAAATTAAAATCTATAGAAAATTAATAGTTCAATATTACAGCCAGAGAAAAGAAGAAATAACCTTCGTGGAAAAGATTATTGTATTGCTCTTTACACTAATATTGAACAATATTTTCACTGATTTTTGGAGATATTAAACTTACACTTACTTATAAAAAATAATCATGCAAGGTTGTAGCATAATTAAGGTAAAATTAGACATTATAATAATAATGGAAAATTTCACATAACGAATAGTTTACCTAAAAGAACTTCAACATTCACTTCTCGAATGACGAAATTAAATGACACCGTAACTATGCGCGCTTTTTACATTAATTAATTATAGATACTAAATTTAAAAATTCTTGTACAAAATGCAACGTTTGAACACAAGTTGACTTTTTTGTATGTTGTGTTCTGCAGTAGAATAAAACTAATATTATTTGTATGGAATAACCAGCATTAAAATTTGCTGGAATATTCCTAATCTGATGTGCTTTTATTTTACACAATTACACTTATATTTTTACTTAAAATTTTAAGATTAAGTATATCTGCATTTCTAATCGTAACATGTCTAATAAAATACAAAGTATAAAACATACTTTTTATATTGCATCTAAAGTATACTTTTTTAATAGAAAAAGACACAAAATTACATAATAACAACTTTGAATATAAAGCTTAAATATACTGTATATATTATTATCACATAATTGATCAACAGTCAAAAGTAAAGGCAGTTATTCTTAAAGTAACATAAAACAAATTAAACTTGTATCAAACATTTTCTTGCTCATGCACAGACTAATGTCATCAGAGTTGTAATTTTGAAACAAATCAAATTTCTACGATTCGATGCCATAATTTTTCATAGCGTATATAATTGAGTTTGTGAAAGAATCCCCATAAAGCATAAAAGTTCTGAAGCTGTCCCATCAGTCAGAACGGATTCCGGGGCAAAATTATGAACCCGTCTTGGTACCACACCCAATTACACTTCCATCCCACTGTAAAAAACTGCTACTCCCACTTAATTGTAGTCTCCGAGTTTCTGAAAATTTATGAAAGGTGGTGGCGGTGATAATATCCGGGTGGGGCGACATTCGTCCGAAAAACTTTTTGCACAAGCCCCCCGCCTCCCGCTCGGGCGGTCGCAGACAATTTTTTCTGTATAGGACCTGGAGAAACTTGTAATTGCTAAAGATGTATAAGGAGAAAACTTTCAAATTAATTTCGAAGCGAAGTGCTGCGCTCATAATTAGTTCTGCAAATTGCAAATTTCCCCTTTAGTCGGAAATTGTCTGGGACAAATATGGTGCTGACTGCAGCAAAAGTTGGATCATCTCCGTGCCTTGTGTCCTTTTTAAAACAACTTCAAAAAGAGGAGGTTATAATTTCGACCCGTATAGCTTAGTAAAGCATGAATATGATATGATTATTTTTATGTTGTAGAATTGTCTATGGGCGTACTGCAGTGAAATTAATTTGGAACTTATATGTATCCAGTATATTTGGCAATTTTAATATACGCTACACTTTAAAGGTGCATAGTTAAATGTGCACTTGAGTTCATAAAATCTGCATTTTTCCTTAATTTAAAGGGTTATTAACAAATTAAACAACTTACTTATATGGTTAAAAATCTGTTCGAAAAGAACAAATTTCAAGGAGCTACATTATATACATAAAACGACGAGTATGGAAGCAAAGTTATAGATATTGAATTTTTTTTTAAGAATTGCAGTAAAAAACTGGCACGGAGTTTCTGAAAATATTTAGTATTATGAAATTTAAATTGGAGATAAAGATTTGCTAGATATGTATTTGTTTCAACAAAATGCAAAACTGCAAACATTTACTTACTGAGTTAAAATTTGGCATTTAAATTCGATGAAATTAGCTAAATATTGTAAGTGTACCTACTTAGAGTCAATAGAATTTCTTTGCATTATAAATATATATGTATCTATGTACCTATATTTTATATTTTAAAGATTACGTGTATTATAAATAGATACATATACATATTATTATGTTTTGATACATTCTTAATTCCCAGTTTAAATAAACATCAGTCTCCGTGGTATTAAAATTAAACATATCGAATTAAAGAATCGAAAATGAATCAGCTGTCAGACTGCGTAAACTTTCATAATTGAATCGTTTTAATCATTTCCTAATTGATTCGTGAATCTTTCGAAAAAAACTATTGTAATGCTGCTTATGTAGGTACTCGCAAAAACTAAGTCTTAAGTGAATTAAATTTTCTTCCGTAAGTAATTAATTTGCGATATATGTAATTTCCGCGAGTAACTAACAAGAATTTATTTAGTTTTTCCGCGACTTTTATGATTTAGTAATATAAAGAGTCGTTTAAAAATGCAAATTGTCCGATAGCTAATTAATTGTCAATTCTTTTGCGATAACGTTAATCAACGTTACGTTCGCTTAAAATAGTTCAAGAAATTGCAAGAAAGTAAAAAGTTCTATACTGCAATGATATGTAGGTTTTTTTAGGCGCCAGGAAATTAATCACACGCAATAAGGGAATATCAGGATATAATAAGCTTCATATCTCTGTAAACTTAATTAATTCCCAAGTTCCAGCCAGCTGCCCTCCTGGCGCTTCCTGTGTACGCCCACGTGGAAAGAAAACATTTGCACAAGGTCTGCGCAATAACCCAACATTTCAATATCATTAACGTTGCTAAAAAGTAGATACCATCAAAGAGAATGTTGGCTATATTGAAAATCTAATTTTCCAAAAAGCTGAACGAGGTACCTACCTAATGCGAAATTACTATTCGCGGCCCCAACAAATGTTGAATATTTGTCCTACAATGATTATTTACATAGTTTTTCAAAATAAATTTATACTCGTTTTTACCATCTAATGAAACAACATTTTGTGGAATTTCTTGAACACAATTTACATATATCTAATGTGTTAGAACTGTCTTTAGTGTCACTGTTTATTCTGAAAAGTGTGTTACTCATTCTCGAGGATACAGAAAATTTTCAAATTCGTTTATGCTTTGAAACAGGATGTCTTTTTAATAATTCAAGAATTTCGTAATACATATGGGCCCTATTGCGAATATCGTCATTTCTACGAAAAAGGAGCTTACGAAAGCTTTTTTAAGTAAAAAAAATCCTTAATAAAGTTTCTAAAATTCTCATAAACTCATTTCAGTAAGTTTTGACTTCAATTAATTTTTTCGTTCAAAGTGTTAAAATAATTCGATTAGAAAAATCTAATCGAATTATTTTGACTTTCAATCGACTTATGAACACTTTGAATAAAAAGTTAATTGAAGTTAAAGGTTACCGAAATGAATTTATGAGAATTTAGGAAACTTTGTTAAGGAAGTTTTACCTTAAAAGGGCTTTCATTTCGTTCGATCGACTCAATCGCAGAAGTGACGTTATTCAAAATAAACCCCTTAAATTCGAAAAAAAATTGTTAAATCGTATAGTTTCGATTCGATCGTGCAAATTCTTTGGATTTCCTATACCACCTACACATCCATAGTATTTTTCGAGTTTTAGACAAGATTCCCCGCCCGCAAATTGCGATGTTATCACGTTGGCATCAACGTTTAAGGCAACGTGTGCGCTTTCGGATCCCAAAGCATATTTAATCCTTATCCGACGCATCCCGCCCGCATGCAAAGAGATTAATAAGATAAATCTGCCGCTGAAGCTGAGTCCAGGTCGGCCGGGGAGAGCCAATTAAACACGCCCGACAGTCGGCGACTCCGCAGGGCCCCAGACGTCAGGAGGGCGGCCACAGCGGCCATCCGCTGGACCAACAGAACCAAATTAATGCGTCTGCATTGCATTGCATTTGTAATCAATTTGAGCTCCTGATTGAACTACTTTCGCATGATGTCCTCGTCTAGACTATAGACGCCCTGTTGGCGGCGGGGGGCTCCCGGGGCACACAAGACTCGGCCCCGGCGAGCTTCCGTCCGCTTGGTCCACAGTGGGGCCGTATCTTGGTCCGTCGACGGAGGCTGCTGGGACTGGACCAACTCCCCGCAATCGCATTGACATAAATCCTTGAAGAGCATCCGCCACAAGTGCTCCTCTGGACCGGGCTGCGAATTCGGTTCCCATCAAGAAGATGTGCCAAGTCCAGCGAGTTCTGTGGCCAGATCCACGGTCGGATGCTGTGATGGAGGCGTATCTCCCCCCCGCGGCACTGGAATTCATTTGCTATTGATGTCAAAGCATATGCAAATTGATGGGTTCGGGTGCATATGTCGAAGTCATCGGTTTTCAATCGAAGGATTTCCTTCTTGCATGCAGCTCTGGCGCTCCGAATCCGAATCCCTCGGGGGCCCCTTGAGTGACCTACGCTATATTGGGTTTAATATGCTCCAGTGGTTCGCTTTTTATTTTACGTGCTCATTCGATTCAATTATTTTCCGAGATGGCCAGTGCCAGCCGGTCTTTCCCTTGTAGGCTTACAGGAATTTACCTGTTCCGATGCTGCAGGTGAGTGGCTTCTGTGCATCGTAGGTGCAACTAGGAAACACACATTTTGCAACTTGCACTTCGAGCCATTGAGTGATTACTTCTCTTCTTCTTTTTACTCCGGTAGGGCATGAATTTCTACGGAACTAACAATTTGCAAGTCTTGCAAAAAATATACCCGCAGAGCGCCAATTAACAGCACACTTTTTCCAGTAAAGTGCGATTTTCCTTTTCTAACACGTTTTCAATCCTATTTTTAATCGACTTAAAAAGCTTTCGATTCAACGCGCACATTAGGAGGAACGTAATCAACGTTTTTAATGCCAAGATAATTTTAAGGGGGATAGCCACTGTGACGGCCGAAAAATTAGTGATTTTTTAAATATTTTTTGACCGAGTAAGTAGAGGAATTTTTGGATCGGGTTTTTTTTTATTTTATTAAGTTACACGTCTAATAATTTTTCCACAAATTTTTATTAAAAAATATTAAGTAGTTGTAACAATATAAACGATGCCGTAGCGCCTGAAAAAAAATTCCCCCTCCATGGTCGCATCGATTTTTCAAAAACCGGTACTCCGAAAAAAAAAAAAAAAATTTGTTGTAATCTGTATGAATGTAGTTATCGTTGTACGTAGCCGTTTTTTGTTTTTTTGATTTTTCACAAAATGGCGACCGATTGAAAATATTTTAATTTTTTCGATCGTTTTTTTTGGTTTTCAAACAGTTTAAAAAATAGTAAAAAACAAAATTTTTCAAATCGGCTACGCTTAACCTTAACCACTACTAAGACGAACAAAACAAACAAAAACAATTAGACATCGTTTAATAATTGTTCGAGTTATTAATGCGACCAGTTCAAAAAAAGTCGTCACGAGAAAAATGCGTTTAAAGATTTAAGTCCATTTCTCTCGTAATGAAATCATGTATCTTTTAAAATTTTCATACCTATATTAAACTATCGAGTCCTGGACCATATGACGGTTCTTCCTCTTCATCTCCAGGGGTCATGTTGACTTTCTTCATTTTTTCATTTTTTTATTAACTTTTTCGATTCGTAACATTGTGATCGGAAGGTTAAGCGAAAAACAGTCGGCCTACCTGCTCTCGCTACAATCATTGTAACTTAGTCAATTTTTGGAATTTTGACTTGCAATTTTGTACACATATTTTTGAACATATAAACTTTGATTGAAAACAAAAAAAAAATTTTTTTTTTTTTTGACTCATCACAGTGGCTATCCCCCTTAAGTAAGATTTCAATAAATTGTAAAATTAACATTAACTCTTAAGGAATTAGGCGGCAAAATGTCATATTGAAATTCAAACGAGACACTTTGAAGTTTTAAACAACGTTGAAAGCGTTTTTCTCGAAACCACATGTTTTTAAACTTGGTGAGTGCTGGAACCCCCTGAATTTTATTAAGTAACTTGAAATTTTTCATTAAAATTGTTGGTAAATTTTTTAGTTTTTCAATAATATGCAATTCTGCTTCTTACTAAAAGTTATATAGTACAATGCATATTATATAAAATATTTACCTCAACAAAAAAGGTTATTATAATCAATCCACTTTTTAATTCAAAATTCAATCTGAAAAATGCTAAGCTTCAGATTTAAAGTTCTCAGTTTTGAATCATAATTGTTTTTTTTTTCACGATTGAAAATGAATTGATTAAATAAAGTTAGTTTCAATCCTAATCTCCTTTTTTAAAGTATATACCTATATGCAGATAACATAACTGAAGAAGAAACCTTTCGAGCTTCAGCTCCACCTGGAGATAAAGGGATTATCTAGTTGTAAGTCTCACCAACAATTGATTTTGGTACATCGCTAGAAAAAGCTGTAGTCATGTTGTTCCAAATGCTAACCCACGAAATACGTTAGCAGTTGAGGAAATCCAAAACTGTGGAGAGCTTTTAACATTTTACTTAATACGGATAATCCTGAGTGGTGGATTATTGGATTATGCTAAACTTGCATTCATGCAAAAATAGGTTTGGACCTAATTCTCCGTAACTTCGAAGCTTTGTGAAGCTTGTAAACTTCAGAAAAATACCTCCGGAGCTTTAAAAGGATATTTGTTCGTAGAAATCCTTAAAAGCTTTACGAGAAAGTTTTGTAGAAGTATGTAAAAAGTTTCGAAGAAATAGTCCTTAAAAGCTACTCTTGTTTATATGCTTGGATTTTTTTCGATACACTCAAAAAATTAATTTCTGAATTACCTATACTAAATAAATTTGCACTAAAGCAATTCTGCAAAAAAAACATGTATCATTTTCGTTTCTAAAAATTCGAAATCATAACTAAAACAAACATACTTATTTTTAAAAACATTGGATTTATTTTATATACTGCCTGTACCTACTACGATAAGACAAGACAAAACTAACCAGAAACGAAAGAGTTAATCGTCGTCTATTGATCATAAGTATGCGAATATTATTTGAATTATTATTTCTTAATAATTGTTAAGTTCTATCAAAACTTACAGGTAATTTCTTACAAACGAATACAATTAGATATACATATGTACATACATATATTAATGTTTTCGAAATTGAATTCATATACAATGTAGATAAAGGAAACAGCAACATTACTTTAGTTTGTTGAAAATTACAAAATTCCCTACAAAAGCTGAAACATGCAAAAGAGCAAAATAATAAAAACTTAAAAAATAATAAAAATAAAAAAGGTAGATAATTGCAATTCAAAAGAAATATTGTGAAAACTTTTGATCTTAGTTCTGAAATTCTACTCTAGTAATATATGTATGTAACTCCACAACGGTTTTAGAAATATCAAAAAATTACATATCAAAATGTGCTGCTCAATTTTTATCTAAATCGAATTTTTATTAGCATAAACTTATAAATGGACATTGCGTTATATCTCCTAATGGTTTAGTTCATATCTTCAGATTATTGCGAGATTACGCTGTCGTTTTCTACTTTACTACTTCTTCCTTTAGTATAGATATTTTCATGAAACTAGATCATACCCTTGCCTGGTAAACCCTATGATTTTAATATTTCTCTATGATTCCGATTAAAACATATTAGCGTACGAACACAAAATCTCATTTGGTACCGAAAAGTATGATAATGTTTTCAGTAATTTCTTCAAAATATTCAAATTCAGATTTGAAAGAGTTTTTATGAAGCAATTTGCGGGATTAAGCAGGTGGTAACACCAAGGTTTAGACCATTTCGGGTATTCCCCCTAAAGCTGGTAGCTCTGGAAGCTTTCGCATCCTTTTTGGCGAAAAATGCGCCGAGAGAGGAGCCCAAAAGCACATTCGCAGAGACCGGCCTTGAAATCTCTTAGTCAAAAGTGTTACATAAACGGAGTTCCTGGCAGTTATAGTAGCTGGCTCCATCTTTGGTTCTGGGTCTGCTAATTGAACGTCATCAGCGGGAAAGGAGGAAGCCTCCTGAGCCAGGCAAGAGCGGTCCTTCCACGGGGGGGTCGGGCTCCTTCCTCAGGATCATAGAGCTTTTTCTCTCTCTCCATGCAGCCACAGAGGAATCCTCGAGTCCTGGAGTCCTGCTGACGTTCTCTGCGGCGTCCTCCCATTTTTCCATATTTGGACGGGAGGCCCCATTTCAGGATAGCGCTGCTCCCATCGCTTAGTAGTTTCCGTTCGTCCTCACTACGGTGCTCCGGCGCCCTGATGCGATGTGGTAGTATCGTCAAATAGTGTGCCAAGTTGGCAGAGCTCTCAGTGTGGACTCGTCTACTTTAGCGTGCTAAGTCAATAGTCAGTTGATGTCCTGGCGAGTTTTCGTCTGTAAATATTTGAGTTGAAATATCTTTTTTTATATGTGGTGCTCCTAAAAAATATATATAAAAGGACTAAGATTAGTGGCTCGAGTGCGGTTTCTCCAGTTTTAGCAAACTGACCACTTTCAAACAAAAAAATTAATATTTTGGGGAGCCGATTTGAAGGTGTTACAAGTGGTGTTTTCGAACATTTGAGGAATTGATTTTTCCCCTTGGAATCGCTGCTATCCGTGGTTTAGGTATATTTTGCATGTGATTGCCGCTCCTCTGCCCCTATTCCTCCCCCGCTTTATCTTAGGCTAAAATGTCGAGATAGGCTTCTTTTCACTGCAGGCAAGAAGTCGTCAGAGAGGCTCGCGCGGGTGCATTCCTCCGCGCCCGGACGACATAATAGACGTACATTCACGTCATCATTATCGCTAATGTTGTTTTCCCTAACAAACGAAGTAGAAAAAAGATTTTTGCGCTTCAGACACACGGGCACTGGTGATTATCATTTGTCCCCAGCACGTCCACGGCACGGTGACGTCGCTCAGAACGAGTCTCCTCCGAGAAAGTTGCAGCGCAATTTATGACAAAATAATGCAAAAAGGAAGGCATGAGGATGTGCTCCACGCATAAAATATAATGCATATATATTTATGGTATAATATGTATATCTGTTCGCTACACACTCCGACCCCCATGTACACCACCTCCGGGGATTATTTCAGTGCGGGGGTGAAGGGCACTATTGTTTTAATATAGTATATACATATATATATATATATATACATTTTGCCCAGTCGTATATTGTTAAGAAAAAAAAAATACTTTTTCAGAAGTCAAAGTGGAAAATTACAAACATTCGAAAATGTTTCGCTTCTTCCCATAAACTTTCCGGGGGTTTGCATTGCACACGCTCCCCGGTCCACCCCACGTCCTCCCACTGCGCTCGAGGCGCTCGATGCACAAAGTAGGTGCACTACCGGCTCAAAAGGGGCCCGGGGCTCCTATCGTAAGTCGCCCCAGACGGAGAAGTCTAAAGTCTTTGTCGCCCCCGCGCGACGAAGGAGCCCTCGAACGGAACAAGATTGGCGAAGGTGCGCTAAACGTTGTCTGCGGCAACGTCCTAATTTGATATAATCTGCATACACGACCTGACTTGCGGCGTCTAATTGGCAATAACTCAGGTCCTGGCTCCTGTCGGTCGCCGTGCCCGGCCGGTCCCCGACTTCCTGCACTTGCCAGGGACGAGGCGATAAATAATTCAATTAGTAAACAAAGGTGTGTAGCGCACCTGAATGTCCTTCTGCTCATTACGCCCCAGTCGGCGGCGCTTCCTCTCATTTGCTGCGGCACTCGAGTGAACCAGATAGGGAAACCGGGAGCCCCAGTTGGCCCCGTTCCATGAAGGAGAAAAACTCCTCCTCCTCTGCTCCATTCGAGAAGATATTGAAGGAAGTAAACAAAAGTCGTCAATTTGCCAAACTGTTTTAAAATTAATTACAGTGCTCTTCTAAAATTTGTCTCCAAACAGAAACAGTATGAGATAAAAAAACATGTAAATGCCCTGTTCTATGAATGCCTTTTTTTATTATCGAAGTTAAACAAACGACAAATTTGCATGAAAATAGAAACTTAAGGAGTATGGAGGTCGCTGATTTCGAATTTGGAACGAAAATTCTCAACTTTGAGGTGCTTTCATAAAAATGAGTATATAGGAGACTTTAAAATTTAAAATTGCGAATTCGGATTTCGGATTTTAAAATGAGAGGTAAATACATGTAATACCTAGTATTTAAATTTATTATTTCGTTTCAAAAATTTTTTAAGTTTTGCTGAAATCAATATACATATGTATTTACTTTATATTGCGAAATTATATTAAATCCGTCATCATGAATTTTTACATTTTAATGAAAAATTCAAAATCAGCTTCCTCGAAGAATCCTTGAACTTTGAAATATACATACGAAAATCGATACGACAGAGTTTTATGATACAACACAACCATTTCTTCTAACATCCCACTTTTAAAATTAAATAAGTACATTAGACTCCAAATACCGTTTAATCTCATTGTATCAGCATTAGAAGCAGATTTATTTGAAACAATAAAAAGTATATGCAATAAAAACTTTTTAAAACAACTGAACAATAAATCAGACTCCCTGAAATACACAAAATTATTTTCACTTTGAGCTTCTCTGCTGCTTTGCTACAATATAACATCTTAAGTATTTAGGTAGTAGATGTTTGAAGTCGATGTAAAACTTTGACTCACATTAAATTAATTAAAATCAATGAGATTGAGATGACGTCATTATCAATTAAAATTTCAAAGTCTGAATGTTAACAGTTTTAATTTGTCGATATTAAACAAAGTTAATTAAACTTTATATACAAGAATTTAACTTTAATAATGTAGAAAGAAATTTTGAGAATTATCATATTAAATTCACTAGAATTGTACATTTATACACGATTTTCTTGATTTTTACTTTTTTAGAATCGTATTCATTTTACGGTACGCATACGGTTTTTTAGTTTGTATAAGTTTATGAAATTCCTATGTTGCAGTTTAAAACTATCCCATACCCAGAACATTTTTTGAAGGATTAAATATGAAAACCCTTTATTTAATTTTCTTAAAATTCCTTGCAATAGAAATCAAAAAATTAGTTCCGCCAATGTGGATTTCGATATTTTCACAATAAATTCGAATCTCTTTAAATTTACAATTGTGTGTCGCCATTTTGGGTCCGCCATTTTAAAATCCGCGAGTACAAAGTATATTATATCTTAAGTTAGAATATGAGCTACTTTCAGTTTAAAAATAAATATTATCGCATCAAACGTTTAGGCATGACTGACCAACAAACAAAATAAACTATCGATTTTGTATATATTGTATATGAGGCATAAGGAAACTAAAAAGTGTTACTCTATGGATAGATTTTCCTTAATTTTCTCATATAACCTACAAATTTACGAGGGTTTTTATATACATAGGTAACTGTGACATTTTGTTAAATTTTTCGAAAGATCTCTTTGAAAGGCCGCACTATTGACTACATGACTTCCTCTCATTTTCTGCGGATGTGTCTGTGGTCGTCTTGCTCCTTGACCACGTCTCGAGAGGTAAACAGAGAAAGCGGCGGCCTCTCGTCGAGTGGGTGGCGCGATGACGCTCCAGCACCAGAAAATAGGTGTGAAGCACTTTTTCCGGGCACTATTAAGCGGGTCCCGGCAACCGGGAGCTCGTTTCGCTCACCCGAAAATCTCCGTGTCATCTCCCCCCGCCCACGCACACCTCTCCACTCGACGATTTTTTTTTCGTTTCATTATGCATCCCCGGGATAAAAGCGCCACTGCAATTAGGTCGCCTGGCGGATCTCCACCCCCTCCCCGGGGGCGCTGGGGGAACAGATAGACGGGGATTGTGACGTGACTTATCTCGGAATATCAACGTCAAAATTACTGATTCCATCCCATCTTTAGTCCGGGAGTGGAGCTGTTCATGTGCGCGGACTAATTCCATATTTTACCCGCAGCCTCATTTGCATGCCCCCGCCCCCCGCAGCTAGTCGTCAACCCAGCCCGTGACTATGACTAGTCAGTCAATAATGCAAGCAATAAAATCATTTGGCGCTGACGACTCGCTTGTTCCTCGCTAGGACAATAAAGGAAACCCGTCACCCGCAGCAACCATCCGAGGCGGAAAAATCGGGAAAAAATATATTCCCTTTTCGCAGCTGGGGGGTTTTTGTTTCAAAATGCTCCAAGCTGCGTTGTATCAGAGGAATGCTTTTTTAAAACACTTCTTTTTTATGTTTTTTTCAAAACACCAACCCTCTTGGATCCATAAATTTTCGCATTATCCCCCCTTCTCTCCGATGAAAAATCGGTCTTGCACTCACTAAACCATTTTTGTCCTGGTTTTAATCCACCATAGCAAATTTTCTGTCCTCGGAGCAGAGAAAAGTAAACAGACTTTACTTATTTGTGCTGGAAATCAGACAGGATTTATTTTTACGCGACCACTCCTTCCACTGCGCTTCTCGAGCAGCTCGGGAAAAAGGAGGAGAGAAAAAAAATATAAAGTGGCTCATCGAAGCATGCAGACCTACTTTCACCTTACGCAAAAGTCTTAACGCAAATCCCCTGCACTTTACCACATATTCCCTTTGCTAAATTAATTCGCTTTATCCTTTTGAGAAAGCACCTGCCGTAGTTACGTAACGTGAGCCAAACGTGTCGAGCCCCAGCGAGTCCTTGTCGGACTAATTAAGTTTTATAATTGGACGTCCAAAATCCCTTCGGGAAATTTAATTGCCCAGGTTTTTTAAAAGAAAATGGTCACTTTTAAAGTAACACATCTGCAAAATAAATCCATATGGTTTCTAAACTTTTCCAACACAAAACATCTCAGGGCAATTATTTTTTTCTGTTCAAAGGGTTATCCTACTTTACTAATAGCAAAGAAGGGATATTTTTAATTAAATTGTTGCTGAAAAACTACTTATTTTAAAATGTTGCATACAATTTGTATACGTATCAAAAAATACAAATACTACATATGTACTTCGCTGGATTTTAGAAAGAATTAAAATACGTTTCCCAAAATCGTTAGTTAAAACATGAAATTTTTTTTCTGTTCTTCCATTTACAAATATTAATATAAAAAATAATTTTATCGAAAAATTACTGTTATATTATTTGACATATGTATCTGCAAAATTTGAATCAAATCTATCATTCCAAACGTGAGATATAAAGCGCATAGTATTTAGGCAACTAGGTTTTAAGAAAAGTCCGTTGAGAGTTTTAACTGTTAAATTAAATTGTAGTGCAAACGAAATCGATTTCTTCAAAATGTTCAGTATAACAGTTCAAAAAAAAAACTCAAAATAAATGAAAATTAAGTGTTGGGTCGTTAATGAAAATCGAGCATACATTTTACTCAATATTAAATAGTAGTAATATGTTAAAAGCCACTAATAATGTTCATCGTTATTTTCTAAATTTAATGAAATACCTACCAAACCTGAGCATTTCAAAAGTTTTTAACTAAATAATACTAGCTAGTATAAAGTCACAAAAATCATTACGTAGCCATTTTGTTTCAAAATCGCACAATGTTTATCATATTCGATTAATTTTACCATTCATCTAGAAATGAAATACGAATTTAATTAAAAAAGTCAAAAGTGGAACAAGTTTCATATTTTTTCAAGTAGTTATGGAAAAAGGTAGGAAAGAACAAAGAGAGAATTTACTTTTACCCCATCTGCTTTCACAGCTACCAGTAAAATATTTTTTTAATTAATATGCTATGTGAAAAGGAATATTTTTAATGGAGGTCTGTAGTCAAGAATTTCTTCATGAGAAGTAGGTACAATCATAAAATTTGTCTGATGAAAAATTTTTCATATATTTCGCAAAACTAAATTGAATGGTTAAATTTTTTTAATTGTTTCATTTCTGACTGTTCGCCTTGTAGCTATGGATACAAGTTGGAGCTGGCATATATGAAAAACATGATTAATATGATGATTAATTAACTGAGAGGGAGCAGTAATAATTAAATCTATAAGTGGTTTTTATATCTCCTTCAGTAACTTTTCTAAGGGTGTTATATGCATTCATGTTATATTTTTGTTGATAAAAGAAATCGTTTTTACTGTACAAATATAGAATTTAATATAAACTTTTAAAAGAAGATAATACTTAAATAGCTTTTTAAATTTCTTCATACAATCTACATGTGCGTGCTTACAAATTGTTGTATCCATTCATATGGGCCTTGTGTGTTTTAATACACACCCTCTATAAATATTTTGTATAAAATAAATAAATACTTGAACAAATAACGAATTTTTCCATTGCAATATAGTAATGTGGTCAGACAGCTGCTACGAAGTAGGTACATGAAAATATTCAGTACCTATTCATATTATTTTTCTACCAAAAATACTTGTTTTATTATCATTCATTTAAAAATTCATGAGAATTCGTGTGGCACACTGTCAAAAAAGATCAAAGCATTTCTGTATTTCGCGAGCTTTTCTGATTAATATTCTAACCGACAATATCGAGGTGTTTTAAATTACACTAAATCTACACACCACCCCCTTTCCGCCTCTTTTCGCACGTGTCGCTCTGCCTACCAATTTGTTTTCAAAAATGTTCAGTGCAGCCCTTTTCAAGGGGCAATGAGTTTTAGAAACCTTTGCAATGTGAGCTCCCCAACCAGAAAGAAGCCTATATGAATCTGGCAACCGAGGAACCACCCAATTTTTCAACAAGATAATTTATCATTTGGGTTGAGGAAAATTCTGCTGTTTCACCACTTTTGGCGCATGAATATTTCACCGCCCCCCGAAATTGAGGGCAAAAGGATTTTTTTCGTTGCTGTGATTGTTTTTTTTTTATTCCCGAATTCTAAAAGGAAAAAAATTGAGTCATGCCGGAGTCAGGTCGCGTATGTAATTTACAATAAATCCACAATATACCAAAGTTCATCCCAGCGGGACGGATGGTTCTAGCATCCTCTCTCTAGTGAAAAATTCAGCGCAATTAATAAACGCCGTCACGCCGGTTGGGCTTTTTGGCGCGACTGTCGCGTCACATTTGCAATCAAATCTTGCGGATATATGTATGTTTTTTATTATTTTTTTTTTTATAAAAAATTCAATAAAGCAAATTACCGCACTCGCCCTGCATAAATGTATATAATTTTTTTTAACGAATTCTTTCTTTTCCAGAAATCTGTACAGCCAGCAGCGAGCAGTTTAACACCGAAGGATGAAAATATTTACATCGACGACGAAGGTCTGGAAGGATCTGGAGGACGTGGAGAGGTAAGTGCCCGTTTCCCGTGTTACTTTTATTAAAGCATATTTTCCATGTTTACTACAAAAAAAATATGCAAATGTTCCAGTCCACCTAGAACAAGGACTATTTGCATTCCGGGCGTGTTGTCGAGTGCCTGCTTTGGCTCAGATCAATTGCTTCGGATTTTGGGTAGAGCATAGGCGAGGCAGGGCGAGGCAGAGCCGAGACAGGGGCTTGGGGAAAAGGGCTTTTTCTCATTATGTCGCCTGGAATGAATGGCACAAATTAGTCAACATTCATCATATTTCTGCCCCAGTTCAGCGGGCGTCTGCGATACAGAGACAGAGGGACGTCTATAGAATGCAAGGGGGCGGGGAAAGCGCCAGCCCGGCTTCTTTATAGCTTAAACGTCTGGCAATGAATTAAAAGCGTCACAAAAAGGCGCCCTGTAGGGCATCGTTCGCATTCTCGGCTGAGAAATGTCCTTAGATCACATGTTTGCCCCTCCCTCCTACTCATGAAGGGCGTTCATATATGCAGGTGGTTAAACACATGTGAGAGCAGGGCCCAGGTTTTTGATATGTCGACGCGATACGAGATGCCCTTTGAAATATGCTCCACGTCTTGCTGAGCAGATTCATTATTTGTTAGGGTACGAAGATGAAGATATCCGAGACACCATGACTAGGTTCACCTTGCAACATATCTGCGGAGAGTGTCACACCGTAGTTGGTAGCACGGTATTTCAATTTTGAAGTGATTTATTTATGCTCATCTGTTATGTCTGAGTTTGAGTAGCGTGTAAAATCCTTTTGGGGCCCTGCTCTATACCGAAATTATTCTGGTTATGCGAAATCAGGACACAGATCTTAGCAAGCGTGTTATTAAATCACGTCTTCATTTAATATATCCAACTCCAAAGCAATCGGTGCAGAAATTTCGAGGCACGAAAGGATATTATAAATCCTGAAGTCAGTTCACGGATGTTGACGTACAACACGTCAACTTCACTTGACATGCCAAAAAACACAAGTTGCCTTCATTCAACCAAGGGTCAAAACAATATTATTTTAATTTATAACATAGGTATCCTTTCTTAAGTCGAATTTTAGTGATCGCCTCAACCCTCAAAATTTAACCCTTTAACCATTGGAAGCAAATCCAGCTACTCAAAGACCCAAAAAATTGAAGAGATTTTCATAATTTATGTCTTCTATAATCCGTCATTTTGAATTTTAAAAATCTAATATCAAGCCGGTTATCAACGTCCTCTGAAACCCCTATATAACAATTTTCATAAAAATTCAATGGCTAAAAAATACGTGCTTCAAAATTAAATGATCTTCTAAAAACTGAACTGTGACAGAAAAACAAACAGGCAGAAATCGTTATAATTCCATAAGTGCGCCCCTTTTTTTCTAAATTCATTACGAAAAAAGATAGTTATTCAAAATTTAATTTTATGCTCTAAAGCTACATATGCTAAAACACATCTCTCATTAGTGAAATGTTACCGGAAGCTTAGTGCATTTATGTTTTAAACATTCATACCTGCATAAAATGACTAACTACTTATGGCTTTTCAAAAATATTGAAAAGATGTGGTAAAGTGGTCTGATGGGTAAAATAGACCTTCGCTTTCTAAAGTAATATTTATCTAGTACCTTTGAGAAATTAAATGCACCTCAATTGCATTAAGTACCTACTTTAATGAGAAAAACGTTCTTTTCTTTTCAGATTTACTTTTCTTTCCTTTTAAAGCGCACTTTAAATTACTTAGTTTTAAGTTTTGGTTTTTATTTCCTCATTTGTCGGAAATATCCCTTGACAAGAAAATTAATTCTATAAGTCAACTGCATGCAACTACAAAGATTCTTTGCAAAAATCATAATTCCTAAAGATTTTATTCTAAGGTAGTATATTAGGAATAAGAGAATTCAAATTCAAATATGGCGGCATACAAAGACATAATAAGTTTGTATAGAAACTAAAGTAAAAGTGTAAAATTACGGACATAATAAGAACGCAAGACTGTGGAATTTATGGATTTGCTTTTGCAATTTTCTTATAGTATAGGGTACCTAATTTATTTATTTACACCTCAGTTGTTGTCTGCGATTTTCATTTTCGAGCTTTTGGAAGATACTTTAACATCATAAAAAAATAATATAAAGAGCGCCTCATCTTCTGGCGACAGCTTTATTACCAACATTGAAAGGAACCACTTCCGTCTTGGTGTGCATATCTAAAAGATAAAGGCAAAAACAAAAATCCTTTCAGGGCTGTACGAGCAGACCTTCCTTAATTTCAATTCAGGGAGTCGACAAAACAACGACTGTGTTCCTTATTAAAATTGCCAAGAGAATATCCTGGAATTTTAAGAATCTCCGTGATTTTATCCCTCGGTATATTTCCGGTCGACTCATGTCAAATGGATCCTCCATGGTCGTTATGTACAGGAAGAAATGCCCTTACTTTCACAATGAGCCACTCCAACCCATCACCCGGAGCCACGGCTCGAGGACCCCGAAACTGTGGGCACCCGCAGAAATTTGATTGTCTTCTATTGGAAATTTGTCCTGTCCCTGCACCGCCGAAGAGGACGTCGACGACAACAACAAACCCGTCCCAAGATAGATTGGGGGGACTGGTTAATTTTTAATATCGTTTCGTCGTGACTGAGCTACTCAATAATTCACTTTGATTGCGGATAGTCCCAGGCTCCCCAGACTAAGATATTTATTTATATACGTCTTTTGTATACCCCTAAAAAGAGCAAGGACGACGAAGGATATCATTTTCTAGTTGTGCAATGTAAACGTATTTCCCTCCCGGGTTACGTATAATATTTGTTGCTGAAATATTGAAATTCATTTCGAGATGTCTTCGTTTTTAATGACAGGGAAAATGGAAAACGTTTCGTTGTGGATGCTCCTGACGGGGAATTCATATCCACATAACATCCGCAACCGTCTTTTCAACAGAATATGTAAATAATTTCGTGAAATGTAAATAAAATCGCCCTTCGTCCTATTCAAAGAATTTATTAAAACGCCCAGCGATTGAGTAGCATTTTGCATGTTTTATTAGGTACACTTGCCCCCTTAGGCGGCCTCGAAAACGGAAAAGCTCAATATTCAATTCTTGGGATTATTCTGCTTTTAGGGAGATTAATAATGCTAACAGCTGCTGCACGAGATGTTTGCAGATTTAGGAATCATTTTAACCTGAAAAAAGCAATGGCTGAATTTGAATGGTGGTTGTGCTCTTTCAAACGATTTTGAGTTTAGACTGAATCGCAAAGACCTTCTTAGAAATGCTCTCTACTTGAATTTCTGGTTGGTATATTTTCACAGAATAAACAAATTAACTGAAGCCGGTTGGGTCTCTTTTTCCGTTTCATAGAATCCCTAGAAAACCAAGTTGCCCACATTTAAACTAAAGTTTTAGGTAGAATGAAGCCAAAAAAAGTCGAAAAATTTCTTTGATATCAATGCTAGTGTACACGGAGAAAAATTTCTAAGAAAAATTCCCTTACTGTTTCATAATTTGGATGCATTTTACTCTGGCGCAGGAAAAATTCCCGTGCTGTCTTAGAATTTTTCATGGGTTTCCGGATAAAAATTCTAAGACAGCACGGGAATTTTTCCTGTGCCAGAGTAAAATGCATCCAAATTATGAAACAGTAAGGGAATTTTTCTTAGAAATTTTTCTCCGTGTAGTTGTAATAATAGCTGAACAAAGCATGATGATTATTATTCAAAAATTACATACATATAAAATATGTATAAGATATTGAAACAAATATGCGAAAAAGCAAATTTTCATATTGTTAGATTTACTTAAAAAACAAAATTTTAAAAATATCGATAATAAAACGTTGTAGTAGCAACATAATAGAATATAGATAAATAGTTGGTTTAAATTAATTAGGTAACATATCATACATATGTATGTACAATGTACATACATATATTTAAATCAATAAAAAAAATTGTTTTTAATTCTTTTTTACTAAATGTGTGCTGTGATAGTGGGATCGAAATTATTCCGTGTGTCTTGGATTAAAAACGTTACAATTCTATAGTTCAGTTTTTTAATAAAATTAAAGTATATGTACAGATATGCTAAAGAAAGTTTAAATAACTTGTGGAAAAATACAAGCAATACTATCATTGTTTGGTACTGTACTATAAAACTCTAAAAACTCTTTCAAAATTAATAACTTCTTAAGTTATTGATGCCATCAGTGTACAAAAAGCTGCAATTTCCATGGCCTCGAAAGGGAACATTTTATCTTTTCAGTCTGTAACCAGTCATCGATTCCTGTTTGTACTGAAAAAAAAAAATCTTAATCCCTTCTTCCCTTCTGAGCTTTGGGAGAAGTGCCATCCCCAAATGCAAGAGCCTTGTACTGCAAATCTTAAAGCCACTTGCACCTCCGGGCGGCCTTAGCCCTTTTTCTTCAACTTCCGGCAAAGTCCCACGCCTTTTCGGAGGAAAGTAAGAAGCAAGTTCAACTTTTAATAACCCACTTCAGAAGGTCATTGGTGGAATTTAGCTGCATTTACTCGGCTCTTTCATAATTTGGCGATGCTTTTCCTTGGCAAGTAGAAGGGCAAGCAGGGATCAAAAATGTTGAAAGGACGAGGTGCGGGGGGATGAAATCAAGCGTTATTCAAAATTGCCTGCCATTTCAATGCTCTGGCTCCCAAGAAACTTTCCGACAGATTCAATTTTGTCTGCTGCAGACAATCGACAAGTTCATGTGCTAGCTAATTTGAGCGCTTCATTGCAGACAGAGTATAAAGATGCAGAGGACTGAATGAGGGGGTGGTTGGAGGGTTAGTTAGCATCTTCTTTTCCTCCTTCAAATTTCTTCGAGCGGTGCAGTGAGCTCGCTCACTCATACTTAAGAAATCTCGCAGGGCAAAACAAGTTCCCTAATACGGTCCCAGTTGGCGACTGTATTTTCAGTTGAAACTCCCTTCCGAAACCCACCCCTGAAGATGTAGGACCTAAGATACACCTCTGAGGGCGCAATGACGTCGACCTGGAATTGCTGGAAATTACCAAAGTTTACCACTTATTAGCGGCCCTCTTGAGGACCACTCAAAACTTGCTCCTCAACGAGAATTCTGCTAGCCTACGACTGTTTTCTTACCTTCACCTTCTACTCCAACTCCAGCTCCTGCGCTCCTAGCAAAATGAAATACCCCGTCGTATCTTGAAATTAGGACGAGCATTAATTAGTACTGCGGAGCTGAGACCACTGTTTGACTTAGCCAACTGTGCAGAGCGAAGGAATTATTTTCTAGATCAGGAAAACTTTCTTCTTTTTTTTTTCACAAAGAAACGAAACACCCAAGTGGAGGACTTCCGTGCTGATGGTTTTAAGAAATTTTTCTTCCAGATTTCTTTAAGATAATTAAAGAATGTTACAAAAGATACCTCTTGCTCCGAGCGAAATAGGGAAGCGGTGCACTTCACTTTGTGAAGAATTTTCAATCTTTAGTTGAGTACGTTTTTGTGACGGCTGTTGGGAAAATGTCGCTATACTACAAAATCATCATGGGACGTCGGATTTTACTATAGTATATAAAACTCATTGCAAAGAGACAAGAACGAGGGGTCGCGAACGAGTCGTCAGCATAAACAGACAGACAAACAGACATAACACTATTCGCTGACGAGAAATGATTTTAAAGAACATTCGCGTTCTAAACTTGGGGGATTCGTTTGAGGGAACTTGACTCATTATTCAAGAGTTCGGCCACCTTCATACATAACCGAGGTGCACACTGCACAAGGAATGCACTTAAGGTACAGGGTGTAACGTAAGGGACTCTTTTATGAACGCACTTAACTCTCGTTCTCAGATAGGTATAGCACCATCAGAAATCCTCTTTACAGAAAAGAAGGTTTGGCTGTACAATTTGCACATACCTACTACCACCTGTAAAGTATAAAGATGTAACAAGTTCTTGGATTTTCACCCCATTCTTGTGTTGTTTTGAATAACTTAAAAATTAAATTCGCTTTAAATCGAAGCATTCGCTCTAAACGAAAAGTGTAAATACTTTTTACTACAATATTTTGTATGAAATGTTTCCTTTGTGTCTTATTAAGACAGCATTAAGTTTTTCCGCCGATTTTTTATATATTTATCTGGCATAGGGTTAATTTCTCAAAAAATAGTACACATGCAATTTAAAGTAAAGCAAATAAAAAATTGGAAGTATTTTTACTAGGATCTATATAAATTAAATGGGAGAGAAATGAGGTTCAGAGTTTTTAAAAGAGCTAAATCATAGATTTTTGTTATACATGTATAGTTTCACATGATATATTAATTAATTAATTGTTTTGATTGTATACCTACTAATTTAAGAATTAATTAATATAAATAACTCAATCCTCTACGCAGCAATCATTAGATATTAATATTACTTCTGTTTGAAATCTCAAATAACTTCATAAAAATCCTTAAAATTATATACGCCCACTATTGAAAGTATTTTTTCCATATTGCGAACCGAACACAACTAAGAACTGATCTTTTCCTAGTTTGTTTTTCATTTAATATTATTGATTTTACGAGTATCTGTATTATTGATTTCATATTATTTATTATGGATTTCATCTTTATTATTTAAGAAGCGCACAAAAAATGCACTTAAGGTATAGGATGGATGTAACATAAGGAATTCTTTTATGAACGTACTTAGCCCTTGTTCAGAATCCCTCTTAAGAAAACAAGGTTTGGCTGCACAACTTGTGCACTCCACGTGAAAAGGTGTCACATGTCGCGGATTTTTCACCTGGATCGTGAATGCAACATAGTATCTTTTATTCAAGGAGTTGCACAGTGGGAGTATCGAAAAGACAAAGCCCGCTTGAGGAATTATCTATCAGGCATAGAGGAGTGCTCGAGGGCAAAAAGTAGTTCAAAGTTTTCATAATCATATATTGCTCGAGAAAAGGGATCGCATTCATCTTTGAACACGTCCACGTCGATAACTGGGACAAGTAGCTTCCCTGAGAGGTTCTCTGAATAAATGGGAATTCATTCCACTCCGTTCTTCGTTTATTGCATGTCAGTCAAGATGGAAAGTGTAATACGCGGCACATATTTTCCCTCCTGGCACGGCTCTGCTATTCTCCGAATTCGGGTTAAGATTCCGGAGGATTAGTTCACTGCAGCCTCCATGTTCATCTTGTTCCCAAGAGCGAATTTACGTCGAACTATTTTCAAAAAGCAAACAGTCAGATATTCCGTCGAGAGGCAATTTAACCGCAAGGCACGGGGCGGATCTCTATAAAATTTACGTAAAAGGAAGAAAGTTCAGCGCATCTATTTTACGTTGATAGTCTGCAAGTACCGAACCGTGCCACGGTGAGTCGTTGTAAGCTGGAAGAGCTTCACATTTATTTTCTTCCTACTTCTGCATTTTTTATCCGTCTCAAAAAGTATTTAATAATTAAATGTTCTCCATCAGGACCCGTGTTAATCTGCGTCCTGAATTTTCTCTTTTTAAACATTTAAAATTGCATTTGGAGGGAAATTAAGCGCACTTCCACTTCCATTTCCTCTTCTAGACGTCTCTGAAAACATAAAACTATGTATATAATCCAACGACGAAAAAGTATGCTATTTTGTAAACGTCGTTTGGATCTCAAAAGGAAAACGTGAAAAAGCAAATGAAAAATATCCTTTCCACGACCACTGGGAAGAGAATTATATGAAAGAAAATAGTACTTCGATGATGAAAATTCGTTTTTACATTTCACCATCCAATAGAATATGTACAAAATTCATGTTCAGCATACAGGAAAGCATCTGCCCTTTAGTACCATTGAAGCAAATGAGTTTTTGAAAACAATTCTTAGCAGCAAGCTTATCCACACCTCCACCCTTTTGAGGTTTTATTAAAGTCAACTTGTTGTGCTCGTGTTCAGCTGGTTTAGTTGGTACAAAGCACAGCATCCAGCGTCCCATCTCAAAATAATTAATGTACGTTTTATCGCTTTGCCCAATGATAATTAGTTGGCAAAACCCATGGGCAAGAGAAGCGAAATTAGCTCTGGACCAAATTTGAGAGGATTAGATGATGGCTAGGAACGGTTATATAGATTTATATGTATAGCAATGACTATTAAGGGAATCAAAAGCATATGCTCTTCAAGCCTTTATTGCTGGAAAATGCACCAAATGTATACTTCCAGATGGTATTCCATTATGAAGACCTAGTCTATCGAAACACAACAAAAACTTTATATTGGTAGCTTAGCTTAAGATATAAGTAGTTAATTATTAATATTCTAATTTATGTATATGTATTCTTTTTTATTTTAGGAATCTATTCAATTTAATGAGACCAAAAACAAATGGATATTTGCAACCAAACGTTAAAAAGATATTTCTGTTTTTTCCAAGTTGTTTTTCATAAAAGTCCAAATATCTTAAAAAATAGTAAATAAAACCTTTTCTGGAATAGCATAATAATCACATTATCCATCAATTCTTTAAGATACGCAATTTTAAATTTTCCTTGTAGTGGACAACTTTCGGTCAACATAATGAAACCATTATATTCAACAGAGAATGAGAATATTAATAAGATATTTATCTTCAATTTCTTAAATTTGCATATGAGAATTTTCGATGTTCCAATCTGCCAATTTATATGGAGTTCTCTTACAATTTGAAATTCTATGTTGCTATAAATATTGCATCTATATATATTATACATCCTTGTTCATGATTTTAAATTATTCTGTACTCAAACAAACCCTTTTCGTTTTCTATGTTAGTTAAAACTAGAAAAAACATCTTGCCCCAGTGCATATGTATTGTTCCAAAAGACAAATTCATTTAGGATTTTTTAAACTTGAAGTTTTGGATATTTTCTAACATTCTTATTTTTTCGTCTTTGTCTTAACACTCTAATAGGACTTACATATGATGTACATATATAAAATAAAAGTTAAGACGCTGTAATTTGAGCTATTGTATAGGTAAACGTTTTCATAATTTATTTTTACTTGATCAACATTCAATGGGTTGGAAAGTTCTAAACTAAACTAAGTTTATTCATTGTTTATTATTTTTAAACCGTGCACTAGAAAATTCTTTTGAAGGCAATCAATACCTACCTACTCCCAACATTTTCTCTCTAAATGTTGGCGTTTCCGAAATAATTCTGAATAAGAGCATAAATATTGATTAAATTTTGTAGTCGAATTCCATACGTTTTCCGTGATGTACCCACCTAGCGCCAATGAAAAGATTCGTTTTAAAATTTTTTGCTCTAAAACACGTGCAATTTCGGGAAATAGTTGAAAAGTGGCCTTTTTTATCAGTTATCTTTGGGGCGTTAGTAGTTAGCACAAAAATCCCAATTGCATCGGATGCACAAAACATCACTCCAAATAGTCATCAAAAAAAAAGATATATATATAAAAATAAAAAATAATCTCTCCAGAAAGCACTTCGCAGCGCCCGGAAAAGCTACATTAAGCGAATTCCCGCATTGCTCTGCAATGCTCCCAAATATGAAAAAGTCCATGTCTATTTTGTGAAAGAACGCTGCGAGCAGGAGTAGCGCCCCTCTTTATGCACAGCAGGAGCGACTCCACCTTTACCATGCTTTAGAAAATTTTCAATTGTTCCAGGGCTTCAGCCCTTTGTAGATTTCTAAGGCATAACCCAAATGTTTGTCCTTGGAATGTATCCAACATTTTTGGACTGAAATTCAATAAAGGTCCTTTCTGGCGGCCGTTCGCCGCCGCCCGTGCCTGCTCGACAACATGAACATAGTTTTTAGGTGAATTAAAAAAAAAAAAGCAAAATGGAGGACGGGCAAAAAGCAAACAGGACAACGAGGCCCCTTTGCTTCGCGCAAAGAAAAATCCCTTCGGTTATATGAAAACCGACTGCCAGCGGGGCTCGGTTAATGCAGCTCCCCATTTCAATAAATCTCTAAACACTCCGTCGACTTGGAGATCGGCAGCGGCGGCAGCGGAGTCCAGAAATCCAGAAATGTTTCGAATTTGCCTGTGCTCGTTGGACAAAAATGAAGTAAACTTGGCGCATAAATTTCCATAAACATATCTCAACGGCTTTGTCTTTCACCCGTGCGGAATACCCCCCCTACCCTTCATCTTCATGCCCTTCCTTCGTTCCGGTGAAAATTTTATTTAGGCAAGTCGGGACTCTGCTCCTCCTGGTGCAGCTGGGCCCCATGCTGTCCGTCGTCATAGTCGTCGTAGACATGAAAAAATTTTCCCCCGCCAAGGAACTAATGACGAAACAGCAATGCACCATTTTCGACCTGCAGTCTGATGCTCCAGAAAATGCTCCCCGACTCCTGTTTTCTCTGTGCGGAGCCCCACTCGGGGTTTTGTAGGAGCTTTGGAAAGCTCCTCGCATTCATCTTCCCTATTTTCTTTGCATTCACTCTTTATCCAGGGATCCTCGAGTGGGAGGGGCTGCGGGAGGCCGCCCTTGCCGGATGCAAGCCCTTTAGAGTCGCATAATAGTAAGAAGGGAAATTGGCAGGTAACTTCATCTTCGCCAATTATTTCACTCTTCTAAATTTTATTTCACTATCATGCTAAAAACCTTTTGCCCTCATAAAGGGCTGGAGAAAGGGGGCTCTGTGGCTCTTTTGCGTGCCTCTCGCTGAATGGATTAATTTTTAAGTCGACTCTCGGCTGAATTCAGCCCTTTTAAAAGGATCTACAACGTTACCTTTGAAGTTTTGCTAATCTGGTTTCGCGATTACTGCTTCCTTGCTGATGCAGCACAACGCAGTGGGGAAGCAGCCCTCGATGGAGACGACACGACCCACCTACAAAAGGAAGCCCTCAGAAGACGGAAGTCCTTGAAAGTTCCTGAACAGGGTGTAATGAAAGTTTTGGATAAACATGGTGGTGCTTCGGGAAATATGGGATCGCTGCACACCAACTTATTTATACATAAACTTTCAGATAATTTCATCCATTCTTAGGTTAAAACGCTCCTGAAATAAGAATGAATGGCTTCCTGAGGGCACTAAGTGGAGCCAGTCCTGGCTACCACCACCCCCTTCGTTTTACACGTGGCATACCCTCTGCTAGTGAGAGCAGGAAATTTGCCTGCCAAGCGACGTGTTACTTCCTTTTTGGTTAAAGGAAATTTCCCAAAATCTCCTTAATACCTGAATTTTGTAGAAAATTGAGCTTACTGGACTTTTGCCCGGTCACGGAACTGTTTTATGGATTATTTTCTGGCTTTTTTTTAGGGAGCCATAAAACCTTGTTACGTCTCCGCGTGAAAGCAGCTAAAAGAAGGATGGCTTCCTCGTGCTCTGGAGCATACATCGCACACGAACCGCACGATTTATTGCAAGATAAAAATTGTGTCTTTAAGACCTCTCTACTCCTGTTCCATAATCGTTTCTTATCGCTCTTTGGTTTACATTCTGCTAAATTTCAGGATTCCTAAAGTGGCGCGTATGCCACCTAACGTTCCAAATTTATTACCTTATGAAGTGTGCCATGGGTTGTAAAAACGCGACTTTTTAAACAGCCAACGCTTAGCATTCTAAAGAAAAATATTCCGCCCCAATCCGGAGCAGAAAATTGTGAGGGTGGATTCAGGCAGGTATAATAATGGATTTCCACAATGTGTGCTTGCGGAGGCATAAACTTGAAGAAAAAAAGTAATGGTATGATTGACGATGCCAATGCCTCAGGTAAATTAAGAAGCATTTTGAAAGTGATATCACTTTGAATTACGGTTATCGAGGAGATGTTAAAACGTGAGTTTATTTAAAAGAAGGAGTATATTAAGCACTCTCACCTGGTGCCCTTTGAGCGTTTTTCTGATGTGTTTATGGCGGACGATTTCGATCAATCGCCCATATACCTTCCGTTCGCACCTTTATAGATATAATACCTTTTATATCCCAAACGTTTTAATAATTTACGAGGTACAATACCTATACATATTGATATTCTTACAATATTTCATGAAATAACTTCTTATTCAAAACATTTATTTACCTGGCATTCGACGTAAAATGGTTTGAATATAATTTGAAAAAAAGGAATAATTTCTATACACAATTGCAGATTCTTGTGCATTGAGCACTGATGCTACCGAGGAATTAGATGTTTTTAATAAATATAGTAAGTACAAATTTAAAACGTAAAAGTATTACATGAAATCCTCAAGGAACTTTATTTATTAATATTGTCATTTGCCATAGTTCTGTGAAATGCCCAAGTCTTAATTCTTATAACTTTCCCTATGATGTAGACGTATGGACTTTACTTAAGCCTTGGTTTTACATGGAATGTCATAACTTTTAAAGAGTAAAAGGTTTACGAGTCTTTGATATTTTTAACATGAAGGCTACATATCAAATTTCTGCTTTCTAAAACTTCAGAAAGTACCCTAAAATTTTCATAATCATCAAAGAGTGAGTAAATTTGGTACCTTTATTTCATTAGTCTGGCGACTATATTCTATCCTAAAAATTTGAGTTCTCTAGCAATATCCAGACCGAAGTTTTAAGAGTTTCAAAATACACTGAGGGCTTTAAAAAATTAAGTAATGATGGATAATGTTCTACTACTTAAACTATGATTTTCATCGCACACCAAGCTAAAGAACTTCCAAGCTTTATAAGAATCTTGTGCTTACTGAAAGTGGAAAAGAATTAGTTTCTCCGACATATAGTACATAAATACATATGGCATTTTGATTTTGATATAAAAATATAAAGATAGGATACATTTACATATACATAACAAGAAAGCTTTCTTGTCATGAAATTAAATATACATAAATTATTATACATATATCTGTACATATAATCACGGTTGATAAATCACAAGTTTATAATCCAGGAAATGAAGACAGAAGCTGGCATTGACGTTAATTGGTTTTCTCTTGTCCTTTTCCTTTCCGGAAATTTATTTTCGCTGATTTAAAGAAACTCTTTGTAAATATAGCTACTCACATATACATATTTATATTTGTATATTTTCTATGATCTCTTGCACTTTTGTTCTAATTATACATTTTTAAAAAGTTGTAATTTGTTATAAATTTCTTTTAAAAGTAGTATGTCATTGCGTTATAGGTAGTTGTCTTTTAGTCTCTCCCACTTAAAGTGTAGATAAATTTTTTACTGTTCCTAAAGATATTGAACGATATTTTCTTCATATGTTTAAGAAAAAATATATACTTATCTGTTTTGAAAGTATTTTACTTGTTTTCTAAATAGTGCATTTTTTTCATAATTTACTAATTATGAGTTAAGCTCACGCCCGCAGATAGTGTGTGTTCATGGTTCTAAATAGTAAATACTGCCCAAAACAATAAGAAATTTTAACAAAAGAAATTCTATGATATATGCTTTTGGCTTTTCTTATGTAAATGTAATGTTTTGAAGGTCCCTATAAAATTTCAGTCAACCTAGCGTCCTTATTTTTCTGCGCTGTTTTGTTGAATATTACGTTTTAATTCAAAGAATGTATTTGCTTCAGTATTAGGTGAGGGTCAGTTAATACCTCATTAGTTAATGCTTTTGTTTCTCAGCGTTACAGTCGCAAGTCAATTCTAATGTTTAATGGGTCTGTCTTTTTCTTCATTTAAGTCCTCTATGGTTCTAGAAGGATGTCGTTGTGCAGCACTTTGAGTTGGTGCCACAACAAATCCTTGTTCACATTTCAGGACTCCGGGCACGTTCAAATTAAAGGTGGCGGAGATGGGAAAACTTCTTGAGATGGGGTCGGGGGGGAGTGTTAAGCTCTTGACCTGATAGTGCGGCAAATGTAATTTTTCCACTTCTTTCTGGCTCCTTAATTATGGCCTTAAAGCCGCAATTAAAATAGCTTTTCCTCCTTGGCTTGGATTACGTAGGCTCGAACGTGTGAAAAATGGAAATTATAGCGTCCCCTGAGCTCCCTTTTCACACGCTATTAACACCGAGTTGTAGACATTGCCATTCACCCGCCCAGTGGCGTTCCGCAGCGCACACTCGGGCTCTGAATCATTTTTCCCAAGTGCACTATCGAGGATAATAAATTAGCCCTCTGGCACTGAAGGCCCCTTCGCGCCCCCGGCCGATGCTCCATGTTCTATAGCGCGTGGAAATATGCAAATGTGACATTCCATGCGATTATGCTTCCTGTAAGGGTCACTACAAATGTAATTAATCATCACCGGCCTAAGCCGTGTCAGCGGAGGACGAAGGGCCGGCGGCGGTGGCGCCCATTAGGAGCCCTTCAACTGGAAGCGATACCTCCGAGTGGCGCAATCTTACGCTTTCCACTCCGATTGACTGATGGCCGATAGCCGGGAAGGTAATAATTTTATTGATATCCTGCCCAGGTGATCGGGCAGGCGCCACTTGGGGCGGACTAATCAAATTCAAATTACACCCCCACTTATTACAATTTGGGGCGCCACTGCCTCTGCAGATTCAGTCGCGATGCATGGCGCCCTTGTTGGGGCCGGGCCCCGCGAATAATTGCCCCGTTTCAGTGCCGTTGGCTTGCACGGGCTGCGGGGGCGGACGCCCTGATCGCTGGAATTGTAATCGACTTAATTTGTTTATTCAGGACAAGACAACTTAATCAGCTGAAGTGATGGGTCGTTCCGAATTATTGTCAAGGCGAAAATGAGCGTTAAACCGTTCCGAGCCAGCCCTTGCCCTGCCCCTGAATATTTCATTCAGGGGCGGATTGAAGAGGAATGGAAGTTTTCGGAAAATGCGAATCACATTCAAGCAGCCGGCTCGAGTTGCTAAGGCCCTCCTAAGACTTGTTTGGTCATAAATAAATAGGGAAATGAATGTAATTGACGCTGAGAAGGACAACTGATCCCACAATTTCTTGGATCGGGGCCAATGACCCTTGCGACACTTCCGGGAGGATTAAGCGTGGGTGTAAATTACTTTGAAGGGCTTATTTAGAAGCTCTGTTTACGTTATATGCCATACGCATTTCGTTACTGCATGTTACTCAAAGACTTTCATCAAGAAAGCATTTTCTTCATCAAGATTACATAGTCGGAATTTCTTAGTGGAAATGTAAACAAGAATTCCTTCCTTTTAATTCAACACTAATCTTATTCTGAAATTAAGGTAAATTACAGCATACACAACCCAGAACGAAATTAGTATAAATAACCATGTTTCCATCTCCCGAAAATCTCAATAAGATTGAGAATAAGCGATTTAAAAGGGTTTCCATCTGATAACGCGATTTCATTTGACATTTGATATTTCAAGTGTTATATTTTAATTATTTTCAAAAAGTTACTGCACGCCCAAACAGCCACTAGCACTTGCTCCTCACTTGAATTCCACTTTTTTTTTTCTTATATTTTCTTTTTTTCCACTACTTTTTCCATTTTGAATCACAAAATGAAATGACAGTTATAAATTTGTCCATTTTAACGCCTGCACTGCTTAATAGTATGCTGAATAAACTTTTTGGGGATGCCACAATGAGTTTAGTAGATTTTGATCTCAAGATTTCAAAATCAGATTTGTATGGGAAATCTAATTTCAACAAAATCTTAAAACTTCTAAATTTGGTAGACTTACTACCTATATACCTACTACATATTACTAAATCAATGGTCTTCGGTATATTTTTATTCAAATTGTACAGAGTCAATTTAAATCCAATTGAGATTTTATACCTCTACTGTTAATTTAAAATCTAATCGATATTTTAACGTAAAAGGGTTTACCTTTGAAGCCACTAGCAGCAACCATTGAAGCATGCAAAAGAAAAACAGGATTTTAATTCAGTCCGCAATCAAAACCTTGTTTTAATGGTCCTCATCCGCAATTGCTTGGGCTGACCTCCATGGTTCACGTTATCGTTTCTAATTAAAGAGGCGATAAATGCGCCACTTCAGCAAAAGCAATGTTTCCCAGAAATGGCTTAGGGTGCTGAGGGTGCTGAGGGCTGAAATTCTTGATTCCATCAAGAAGCTCATAAGCAGTGGGGTTTCAGAGTTTTGGTTTATGTAATGTGCTTGATCTCTGCTGGTGAATTATGCGCGGTAGTCCCGACACAAGTGAGATTAATTTAGCAAACCAGATACAATTCGAGGAGATATGCTAAGACAAAACGAAATACTGATGGAAGTCCCTGACATGGAGCTCAACTCAAAACATTATTTCACCTCGGGCAATCAAAACGATTCATCTTTCTTTTTTTCCGTAAGACGAGGCTTTTGATGTTTGCCATTCTTCAAGTCTGTAATTAAATTCGTCCTTTGTTCACCAGGCTCTACGACTTGGGTTGCCAGAGGCAGCTCATCTTATCAGTGATAATTTGAAGTGGTCGTTTGTAATTGAAATAAACGTTTTAACCGTGCGGCAGGAGGAAATAAAAATTTCGTAATGGAATCGGATTGCCTTCAGAGCCACACGGCCAACATTGGAGAAAAAAAAGGATTGCCACTTATCCGCAGATTTCGAGATTTATTACTTTAACGATATGATAATACCGCAGACTGTAGACAGACAGACAACATTCGAAATAAAAAAAATGCTTCCAGCGATTTTCAACCAGAAATTACGTCTCTGAAGCAAAATTTGCATTTCAAAAGAAGAACGCAAAAAGTTGAATACCCTCATTGAGATTTAATGGCCAGGAAATCGCCCCAGTTTATTATAATTATTTTTGTAACTTTTCTGAACCGCTTTGGTGTAATATCCTACAATTTATAAAGAGAAAATTTTATTATACATGTGTGAGTTAATAAAACTCTGCACAATAATGGAATAAACTAAATCCTTCAAAATTCAGTAAAAAATTTAAAATTAGTAGCCCCTTGAACTATACTCATTACTATGAAAACTTAACTACATATTTTAAATATTCACCGGTCTAAACAAATTTTTCTTCAGTTTTGGTTTATTTCATCAGTTTTGTATTTTTCATTATGTATATCAAAATAATGAAAAAATATCCACAACCTCAAAGTTTGCTTTTGTAGTGTTGGTATTATTAATAGAGATTTTTAAGAACGAACGCTGACCAGTTTTTAAGTTAACGGAATTTTGTACTTTTATGCCTAAATAAATTCGTGGAACCTATCTAGGAATATTTAATGTCATTTACCTATCTCAATAGCCCTTTTTACACATCTTGGCGAATAAGCCGTATGGTTCGGAGATTTTTATGAAATTAGGGTTGAACGATCACACTGGACATGTTTTTGTTAGAAAGCAAATTATTTCGGAATATATTAGTAAAACCTCTATATATTTTTTTTTTATAATAATAGTGCGAAGCTCTATCACCGTTTTCAAAAATAAGAATTTTTTCCGTCATTTGAAAATCTTTCGTAATAATACGTCAATAATATTAAATATTTTCTTTATTAATTTTCAGATACACGATGATTTAGAAAAAGAACCAGATTACTCTGGATCTGGTTTCGGACCAGATGACGAAGACTCATCCTCTACACACCATAGCAGCACATCACATCATTCGTCAACAGGTTCATCTGGAACGAGTGGAACGAATACAAATCTAATAAATAATCGTCAAGATTCATCAAATCGGAAGGATACAACGCGAGTTACTGAATACGATTCAGGATCAGGTGATGGAGATTCTGATGATGAAGATGATGATATCAATCACGAAGATGATGATGATGACAATGATAATGATCACGATAATAGTCGACCATTAGACTATGATCATGATGATGAAAATGAAAAGAACGAAGATGATAAAGAACATGATGACAATGAAGAAATTTACACAGATATCACTGTTCCAAACAAACACCACCACGATCGTATACCCGATAGATGTCAGTGCATGGCTTTGTATTTTATTTTTATTCCTATTATTTTTAAGTTTAATTTCATATTTGATTGACTAAATTGGCAGCAATATGCCAGTGTAGTCACTTCTGATGGTTTAGAGTTGCTAAATGTGGGTGAGATGAAATATCTTCTTCTTGACCTTATATATCCTGCAGTTCAAAAATAGTATTGACATAATATGATTTTAATTTTTAAAACAACCCTGACAACTTAAAAATCAAATCTTCGATCCTCCACTGTTAATGGGATGTTGAAGATTATAAATCCTATGATACTATTCGTAAACTACAGAGTATAGATGGTCTTGTTCGGTGTTTGTATCACCAATACATAATAGTCGTATACCTACATTTCTAATATCAAGTTTTGGATATTTAAATTCACGTTTTCGTGAATTATTAAGATCAGATTGCATATAATAACTTTTTCTTAAATATGCAAGTTTTGATAAACTGGAGTTAAAATCGAAAAACTTACTTTTTAAGATAGAATAAATTATTTCCCCTTTTTTCTCACTCAAATCCCGACTGACCGAAGCGCAACAATTTCAAAGTATATCAGGGCTCTCCTCGATATGTTTATTCTCGTTGTCACTATATAAACTTTTCAATTTGACCTCTTCATGGTTATTTTTATAGCAAATATTAGAATGTGCATACATTTTGAATTTCCTTATACCTAATAAAAAAAATTTATAGATAAACTAAAAAGCTAATATTTTAAAATTTTGTTGTGGCCCAACTATTTGAGAAAAAATCATTTATGCTATTACTTAAAGGAGGATGTTAAAAAGTATTATCGTTCAAATAATAATTGGATAGGATGTTTATTTAATTGGTATATGGTTTAATTAAATTTTGTACAGCAACTAGTTATATTGCTGCAGATTTAAATATGAATCATAAGCGAAGGCAAATTCTTTAACAGTACTTTACTGCCGTAATTAATTTAATTACCGTAAAAATAATTAATATTTTTCTTATGAATTATTAACTGCCCAATGTACCCGCCCGGATATTATAAAACCGCTTAAATTAAACTAAATTCATTCCCTTTTTCTATGAACAGAAATTGTTTGAAAATTGGTATGCGTATAGGTTTTTATGGTAAATTATTACGAATCTGCAGTCGGATTCAATGATGTTATCAATTTATCACGAATATGCTTTTGAGATAATTCCAATAGATTAAATGTAAATCGTTTCGAAGCAAACTGAATTATTTTATCAATTTAAATTACATTAAATTCTTGAATCACTTTGGAGATGGACCCAACAATCAATGTATATGCTTCAACAGTCATGGAATGTTTAATATGTACATTGCCGAAATAGGAATGTCCTGGACCTTCCTTCTCAGTAAGCTGCATAGACATTAAATCGGGAAGTTTAAATATCTGTTCTAATTTGAATTCTTAGGAATCTTAAGGACGGTCTCTACTAATTGTTCAAGACAACAAGTCCCTGGCTCCGCCCTATAATCGAAAAAATCGAAAAAATATCCTCGCCCACACAAAGCGTTCTAAGCCAATCAGACTTCATCAAACTTTTCTTAATTTATAACATTAAAATTAATAATTGCTAAGCGAAGCGAGTAAGTGAGATGAAACCGAGAGTTGCATGCCCGCTCAGTACGAGAGCAAAATAACCAGAGTTAATAAAGTTTTCTGGACAAAATTTATTTTTGAAGTCAGCTAGTTTTAAAGTAATTTGAATATTAATGTAATCTCGTTGGATGGACAATGCTTTTAGCTATATTTTTAAATAACTTTTTGAAACCATATAATTTTTTTCCCGTCACTTTAGGTGCAAAAACATTTAAATGTTCGTGAATTTATTCAGTGTTATATCGCTAGTTGTTATTTACTTGTGTTGTTTTTTTTTTTGTATCGTTTTTCTCTCATAATTCAATTAATCGGCAATATTTTACCGCAATTTCCATAAGTGATGTCAAATATATTTTCCGGTTGGTTAAACGTTTTTATTTTATTACAGAGAGACAAATATTTAGCACGGATTGTAATTTACAGCACATATTTCTGATTCTCTGCACAATTTCAACAAATAATTGATCCCTCCACTTTGTTCACGTTTTTTTGGGGAAATATATATAATATCCGGAATTAATTAATTATTTTTAATTTTTTAATCAACTCAAGGATTTACTTTAGATATACTGAAATCATTTGTTTAAATAACATTGGATTGGCATACTCGTGCTTTTTTTAAGAATTTTGGTAATAATTTTAACAAAAACATAATAATATTTTATTAAAAACTAAATAATGAAAAATTGAAAACACTATAAACCGGGAAAAAAGTCGATATTTTCTATAACTTTTATGGGAGGATACCCATAAGATTTTGCAAATACAATGACTAGAAAATATTTTTAGTAATTTTGAAGGAGTATTAACTAGATACTTGTCAGGACAATGTTTTGCTCTTAGTCGACGCTGCGAGTAATAAAAAAATTAATTTAAATTTTTTTAAATTTTGTATACCAAAAAAAAGGGTATTATTAAAGAATTTTATATCTCACAAAGGAGAATACAGAAAAGGTCGGTTCGCCTTTGATAAACGGTGATGTCATTCGCCCTTTTATTCAAAATTTAACCTTTTCCCTCTTGCCAACACTCCCATTTTTCTGGACAGAAAGGTCAATCTTTATTATTTATCCGCAGAGCCGACCCTCCGAGTGCGACCTTTAAAAAGCGGTCGCATAGTTCTAGATTCTTCTAGAAGTAACACGGGTCTGGGAGGTGAGTGCCATCCATCAGAGCCACTAGTCGCTAGTGCGGCAACTAATCGAATAATTTTTAAACATGTCAAGCGCAATTGATTGAGGACTTTCTGTCGAAGGAATGCGACGTTAAAAAAAAAGGGTAGAATAAAGATGAATGACAATAGGTTGAGGGTTCTTAGGTTTTGCGACAGACGAAAACTTTCACTCGTCCTGGCGGCGGTGGTACGTGTTTAAGGACTTTATTTGGCTGTAGGGAACGTGCATAAGATAAAAACTTTTTGCTGTCGGGCAAGAAAAATAAACTCAGGATTCCCAGACTTTGGGGCAGGGATTCAATTCCTCCGGGAGAATGTTCCAGGGATTCATCCAGACAAAAAGGGAAGTCGACGGAGTGATTTAAATTATGTAGGAAGTTCTCGGGAGTAGAAGGACTCTAATTCTTTTTTGATGGTTTAAGCGCGTTTATTAAAGCTTTCATGAAGATCCGCCACCACACTTTTGCCCGAAGGCAGGCCCGGCTCCGGCCGGGGAAAATTTATGTATTTTACCAAAAACCCGACATTATCCCAAGAGCAGAAAAACCAGTGCCATAATTGCTTCGGTTCTATCCTTTTGCTCTGTCCCACTTTTTTTGTTTTATGGTAAACTGCTGGTCTCCACGGAGCAATTACAGCGGTTCACCTTTCCAGAAACGGCTCTACATTTTCAGGAGAGGTCAGTAAATAATTCTTAATCAGATTTTGAAATTTATTTTCGACGCCCCTATAGACTTCTTCACTATACTTTTGGTTGAAAATATTTTTTATTTTGGATATTTACTCCCTTGTTGCGGTCCTGCCTCCCATAAATTCTCTTTTAAAGCCTCAACCATAAGGACAAAGGGAATGGCCGCTCTGAGGTTACCTACGTGAGGGCCCCGTGGAAACTTTCTCGAAGGTAATTCCAACTTTTCCTGGGGCACCTGAAATTTATTTTCATCAAATCAGTCGTTGTGATTTTTCTTGGAATTCATAATTGCCCCCATTAGTGATACTGTTCCCGGGGACCATATTACCGAAATTGAATTCTTAAATCTTCTTGAAATATTCCGTCATTGAATGGACGTTTCAATAAAATAAAAAAGTTCCATCGTGCAAGCATCTCGCTCCACCCCCACTGTCTCTGAACGGAAGAGTAATTTTCTTCGATGCGATTCCTTCCTCAGGGAGTGTAAAAGCAAGAAAAGATTCCGATCGGGGGACGTGTTGCCCTGGAGTTTTTGGGGATTTCTAAGACCTAACTTTAATGGGTTCAGTTTTGGAACAAGATTTTATTCGGGTATATCCCTCAAAGGACAAACTACTTTGGGTTTTTCTTTAGAATAAGGATGATCCCCGATCGGGATGACAATTTACACAAACAACAAACCGAACTGAGACAATATATACCAAGCTATTATTTAGTATATTCTTGTTAATGTTCTTTATGCGGAAGAAAAACGTCAGTTACCCTTTGCGGCATTAAATTTGTAAATACTGGCTCTTGAAATTCTGATATTTATGTTTAATTATAGACGCTTTCATAACTTACCAAGAAATAATTTAAAAAAAAAAAAAACTCAATTTTATTCTATTCGTTTTCATACCCGTTAATAAAGAGGCAGCGTTTAACCTTGAAAGCGGAAAAATCGACGAACCCAAATTCTGTGAATTAATTTCATTTACATTTCGAATTATATTTGTAAGGACTTCGAATATTATTTGAACAAATAAAAGAGAAGAAAATAATTAGATATATGTGTATATAATATTTTATCTGAAATTGTTTATGCCTTATTGCGTTTAGCACATTCTTTATGTATCTTGCATCTTAAATAAAAAACGTTGTGTGTTCCAATCATAATGATTACTATCGAACTGTCTCTCCAAGATCTCAGAAAAATACTAATAGTTGAGGGAATTAACTTTTCGATAATTACTACCCATCTTTGTATGATAGAAACAATTTATATTGTATCTACATTTGGCAAAAAGTATCTACTTTACCAAATTTATCACGAAATAGGAAATTCAATGTGATTTTATTGATAATACGAGTAGGTACTAAATAATTCAATTACAAAATTACCATTTCTGAGTGTCGCACAATGCCACCAGCTAATCGAGCGGTGTCTAAATGGTATTCGGAATATATCCACTCAACCTGACTGCATAAGTGAACTTTTTAATTAGAGCGCTACTTTAGATTCCCCTTATATGTATAATTAATCTGAAAAATTTATGCGGAATAAGGGAACACGTTATGCAATACTCGAACTTCTACTTTCCCATTCATTTCACCAATCATTCCCACTAATTACGTATTTGAAATTATGACATTCAAAGTGGCTTTCTCTGCTTCGGGCATCAACAGGACATGCAGCGACGGGGCGGTGTCAGCCTCATTGATACTAATTAATAAAGTTTATAATTGGAATGGCAGCGCAAATAGAGCTGGCTGGAATTTGAATTAGGGACCCAGTGCAGCAGCATCAACGTCGTTCTGGATGAAATGGTTTCGCTAATGTGGGTCCATGTATAGTCAAACTCAATAGAGTTCAGTGGAATTAATTACAAGGATTGCGGCACACAGCCAGTTTACCAAAATTGCATTCTCGTATATTAGCCACAGCTGCAAGCAATAAATTTATGCACCAACATAAATATTGCTCTAACCTTTTTCTAAACTGTCGTATGTCATTGTCTCCAAGTTATTAATCCGCAATGTGCCACTTTCTCTAATTAAATGGCAAAACTCTGGAAATTTATGCATTTACGAGCTCTGGCAGGGCTTTCGGCGAGGGATGCTGGGTCCTGCGATTTTAGCTGCATTGTTACCGCCAATTTCTAAAGGTTAATTTTTATTTTTTATGCAGTAGTGGTGCACGTAGTTATGATTTTAGTTTACCCATTGTTCTTGGTCATGTCGAGCAAACATGTTCGAGTTATATTGTGTCGATCTCATGCGTGGACGAGAGCTCGGTGCGGCAAGTGCGCATTGTTCGAATCAACATGAGTTATTATAATTGAGGACAATGCGAAGGGGTTTGAGGCAATTGAGAGGTTCTTTCAGCTTGAAATACCTCCAGTGAAACTCATTTTGCCACCCCCCAGCTATGTCCATGTCGGCATAGTGGTGCATTATTTAATTGCTATTCAATTCATGCTATTTAATATGATCTTATTTCATAAACATGAGAAATACTCAAGGTACAGAATAAACTTAGAAGATGGATGCCATGCGATCCTTAAGAGTATTTTCTAAAATTAAGTGGCGAAACACTACTACTTTTTTATGCATTCAACCGGATTTCAATTATAATTAATTTGTTTTGTTTTCTCACACTTTGTGAGCAACAAAGCAATTGACGAACAAGAATTAACAACTTTATACGATTTTTATAAAAATTTCCACAAGGTTTTGAACAATGTTCTGTTTGATCTAATTAATTATGCTTCAAATTCACTTTTCTTCAGAAGCTCACTATCTCTACTTTTGCAAATTGTTATAATTACTAACTTTTGTCGCCTTATTACTATAGGAAAAACAAACAAAATTGAAGAATTTATTTAATATATAGTATGAATTAAGTAACTCAAATGGATATTTCTCCTATTTTACTGCCTCCACCTTCTGTGATAATGAAGGGTCTGCCACTGAAAATATGTAGCAGCAAAATTTCGAGTTGAAAAGGTATACAATTTATAAAATATAATTTTTTTTATTTAATTACAAATATTTTAGCAACACAATAAATACGAGTTGAATTCAAAAGGAGTTAGATATTTATAGTAAAAACTATAGGACTTAATAAAATAAAGTAAGGCTTAAATTGAAAGAAAAAAATAAAGATAAAGTAATAAGTTCTGTATTTTTTAGTGCCTTTTAAGGTATAGTCGTCTGTTACAGCTTTCATTATGTTTATAAGAACTCAAGAATTTGTATTTTAGACATGTTCATAAGATAAAGGAAAGAGATATACTAAAATCTAATGAAAAAGAATGTTTTAAAAAAAATTACATAATTACGTGAGGATCAGGCACATTGTATCCAAATTAAAACACTTAGCATTCTTGTGCCAAGTAAAACAGTCATTTAGAGGAAAAACCCTCCTAATGGCAGTTTGGAGACGTGTTTGTATTATACAGGGGCTGATTTCAGAATTTCGGGCAGCGAAGAAAATACGTCGTCAGCAATAAAAAGCGCAAATAGCCCAGTCACGTCAGTTTTAAATTAAATTTTTTTTTTCTGCCGAGTTAAGTTTCTATGACGGAACATAATTGTACGCCGTATGGGAAAAATACAACTGCCCCCCTGCCGTTTATGGTCCCAACATACATCACGTGTTAGACATAATGCTGCCCCGAAAATATCTTTTCGGGTGTACTCTAAAACCAGATTAGGGCCGCTTTCTGAATCCGTTTTATACGCCTTGGAATAATAAAAGTACTATTAATAATTTAGAAAGCAGTTTCTCCTCTCAAGGGTCAGACACTTGCAACTTATACAAAATGTAGTAGATACTGTCCTCATTTTTGGAAAACTTGCTGTTGTTTCAAGCATAACACCCTCTCTTTGGGATTTTATCACCCTGTGCTGTAAAACTGCATGGGTGATGAGATGGAGTCATTTTGAAAGGCGTTCATCACTCTCCCGTGTTAATGACATTCCAAAATATATATTATAGCATATCTTCAGAGTTTCAAGCTTAATGCCATCCAGAAGAGATTCATGCTTTAATGGGGTACCATCGCCGCAAGATAAATTTTTCTGCATATCTTTTTGAAAATTAGAAAGCACCAAAGAGGAAAACAAATTCTCCGCCCCAGTGCTTCCCCATAGCTCGAGGGTGCGAAGCGATATGTTGGGGATGATGTGTGCAGGCGTGATGGAACAAGTTTATGCCATTAACAGATTGTCCTTGTGGGACCAAATAAAACATAATGCAGCCCTAAGTATTTCCACAACATTCTCTCGTTTATGTAAAACCTCCTCGAAGTCAGGGGTAACACAATTGAGCATGATTTTGTATGGTGGCTATAAGGAATTATGAATATTAGTCCAGTACGAAGGCTCGCATATTTAGTGAGCCATTCGTTTATGTAATAACTGGGCAGAACCACCCCAACATAACTGGGAGCGTTATGCCATTTGGAATCTCAACAGGTTAAGGCGATTATTAAATTCAAGCTCTGAAGATATTCTGCCTAATAGAAATATTGTTAGATCATAACCTTAGAGAGGGTATAACAGAATGGAGAGGATTATTAAATTGTTTATTGACTCTAAAGTTTTCTAGGATAAATTATGTAGCTGCTAATGCATACGAATTGTAAACTTAGTTATCCATAAAACAGAAGATAAACTCACAAATTTGGTAGGTGAACCAAATAAATCTGTTATTCGTACGGACAAATTGTATATTATATTATAAATTCGTCTTAATCCCTTTAATGTGAGTAATTATACGATACAACATAAAATTTAATATGGCACAATAAATACCCAGAAAGTAAGTAAATGATTACAGCAACACTTAATATTGATTGTCATAATTTTCAAGAGCTCGATTTTTTTATTTTTGTAAAATTTGCAATTTTCGAAATTATATTAAATATTGTTCTAACGGGAGAAGAACGACAGATGAAAATTGGTATTTTTTAAACGAATAGAATAAATACCAAATAACACGTCTATCACTTTTCAAATGACGGACTTTCATTAAAACGTTTATTCTCCATTTTATACCTATTCTGTTTCTACTTCTATTTATTTCGAGAAAATATGTAAAAAATAAGGCAAATATGAATATAAATATTGATCCATTATGTGGTCAAGCAAACACCTAAAATTATATGAATGAATTTTTCCAGTTTTGATAATAAGATAATGTTTATGTACATAATATAAAATAGTTTAAGGAACAAATTTATCTCAATTCGTATTACATTATAATTTTTTTTCACGAATATAATACTATTTGAAATTATGCCATCCGTCGTAAGATAGGTAAAATATTGCCGAAAAATTTTCATCCGCATGCAATTCCTCGTTATATCAACTTATTAGCATTGAAAAGCAAATTAGGCTAAGCCTTTTCGGATAAAAATAATGAAACATTACACAAAATAATACACATTATAATATTTACATATAACTCTCACAAATTTCTATTTCAATTAACTCAAAATTATTTTCGTGAACGTTTTAGCTGGAGAAACAGTGAATAACAAAGACATATCCAAAACAAACAACGGAATCGATTTAGAATTGGAGCACTCAAGAAACCTGCCAACCGGCGGCACATTCGTGGAAGGCGGCAGCGGCGTCTCAATAATGAATGCGAAAAACGACGACAGGACGGCGAGCTTCTTCGCCCAGCCGGGAATCCTGGCAGGTAAGGAATTCATAGGGCGTAGGGGAGTAAAATGCAGTCAAAACTTAGACCGACTTGAACTAAGTTTAGTTAGCCCGGTTTTAAATCAAACTCAGTAAGACTTAATTAAGCTAGACTTGGGACCAAAATTGATCCATAATTTCTATTATAACTCTAACAGATCCAATTGAACACTGATTTAGATTTTGAATAGGTCGAGACCTATTTTTCGGTCCTTTTTTTGAAATAGAGAAAATAATGGATAGTTTTATTCATCAACATATTTTGGAGACGAAAATGTTGCGGGAAATGCCGCTTCATTGAGTGTTTCAGCATGATAATGACCCAAAACACATATCGAAGCTGGTAAATGAGAATGGGATTCAAATTCTTGATTGGCTCGCTCAATCATGAGATTTGAATTCCATTGAAAGTCTCTTCAGGATCCTTAAACGGCGAACTAAAGCAGAACTAATGGAAACACTGAAAAAAGAATGGGAAAACATACCTCAATCTACTATATCTACTGTAATCTGCAGTCTAATAATAACTAATATTTTTCTCTCATTTTATCTAGATATTAAAAACTCCTTACTAACTTGAATTTAATTCGATTTCAGCTGTTATCGGCGGAGCAGTTGTTGGGCTCCTGTGTGCCATCTTAGTCGTAATGTTTATTGTATATCGAATGAGGAAAAAGGACGAAGGATCCTACGCCCTGGACGAGCCAAAGAGATCCCCCGCCGTCAATTCGTACGCGAAGAACGCCAACAATCGGGAGTTCTATGCCTGAAAACACTTTTAGACCTGCAGCTGAGGTGATTTGGACACAAATTTTATCTTCAAAGAAAAAAAAAAACAAAACTTAGGGGGGACTAAATCTTATGTTGTAAGAGCAGCTAAAGCGTGTAAGAAAATGTAAAGTTTTAGGTGAAGTATCAAGAAATTTGTAAACTGAGACAAGCAAAACAATCCAACTGTATAGGTTCGTAGCGCAGACGTAGGGATTTCGAGAATAAGCAAAACAAAAACAAATAAAAAACAAAAAAAAAGAATAAATTTATATGTAAAATGTGAGAGAGCAACTTGTAAACTGTAAAAGATCACGATGAAGATAATTTAGAAATGAAACAAATTTTATAATTTTTTACTATTTTTAAGAGAAGCTCTAATTTCATCGCATCAGTCTCAACGTCAGCTCCGGGATTTGTTTCCAGCCGTCTGAGTGTAAAAAGGGCCCCCGACTGTTTTCGGGTAGCCAAATTCATTTCTAGATTAATTTTTACTCCTACTAAAATTGGAACAAATAAGGCGTAATTAGTTTCTAGTGAGTAAAGTAATAATAAATAATAAACTTCGACTAAGCTAATGTAACAAAGAGGAAGCGAGATTTATCAAATAAACAGCGGGGATAGAGTCGTCTCCTAGGAGGATATGTTATCCTCCTCGTTACTGTTCTGTTATATTTCGTTCATTGTGCTATGTAGATGGCAGTTAATGTAGCTCCGTTTTATTTTTATATTATTTTTGTAATAATACAACTCTCTGTTTCCCTGTTCAGCCCTTTCAGTTACTTCCTGTTGTAATTTCCATCTGTTCTAATCATGCTTTCTTTGTATTTAAATTAAAGTAATAAACAAATTTTAGCCATTTTCCGAACTGTTTTAATGTAATCTACCTTCATTCTAGAACATTATATTTGGTATTACAAATAGTAAATTAAACGATCATTCGAATCGAATTTCCTGACATCCGGAAAATATGTCTATTTAAATAATGGGGTTTACTTAAATTCTATCTAAATAAGTTATTTATTAACGATAAAATATATATTATCGATAACATTCGACTTCGATATAGCCGATAGGATCTAACGAACTCTATTCGAAATAAAATAACTTTAAAATGTCTGGGTGTTTTTAAATATCGGTCTAAGAAATATTTTTCATTCTAAAGACAATTCATTTAACCCTAGACATGATCATTGCCGTTTCGCCCGTGTGTTTCGTGATATACTGCGAGTACCCCGTTATTTTGCATGTTTTAAAACGTGACATTTCAAGAGTCAAATACATTTTGTGCGAAAGGTTTGTTGAAGAAACAGTGCGTCCAATCCCATGGCTCTGATCAGTCCTATTCTGAGTTCGGTTTTTCTTGTGGTGATCTCCACAGCCAAAAATGTCTGTAGAAGTGTAATAATGGTGAATTAATTATTTAATTCGGTCCTTCTCGAAGGTACTTCAAAAGTTTTGAATGTTTTTAGGAGAAATTCCAATTATCTCTTGAAAAGAAATTATTTAGCAGCCTCGTGCTAAAAAGAAATGTGTCTGTCGTTTGTTAACGGTATAACTCTAAAATGTGAACAAAGTAAACGAAAGTCTTGGAAAATTTTGTTAAGATAATCGCTGATAGAGTAAGTATCATAATGCGATTGAATTAGGTTCAATCGATAATTTAGTCCCGTTCGAATCAAAAAATTAGAACTTAGAAAAATGAAGTGTTTTTTTCGGTATAACGCTGGAAGTGTAGCGGTTTTGTGAGACATGAGAATAAAATAAAGGCACCACGTGGTCAATAAAATTTCAAGATTTACAACGTATTGAAAAAAATCATTTGTGAAGTGAATAATATATTTACAGTGATAAAGTGTGTAGTGCAAGCGTGTAGGAATAAATCCTCACAACTGCGTGGGAAACACTTTTTTAGGTAAGTTAATCACTGCATTAAGTATAATTGTTCGTAATTTACTTAAAGTGGAAAGAATCGTTGCAAATATCGATAACAAATTCGTGAAAAATTGGAAAGACTGAATCGGCACTAGAAAATAGGAGCCAAATATCATCGGTTGTCAGCTGGTATAGGGCTCAAATCAAAAGTGTACTCTAAAAAATGTTTTTAAAGGGTCTATGAGCTTTTATGACAATTTTTTCCCCTACATGATAATTTTGGCCTGCACTGACATCACAACTACTACTAACCCATCAGGAAATTTGGGTCACCTAAATCGGCTAATGTTGCATCCTTTACGCTATTATTGGACCTAAAAATCATTTAGATAAGCATTCCTAAAAAGTTAAATTAAAATATTTGCCCTTGAAATTATGTTTATTATATATAAAATTCAAAAACAATATTTAAACAATTTTGGACGGCAACTGGTTTTATTTTGTTTGATATCAATCAATTTCTTTTATGTACAAAAAGTTTTCATCAGCTCTTTCGTTTTTAAATAATAATATGTATCTGTATTTTAATAATAATGGTTTATATTTCGTGTCGCTTTTTAATCAGTTGAAAAATTAAAATACCGACTATCGAGTTGATTGAGCCAAATTCCTTATCTTGTTTTCCCGCTTTTTATTCATTTTTATTTAAAGGTAAATGCAAATAAATTACACAATGAATTCATTGTGGCTCACCTTGTTGTAAATAATTAAATTAAAAATCAATAAAAGCTACTATCATAGTTACATTTTTCGTTTGCTTTCAGCATTTTATTATCACCCTAAAAAAGTATATTCTAGCACCAAATTGTGGGTAAAAATAATTTCAAAAAATTCCCATAAATAACAGTAAAAATAATACAAAATTCACAATACAAAATGGTTTTTATCCTAAAATTACTACAAAATGGTCATTTTACAATACATTCTTGTCTAAATACATTTCTATTAAAGATTGGACTTCATCAAAGGTTTCAAATACATGTGGAAAGATTTATTTACAGGCTCTTGATTTAGCGGACTCTTCTTTGCTTCCTCGAACAGTTTTTCGTAAACGTTTCCATTGTAAACTCCGAGTGCAGATCCTAAAATCTTATCGGGGATGTCGTATCCATCCACGATCCCCACCGCGTCTGGTCGCAACTTGGTCAAAATATTTTCAAGTTGTGCTTGCAACTTGTTTACGTCTTCCTCGTTTAAGTGGACAAACTGCAAACAGCCGATTAAATAATTTAGGATAATTTTAGTAATGAATTTTCTTACCCTAAGCAAATCACCCATGCAACGGAAACATGTTTCAATTGCGTACAGCTCCGTCAACCGCAAAATTACCCGTTTCAAAGCAGGTGAAACTTGCTTCACGTGGATTTGGGTTTCTTCGTAACAGCATTGAACCAAAAAGGCTCGGCAATGTAACTGAAAAATTGAAAAATATTTATAGTGAGTAATCTAAATAAAAATAGTGGCATAAATTGAGTTTAAAGTCTCCTCATGGATTTGGATGAAACTGTAGAAATGTTCATTTAGGGTCATTTAAAAATCTGAAAAGTGATAGCTTTTCGCCACAATTTTTCTATACTCTCACAATTTTTTGGTGAAAGTTGTGGGAAAACCTTAAGAAATATTTCCACAGAACTTCCGTAAAAAAATTCTGCACGAGTGTTGAAAATAAGATTCGTTAGTTTCAAAGATTCTTGAAACTAAATCTGTTTTACAAACTTCCATAGAACTTTCATAACGTTATAAAAAAGGGGACTTAAGTAAAACTTGTAAGTAAAGATTACAACATACTTCAGCCGCCTGGGACAATTCTATAGCAGTTTGATTAGCAGCATCTTCCTGTCCAAGACCTCTTTGTTTCCTTTCTTCCACATGTTCATAAGCCAAACGGATTTTGCTGAAATGATAAAATAACCACATATATTTAGACTTAAAAAATAAATAAATGCTTGAAGCAAACTCACTGCGCAGCTGCAAATTGCAATGCCCGAATTATGGACGGAATGGTGCCATCCCAGCCAACGAAGTTTTTATATTTTATGGCTTCGGATAGGTAGGCTACCGTGGGGACAAGCTTTTCGCCCCTCAAGGCTTGATTCCAGGCTTTCAGCAAATACCGAGCTGTTTGTAGGAGCATGACCGTGTTCTCCCCTTCGTAAGTGCAGGCTGCCGTAGCAACCCCGTATAGATTGGGGAAGCCAGAACTGTCCATGTACCCATGACCACCACAAGATAGACGGAGTGTCTCCACTCCAGCAGCAGCATCTGCAGTGCAAACTGCTTTGAGGCAGCAAGACAAAGCGTGGAGTTCAGGAAGCCTATCCAAGTTCCCCTTGTCAATCTCGGATGTGACTTGGTTGTATAAATTCCAAATATAGTCCGCTGTTACTTTAAAGGTCATCGCCTTAGCTATTTGAGGAAATAGCTTTAGCTGCTGAGTTACATGGTCAATAATTTGCACTTCTGGTTTACTGAAAACCAAAAAAAAAGTATTAAAGTACAAATCAAAATTCATTATACAAAACTACAAGGATGTAAAAATTAAAACTTTAGTGTTGGACACTTACTTTGGATCTATTGGACTTTGCCTCCTTACAGCTGCATACCGAGTTGCAATTGTAGCTGCTTTTGTTAAATGATTCACTGTGTCTCTGATGATCACCACCCGAACAAACATCATAGTTCCATAAGTTAATACAGAAGCTGGTGGCTTGATAAATGTTCCATCTTCCAATACTTGGGCGTTTTTCATAAGCATATTCTCCCGAGGAACTCGGACATTTTTAAAACCAAGAAAACCATTATTCACTGATTTCATTCCCAATTTAGTCCCGATTTCACCAATTTCTATGCCAGGCATAGGCATAAAAGTTTCCTCATCCCTGAGTTGGACTATAAATGGTTGAATGCCGTGACATTTTCCTTTAGTATGTAGCTGAGCTAAAACCACAGCATAGTTTGCAGTATGACCAACTAAAATTATAACGAATTTTATTTCTGCGCAATTAAAATTATTTTTATTAACTCACGTCCTCCAGGCCACCACTTATAAGCTGTGAGCGATGGACTATTTAAAACGAACTCTTGTGTTTTCGGATCATAGTCTGCTCGAGTTTCCAAACCTCTTATAAATGTTCCATGTCCGAGCTCGGTCTGAGCATATGTGCCGACTATTTCACACGTCCAAGCTTTGGATATCCACTTCATTTGTTGCTCCAAGGTTCCCTGCCCCAAAATGGTCGGCAAAAACATTACAAAATGAACTGCTAATGGATTTCCTTCTCGAACAACACCTGATCCTAGCATTCCTCCTAAAAGAGTCCTGGAAATGTTTTCTAGGATTTAAAAGGAATTTGAAGGAGTTTAATTTATAGTTTATACATGTAGCTATCGATTCCATCCTTTCCTTGTGATTGCAATTCCCGTATTTTATAAATCATTTTAACGGCCTTTTTCACCGAGTTTTCATACAACTCCTTGTGAGAAAGGTAAGCATTAGGAGTTTCATCTTGAAGCTCGGGATCCTCCAAGAAATAGTTCTCTGGAAAAATAATTCAAAAACCTTATTTAAGCGGACACTTTTAAGTTTGAAAATGTACAAGAAAATCAACTAAGAAATAATATTAATATATAGATAAACAATTTTTCACTACTATGTATGCATCATAGAACTCGAGGCAAATTATTATTTTTTGGTGTAATTCAATTTCTTTCAATGATTATTTCGGAATTAATTAATTTTTAACTCTTTGCCCTACCTACATTTTATACTCCGGCGGCTTTTAGGTAAAATAGAAAAGTTGATAGTAGGATTAGTTGAAAATCTTTTCGTAATAAGAATTTATTTAGTTCTAAATCTTGCCCTGCTTTAATGACATATATTGTTTGCAACGGTAACGGTTATTAACATAATTACATTAAACTGAATATAAATAAGTAAATAGACATTAAATCCGATGACCTTGCCAACATATTTAAACTTAATATAAATTTATCTCTAACCAAATTAACTAAATCAGAGGAGGAATAAATAAAACACCAAATTAAACAAAGTTTACCATATCAGCAAAAGCATTTAGCTTTCAATAGCAATTTAGCACTTCAGCAGCTTTAAAAGTTTTGTTTTACATTTGGTATGTCTAACAATTCGAATTGCAAATTTATTAAAAAATTAGCCTATTTTAAATTCAAGTTTAAGAAATCTATTTAAAAGGAAAGCATTTAATCTTTAAAAACTAGAAAAAGTGTGTTAAAAAAAATATTAAATAGATAAAAGTATTTTTATAATCAATAACAATTTGCTTTTATCCACTTTACTGCCATTCCATAACCGTGGCCTTATGAACTCATGAACTTATATAAAATTGCATTTACTATGAAAATTTTCATTATTTTCGTTTTTATTATGTGACCTAAACAAATCTACAATTTCAACGATTCTGTTGAATATTGGTAAGTGTATTTTCATTCATTTCATTTTATTGTATTTTCATATCTAACAAATTGTTCTATCTAATCTTTGAGCTCACTTCTGAGTTAAAAAGGTTAAAGTATCTGATATTACAGAACGTCGCTTCATTGAATATAATGAAGATTTGCCAAGGAGAGGCGAAAAATGGGACAGCTTTTGTTTCAATAAATGGTTAGGGAAAATTTTTGTTTATTTATTTATTTAATAATTTAAGTACAGAGATTAAATCTACATACTTAAAATTATGAGCGCACTCGAAAACGTAGCGCAGCCCATATGGCGAGGGAAATATAATCAGTTATTAATTCAATATTTTACAAAGTCATGCCTTCGTTCGCAAACTCATAATCATAATCGAGGCCCCAGATATTAAATTGTAAGCAACGTCTGAATTTGTTTGCTTGTATTTTTTGCACTGTCATTTAAAATCTTTATAATTTTTATGAAAACAAAGAAATTTTATAAAAATTGCTTACTTTTTCATTTATTTCCTTTTTTGTGAAGATGAAGTTTTAATGCGTTTTTTCGCAAAGTAGACCTACCCCTTAAGACTATCAACTTTTCAATTTCATTGAATTTGGATACAAAACACTTTGACTAGACATTTTTTAACGATATTTTAGGTTGTTAGAAAAACAGACCTATCTATTAGATTTAAAGGCTAATTACGCAGCAGTACCTAAATTACAGCAGTGATTTAGCACTCCATTAAAAGCCTGGAAAATGTGCTATCAAATTATGGATAAATTGAACTCTAAAACCACAGGGTAATTCGTTATTCGTTAAAAATTATCTGAAATTTTTCTAATCTCGTTATATAGAAAACTGGGGGTGTTAGGGAGATGCGAATTCTAATTTTTAATTAGTCTTTCAAAAGCAATACTTTGCCATATTTTTTTACAAAACAAAAATACATCATATTTCCACATATTTTGCTCAACATTTCTGAAATTTTTCTTTTGTATAAAAACAGGAAATAGAGTTTGGGATATCATTAAAAAGCGCAAAGTGTCTGCTTTCCAAAACGTTTACATATTTTTATTGCTTTGCGATTTCCAATTACCATTTTAAGGGTGAAGGGTTGATTTCAAAAAGCTTGATTTCTTTAATTTTTGAATTTCAGATCAAATCAAATAGATATTCCCAAAATTTTAGAAGTTACAGAAAAATAGAGTTAAGGGTTGAGTTTTAGTTTTAACCATGTTAGTACAGGCGATATCTCAAAAACTACTCGACAGACTTTATCGTCAAAACTCAATTAAGAATTTTAATTTTTTAAGAAATTATAAAATTAAAATTATGTATTATCAAATTCTCTATGGCTCTTTGTTTACAACTATCCTGCAATTCAATGATGATTTAGCATCGATAATACGGAAGAGAGAGCTTAAAATTTTTTTCTGAATGTAGTTTTAATGTTGATATTTATTGAATATGGTGATTTTTTATTCTCAACTGAAAACATTATTGTAAAAAAAAAAAACAATGTTTACAAATTTCTAATTGATGTAGATTGTTAACAGTAAAATATACCATTAGACTATCCAGGCAATTACCGAAAACCGTCTGGTAGTCTATTTTTACATTTGTAAAATACATAATTAGGTGGGTTTCCTAGGCCTAGTTTTTTAAAAAGTGAATGAAATTCTAATTGGTAAGTCGCGCATATTTAAATCAGGTGACTAACTGACAAAATATTCTAACTCATTCGATGAGTTTTCAAAATAAACTGTATCAACCAATTTTTTACATAGTATTTGCGTTCAGCTCTAGATGATTTGCAAAAATGCGTTGTGCATCATCAGCAGAGCCGAAGACCGCCGATGGAGGATTTCTTATCTGGAGTTGTTCTCTGACCGTGGCTTTTAGCTAAGCCGCCGATAATTAGGTGTCGGTCAAAGTCCCATTGGTGGAACTTCGCTCCCGGTTGATCAAAAACTTTCTCGAGTGCGATTTATTTATGATTTATTTATTTATTAATTTATTTGCTGTAAACGGCTCACCTAAGAAACGTTTCTCCTCCAGCTTCGTTGCTCCACCATTCCACCACCTGGCGAATTCCTCAACATTGAAAGAGCATCGCTGCCTCTCTTGGGCTAAATCTGGATTAACTTTACACTTTTCTGCTGGCATTTTGTATTTTAAAATTTTCTAAAAATTTATAAAAGTACTTTAAAACCACCACCGATTTCCACGGAGCGGAAGAGATCAGGAAGACGTTTTCTGTCGGTGGATTTTAGTGACCACAAAAACACTGGACTACGAGACACAGCCGAGCAGCTCCCCAAACCTGTTTTAATCGCAATAACGAAACAACTGCGAAACTTTCTTCGCTTCACTTCACTTCAAACCTTCTCCACCACCTCTCCAAAAAATTGAGCTCATCTGTCAGCTTGTTTTTCTGTGATAACCCGAGCCCCCATAAACTAGAAAAGACTTTTTGAAGTGGTTTTGGGGGGGCTAAGACTAGAGCTAAGAATTTGAGCTTTAACAGCTGATGATACAAACCACTGTAAATAAAGTGTTGTTTTGCTACTTAGCGACGGAACGTAACGGAACTATGAAACAGCACTTGGCGGCCGGAACTGGGATTTTGACCAGTGGTGAGTCTGAGAGATTACGATAATTTTCAATAAATGGGTTTTGACTTCGATAAATTTTCACTCTAAAATATCGATTACGATCAATGTGAGTGAAACTCTCTATCAAATTCACTACCTCTGCGCTCTTGTTTTCAAGTTTCCCTAAATTATTTTTAGTTTTTATTTATACAATTCACTTTTTATGTGATATAAAAAGAGTTGATTAATTTGTATAAAGAATGCATTTCTTAACAGAAATTTTCAGACGTCATAAACAAACAAATTGCTTGTGTAGGGAATAAATGAAAAATGGAACAAAAAGGAATCGTCGCGTCAGTTGACATTTTGACAGACAACAATCGAAGTGGTCAGAGCATACAAAGGCTATGTAAAACGGGCGCTATTTACCTTTTCATTTAGTTTAAAGTTTGCATTTGGTGTGAATTGCGTTACCTTCTTGGACTATCTATAATTGTTGCTAAATGTAATCCAGGGGACAAGTGCAACTGGTTCTAAAAATCCGCCTAACGCAGCCTCCGCGCTGGCTATTGGTAGTGCTATTGGTACACGTATCCTCGAAACCCGAGAAAAGTGCTTGAAAATTTAGAAAATCCTGCAACTTTAGCGGAGCAATGCTGCCGGCTCGTTACCTTGTTACTTCGGCGGTGTTTTTGTCGGTTTGCGTATCAAACTCTGCCTCGAATGAGGTAAGTTAAATTCTTCAAACATATGGTCGCATTTCCTTCCAATCGATAGTCTGCCTCCGGCGAGAGGACTTCGATCCTCAGGATTTTTCTTTTGTTGTAAAAAAATGTCATCTTTGTTTTATTTCCTGTGCGCGCTTCTTTTACAAGAGGTGTCCTGCCGGTGTCTCCACTCAATTCAAAGTCCCTTCTTATTAATCTAGTTTAAAAAATCATAAAAGTTCTAAAATAATTATATTCAAGATGTACGAAATAGAACCTGATAATCCCTATACACTTAAGATTATATTATCTAAACTGCAAAAACAATCAATGTTTTAGTATAACAATAAATTGAATTGAATTGAATTCTTATAAATCAATGTACTTTTAAAAGAGAAAAAACAAATACCTTATCGTGGCCATAGCACTTTTACCTCATATTTCATATACTTTTTATTTTAAAAGTTTCATACCTCGGAAAAAACGGCACTAAGTAATATATAAGATAACTTTGTTGTCCAACATGGACCCTTTTTCCCGAGTTTTCGAGTTGAATTAAATTAAAATTTGCGAAAAGCTTTATATCAATCTCTGAAACTTATCATTCAAACAAAATATTTCGTTTTTAATAATGCATACATATACATTTAGAATCTCAACTTGCATCATTATCCAATCCCAAGTGAAGACATTCTGAACAACAACCAAAGATTTCAGCAAATACTTCAAGGTCCCGATGTAAGATGGAAAGACCCAAAAATAAAAAGCGACACTGTCGATGTCAAAACAGAATTGGAAAAACTGAATATTGGTAAAGTAAATTCTTGTTAAATAAGAAAATATTTAAAGTACAATTCAATTTTTAAGCTTATACCTCGCAACCCAACTGGCCAGACAGCTCAAAAAAATTAGGGGCTGTGAGTGCAGTAACATTTGATACTGAAGGAAATGTAGTGATCTTCCACAGATTTGATCGGATTTGGGGAATGGAAACATTCAACTATACAAACCATTATACAGAACGAAGCAAAGGCCCAATTTCCGCGAACACTGTCATTGCTTTTGATAGAGCAAGTGGGAAGGTCATCTATGAATGGGGAAAAAATTTGTAATTGAGAAATTCAGTTTTAAGAATTTTTCTAATTTTTATACTTTTAGATTTTATATGCCCCATGGACTGACAATCGATCATGAAAATAACGCGTGGGTCACGGATGTTGCTCTGCATCAAGTTATGAAATTTGGCCCGAAAGGGAGTAAAGACAAGCCCCTCATGGTTCTGGGGACAGAGTTTGTTCCAGGCCAAAGCAAAAATACTTTTTGTAAGCCTACATCGGTTGCTGTTTTACCAAATGGTGATTTCTTTGTCGCCGATGGATATTGCAACGCTAGAATTTTAAAATATTCTAAAGACGGGGAGCTTTTACTAAACTGGGGCAAGCGGACTTTTCAAGGTATAAAACCAATATACGTATATAATATATGAAGATTAATATTTTTAAAATTTTAATTGAAGGAGACTCGTATGACGTTGCACCGAAGAACTTTTTCGCTGTCCCTCATGCTCTGACTTATGCAAAAGATAAAGGTCTTCTTTGTGTGGCTGATCGAGAAAATGGAAGAGTTCAATGTTTCAACACAACTGACGGAACATTCGATTCACAATATCATAATCAAATTGTCGGCGACAGATTGTTCAGTGTTGATTATGCGCCTGCCCAAGGTAAGTCACTTAAGCTCTTATTATCATTATAAAATTAAACAAATAAATATTGGACCATTCCCACCAAATAGATACAAAAGTTACGATTGAAAAGTGTGGCTTTTAATTTATCTGTTAATATTTAATTTAAAATATTTGCCTTATAGTAAATTATTTTTATGTAAGGTCGATTTTTAAAAACAACTTTATTCTTCAAGTAAGAAATCAACCTAACTGTGAAGAAAATTTTTCATGCCATTAGATCAAGGTATCACATAAAAAAAAGTAATTTTTTACACATTCTACAGATTTAAAATTCTTTATTTTTTAATACGTTCGTTTTTCTTTTCTTCAGAGTTTGTGTCTCCTTCAGTTTGAATTTATTTTTAATTACAAGAAAAATATAATGACATCTTTAATAACATTTATATTTAAAAAACGTATGGTTGATGCGAGAAATCGACTCGCTCGCACGGGTTAGATACAAATTTTCTAGAATTGTTTTGCATTTTATTGTTTCTATCCTTCGATAGAAAATAGTTGAAAAGAAATTACTGTATGCAGCAATAAGTAATCACGTTATATTCTGATATCTGATATCTTTCTAAAAGGTACTTCATCTCCCTTACCAGCCGTCTTTAGTAGGTCGAAAATTTTAAGAAAAAATTGTATTTTTTTTACTAGGTGGACAATTATATGTTGTTAATGGACCAGTAGCTGAATTTGGTTCAAAAAGCGATCTCAACGAAGTTAGAGGATACGTAATTGATATGAAAACTAAACAAGTTTTATCTAAGTTTGGACCAAATAATCTACAATTTTCTAACCCCCACGATATTGCTGTAACTCCAGACGGGAATGAAATCTATGTGGCGGAATTAGATCCAACAAAAATACATAAATTTGTCAGTAAAAACTTAGTTAAGTCTACACCATTATTGGCAGCAAAGCCAACAGCAACTGTAGGAGATTCAACAGACGTACCTCAAGCGAAAGTTGTATTAAAGGCTCAACCTGGATCTACGGTCCTTCTAGTGATCATAATCGTAATAATCTTTGCCCTGGTAACTTTCGGTCTAGCGCTGCTTGTATCAAGGCGACGAAAACGAGGTAAATTAACTGCAGTTGTTGGTAGTCATTTAGAATACAGTAAACTTGTTTCGAGAAATGATGAATGTTAGGAATTATTTTTTTAATTTAAATTTACGATATTCGTATTATTTAAATCACTGTGCGCTGTGCTTACAAGTATTACATGGTTGCACACCTTTTCCAGCTTGGTAAGATTATAGATTTAAGTTATGTGCAAAGGTTGTATGGCAAAGTACTTTTTATATCTAGATTAGACTAACTGCTAACATGTACGATAGAGATCCACATCAAACCTTGCTTTGATTTTCGGCAATACAATCAATAATATATTTTTTACTGATGTTCATGCAAACTATAACCAAGGGGTTACGAAATTTTAGTATTGATAAAATATTTCAAACCAAAACCAAAAAACTAATTGCTGACAAATCAAGTCTGAAAAATAAGTAATTGTCAACGAAAAGCGAATTTCAGAGGTGTTTTTTTCCTAAGACCCAAACCTTCGAAAATCAATTAGTAAGCTGAAAAGCAATCTCCCATACAAATTTACTTTTGAATAGCTGAGAAATCTCAGGCCCACACACGGCTCACAGTGGGCCAAAACGACTTGGTAGCTATCAAAAATCTGTAACTTTTGTTGTGTTAAAGATATCATAATGAAACTTTGGGAAATATATCTTGACATTATTACCCTCTAATTGGTAAAAAAAAATCAATTGTTTTACAGGGTGCTTCAAAATAAATCAACAAAATTTGAAGTAGTCAAGAAATGAGTTTTTAACGTTCTTTAAAAAGTTTTAACATTTTGAATTTAGTCTTTAATTATTTTATCATCTCCGTAACAATATTTAATTTAAAAAAAAAAAAATTTTACAAATACATATGTATGTGTACGTCCGAAAAATTAGTTCAAAAAGCCTTGATTGTAAAAGCTGTTGATGAAGCTAGCCCAACCCGTGTGAGGAGAATTAAGAAGAGTATATCCACCCCAGAAGACGAGCAGCAGAAATTTACACAGAGGAAGCTTTGTCCTTGTTTTTAGACTTGGGACTTTCTAAAGACAAGTACAATTTTCTTAGACATGAATTGAAAAAGAGGAATCACGATGCTTTGCCAAGCTATAACAAAATTGTCGCAGCAAAGAAAGAATGTTTGCCTGAAATGCTGCAGACTACCGAGACGTCCGCTTTGGTGCCTCTTCAAAATTTACTTGATTCAACCGCGAACAGAATCTTAAAGCTAAAACCTCAGGATGTAATTGAGGCCACTTTAGTTTTAATGAGTAAATTGTGGATGTGCTGGATCTTCGGAGCAAAGCGAATACAAACAACGAATTCCTGAAAATAGTGACGAACATATAACAGACGCCAATTTATTCGTAATAGTTCCTCAAGGAAACAAAAGAGTTGGTTCAAAGGGAAGTTGACCTCGTGAATCAGGAAATAAATGCATTACTACCAACGAAATGCTTAGTTAACGGCAAAGAAATAGAAGTACAGTAATGTCTCGCTAATCCGAATCAATTATTGCAAGGGGTATTAGCGAATCATTCGGATTAAGGTATACGTACTATATTGTAATTACATTTGAAAAAATACGCTTCGTTGAATAAAATAAAGTACATATATTTCTTTTTAATACATATTTGTTTCCGATTATTGGTATATAAAGTAAATAAAAAAAATTCGTAAATTTTAGAGTGAACTGCGTTCGGTACTGCAGTTACGTATTACATACATTGTAAAAAATTTGTCATTAATGTTTGTTTTGTTTTAGTTGCATGAAATGCAGATATGGCTCTTTGCTTTAACTTGTACAAAGTCACAATTTCTGTAGTAGAAGCTCTATTTTGCTGTGCCCATTCTGCTAAAAGATTTAATGCATTAATTGCATCTTGATGCCTTATTTTAGTCTGCTCTTCAACAACTGCTGCTTCTTCATCACTTTGATCTTCAGTTGGATTCTCTACAATGTCAACTTCATCTAACCAGTTTGATACTTCCTGTGATGTTAGCTCTAGCCTTGATATTTCTTCTGTACTCCGCAATATGTCTTGAATTTCGGGACATTGGTTATCCTTTCTCTGTCGTGCAAAATGGGCCAGAGGTAATTCGTCTTCGAAATCCCAATCATCAGATACGCTCGAAGTCATCAGGACTTTCCAACAATTTTTAATCATGTCTTCTTTTAAATCCTCCCAAGCATTGTTTAATAAGAAAAGAGCGTCTCTTAGGGTGAATTTTTTTAAAGACACCATAATATCAGTTTCTTTTGCTGCCATAACTTGATTTAGTAATGCCAATTTATAACGTAGTTTAGTGATACGAATAACATTCTGGTCCATAGGCTGGATCAAAGGTGTGTAGTTTGGTGGCAGAAAGATTGTTGAAATCATTCCATCTGCACTTCTAAGCTCACTTGCTGAGGGATGACTTGGAGCGTTATCTAATAAGAGCAGAGCTCTTTCAGGAAGCCGCTGCGATCGCATAAAGGACTTTACTTGTGGAATGAAGGACCTAAAAAACCAATTCTTGAAAACCTGTGCAGTCATCCACGCATTGGCAGTAGAATCATATTCAACAGGTAAATTAGACGACCCAAATGAACGTGGCTTCTTCGATTTACCAATCACTAAAAGCTTTAGTCGGTGGCTTCCGGTCGCATTAGCGCAAGCAAGAAACGTTACCCGTTCTTTTGATGTTTTCCTACCTGGAGCGGTTTTTTCCTTCGAACCAACTAAAGTTTTCTCAGGCAAAAGCTTCCAATATAACCCACTCTCATCAGCATTATAAATTTGGCATGGTAATAGATCTGACTCCCTTATTGTGGTCCTAAATGTTGTTAGAAAACGTTTTACTGCATTTGTATTTGATGAAAGCTTCTCTCCACATATTTTCAGATTCCTTATTCCGTAGCGTTTTCGAAACTTCGAAATCCAACCCCTGCTCCCATTGAAAATTCGATCACCACCATAAATTTTCGCAAACAGTTTTTTTGCTTGTACAATTAAGATTTCTTCAGAAATTGGGACGTGTTTATCCCTTTGTTGCAAAAACCATTTGTGTAACATTGTTTCCATTTCCGGGTATTCAGCATTTTTCAGAGTGTACCTCTTACTAATGTGCCCTTTAGATGCTAATATAAACCTATGAATATCGTAAACTATGTATAGTTCATTCCTTCCTTATTATTCGCCCTTACCTTAAAATATTTTCCTTTTTACGCTTTATATCGGATATTGTTGCAGCGCCAACTCCATACTCATACGCTAATTGTTTCCCAGAGACGTTGCGTTCTAATTTTTCAATGATGCTACATTTATCGCTTAAACTTAATGTTTTATGTTGCCTTTTAGGTGCCATTGCTTGTGAAGATGATTCGGAACTGACTGACTGAACTGACTAAATCGAAATAACGGCAAAACTATCCCAACTGCGCAAATTCTCTCAAAAAGTTCAACATACAACATATGTACATATGCAATCCCCATATAAAAATGTTGTATCATTTTACTAACTTGTTCGCAGTCGATGCAAATTCGGATTGCAGAGTACAAAATTTTCAACGATTCGGATTGTAGAATACATAGTGGAATAGAATAGGTCATTCGGATTAGCGCGGTATTCGGATTAAAGGTGATTCGGATTAGCGAGACATTACTGTAATTCATAGGCTTCACTTAACAATGTGTGATGGTAGAGTAATTCAATTAGTGACGGACACTACATCATCGGCAACTTGTAAAATTTGCCAAAAAAATCCAAATCGGAATACGGAAGAAGAATGCGATGTTGAAGAAAACTACCAATACGGACTCTCACCTCTTCATGCAAGGATTCGATTTATGGAATTTATATTGCACATGAGTTACGACATGAGCTTCACTGATGAGGGTGTACGAAATAAACCTGAGAATAAGCAAAAGAGGAACCCTGTAAACCAATTGAATTTTTTTTTGTCACATAGAGGGTCATAATGTCAAGATATATTTCCCAAAGTTTCATTACGATATCTTTAACACAACAAAAGTTACAGATTTTTGATAGCAGCTAACTCGTTTTGGCCCACTGTGGGCGGCGGTCGCAACCGGGTATATTATAATACAGAGCTTAAAGAGCACATTACAAATGACCTTTTATATGGAAATACAATTGTACAAGAAATCTTGGGCATATGTTACTCATAACTACGATACTGTATAAGAAGCATATATCGTATTTTTCCTGTATTTACTTATAGTCGAATAAAAAAAAATTTAATTGAAATTGAATAGCTGAGTTGGCACACGCCATAAGAGTCTTTATAAAAGCCAAATTATATATTTTTTTATTTGCATTCATGCACAGTTTATTTCATAAAAACAACAATTCTTAAAGTATGTACATACATACATACATATATTTCTTTAAAATTTAAATCGTGCTAAATCGAATAAAATCGTATAAAAACGGAATCAAATTTTTTTCTAGACCGTGTTAAATCAAAACCGTGTAAAAACAGAATTAGGTGTATTTACCAGTTTTGAACCTGGCCTTTTGCATTTGTAAGGTAAATTTATATGTATATAAACCAAAGTAATGGATTTGTAAAGTGCGACACTTTTTCTTTTTTTCGGAGCCAAGTTTTCCTCTCGCTGTACTTTGCAATTGTTTATGATAGAGTTGGGTTTCCCCTTCGCATAATCGGAAGGAAAAATTTGGTCGCTCACGTATAAGGCTTTTACACTATGTCGTATCCTCTATTTTATTATTTATCTAAGCTAAAAATTTATTTCAGATACCTTTGCTTTTGCTTTTACACAAATTACCAATTTTCATTTAATTTTTTTGTAATTTGAATCTTTCGACCTCTTATACCGATCTTATTTTATTAGGCATAAGCACGCATCGAACTGCAATTTAAATCAAAGCAATTTTTGATGTGGCAATCTTTTATTTCATGAAATGTGATTCTAGTTGTTATGAGTTTTGCTCAAAAAATTTCAGCTATCTCCTTAACCTTCCATACGTAATATAATTTTTATTATTTTGTCACAAACTTTCCATTCATGTATTTTGTAACATTTTACTTAATAAAATAAACACATAAAGTAAATGTTTGGTTTTTATTTGCAATCGTGTACATTTGTTGTATAATATGGAACAATTTCGATTTCAATTAAAAGTTTCATTAAAAAAAGATATAATTTTATTTCTGGAAGGCTGCTATCCGTTTGGAGTCCGAAATCGAAGGCATGCATGGGATTTTCCAACTGTAAAAACAGACGGATTTAAGCTGGGCAACTTGCTCGACCGAAAGCGAGGATTTGAAAAACTTGATCAGAACGCAAGCGATGAGGAGCCAGACGCATCCACAAATATGTTGTCAAGTGCCCAATTTGCTTAGGATAGTCATCGTTTATCCGGGCGCGTTTGTTTTTAACATTCTATCCCTGTAAATAACCGTTGCTTATTTTATGTATAGATTTCCTAATTTTTAACATTGTAAATACATCTTCATATCTGATTTTGTGATAAATTAAAAGCTTCAGGTGCGGATAAAAATAGTTGGTGTTTGACTTGATTTTACGTTATCTTTTAATGGCAGTAGTTATGTGATTTCTTGGTGAAATTCTAGGATCAAATATTGCCTTTATATTTATGCGGCAACCTGAAAAATTAAAGAGAATATAAATTCAATAAAAAATGTAATAATTTTACGAACGTTTTTTAAAATCCCTCAGAAATTAATGGATTTTTAAACATTTTATAATTTTTGATAACAAGAAATAATAAAAGTTTGTATACATATACAAAGTGCAAAGTATCGATGAAAGAATTATCGGTATTGAAGAACTTACATCTATGTCGATATTGAAGGAAGCCTAATATGAGTAAAAGTATCGATATCGAAGGAGCATATCGATGCTTTGTTCATATCCTTGAGAATCAAAATATTCATTATAATAAAAAGTCAATTTTTAAACTAACCATTTTCCAACAGGCACAACATTCGGTCATAGAGCAGAACACTTTCAATAAGAGGAGCAAACATCAAACGCAACGTGTAGAAGATTACAACTTGCTTCCACTGCCTCAAATCTTCAGCAGTTTGTTCAGAAAGGATGTCCTCCATAGGAATGTGCTTTCCCAGATTTTTTGTGGCTCTTTGACAGTATCTGAAAGAAAGGTAAGAAATTACTTGTTAAGACAATAAAAATTAAAACAACTTACTCTTCAAATGTTAAAGAGTTTGAGTGTTTTACACTGCGCAATCCGCAACGCTTCAAATCGGGCCAATATCTCACAATGATCCGCTCAAGGGCTGCGCGGTAAGAATGAACCCTAAGGTCTTCATAATTGCCTAAGCGCAACCTCTCTTCGTACATTTCAATCGCATGGCAAGATATTTCGAGTGATTCATAAGAAAGACAATGGAAGCTTTTGTTCGACGATTTCAAAAAATTACTCATTGGATAGCCTTTCTCATCGGGACCATCGTTGGTTGTGAGTTTCATGTAACAACAGCCAACTAAGTTTAGGAATTTGGCCTCAGGACAATCTAAGAATAGTTTGATCAAAATAGGAGCTAAGTTGCCGCATGGATGGAGTCCAATTATCCCAAAAGAGAAATCTTCTTCATCTTTAATATCAAAGGTAGATTTAAGATTTCGTAAAAAACATTCGGCAGATATGTCCCTAGTAAGTTTCAATGTTTTATGGATCGGACGTTTGTAGGAGCTAATTTCCTCCCCAGGGAAGTGTTTAGCAGCAGTAATTTCCAGCTGTTGATCAATTACCCTAAAAATATTCGGTATAAATTTTTAAAAACCAATAAAAATTGTAATGATTTTTACTCGGCTTGATTATTCAGTTCTTGTTGCATTTCAAGACAAAACACCCGAAGTCCATACCCATAGGCGATTACTCTTGCTAAGTGTCCTAGTCCTGCTCCAAAATCAACAACGTATTTCGTCGAAGTCTCTCGGGAGCTCTGGTGGCAGACTTCAGCCATATTCGCTATTTCGTGACGTTTTTTCGGTTTTACACATTTTGAAAAAATATTCCTTAATTTTGGACGGTCCAAACAAGACTTCAATGGAACATTACTCCAATCTAGCTGAAGAAAGTGTAATTGTTAAATAGGCATTTATTTTGTTTAAATTTCACCTTTTCATTATCACTCTCGCGAGGAATGCAGAGCTGTTTAAAGAGCAATTTAAGGCAAAGAAGTGAAAGTGGCCAAACTCTTGAACGTTGATGACCCCGCAAAAGCTCCGAAAATACTTCTGGACTAAATGTGGCAAATGTGTTTTTCCAACTTAATGGAAGTTTGCTCCAATGGTTTTCTGAATAAAAATCCTATGAAAGAAAGAAGAATTACAAATTCTAAGGAGAAATCAAAAAATTGAATCATGAAAATTAAATATCATATGAACGTCCTTAGTATGCTTTAAAATTCTTGACATTTTGGACTTGAACCACTTTCAAATATATAACTTTAATGTTTGGCTAAAATTCATGCTCTCATACTAATTTAATACAATTTTTTAAAAAACCTTAAATCTCTTCTGATGCTCACGGAGCAATGTTGGTTAGAAATAATTAAATAATTCGGATATATTAGCATATTCAAATGAGACATAACGCTCCGACTCCTTCCCTTAAAATCAAATAGATATAAATACTAATAAAAAATATTAAAGATTAATTTTCTTGTCTGCACTCGAAACATGATTTTGTCCAAGGAAAGAGCTCTACGATAGTCTCCTAATTTTTAGATCATAGCTGAGAATATAATTGTAGTACCTCATATTTTAATATCTTATGCAATGCATGTGTTAAATAATTAAATATTGTTTAAAAATCAAAATAGATAACCAAATCAAGGTTTTGCTTTTTTCTTCGCTCTCTGTTGCATGTAGAATTATGGACAATATTCTGCATATATGCATTTTCATTTACCAAAACATATGAGTCGATAAGCCAATCGAATTGCCGTATAACTAAAAGAGAATTTGTAATAAGAATCTTTAAGTTTTCCTCGTCGAAATCATTCCTTAACATTTTTGACATTTCACTTTATAAACAACTTGAGAAATGTCAATTTTAAAGTGACGTTTTCTTTGCAACATGTGCAAGAACGGAAAATCGCTTATCCGAATGTATCCAAACATACCAACCGCTGTATTAAAACTACGACATTTGTCATTCACTTAATTGCTGTCACTAAAATCGTGGAAAGGTTTTCGGGGTCCAGGAGTTTTCCGGGTTTTTATTGATTGAATCTAAGGTTCGTATCTAATAGTTGATGCAAAAAAGTTTACAAAAATGGACACTTCCCACCTGCATCCAAACTGGAGAGCTTTAGCCACCGTGCATTTCCCTCTAAAGAGGTTTGTCACTGAAGGTGCTAGCACCCAACAGGAAAGCATCAAGCAAAGTTATGAAATTGCGAATATATCTGGAACGGAAGCTAGGGAATTCTACGAGGAGACGTTGAAGACGGATCATGCTCCAAGAAGGCCCAGAAAGAAAACTCCAATTAAAAGGCCCCCTCCAGCTGAAACCATAAGGAAGCAGGAATTCGATAAAAACAAGTTTTTTAGAGCAGCAATGACCAACGATGTGGGAACCCTCCGAGGCTTCATCTATAAAAACGGAGATGTAGACGCTACAGATAATTTTGGGTGGACTGGTCTCATGATGGCTGCATGCGAAGGCGCTTTGGACTCTCTCTGCTACTTGCTAGAAATAGGCGCTGATTTAAGTAAAACTGATGGCAGAGGCAATTCAGTTTCTTCTCTAGCCAAAAGAAAAGGCTTCTCGGAAATCGTTGAAATAGTCCAAAGCCTTGGAAGAGATTCTAAATGCACCGAGATGGAGGAAGAACGCACACCAAACAGAGAAGCGTTTTATTGCAAAATTTGCAATCGCTACTTCAAGGAAGCAACTCTTAAAGAACACGAAACATCAACGTTGCACCGTTTTAATGTAAAATCTGAAAATACCTTTAGAAGGCGTTTCAATGTACCTGAGGAGAATCGCGGATTGAAGTTAATGTTGAAACAAGGTTGGGACCGTAACAGTGGTCTTGGACCAACAAACACAGGGCAACTTTACCCCATTAAAACAGTTATAAGGAAGCAGCGCACGGGACTTGGAATCAAGCAAAACGACCCCAAAGTAACCCACTTTAAGCCGTTCGACTTGGCCGCTGTGAAATATAGGCCTCCACCACGTGACAAGACGCGCAAGGAGCTCAAACGTGACCAGAGACGGGACTGGCGAAAAGAGATGTTTTATAGAAAGGAACTTAGCTAGCTATGCACATTGTGCTGCCACATAAAAGCACAGTTAAAGGAGAACGACCTCTAACTAAGTATCTTGTAAAAGATTTCCTAGAGAAAAAATTTGAAAAATTTATCCTCCAGCTAGAATTTGCTAGTCAACCGTAACCCTCCTTACAAAATCCTCCCGTCTCACTGTGGTTTAACTCGACAAAATAACTATTTTCAGACACATCATAAAAAATGTCGAAGTCAAGCGTCGAGAAAACTATGGAGGTCCTTTTCAACACCGAGAAAGTGGCTGATGAGATTTTAGTTCATAAGCAAGAAATAGTCGCTCTAGATAAACGGCGCCAGGATGCGAGACTGGCAATAAAAGAGATTGAGAAAACGGATGAAAAAAAGGTTTGGATAACAGTTGGAACTCTCCTTGTTAAAGTAAAGCGGGAGAAAGCCCTGGAACTGCTCAGAAAAGGTACAGCTGCTGGATTCCAATGAAACTATTTTTTGTGATGTCTGTATATATTTCATAGACCAAGTGCAAATTGACGCTGAGGTAAATAAAATTAGATCTGACCAGAAATTGTTGGTCAACAAGCATCGAGATTTGGAGCATACTTCGCCTTTTAAGGGCTCCGATTTGAAGCCGCTTAGCCCCAAGGAGATGGCTGGAATGAGGGCAAACCTTCCGCTTTTAGGATAAAATGTTTTTGTATGAAATTTAGATTTAAATAAATATTCTTATTTTGTCACATTTTCCTCTAATTTCGACAACTGAACATCTTTTTCGCTATTTAATCTATCTATAATCTTTTAAGAGAGATTTTTGCCCATAATTTTTATGCCTGCAATCAGAAATCAATAAATTAGGTTCGAATTTATAAAATTACGATATTTGGTTTAGTTAATAAATAGGTAATTCATTGAGCTCCGCATCGCATTTTTTACAGATGCAGGGAGGTTCCAATGTACATTTTCCGCAAACTTATTTCTCGTTTAGAACACATTGTGGTTTTATTGTCTTTACAATAGTTTATTTGACATGTTTTACGTTTATTAGAATCTGTCGTAGAATTAGTCGATGTTATTTCCGTATTTGTTATTATTATTTGTTTTTCTCTCGGCTTTCGGTCAAATGATATAGCGTGGTAAATAACGGCTAGGTTACACGTGTTTATCAGATTTAACAAATAAAAATATAAACAAATTATGTAAAATTAATTGTGTATATTTAAAAGAAAAAGTCATGAAGTCAAATGAAGAAAAGCGATAACATCTTATGCGAATTTTCTAATAAAAAGTTTACAACCGGTCATTTGACCGGTCATGGTACGTTTAGTGTTAAATACAAATCAATAATTATATCACGTTTTTAAGAAAGATAATGTTAATAAGTAAGTTTATTTTTAATTTTAAGTGACGCTACGCTTTAATTGTCGTAGAATTTAAAAATTATTATGGTGTAATCAAAAGAGCAACATGTTGATATTCCAGCTCAAATTCATTGAAGAGTCGATTGCAAAATTTTTTGATACGATGCTGGTCCAACCGGAAGTCTTCTTACTGTAAACGGAAATTCAGCTGCAAGGAAGTTGAGTTTTTGAAAAACGGACGAATTTATTACTCATCTCCAACCCCCTTGAAAATTAAAAAAATACCCTTATGTATTTTATGTCCCGATATTTCGGTCTTAAACAGTATTTTTGAAAGAGTTAACTCTTCTAATGAATGAAGTCTTCCTGAGACGCCCTTTGATATTGTTTTCGTTCTAACTTCGGTTGTTTTTTCTTTTTACTTTTGACTATCTTTTTAACGATTCGCAACACTGTCCGTCGTGTTTTTGGTTGTGGTAGGCCGTACAATTTCATAGCAATTAATTGGTTTGTGAAGCGGCAACAGATGTTGAAAAAAAAAATCAGAAATTAATGATTATTCCAGAGTCAACACGGTGCATATGTTGCTCTTTGCTTATATTTACTATATATGCAAGGGTGGTAAGCGATTACTGCTAGACGAACGTTTAGAAGTGTAGTTTCTTCGATTAATTGATAATATTCATCCGAATTAGAGTAATTGTTGCTGCAGGCCGAGTAATGAGCTGGACAATAGGAAAATCGAACATATGCACCGGGGTGCGTTGGAACATAGAAGTCTATGTCTAGGCCTCCAGCTGGTGTTCGTTTTTATGGAGGCATGAGCTCTCCCCGATTAGGCTCTTAATAAATAGAGGCTCTTACTAAATAAACAATAACAAAGCACATAGCGATAAGCTCCACTATCTTTCTCAGACAGTGACGGTCGACGGATAGTCAGGAGACAAACAGCGGAGCCCCGCGATTAAACTAATATTAATAAGACGTGGAGCAAAAGAGGGAGCCCCACACAATCGCAGGCCGGTATCCATGGAATGAGGCGCTGCCAGGGGAGCCTCTCTGTGTGCGAATTGTGTTAAAAAAGCGAAGCTGCTAAGCGCGCGCACTCCCAAGTGTCAGTATGAGAGCCGCAATCAGTGTGCTGCTGTTGCTTTATTCGAAATAAAAAGTGACATGAAGGCCATGGTACAAGTTGTCGTTGCGTTTAGTACGGAAAGCTGGAAAAAAAAATCGTGCAGAGATATTTCGCGATTGTTAACACTCCCTGAATATTAATCGGAGACACTTTAATTAGTGCGGGTGCGCGCGAACAATTTTAAACGGACGATTAATATCATGAGAATTTGACGAATAGAAGGGGAGAAACCAAAAAAAAAAAGACATGTTTTCATTTGGTTTTTAGTTCCAGCACTGCAACCACTTGTCCATGATTCGTATTTAAAGAGCTAAAGTGCTATATCGCCTACTTTTTGATGTTTTTACAATTATCCGATTAAAACAGTGGTTTAAATGTGCCTCAAAAATTAACAGATATCGAATCGCATGGCCGCGCGAGAACAATCCGAGGGGAAAAAAACGTTGACAAAAGTTACTCGCATTGACAAGTTCTGTGTGACGGATTCGTGTCGCCAGCAAGTTCGTTAACGACACAAACACACACAAGGTGGCGCTGTAACGAGTTATGTACGCGGGCAAGTTGGAGCGAATCGCAAGAAAATTACTAAAAAGCCGCTCGTTGAAGAATTCGAAACAAAAAATAAAAATCGAAAGTTGTTCCGTTCGTGTATAAAAATTGTTCCGTGTTTTGGGGGCTGTTTACAATTTTTGGCAAATGTTTATTTATTTTTTTTAAAGTGTTAAGTGCTAGAAATCCCGTCCTTGCTCCCTACACCACCCCCGCAACCGGGCAGAGAGCAGTTTTTTTTTTAGTTTGCAGTGACGGAGCCGCAAAAAGCGATTAAAAGGGAAAATAGGAGAAAAATAATAGACGCAAACTGCATTAATGCAGTGGTCTCTTTTCTCTCTTGGCAGTTTGTTGTTTTCTTCAATTGATAAAATTTTCCAGAAAGTGCGAACATACGACTGAAAAGAGAAGAAAAAAAAGAGGACAAGCATATTGATTGGTTCGATGTCGTCAACTGAGGGCGAAAAAACACGTCTCGACTCCCAGGTTTGTAAATAAACACCTCAACTTAAAGCCAAAACCCGCGGTGGCAAATCGATCAAAGTGAATCGGAATTCGCCAAATAGCTGCCGCTCGACGCTCGCAGCGCCCTCGCGGCGCGGGGTGGCAGAGGCAGAGGTTTCTCCCTTATCAAAGTTACTTTCAATTTTTTTGTTATTTTCTTTCGACGGCTCCCTATCAGAGCTAATCAGCACTCGTCGCGCTCTGCTCCGGGTATCCGCTGTTTTCTTCTTCTGTTTGTTTATTGATCCTCCTGGCCGCCGTCCACCGTCCGGTTCCCACTGGTGCTGGAGCCCGACTCGCACTGGTCCTTCTCTGGCCCCCTGTGTGCCACCGCAGCCGGAGTGAAACGGAAGCTCTGCTGGCGCTGCGGTTGCTAGGTGCTGCCCTATCCCGCATCTTGTTTTCTGCTAATTTATTTGCATACTTGTTGCTTTCTGCACGCACACAGCGCCGCCGCGCGGTGAGGTAAAAGGATTACTCTGCACGACTCCACGGCTCTCCGGTGTGTTCGAATTTTGTTATGTATCGCGCTTTGCTTATGTTTATCAAGGTCGCGGAGCTGCCTCATGACTACCAACAATATCAACAACCGCAAGTGTTGCCACACCGGTTTCGGCGGATGTTCTCAGACTCAGACTCGGCTCCCAGGCTCCCAGCTGAACCATGCTTTCGTCTTTCCTGTTATTCAGGACTATCTTATTGTTTAGTCGATTTCCTACCGGTTTTCTCAAAAAACGGTACGAATTGTATCGTTATCTATGTTTCACAATGCGATCATAATAATCCACCTACACCCATTTTAAAAGAAATTTAAAATCAGCTACTACTTCGAAAAACCTCCATGCACCAATTTTCACAGACTATTGAATTGATCAATAATTGAGCCGTTCAGTGCACAAACTGATTCAACTCCACTTTTTGAAAAATCTTAAATTTAAGTGTCAAAGCACTTAGTATAGTTATAACTTTTTATATTTATAATAACTTTCCTGAATAATAATAATTAACACCATTAAACGACAAAATTTTTTTGGCCATTGAATAATAAATAATTTGTTTCAGAGGCCATTTTGATGAACTCCGTACCCTAATGTAAATCGTTGTTATATTGCAAATCAAATGCACTAAATGATAACGGTAAATTTTTTAGTGCCGTCTTATCCGAATTAAAGTAAAATAAATTGGTCAGTTACAGCCGAATCGCCACAGGATCAAAGTACTTGTGAAGTTAAATTAGTTATTACAATATTAAGAATAAAGTTTAATTGGGTATATTCATATTGTAGCTTCCACTGTATACTTTAATATTACACGTACAACATATTTTTTCTCCCAGGTTGTATTTGGGTTTGAATTATTATAAACAATTATTTCAATTTGTCAGTGGTTTTACACTGGTGGTGGTTTTAACTTTATTACTTTTTTCAGTTGCCAAATCTATTAACTCCACCAGTCACATAAAAATTGTAACATTACTGACGATTATTTTTTGGCTAGATATTCTTTCTTATTAATTTTATATACCGTTAGATGAAAGCTATATCTGTATTTTGTATTCTACAATATATATTTGAATTTATATTATAGAGGGAATTTTAAAAAAACAATGTAAATTATTTCATCGCATTTTTCAACTTTTTGTTTTGTGGAGTTAGTCGATTTGTGCACTGAACGGCTCAATTGTAGAAAAACCAAAAGTAACGACATATTAAAGAAACAATACTAGTAAGAAAAAAAACAGTTAACTAGAAAACAAAACCCTACGAGCACGAGGTTTTAGCCCCTCGTTAGATATTAGACATGTTATAGCCCTCCACATTGGCAGATATCGTTTGAGAGATCCACAAAGTCCTTGCCAAAAGTAGTTTTAAGATTTGATAACGTAATGTTAATAAGTATGTATGAACCTTCTGCCCTATTATGTTTGACAAAAAAGAGGCAATAGAAAATCTAAAAAAAAAGAACAAAATCTGAAACATAAAGAAACACCCACAGAAAACTATTGGTAAAGTTCAGGATTTTAAATTCATGTTTTAGCCGTTTAAACAAATAAAATCAAACAAATTCAGTAAAATTCCGTACCTTTGATTGAATATCTCCGGTATTTGCAAATATGTAAGTATTAAAAAAAAACAATTTTGTGAGTGCGTCATAAGCATTATAATATCTATGTATGTGACAATGGAAAATAGAAAAATAAGACCCCTTAAGAAAAATTGAGGCATTTGATGGTCAAATAACCATCATGGAAATTGCATAGATCCATAAAATCTAGTTCCAATAAATTTCGCAATATTATTAATATAATGTGTGCTAAAGTTATATGTCTTTACGTTATAAGTTGTTCATCTGAATGTGGCTATATGTAACATTAACTAATAAAAAAAGTTTTCCTCAAAGCCAGAAAGCAAAAAATTTCTGATTTAAGAATTTTCAGAACAATCAGATTTCATTTTGGTCAAATGAAGTTAATTAATACAAAACTAAATAGTAATTTTGAAAAGTAGTGCTAATTTAAATTAAATGGAAGTCAGATTAGGTACTAGCAATCGATTTCTATTTGGATTAAAAAGTCCATTAGCCTAATTATGATGTCGAGCTTATCACATGTGGTGTGGTATTCAAAAAAATTCGGCTGAATTAGTAGAGCACAGCAGCACTATTTGGATTCCTCTTAATTTTCCTACTCCAGTGTAAAGTAAAATGTCCAGTGCTTAACATACGTTACAGGAAGGAATCGAAGCTGATTGATGGTGATGATGAAACTACCTATGTAAATAGATTGTTGAAATCTGTTTTTTTAATAGAACTCTTCAAATTTTTGGTTAACATAATTAGTTATATATGTACATATGTACTCTAAAAAACCAGGTAAATGCAGTTAAATGCTCACGTTAATCAATTTAGATGACCTTCGATTTTGAGTTATAAACCAAATATACTTTTTCAAGAATTTCAATTTCGTCCCAGAAGGAAAAATGTTTAAAAATAAAAATAACTTTTATTCAAAAATGTTTTATTTTTTTATTAATATTATATTATTGAGTAGATTGCCAGACACTGTGTTGCCTGTGAATGTGATACCTATTATTTGATTAACAATTCAAAAAGTTGTTTATTTCGCTAATCATATGAAAACAAGTTTCATCTAAATCGGTCTAGCCGTTCAAAGATATGAATGATTCTGAATATATACAGTTTGATACGATAATTAAACATAAATACGATCACAACGAATTCGTGTATAGGCAATCAGTCGACATCAACATTAAGATAATTTGTTGAATTGTGGCGTTTTTATTGGTGCAGGTTATAAATCTTTAACCAAATTCGGACGTTCTCTCTTAAAATGGAATATTTTCTATTAGATCATTCATAAGCATAATTGATAAGTAATATAATGTAGCACTATCCGTTAAATTTATTTTCTTTCCATCTATTGGAGGTGTGTACCATGCGAGCCTCTATCGATTTTTTTTCAAACAATCACGTCTAATTTTTTTCCATGCCTATCTCTAAAGGGAACATTTTACATACCTAGTTAAATATAGGTCAATATTTACTATTTTATATTTTCAAATGTATAATATAAGCAATCATTTTAACTTCGAATGGATTTCTGGAGAGTTGCGATAACTAATTTATTCCCAAGTATTTAGATTTAATAAATACCTTTTTAGGTATACCCTTTTAAAACGGTTCCCAAGCTTATATTCCTGACGCAATCAAGTCTAGTCTAATTCAGATTTTGATCAAATTTGTTTGGTTTTAACTTGTTGTTTTTTATGACAACACGACTGTTAGAAGAGATTATTGAAAATCATGCATGAGGCATGGTCTACAATTTGTAATAACCTTTTTAAAGTGCAACTTCGTCAAAAAGTTTTCTCTATCCCAGTTTAATTTTTATATTTCATAAAAATATAGTCTACAAAAATATTTATTGATAATAGACTAGTTGGGTAGATTATTTGTACGTGGATTTTTTGTTACTTCAAAAAAAAAATGCTTATCGTTATTATTAAGAGTAAGAGGCAGAGGTCTCCTCAAATTCAAGCAAACCAGATTTCCATATTTTCTGCGGAATGATGAAAAATTAATATTTAGGACTTCCGAACTGAAAGTGGAACCCAAATAAATTACGTAAGACCTGTACTTTAACAGACAATATAATCAGAATTCATATCCCTATCCTACCTTCGTTCAATTAAACATATAATAAATATTGACTGGAAAATAAATTTTAAAAACAAATTAAACTTATGTAAAATAAAAAATTACAAATCATAAAGAGTTATGATTTTTTTTTTTTAAATGCCGAAAGTCAGTAGGAAAGGTAATAATTTGCCAAAGTTTGGCTTTCAAACAGGTTTACTATAGCTATTAAAAACAATAAGCAGTGTAATTTTGTTGAAGATGCTCCGCGTCAGTTAACTTGTTAAATTACTTGTTTTTCTACCTTTTCATAATTAAAATGTGTGGATCTTCTGCAAAAACGAATATAAAATTAACAAAACTCGGCGCGAAAGCGCAAGTAATGCTAATGTTGATAACCCTTGCAGAACCGCCATTGAATCGTTAATGATTTTGCGGGCGTGTTGAATTCGAATCGCACAGACGACGACTGCCATTTCGCTTGTGTGCGTAAGAGTTACTAAACCGAAAAGATCGGCGTTTCTGTGCGATAAGACGGCGGCGACCCGCTCTCCGCTGAGCTGCTTACAAAAGTTTTTCTTATCAAATTTCGAAAATCTTCGAATTGTCGAGCGGTTTGAGTGTGTGTCAGCCTGTGATGTCATTATGTACTTCTGATATGACATCATCGAATAGCGATAAAAAAATTGATTTGCATTAATCGCTTCTACGTAGTGGAATTTCGCTAGAAAATCAGAGGGTCTCTTCTTCGTGTGGCGCACCGCGAAAAGTGTTAACCCTCTCCCCAAATTACGAAATTGCGTAACGGACGATTCGCGGATGTCTTGGGACAATTAGTATTTGAAATTTCTTTTGTACTATGCGGTAACGAGATATGAGTTAAGCATATGCAAATATCGGAGCACGCCAAGCAATCTTGGGGTTGTTGCGGTGCCCCCAGATTCCATTACATCGCACTGGTCGTTGCAAAAAAGCTCGCGGCGCAAGTTATCACGTCAGTGCGAAACCGGTTGAATGTGGCTCGCTCGGATTCAATAACACGTCTAGCCATCTTTGCGGAGACAACCCGATCAACCTGAGACTTCGAATAATTGCAATGACTCAAGTGACTCAAGTAAAACGATATTTCGTAATTGATTCTTGTACTCTCCTCAAGGATTTTGGCGCTTTCGTGCGAGCCGCTTCTTTTTTTTTAAATCTTCGTCAAAGCTGCACATCATCGTGTTTTTAACGTTTTTTGTCAAGCAATATTGTTTACAGTCAAATTATCTTTTAACTATTATTTTGAGAAGGTATATTACCTTTACTTTTACTTTTTCTACCATATCTTAGATTATATATGTACGTAGGTATAAAATTTTTTCAGATGCTTTTATCTGTTCTCGTTAATTGGAACTAAACAAGCTATTCGAAATAGAAATAGACCTAGACGTAATATGTTTTTGTACATAAGTATTTAATGTTTATGCACTTACCTTTCGAAGAGTTGGGTTGGTGCAGGTCAGGGTGTCATGATATAAAAATGATAATTTTGAGGTAAATGACTTATAAAACTGTAGTTTATTGATAACGTATAGAGGTTAAGTTGATAAGGAAGATCAAATTGAAATGCCACATCCATTCTTATTCATTATGCCCGATAATAGTTGGAGATTGCCGAAAATAACATGGATGAAGTGATTTTAAAACAGTCATAATATAAACTTTTCCATATTTACTGTTTATAGTTTCAAAAATATCATATTTGGGCCCTATTCTTGTAGTCGTTGGAATCGGATCGAAATGAGTTTCATAAGCAATTGTTGAACTGAAATTCCTTAACAGACTTTCTTAATTCTTAGTTACCTTTGATTTCAACTAATTTTGTTGTTCAAAGTATTCAATCGAACTATTTTGTGGTTATCGGAAGAGGGCAAATTCGAAGGTAACAGGTTCGATTCCTGCATATAAAAATGTCCGAGTATGGGGTTGGTTGGTCACATTTCTCATCGGAATTCTCATTAGAATTCCGAATTATTCAAAGTCTCAGTATAGTTGAGCACGATAACTCAGCGGTTAAACTATTGCAGTGCTAATTCGAAGGTCATATAATCGATTTCTGTCTGTTCCTAGCTTGTTGTTTTCGAGCACTCATTCCCTATTTATGTTGATTGTATTATTCCTGTACCTGCAACCAAACATCTTTAATGATTTAGATAAATTGGAGATTGGTATATTCCATGTTTAACAGGAATGGTATTAAATTATAGGTTTTCCAAAATTTTGTTCTTAAAACTTTAAAATAATAACCAAAATGTTAGAAGTAAAAATCAAAATAAAAATATATCACAGATAAAAATAGATATATAATTCGAAGACGACATCTGCATAACCTATTTTGTGGAAATCAATAATAATAATAATTACAAGAAGTCTTAATTTTGAGCCATATAACATACAGCCAATAATTTATTTGAAGTTGGTTACAAAATAAACTTTTACATTCAAATTTATTATTACGAAATAAGTTGAAACTAGGTTGTTTTTATTAATATATTCTTTTATTTCCGTTTCAGGATCACACCATTTCATTAGCTTGTAAATTAAAAATTGTTTGGATGCTGGTTCATCAGGTATGTTGATTAATAAATTGCGTTTGTATATAAGAAACATTTTATTATAATGCTTCAAAAATGGGGCTTGATATTTAAAGCTAATCCTGGGACATTCATTCATTTCTTAGTACCTTGACATCGAGAAATCTAATAATCAAGACTACTTTTTTTGTCTTGATACCATTTATATTTACATATGTATATTCTATGTATACATATTCAAATTAATTAGGACGAGATTAAATACGTAGTTTTTAAATTGTTCTGTCTATATACTTAACATTGAAACAAGCTTCTGAGCCCATTTTTATACATTTTTATTTAAGTGGTTGTATTTATAAATTTGTTTGCGATTTTTGTTTATATTTTGGGGACGAAAAACAGTCAACAAAAGAAAATAATTACGATTTAGAAATTTAAAGGCAGAGGCCGGAACTTTAACACCACTTCCTCTTCGAAAAGCAGTGAACGACTAAGTCCGGCCTACTTTTTTTGAACATTATGCTAAATTTGATATTTTTTAAATATCTAGGCGTTGTAATTTTTGTCCTGGTTTGTGAGATCCATGCTTCTTAAAGTATATAAAATAAAAGTCACACTTCGCAACAATAAGTTACTATTTTTATGAAATAAAAGGGACAATTTCCAACGAAAATTTACTATTTTTATTAGATTGATTGCCGCAACTGGATTTGGCTCATATAAGTGAGTATTATACGCACGTTGCGTAAAACTCAACGAAAATTCCATTAATTCTGGAAATTATGGTATAAATATAGCTCGTCCAATAAAGCCACTTATTCAAAACAGTCCTCATATCCGTAACATTGGGAATTAAATTACTCCTTCGTATTGAAAGATCGACTTCTAAGTTATTAGTAGCCGTTGTCCTTTCATTATTCCTTCAACTTGAGCAATTTATTTGTCATCCTTGTGTAATGTAAATATTTCCACTCTTCGTTTCTTCGGCAACTCGTCCGGGCCCAATAGTTTCATGGACATATAAAATTGCTTCCTACATGAAAAGAAAAATATATACTTACGCCATCGTAAATACCCGAAAAGACGAACAGTATGCGTTATCAATTATTAATATTAAAATTTTGGCCGGAACCGGCTTTGTACACCTGAATAAATCATTATTCCTTTAATCGAAGCATTACGAGCATGTCCTTTGCCTTGACCTGGCCTTAAAGATAAAGCACGTAAAAATATGGCACTTTCTCTTCTTTAAGCAAAAATAGAATTATTTACCTATTTCTGTTTTCGAAATTGACAAATATCATTTATGAAGGGCGGGTCGAGTGAGAGTGTTGAAACAAACGGACGTAGAAAATTTCCGCGCAACTAAAAATAAAATGGCCTTTGATACAAAATCGATGGGGCGCTAAGTGAATACCCGTGTCACGCATAAATAATTAATAATACGTATATGAGGTGTATGAAAGTAAACATTTGAAGCTGATTTATAAACGTAATATAACGTGATAGCTTGACACCGGGTAAAAAAAAGTTGGATTTGAAATACAATTTCAGATATACATAATATATGTATATATTTAATGGAAAACCGAAAATTTTTCTTTTAATTGAAAAGCTTTTATAATTTTCTGCCAAATGTACCTTATTCAAAAGTTTTTAAATATCTCGACTGCCTTTCTATTTGCGGCAAAAATTAAAACTTATCAAACTTTTCACTATTAATCCTTTGCGGGTGTTGATCTTATTTTATTTGTTATTTGTTTTTAATAAAATTATGGAATAAGACTTGAGCTCTTAATCTAATCCCTTAATTTTATTTTTGCCACGTTTAAAACATGTTTTTGTTTATTGTAATAATTTTTTTAAGGTGAAACTTTGAATGGATATTTATGAAAGGAATTCTTCTACTTGATAGACGAGGTAATTTGATAGAATAGTAAATAATTATCACATTTGATTTAAACGGATCCAACCGTTTCACTTGTTCATCAATTCCTTCTTTCAATGAAATATTTCAAGTTCTAAAAAACCAGAAGTCTTGTTCTAGTTTGTAAATTTAGTAATAACAGGAACTTATAAAGATAAAGTCCATTCTACTTCTAAGAACATCCTGACCATGGCATTTGAGCAGTTATGACTACAAGATCAACTTTTTCATATTTGTCTAGAAGTCAGATAGAATTACATAGTAGACCTGGTTAAGAACAAGTCTAAAACTCATCGTCTAACTAAAATCGAGCGAGATAGTCGTATAGTCTTTATTGTTCTGATCTAAAAGGTAGAGTGGCCAGAACCTTTCTAGGCGGAAGTACTTCGCCACCTCGGTAGCGCAATCTGCGGTAGATCGTGGAACAATTGATCGATTAGGTATTGGTAGCCAATTGCATCTGTGGGCAGAACTATAGAACTATACTTCGCAGCGAGCCCACGGTCGCAGTTGACATTGAGTTGAAAACCTTACCTTCCGTCATCAGTTCCAAGTCAGGGAGCATAATGGCCGCATACTAGCGAAAATCATATGCTCGATCTAACGCCGCACCGGTAGCCACTCAACCAACAATGGATCGAGCGGCCAATGCTAACTGCTTTTGTGGGCTCGAGTTTTTCACAGCTCATAACCTAGCCTAATGCGAGTTCGTGATCTTGTCCGTTGAGGAATGCCTCGGTGACTTCGGTCTCTAGATCGCAGGTCTTGTCTTGATCACTTCTTCCAAGTGGCTCCGTCGCCGTGAGGTGGCTCAAGGTAAGATTTTAAGCTGCGCGCGCCGCCGCCGCCGCCCGGTGAGCTCGCGTCGCACTCATTCAGTTTTGGCGACGGATTGGCAAGTCTGCCAATTAAAACCTTTTGGCGAATCATTCCTGCGTAATCTGCAGCGACAATCCCGTTCTAAACTTAACGACTATCGTGACAGCGATATCTATTTATCTAATGAGAGGATGTTTTTCCGATGTGTTTCACACATAAATGCTATGATTAATCGGACAAATGATGATAATCAGACCTTCGAAAATAAATCAGGCTTATATTCTTACAATAAAGAGTTTTATGACAAGCTCATTTTGAAAGCGCATCCGCTTCATTTCACATAATTCTCACATGCGGCCAACACATTTCAAAGTATGATTTGATTGCTTGGGAAACTTAATCAGCGATAGTCGAGCTCATAAATTTGTATGTAATCGTAAAAATGTATATCCAATGAAAGTAAATTATTTGTATTAATGACGTGAACATGTTCACAAGTATACTATATAAGGCAATCACAAACGTATTGGATCAGTTGCAAAATGATGGAATTTAAATTTTATGGGTCAATGAAAAGTGTACATATCTTTATTTTTTTCTTAGGGATAAACATGGACAATTCCACATTAGTTTCTTAATTATCTTTTTAGTTATTAGAGAATATTTAGAAAACTAAAAGAATTGACAAAATACAATATTCTACGGAAAACTTAAACTAATACTTAATTTTCGGAAATATATTTTCGGGTAATATTATATTAAATTAATTATGAAATAAGCTCTTCGGCCTTATTCGATTTGTAGTTTAGATCGAATAGAAATTTCCTATTCACCAATTCGATCTAATCTCAAATTGGTGGTATACCCTAGAAAAGTAAGGAATTCATTTCGATGAATAAATTAGGTATATGTACTTACATTTTATTGAAAAAATTCTTAACAACCAATCTCGAATAAAGGTATACGACACAGAAATGTATTTTCGATAAACATCAAGCGACACTTCGAGAAATATCGAATTCATGAATACCATAACGTCAGATTCGAGTCAAATTTTTAATGAATCGAATTCGTGAATAAAGACCCTTAATTTTAGATCGAGCATTTTGTTGAGATATTCGATTCCTATTAATTAGAAATTAAAAAATAGAGTGCAATCAACATTTTGTTTTTTCAAAACTAAAATACACTAAGTATTTGGTTATATTTACAATATGGTATAGGTACTTAATATTCTTGTTTAGTTTTGAAAAACGATTTCAATAAATATAATAATATGGTACAAATTTAATTTAATTGCTCTCAAATAGGATAAATAATTTTATAGTCCTATTTTTTCTTCGAAACCATGACATGAATTAATACTATCTACCTATTTATTTAACTACGTATGCTGTAATTTAATTGATTTCATGCATTGTAATCAACTAACACGATTCGTTTAAATCACGCAAGTGTTAAAGAGTGAAACACGCTTTTAATTTTTCGCGGTCATAAATTGGAAATACAAAATGAAAATGGTAACTGAAAGGTTTGAAGTAAAATATAAAAAGTTCAACCATAACATCGGACTACACTACGTAAATGCAACTGAAAGTTAAAAATAACCTGTCTTTAATTTGTACTTATACTGATAATAAATATATTACAACATTTTATGTGGATATAGTTACTACTCATAAGTGAGAACAGTTTTATATATTTTTAGAGAGAATGCAGCTTTAAATTAATGTATACAGTTACTTAGGAGGTATATAAAAATGTAAAATGAAATTTCGTTAATTTATTTATTTTCTCAATACATATAATCAAAAGAATTGCTATTTTTAACAATAACAACATAAACAATTTTGAAAGAAAAAATGTTATATCTATAGGTTCTTACTAACCAAGATGATAAGCCCTTTTAGGTTCAGGTTTTAGATCCATTAACACTTTTTTTTAGTTACTACATATATTGAATATAAGGTATTTTGTTTAGTTTGATAACGTTAATTTTTTTTAAACAATCGAGTTTATTTTTATCTCTTGTTTTTCATTTCATATAACCTCCTTCATGGAGGAAAAGGTCATGAAGAAATATTGCGCCATTATTTAGCGAGATGTTTATAAATACACACCACAGAGAAGATTAAAAATAATTAAAAAAAAAAAACTTTCCACACAATATCAAAATGTGAGTTAAATGCCTTCTTCCCTCTCTAGTAAATTGCACTTTCTTCCTTTCTACTTAAAGAAGATGCGCCACAAGATTATTTTGCAAATCCCAACTTTCCCAAAGAATCTCTGTGGCGTTGTACAGCTAGCTCAAGTTCGTCGATTTGCTTCCTATGATATTCGACCTGGCCGATCTGCTCGTTCCTCAGTTGCTTCAGCAGCTGTTGTTGCTAAGAAATTGGGCCGATTAATTTGAAAATAATGCAAAATCCTCAAACCCAAAGTACCTGTTTGTAAAAGTATTCCTGTTCCTTGGCCGCTTCTTTTTTCCCGAAGGGGGTTTCAGCGTCCCGAATAAATCCCCCAACAACATCACTCTTCTTCGATCCTTTTCCCAATTCCCCAAGTGAAACGCTCATCTTTGCATATCTGGAATATTCGAAATGCGCATTTCCAAAAATTCGTAAATTTTCAACATTTACGTTTTTAATTTTTGATTATCTGGAATATTAAAAACGTGTTTTCACTTACCTGAGATGAGCTGGATATAGACGCGCTGTTTGTTTTGATAGTGCAAACATCGTTCTTGACCTACGAAAACTATCGTTTAAAAATAGCAAAATATTCACTGTGAAGAGACCGAACTTTCTTCAACTTCCTTTGCCGACTCTCGGAGACTAAATTAAACATTCGCTTCGTCTTATCTTGTTTTTGGCTGGTCAGTTGGCTTTTTCAGCCGGGATTAGAACCCGAGTGGACGCTGGACAGGCAGCGTTCAGACGACACCCACATCAGAATGTAAAGTTTAGTGCGTCGAAGATTTTACGCTGAATCTTAAATTATAGAACGAATATGTTTGAGATAACAAAAAAAAAAACTTCGAGCTGTGATAAGGTCCACAGCCGCCTTACTAGGCAAAATAACGAATGAAATTTTAGAAATACTTATTTGCCACTAGGGTTTTTATATTATATGTACTTTTAAAAATGTAATTCTTGCTACTGAAAAGTTGAAAGTGTTCGCTTCAAAATGCTGAAATGGACTACCCAAAAGTTGTACTTTTAATTTAAATTATAAACCGGATTATGAATATCTTAACTCTTTTCTTTTTCAGTATAAAATATTTCTTTTTACGTCTTAACTGGTTTTCATCCTAATAGAAATACTTGTATATGTACACATATGATTATAACATCTATTTTTTCTAAAATTTTTACAACTAAATACTGCATAGTATTTCCAATTAGGAGTTTTAGTATATCATTAAAGGACAAAATTCGTAAATTTTGTTTCTCAAAATGTCATACTTCTTTACTATTTTTTTCGAAATTCAAAAATCTGGCTCGACGGAATTAATAATTATGATATTACTTCATAAGAGTCATTTTATCTTTAAATCTGATTCATCGATTGTTGGAAGCCTTTCATATAACCTCAATTTTCATACATAAATTTGTTGTAAAAATTTTAATTAAATACTTTTGTTTTCTGTGAAAGACTGTAATATGTAGTAATTAAAAATTTCCTACTGTGCATTTTTATTTTCATATGCTCAGGAATAGATATTAGGACGTTATACACCCTGAAATTAAATTCAGGATTCGTGCTCTTTAATAGTATCTAATATTTTGAAAATACCTATACCTTAAATTAGAAACGCTTGCAAATACACGTTATGTATTAAATTTATTCAAATGTCAGCAATATACTACTTTTTTGAGTCCTTTGTAAAGTACAAAGCATAGTTGCTGTTGGCAGCAACATTGTACAAAGTTGTTGTTGATTTTAAAGGAAGGGGCGTGCTCATTTTCTGGGCACCTTAACTGCATTCAAAAATCTGTATTTCCTGCTATGACCAGCTAGCCGAACTGTTCTGCTTGTCCAACTATGACACAGTAAATTTAAAACCACATCAAAACGAGGCAAAGAGAGCCATGCCGACCAGGTTCGAGAAAACGCAAGGCGAACATTCTTGGAGTTCTTTTGCAGACCTGGTTAGCATGTCCATGTTCGGAGGAAAACGTTGGGAAACTCCTGTTGGCTCAAGGACGACACAGCGAGTGAATTAAAATTCAGCGGAAATTGTTGCAAATGTGTTTTGCAGGCGGCTTAATTCTTGGTGCATAGCAGACGTGCGGACAGCCAGGGATCCTTTTTATTGCACTTGAAAAGTATGCTGATGAATGCTGATGGATCCATAACTTTAGCATGCATTAGTTAGCCCATATATGCTCCAACTTTAAGCCTATTGCAGGTGAATGTGTGCTGTCGTGCCGCAGCTATTAATAGTGGCCCTTTAGTATGCACCGCATAACGTATTAATTTGCTTGCCTTGGTAATGAACTTACCCCATGGTTTACTTCCAGCTTATCCTTTCAATGTCAGTAGGCTTATTTTCCAGTTCTGAATTGTAAATGAATACGGCAGCAAACCAACTATTTTTAGCTGTCTCGTTTTAAAATTGACGACAACTTTCGTAATTTTAATTTCTTAGCCTACCGACGCTGTTTATGGATCTTCCGATTTTGTCCTTATGGCTGTTACATGCAAAGGAAATAAATGTCTTAACATTGCGTGTGCACGAGCCATACCTTCCTTAATGAAGTTAACAAATTTTCGATCGATAATGATAAAGTTTTAAAATCCAAGAACATTTTAAAAAATACTTCTTTGTTTTTTAGTTTTATTAAAAATTCGGACACGTGACATCGGTATTACAATAAGAAAACAAAGTTCAAGAAGGAAATTGAAGGAAATTTGAAGTTCACAAGAATTTTAAATTTTTAAATTACTTCTGTTGGTCCAAACATTCAACAATTAAGTTATTATTTATTACGATGCATATACATAAATATATATATATATATAACTCCATTTAAGAGATTTTGTCCCAATGATACAAAGCAGAATAGATTTTTCAAATTTTAATATGGCTTCGAACTAATGTGCGCGCCATGATTTTCTATCCTTGTGCCTAATTTTAAGATGATAAGTCTACCTAACAATTTAACAGAAATGAACAGATCAACAGAAGAACACGTGAGTAAACTAAATCTGTAGGTTACTCTTTTAATATGTTAAGTACGACACTAAAAAATAGGGATACGTTTTAGTTGATTCTGTCTTTTGGTTTCGATTTACAGGATCTATTTTTCGTGACATAAAAAATCGACCATATAAATCAATGGGTGGTTTTATAATATAATAGTTTACAATTATGATTGTAGATTAATGTTATTTGAACAAAGCAAAAAATAAAGGGTATTTTTCTTATCAATATACATATAATTCCTTTATTGCCAACAAGCAATTCGTTTAGAATTGGAAATGGGAAAATTTCAGGTATTTTGTACCATAATAGCTCTTTTAGACTAAAGTGGAAAATTATTCGACAAATCGGGATATAAAGCTTTGCAATTACGAAAAATGCCAGGAGAAAACCCATTGGAACAATTATGTATATCAATTGAAGTACAACATGCATGCATCGTTGGCACACGAGTTCCTCCTGGTGCTGGCTAATGCAATTTTTTCCCGACAAGTGCCGTGAAATCTATCTTTGTCACGATAGAAGGACTTTCCATAAATAACCACAAAAACGTACTAAGTCGGTCCATAAAAGTTCGAATTTAAAATAAAGCAAAGCGTGCTTTATGGCGCGGTTATTAATACTTTAGACGGAGGTGCGTGCAAGCGAAACAAAAGGCACTTTGTGCCCATATGTGGCTTGGAACCCTTTAGGGTTTACGCGGCAATTCTTGTGGCAAGGCGATATGTGGAAGGTGCCTTAGGGATAATATTTGCGTGTTTCGCGTTTTAGCTATTATAGGACTGGGGCTGCAACCCCAAAGCTCTACATGACTTTAGATGTAAGGAGTTTATGAATTGTTTCACGTCTTAACATTAATTCATTATGTTAGCTTTTAAAGTGGTTTCTACAAGACTACTGTGACATCTGCCAATTTAGCTACAATCTATATCGAAGATTGCACACGTTTTTTCCAACACTTTGTTGTACACTCATAAAATATGGTTCGCTTAATCGGTTCTTTAACCTACCTCAACCTTATCGACTTGTTTTACTTGTTTATGAATGTCCAAATATTGACTGAGTGGTACTGGTATACTATAGGTAGATATGCAAATCACATTTTGACTAATGAGACTACTTTTCGCGATCATGTGATATTTCTACACCTCAGCACAGTTTATTTATTTTATAAATGTTGAATAGCTAGTCACGTTTTACGAACTTAAAATGTTCTCGTATTATTTATAACTTGTGTTATATGTTAGTGTGGGGGATATTATTTATCTGCTTTTTTTGAAAATTTATTTATTTAAAAAGCTCTTTTAATTACATATATGTACCTACTAAATCTCATACACATCAGCTGGAATGTAAATAAAAAAGATTTGAAAAATTATGCAAACTTAGTAACTTCTTTTTTGATTTTATTACGAAAAGCAGATTATTAGGTATAGGTATAGTTACTTAGGAACTGACTGAGGAATTGTGTCCACGTATATACGTATGTTTGTTTTCCTCTTTTAATATTTTGATTGCTTTTCATATCTTGATAGGTTTGGTTTCAATCCGGTCATCGAAGTTTAGAATAAAAATTTTCAAAATAAGTGCTAAATGAAGTACCTATAAGTATGTATTTTAGTTATAGGTTAGCAATTTTTATTCTTGTTTTTATGATCGTATTTTAAACCTTTAAAAAACATTTGTGAAATTCAGTTAAATCAACACGATTAAGGAATTCAATTTATTATAAGTACTACAAATCATAAACACGAAACCTGGAAAACAAATGCAATCATTCCCTGGTATAAAAGTGAGTTAGATTTATTGCGATTTTCAATGGAAAGTTGCATACAAATTGTCCATTAAAGGAGTAATAAAAATGCCGCAAAATCACACCACTTATTAGTTAAAGGGTGCAACGTTTGCAACATTTCTTCCCTAGTACTGCACTTAATCAGTCACTTTCTAGGAGCAAAGGGCGGACGGTTAAAAGTTTGGGGCGAGAATTTCTTAACAGAGTTGGGTATAAAATTATTTAAATGTTTAAGATAAAGGCCTTCAGGTGAGTTGTTATAACATTGCGTGTCGGCACTGAATCCCGCATGGAATTCCATGCTGGGCATTCTTAACCCAGTTGAAACGATTAGGTGCCACGAAGGGATAACTTATGCTCCAACAAACACTAAATTAGCTCATGTGGGCCTGAGAAACTGTGAGCGAAGGTGCGAAGATTACGACGCTTCTGAAGTAATTCTCCTTTCGCTTAATTTATAGGGAGAATTACTGCGGGTTAGTACTGCAATGTAAAGGTGAAACGCGACGTAAAAGAGCTAAGGGTTCCTTTCCGGTTTGCATTAGACGCATTATCGTGAATTGCACAAGCTTATCTCAGTATTTATGGGTGTGCTGATAGGTTGTACCGCATGGATTTTCCTACGAATGCTTACTACTCTCATGCCCCTTTACATTTGTATATAATAAACATTTGGTGTTTTAATTTTTATTAAGTAAAATACTTATTTAGTTGTTCACCAAGCATATTTTGTAAATTCAAATTGTTATTCTAAACATTTCATTGAGAAACCAGGTTTTTTTCAAATTTAAAGAGGTATTTTCAACTTTTTCAAATGAGAGAATAATAATAATGAAATAAAATACATAGATATTGTGCAGTCGTCATTTAAGAATTTTAGTTCTAAATAAATATTGTTGAAGTGATTTTTTATGATTTGTACTACTCGTATAAAGATATTACAAAAAGAGTATGAGAAGTTAATTTCAAAATTTTATGCGCTAAGGTAAGCGAATTATTCAAGGCCAAACGTCGAAAAACTTACTTTCGCGAATATCTGGCTTTCTATTCTTTGTGTACGCAAATTTTGGTGATTAAAAAAATTATTTGCTTCAAATTTTTGGTAATTATATTAAATATGTATATAAAAAAAGAAATCGCTCCCACTACATATTTTGTCTTTTTAATTTAGCTACTGCGGTTTGGTGTTATAATTATTAATATACCTAAAACGTCTTTGGAAAAAGGAGAATTCATGATGATTTTTAAGTCTGGTTGGATCAGTCGAAGTTTGAGCGTATAATGGTTGAAATAAATCCTGTGTAAGTTGCACACGAACCGACGACGTGAATTATGTATATGGTCTATTTTTATAATGAATTTTAAGAATACGAAATAATTTATGATCAAAAACAATAATTTTATAACAAGAAATAACAGATCATTGTCTAATGGTACTTCTTCATTATAGTGTTGCAATTATTATCTGATCCAATTAATTGCAAACCCTGTGCATTTTTTTAAATTTAGAATATTAATTCTCTGTTTTAATCTATTTACATATGTAGTAGGAGAAAATATTTGTAAATTAAAATATTTATTTAATTTTGAAAAGGAAAGTTTACACTTTGTGCGCATATTAAAAGTGTTTGCAAACATATTTTAGATCCATATAAAGCAGAATTAACCTTAATCCAGGTTTGTTGAATTCTAAAAACGATAATTATTATCTCATTTTTCGAACTAATAAATATTCAAATATATTATTAAGCATTTATTACTATTCTGTGCCACATTAAAAGTACGGGCATAATAACGAACAACGAATAAAGTAAACGAAACTCGAATGGGGTGATAGTTCACCAAATGATACCTTTTGAGGGTTAAATTGTCGTTTAATTCAGCCATATTAAAATTAAATCCGTTAATAAAAATAACATCCTAGGAACTAGTGTAAGTATACCAAGTTTGTACAAAATTGACACATAGCTTTTAGAGCTATACCAACTTATGATATTTGATCATTGTGTGTTTGGTATGACCAAATGATTTCTTTTCATTATAATACAATTATTAAGTAATGATTTTGTTTATAAAAGTGTGGGTATATTTTATATTTACCTTTTTTCGTCCTTTCTAGAGCCTATAACTGGAAATATCTTATTAATATTTATTTTTAACTTTAAATTTTCCTCTCCTATTTACTATTTATGTTTAATTTTAACTCCGCTGTTTACTATGTATTGAATGACGCAAGCAAACTTTGTACTATTAATTTATTTCGTGATGAAACGCAACATAGAGGCTCGTGTCGTCCACCAGTCGCGCTCAAAGAGAGGTCAATCGCAAGCAACCGCAGGTATAATCGATTTTCATTGAGCTTCGAAACCTTCCGAATGGGCGAGTGCCTTCCATTATCCGCCCACGTAGTCACCGACAGTTCGACAATCATCTGAAGCACCAACTTCATTGATTACTTTACATTCCACTTACTTTCATTAACCCGACTGCCATCCGCAAGTTATTGCTTAAGAAACGCCCGGTTGACACAATGGGGCTCAAATATGCGGGATCCCTGCAATTGCGGAGCACCCCATCCACTGAACTGGCACCGTGCGTTCCTCTGATCTTCTGACTGATTAAAATTATAATGGGCGGCTTAATGAACTGGAAAACCTGTGCACATGCAAAAGGGCGAAAATGAACCCAAGTAGAAAGTGTAGGTACTCACGGGGGTGGCGTTCCTCCTCCTAAAAAGAGCTGCGGCCTGGGCCTGGGCTTCGGATGTTTGACGCGGACAGATTCTAAGATATCGATCCCCGAAGACCTAGGAGTTGGACCCGCCAGAGGACGAAATTTATTAATTTTTAAATCTCACACAAGAATGCTTTTTGTTTGGAGCTTAAATTGGGTGATGGGGAGTCTTCCCCAACTTTAATAAATCTGATGTTAGGATGTAAATACATCGCGTGGATTACTGACCCGATAAACTCAATGATAACTATGTACCTAGTACGTATATGTATCTATGAACCTACATAACTTTGAATGAAACATTGTGCAAATAATTTAGTTATGTATATCAAACATTTAGTATTATTAAGTATTTAGGTACCTAAGATAACTGCAATAGACAAAAGTTCATGGAGTTTGGTTCAAACAAGTACCACTGATAAAGTAACTGATATTGTTTATATACCTACCTTAAATTCATTTCTGGAATTTAGTTTTTGTTAGTAGATGTACTATATACTATATATTTTATCTCGATCATTAACTTCTGTATACCTATTATTTTCTCCACCACTGTATATACGAACTTGTTAATGAAGAACATATTCAAGAAAAGTTAATTATACTGCCATGTCTTAAATTCAGAATGTTCATAAAATAAAGAGAATGAAAAATTCCTATTGATTTCTTGCAAAATAATAAATAAGAGCTCGTTTGTGTGTATGAACCCATATTTTAAATGTTAATCAATTTTGGTTATATTGAATAAAGTTTATTTCCATATTTATTTATTCCGCTTAGTACCTACAAGATACAATTAACACCTACATGATATAATCAAAAATTTCGTACAATCATTAAATTTAGGCTGTCAGCATAATTTATCATAAATCTCATTTGTCTCTGTTAAAGGTAATCAATCTTATGGTAGTAGTCAGAAATGATTTATAAATCATTAATGTCTGAAATCTAACAGTCTTAACTCTTTTATGATTTTTACAACGGCTTTTATGATCTATTATGGTAATAATATTTTTTTATGTTTACAATATATGATCCTTAATGTCAATCTTATTCGAGTGGCTCACATAAAATTAACATTTAAATAATTCGATGTGGATCTGATTTGTTAGTTAAAGATGAGTTGTAAGAACTGAGATTTGCTTTTTGGTCAGCTTTTAAAATTTTTCATTTTTGAAAACAGCTATTTTGAAAGTATACGATTTTTTACTCACAATCAATAAAAAGGTTTGTTGTATGTAAAAGTATACCTTTTTAAATTTAAATAAAACGCAGTCAAATTCGTCACAATTATAATGTTATTACACGTCCTTTTAATCGATGCGTGGACATAAAAACTCATTTTAGTCATTAAAACAAATCCATACGAAATCAAAATAAATCTCCCACGTATACAGAATTATTCCCCTTTCATAAACTTCATCTGGAATATTTTGGTTAAAATTCGAACTGTGTGCAGTTTCGCAGTGAATAAATAAAGCTATAAAAAAACAAGATGAAATGTGTAGGTACAACTGATTTATTTTAAAATACAATAAGTTAAATTTTGATTAATGAATTCCTGAAAATGTATTCACAAGAGTATTTTGAATAATTGTAAGAATGATATATAATTTTTTTTTTTTTTTTTAAAAGGAAAAACTATTCCTGAGGTCAGGTTGTGATTGGGCCTCTAGAGCTCCCAAGCGTAACATGCAGTTACCAGTCCCGCCTCTGAAAATAAAAACAACCAATAAGCACTTCATCCCTTCCACCGGGTCAAGGGAAAATAAACTCATAATTCACACATCATGCTACAACCATAGCCTACGTTCTATTTAGCAACCATTTTGCAAATAAACCATAATCACTGATGTGTTGTCCAATCTGGGAGGACCACCGCAATCCGGCACACAACCCTCAGACTAACCACATCTCACCGATGTGTTGTCCAATCTGGGTGAACCACCGGCTTTCGGAACACAACCCTCGGACACATCACATCTTCCGAATAAGGGAGAACCACCGCCTATACGGAACACAACCCTCAGACAAAGCACATCTCACCGATATGTTGTCCGATCTGGGAGAACCACCGTAATACGGAACACAACCCTTAACGGAATTTTTCTAGTGATATTCAACTTTTACTACATGCGCATGATACAAATGAATCACATGCACATGATCCGCAATCAAGGCTCATTCGCTACAAGCCTTCTCATACATGCCCAATTCGGGAAAACTAATAATCTTAGTGAACACCTCACTAATGATCACCCGCTAATTTAACACTAATTACGGGGGACATTACTACATAGATCAATTACTGGGACCTACACTCAATAGGAGAAAGGATAAAATACTTAGTGAGCTGACTCACCCTCAGGTTCCTCCCAGTTCACCTGACTTAAATCACTTCACTTCTAAACTCTTATTATTTTATATCTTTTACTCACTACTTCACCGGATTAAATCTGACTAACTACTGAGCCTGACTCCAAAACAGCTGGAGCCAGGGAACACGAATTTCACCCCCATGCCTCATGCAAAAGCAAACAAAGCGAACCCTCTCGCGCATTTTCCCCAGAATTCGCCGTGCCCATGCGCATCAGGTCAAATCCTGAATCGCATGCACATCTGGGACTCGAGCTATTTTTAGATTTTCCTACACAACGCAAGTTGCGCAGAAACTCATCCCTCAGGCAAAAGGGTATGCATGACGGCATCGTACCTGCTATGGGTCGCGCCATAAAACCGCAACCCGTCCGCAGACGAAGGATTTTCAGGGGAACGAAAATACGTCGAACAAAGTTCAAACGAATTTGTATTTTTATTTCGTAAATACATTTTCCTTTTTTTATACCTTACAGATTCGGCCATCCTGTACAAAACTCGCCTCGAGTTTCGCCAATTTAATATGATGGAGTCTGTTCAGGATCAGAAAGTACTACGCCACCTTCTACACTTTCGCTATCCGTATCAACTTTTCAAAAATTTCATGCAATTTGAAGGAAGAATAGTATTCTCTTCGATTCTCATTGTTATTTTTTTCGTGTTATTATCAGGTTCAATTAAATTAAGTTGGTTTTCCAAAAATGTCAAGTTGTTTGCATCCTTTGCCACTATAATATGTGACAGATCAGTGAAAGATCTCCCCATCTTCACTCTCCAATAAATTTGCTAAACATAATATATAAACAACCCTAGAGTGTTTCATAAAATCAAATAACCCGCGAAATATTAAAATGAAGGTACCCATTTAAGCTTGAGAAAATATCAATAGGGAAGTATCTACTATCTTTCAGAGACTTGGTTAGGTTCTCTACGCAGGACTAGTGTACAGCATCACGCTCGGTTTATCCCACTTCTGAATTGTAAGAATGATATATAATTTTTTTTTTTTTTTTTAAAAGGAAAAACTATTCCTGAGGTCAGGTTGTGATTGGGCCTCTAGAGCTCCCAAGCGTAACATGCAGTCACCAGTCCCGCCTCTGAAAATAAAAACAACCAATAAGCACTTCATCCCTTCCACCGGGTCAAGGGAAAATAAACTCATAATTCACACATCATGCTACAACCATAGCCTACGTTCTATTTAGCAACCATTTTGCAAATAAACCATAATCACTGATGTGTTGTCCAATCTGGGAGGACCACCGCAATCCGGCACACAACCCTCAGACTAACCACATCTCACCGATGTGTTGTCCAATCTGGGTGAACCACCGGCTTTCGGAACACAACCCTCGGACACATCACATCTTCCGAATAAGGGAGAACCACCGCCTATACGGAACACAACCCTCAGACAAAGCACATCTCACCGATATGTTGTCCGATCTGGGAGAACCACCGTAATACGGAACACAACCCTTAACGGAATTTTTCTAGTGATATTCAACTTTTACTACATGCGCATGATACAAATGAATCACATGCACATGATCCGCAATCAAGGCTCATTCGCTACAAGCCTTCTCATACATGCCCAATTCGGGAAAACTAATAATCTTAGTGAACACCTCACTAATGATCACCCGCTAATTTAACACTAATTACGGGGGACATTACTACATAGATCAATTACTGGGACCTACACTCAATAGGAGAAAGGATAAAATACTTAGTGAGCTGACTCACCCTCAGGTTCCTCCCAGTTCACCTGACTTAAATCACTTCACTTCTAAACTCTTATTATTTTATATCTTTTACTCACTACTTCACCGGATTAAATCTGACTAACTACTGAGCCTGACTCCAAAACAGCTGGAGCCAGGGAACACGAATTTCACCCCCATGCCTCATGCAAAAGCAAACAAAGCGAACCCTCTCGCGCATTTTCCCCAGAATTCGCCGTGCCCATGCGCATCAGGTCAAATCCTGAATCGCATGCACATCTGGGACTCGAGCTATTTTTAGATTTTCCTACACAACGCAAGTTGCGCAGAAACTCATCCCTCAGGCAAAAGGGTATGCATGACGGCATCGTACCTGCTATGGGTCGCGCCATAAAACCGCAACCCGTCCGCAGACGAAGGATTTTCAGGGGAACGAAAATACGTCGAACAAAGTTCAAACGAATTTGTATTTTTATTTCGTAAATACATTTTCCTTTTTTTATACCTTACATAATCGAGTTATTTTTGAGGATAATTAAAAGTAAAATGAATACCCTACCATCCAATGTATATCCTGTTGAATATAAATTTAACCATTTTACTGCATATTGTGTTGGTTCCACAAATATCACAAAAGCATCAGTTCCACAGTGTTTAGTTTTCAGCCTGATCCGATTGAAGAACATCAAGAGCTGCGTAATTTTATTTTGGTCTGAAGAACATGTGTACATGAATCGTTTTCACAAATTTAGAAATTTTAAAAATAATTATCATCTGCTTAGTGTAAGCATGTAGAATGGAATTAGCTACACTTCTGAGGCATTCCAGGCGCTTAAATTAAAGACAGGGGCATAGAAATTTGTTCCTTTTTACCTCCTTTTGCGATTAAAAGGGGAATTGGGGAAAATACAATTACGTTTAATTGCGTATACTTGCAGATATTCATAACAAGTTACTCGTATTTAAAATTTGGAATGATCCGAAAATATTCACAATTAAAATTGCAGTTGAAAAAAAGATAGGATAGTTTATTATTTTAATAATTAATAACTAAAATTAGTTTTGACGACTGTACAGTCGAAAACCAGTATATGTATTTATAAGCATAATGGATTTAGGCATAGGTAGCTATGGATAAAATTGTAGTCCGTCAATTCGAGAAATTAACCACTGCTAATTTTAGCATATGTATTAGTATTTAGCTATTAGGGTTGTTTTATTTTTATTTGGTTATAAAAATGGAACTCATATTTGACTTATCAGCATGATTTAGCATTGTTGTTAAAATTAGTTTGAGATTTAAAACAACATTTTTGCTGTAAATTTTTGTTTTGTTAAAGGTTCCCGGATAGTTGATAGTTTAGTTGAGCTAAAAGTTAATCAAGCCTAAAGAAGCTTCGCTAACGATCTTACGAAGCCTTTGTCCTTTCGGCTATTTGTCTCTAATTAAAGCTAATGTACCTACATATACTCAATCACTAAATTCGGTGATACCTACTTTAAGCTTTTTGAATTTAGTCATGAATTAGTACACGTGATACAGCCTCACATTTCATTAAAGAGAAGGACATCCATCATATAAGCAAATATAAGTACCTTCGCACCTACACACTTTTGCCAATTGAATCTTTACTGACCAGAGATTAAACAACGAGGCAGAAAGGGAAGTGATGTAATTAGTCCTTGTGCCCTCAAATTGACGCCTGTCCTTTTCAATGGACGCATCCTCTGCAGCTGTGGTAATGAAGTAGTAGGAGGAAAATCATAACAACGCACTTAATTAACACAGGTAGGTATTTTCTTCTCACCTGCCATAAATAGACCTGGTCTGCTTTCACGACGTCTGCAATTGTCGTATATACATCCTATCCTTATTGAATGGACTTCATTCTGGGTATGATGACGTACGCTTGAAAATCAATTCAACTAGCTATTTTAAGGCGTCTAACTATGTATCTAAATTAAATCCAGCTATAATTATTTTTAAAGGGCAAGTAATTTTCACAAATCTTGTAAGAAAAGGAGCATCAGCTTTAAGTAACGTGAATTTAGTATTACATTGGCAGGACAACCCGCCGCTCTAGTTCTATACCATCCTACGACCTATCGCTACCACTAGAAACCTCGTAGATTAAGTTTCCACGTGCAAAAAAACGTGAATGATATCCAATAAATACGTCACGATATGCGTTTCCGTCACTATTCCACACCCATCGAAATATTCATTTATTAAATCAGTGCACCTACAGCTCGGAAAATTTCGAATCCGATCTACATACACAGTTAGTATTCATGAATAGTCTACACCAATACAAAAATACATACACTGGTTTTCATGCTTAACGCCCTTCTGATTTTATTTGGAAAATGCTAAAGTTTGAGATTCATACCACAATCCCGGGCAGGTATCTAAGGTGATGAATTCGAGAACTGTACGAGGGTACTCGCTGTAAACCTGTTGTTTGAGATTAAAAGTTGTTGCTTTTCCCGAGTGTCGCAAATAATCAATAAAAACCATGAACATGAGCATGACTGCACACTTAATTTGTTTTACTTAGAAATGTTCTCGCATCACAACATAATTTGTTCGCAATAAAATATCCGTATCTATCATACATATTTCTACGCTTTCCTTAAATTTCATTATCCAATCCAATGATTTTTTGAGTAAAACAGTCTGAATTCTAAGGATACCAGAAAACTAGGTATAATACAATTGTTTTTTAGGCTTTGTAATGCCTTTAATTTTAACTTTTTAGTAATCAGGATTAAAGATAACTAGTTTGATTTTGAAGAATATAAACTATACACAGTCACAAATTTTGGTCATATTCAAATTTCAATTTTTAAGGATCTCTATTATTCGAGTTTGAAAAGGGATTGTGTTTTAAGCGTAATTTATGTTAGACCTTCTTTTTTAATGGTACAGCCTTTTGTTGAACGTCTAAAAATAAAGGATTCTCATATGTATAAGATTTAAAATTGATAAATATTGTGAAAATTTGCTACTGCTTATAAATAATTCAAACTTCAATATTAAATTTTTAACACGTGTAGGTATTTTCTTGAGATGTAACAGAAAAATTTTATACTAACGTTGATTACTTAAGCTTAACAGAAAGTAATCTAATTTTGCTTTATTTAAACAAAGGTTATGAGCTAAAATTTGAAATATGACTATTTTTTGTTATTTTTTTCAGGTGTGGTCTACTTTTATCGTTGTAGCGTGTATTTTACCTTTGGTAAGTTGTGTTTTTAAATATTAATAAAATTTGAAACAAATGATCACGTATAGAAAACAACTTTGATACAAAACACTAAACATTACACAAGTTTTTCTCGCACTCTACCGTTTTTTGCTATGTTATGCAAAGTTATATGTATGTTTTTATAACATTTCGTTTCGTTTTTATTTTGCTTACAGAAATTCTAATTACCAGGCTAGTTTTGTCCATTTAGAACCTGGGAATAGAAACTTTTAAAGTTGGAAGTAGAATAGCTTTCTAAATTTGAGATATTCAAAGTTTAAAGTACCTACTAAATTATGTATTTATTGTTCAGATCGTCTCTCCCTTAAACAGCTACTTTCTTACCTATATTTATTTCATAAAAGGAACTCATAGAACTCAATTAAATTTTAAAATGTTTTCCTTGTAAATAAAACCAGTTTACGTCGCAGAATATTTCTCGTTTGTATTTAATTAAATTACAATTCCAGTTATACCCATCTTTCTTTTTGCAATATTTCATTTTAATTTTAAACAAAAATTTATTTGAGTGAATAGGAATTCCACAGAAATGATAAAAAACTCTTTTTTTCACGATTAATTCTTTTTTAATTATCATTCTTGAATTGTTGCAATCATACAAAATTCTCTGACTCAGCTATTAATTTCACAAACTTATTGGACATATGTAACTATATTAAAGATGTACATATCTACTAATAAATGAAAAATTATAGGTTACTTAAATTTGGTCGCTGCAGGAATTTTTAAGATGATAGTAAAAACTAAATTAATTTAATATTTTTCCTATTGTATTGAAGTATGATGATTTCCGACTTCAAACTCTTCTCAAATTTTTTTCTGAATTTTCGCAATTTAATACAATTTTTAAAACTTTTGAGAACTTTTCATATTGACAATTGTGTGTATAAATTACGTAAATGCTTGATATAAATAAATAGTAGAAATAAAGGAACCCTAAAAATAGTAGCCATAAAAGAAAGCAAGCTGAATGAAATAACTAAATATGTAACTCAATATAAAAATATTTTCCAAAAGTAAAAATATTCAAAGTGACAAAATGACAATCCAACAGAATCTAGATCACGTATTTATAATGGAAAGATAATAAAAAAGAATTTATAAAACTACAATAGTCGTTCTTCTGCATAAAGTGAAATCACTGAACGTATGGTTGCCGACCGTGCTATGTTGAAAGATCATTTATTTTTTAAAAAAATGTCTTGGTTTTATTTATAATTCATTTCTTTTACAAAAACGTTTAAAGTTGTAGTATTGCAACGAATTTTAGTTGACACACAATTAACTTTCTTAAGATTTCAGTGTGTTTCGATTTGTTGGCAGTTTCTATAATCACACTAAATTAAAGAAATAGATTATCTCGAATAAAATTCCAAAACATTTGGTAAATAAACTATTTATTATTCACATAAAATGAAAATTGAGTTCATGTTGAAAAGTGGTAACTAAGTAAGATATGTATGTACAATCGAGAAAATCAAATTAAACATTTACTATTTTATCTATATAGAACTTTATAAAACTAATTTTAAGGTTTAACTTTTACGAATTTTGTGTTTACAAATTTGCAAATTTCAAGTCAGCTTTCCAGAGAAGCTCTAAGTACCCATTTTCATAAATTAAATATAGCTTAAATTAAGAATACTCTGTTGAAGAAGAGAATTTACTACTTTCTTTTTAAATTATAATAAGGCCAAATTTGTGATCATGGTACCCAGGAAAATTGAGCGGGGAGGAATGAAACGGTTGAAAGGATTAAATATTTGTATGTGAGATTTTGTTGGTCCATCGTCCATGACATGATATTTTGTAATAATTATTTTTATTGTTTGTGAAATTAACACAATTTGTATTTCGTTGAAGAGAAGAACAATAAAAGTTTGTTTTAATGCTTATTAAAATTAAATATAGCCAAATGAGACCATGCTGAAGAATTGAATTATTTTAGAGATCGTGGCTGACTTTCTCTTTCTCGCTTTGTCTACTTTGCGAAAAACTTATTTATAGGCAATCTATATTTAGTGATTAATGAAAAATCCAAATTCAATAGACCCGCGCAAAAGGAATCTGCCCAAGGAAAGCCGAAACGGAAAGAAAATTGTATCAGTTTTGGAAGTCTTCACAGAGTTCCACAATTAGGAGGCTCCTGCGCGGCCGTGTTCTACTGTGATCTAAAGCAGCCTGCAGTGAAGCGAGGTTGCTGATGCTTCACTTTCCGGTGCAATCCGTTTGTACAATGATCGCTCGTTCATTTTTATTTGCCATAAACATATTTCGCTATTTCGGTACGTTTAAGGGGAAGATCCTCTTATTTATAGGCGATATACCTCGATCGGGTCCAATGATACGTTTTCGAGAAATCCCTGTTTTAGTGCATTTTAAATTTAAAACAAAAAATGAAGCAGCGGACGCATGAGGACGAGGGCGTGCGCGGCGGCGATTCCTTGACACCATCTCCCGACTTAGTTTACAAGTTATTTTAAATTTGAAGTATAATAGCCAGGCGATCGTTCAAGAGTAGTTGGGTGCTTGAATATCTTCTTAACTTAGAGCTGAAACTGAAAATAAAAGTCTTATTTTGAGATCATGAACGCTACCACGCTGCCGCCAACACTGCCGCGGCACAGCCATGGATCGGATATGACATCCGCACAGTTTTAGGAAAAGATCGCGTCTAAGAAGCTGCGTTGCGTCTTCAGCTCCCGTCGCAGCATCTTCGACCGGTTGTTGGATAAATGCCGCACGAAAAGCTACCGTAAGCTTGACTCACTGACGCATTCCCCCGGAAGGGTCAATTATTTCCCGGTGTCGCCGTGATTTCGCGATCAAATGATCATCTCTCTTTTAATTCGCAGGATTATCGTCGCGAGGTGTTTTTATTTTTGTTTTTGTGCCTCGTAAACAAGTGAAAGCTTGTATTTTGGTGCCGCAGCATCAAGTGTGCAATTTTGATCAGTTTTTTGGTTGAGACGATTTAAAATTTAATTGTTTGTTAATCATCTTACACATTTTACATAATATTCGAAATTCGCTGATTTTAGGTTAGGTGGGTTCAGGTGTGCAGAGATTTATTTTTTTTTATAAGAGCACTTTCGGATGAGATTTTAAATTGACCTGCAAATAATTAATTGTATCATATTATGCTGTCTTCTATTATATATTAAATTTTGTGATATACGCGTATACATACATTAGGCAATATTGTTTTAAAATTTTATGACTTTCCTAACCTCACAATACATCTACAATCGAATCCTTGTTTCAATTTTCTATGTTTCGAACTTTCCTATTTAACGACCAATTTTTATGCATGTGTGAATGTGGAATATTTTTCTTGGCATAAATCATTTAATTCGTTATTTAGTTAAATTTTATTTTCACTTCGTGCAGCTATTTAATGCTGTATTTCACATTCTGGAAAACGAATATTAAGCAACTATAAATGAAATTATGACCAAGATTTCCTCCACCCCTTCTATAGTATTGTAAATATTTGGAATGTTTTACGAGTTTCGAATTGTTATATTTTTTAATTTTAGTGAGTATTTTTGATCGTGAACACCTTTTTCTGTTTCTAATCAATAAAATTTGAACTATTTAAAGAATGCTCCTGTAGAGCTTATTCTTCAATTTATTACTGGACCTCTAAATTTGTTATTCTTATCGACTCCAACAAATTTAATTGATTCAGTGCTACTTTCTTACTTTTAAAAGACTTGCACAACTTAGAAAAATGTAGGAAAAATTTCTAAGTAATTATGTTTATCTTTTAGATTTACTATTATATTTAAATTTGGAATTATAACGATGATAGAAGAACGATATAGGTGAATTTAAAAATTCGTTCAGGTTAATGTTTTATTTATGAAATAACGTCTTAGTGAGATTTATAGTAGGTAAACATCATCATATGGTTCACAGATTATGCAGTATGCGATTTTGTTTTGAATCGGACGCGGTAAGGTTTCAGGCCAAGATCTTTACATCATTGATGACCAAAAGATAATGCTTTACACCGTCAAATGTTGATTTCAAATTATTAAAGTAAATAGTTTTCTAAAATAATCTTTTAGTACTTCCTTTGCAATTTTTAATATCTTAAAGTAAACAAGTAAAATCGCATTTGTCAACATTTCATCTGGTATTAAAAGAACTTTTAAATTACCTGTGACATAATAAGCATTTTAGCTATTTTGTAAAAAACTTATTAAAACGAAGCTGATATAAAAAATAGGAAGCTATTCAGCAAACCGCAGCGGGTTCAAACCATGAATGACATTGCACGCAGTGATTTCATTGTACTCTCGCACATATTTTCGCCCTCAGGCCTGGCTATTTATGAAATTCTCCTAAAAATACCTAAAATCGAATAAAATCGCTTTTTGTGTAAGTCTCCTTCAGTGATCTACACCAAATCGACCAAGGAGGTGCAAACTGGTATATTTACAGAAATTTATTTATAACGAAGTTTATTTATATTATACGATAAAGAAAGTTTCCGAAAGTGCTTCATTTCAGCCGCAAAAATGAAGGCAATCACTCAATTTCGTGCAGTTTCGTTTTTAGTATAATTTTGCCCAGTCGAATTTAACATTAGTGGGTGCAAACATAACCGGTGTGGTTTATTTTATTTATGTTTTTAATTGTAGTGCATTCAAGTTATCGCTTTTGATATCATAAAATTTATATTTTGAGGAAGTGATTAATTGGTGGAAATCCCGTGAATAGGAAATATGTGTTTATTTTTGAATCAAATTTTAAATAGAATAATCTCAAACGGTTGCAATCGCTTCGGCGCATGTGTTTTTTTGTTGTTCAAAGTTTCATGATCTTAAATCTGAAAATAAAATGCCTTTTCTAGTGGTGTGTGCTGCCGTCCTGTGGCAGCTTTTCACGGAACGATCTTTGAAGGATCTCAGCTCAAAACAGCTTCGTCGACGGAAGTCCAGATGGCCGACTGCAAGAAGCGCTGTAAGTTTTTGATGTGTTTCCTTCTGACGAGCGGTTCGCAGCTCGGATAAAAGTCGTGTATTTAAGAAAAGTTTTTGGTGCGTAGGGTTGGACAAAGTCTCAGGAACTATTTTGGTACTGGACCCAAAGAATGTTCTTTCTTAACAAAATTATTTAAAAATTGAAGGAAGGCTGTGTTATTTTCGGATACTTCAAACTACCTACTTTATTTAATTAAAAATTTTATAAGTAAATAACAAAAGTTAATAATCTGGGGATAGCAAATACATAGCAAACTACCTGAGTACCTAACCGGGCTTCACCCCGTGCATCTTAAGTAAGTACTATGGCACTATTTAGTTAACGATTTCTCAAGTTTGATACTCCACTCAGTCTAGGAGTGTTACCAAAAGGTATTATCGTATTGAGTTCAAATTAATACCCAATACTAAAATCTATGCCCTCAAAGCACTGTAAAAAATTCTATGTTTTGTAACTCAATGCAACGGAGTGTATTTTAACTAACACATTAAAATTTATAGGGTACTTTCTGTTAACCTAGAATTTGGAATTTTGGCACGAAAGAATTTCTAATTCTATGTGGAATTTTCTTCTTATGTAAGTCAAAATGATAGGCATGTTCTCCAAAAACTAATTTAAAAATATGTACTTCATATTCCTGAAAAAACAGAATAATTTTATTCAAAAATACATTAAGAAAACTTTGAATTTATTAAAAAAATAAGTGTAAACCAAAAATAATTCCAAAGATTTTTGGTATGATTTGTTGATTCATATTCAATATTTGAGTCCAAGATTTTTGACTATATTTTAACTACCATTCTTAAAATCCTTTCACAAATTCCCGGGGTGGAGTTGAGTTAAAAAGTGTCTTCGACTACCCTATTTTACAAAACAATTAAATCCATCCTTAAATTTATTTGGTATTTTTTTACATTTTTTTTTATCTTGAAATTGACATTTAAAACGAAAATGTCAATTTTTAATGGTTCAATTTATATCGGTTTACGTTACCGAAGCCTGACATTGCTCTGAATGCACACATTCCATATTTTTTAAAAAATCAATTAAAATTAAAAGATCAACAAATGGGTCTCATCAAACTTCATGGAGGTCAACAACAAAAGATGCTTTCATATTTTGGTGAAATTTTTAATTAAAAAATCTTTGCGAATTTAAAACGCTGCGGTAAAATTATTCATTCCATGTGCTGTCCTAGTTTTGCCACGTGTGTGGAGTACAACGGTCAGTTTTGTATTATTTCCTTGCTGAAGTAAAAATCGTTATCCATTTTCTTTTCGGTCAGTCTGTTATGCCTTTATTTCGAATTATTATGTAATTATTATAAATAACTTTCATTGCTTATAGGTACTATATGTAAATAATATAAAATGAAAACATATGTCAAATAAATTTAATTAAGTATAATCGGCTGAAACAATGTGATAATAGACGTAAAAAAATCAGAACCATCATGGTAAAATACCAAAATTTTGAGTAAATAATTCTATACATTATGTAATAGAAAAGTGGTATTCTATATTAACATTGTAAATAATTAAAAAAAAAGAATTCCATAACTTCTTTTCCATTTCTAGGAACCCGAAATCCACCCAAAGTAATCTAATTAAATTGTTAGATAATATGAATCCATTTAATCCTTTCATTTCCTTTTGTCGTTGGTCCCTGTTAAGATGCACAGAGACTTGATCAGAAAGGGTAAATTAATTCCATACGAGTAGAAGGACAACAAAAAGGGTTAATTGAAAGATTTTGGGGGCGTAAGCATCTGATTTTCTTAAGCTTTTCGAATTAAACATACTTTGTAAATTCGAAAAAGAAGAAACAGATGCGTCCTACAAATTATTATGAGACAGCATTCACCTGGAATTATTAAGTAATTTAGAACTGTCACTAATGCCCTTTTGCCTGAAAGATGAAAGAGCCATTGCGATGCCACTTCGCTGCTTGAAAGGGATCTTAATATTTTTTTTATGAGTGGATTATGGCTCCCAAAACTGAATGCTCATTGATTCAGAAAACACGTGGGATCTCAACTAGGAGGTGGAAGTTGGCAGGAAGGAAACAAGAAAATGTCCTCCAATTCTAAAGCTAGGTTTTCACAGCAATAAGGTTGTTGTTTTCAGTTTTATTATATCAATTTTCAATTGTAACTGCCTTTTTAGGTATTGAAGTGTGCAAAGCTTTCAATTGGCCAGCGGAACATTATATAAAATCAATAAAAAGTAAATAAAAGGAAAATCTCGAAAGATATAGGCTCCTAATTGGGGAACATTTTATCATCGAGAAAGTTTTCTATCTCCATGGCCATCATGGTTTTCATGAAAATATTATCAGACCAAAAGTTTTTTATATATGGGATATGACGAAATTTGTAAGTAAACTTAATTGATAGTAAAATTTGGAAAAAGTCTAACTGTATCGCATCAGCTTGTTTTTCCTCGGTCGGAATAAATTAATAGTTTAATTTTATTAGCAAAATATGACCGTTTCCAGAACGTCAATTCATGAATTGCTAAAATTAAATATTACAAAAAAAGAAAAGAATTATTACGATATTATGTATTAGGGTTACTTGATTCACTCATTATTACAGAAAAGTAGGTACTTTAGCACGAAATATGTTGAAGAAAATATAAATATCTCGGAAATTACTTCACCTGAATATTTGTTTTTATTGATTAAACCCTTAAATCATTGCTTTGTTAAAAACCGATATAAGCCGATTACTTTAAATCGATTGTTCGCATTAACCTTTGAAAAAACGAATTTTGTTAAAGTGATAAAATGGTTTCAAGTTTTCATGTTAACTTATTTTTTATCGATAGGTGTTCAAGAAAAAGTTTTAAGACAATTAGTTTAAGTTCACACATTTGATAGTAAAACAGTAGGTATTAGTAAAAATAATAACAAGAAAAATTATTTTATGAATTATAATTTTAATAAACAGCAATCAAAAATCAAATTTTACACACTTGGTGATTTATTGAGCAACATAATTGATACATATTCGATAAATATTAGATTTATAAAGGCTCTGTTGAAGCTTGAAAATCTTTGAAATGGCATACCAGATTACCACTAAGCATTACTAAGAATTATCTCGTAAATATCATAGTTTTTGAATAAAAAAAAACTTATTTTGAAATCGATTTAGTCGTTTTAGAATTTCTATGATACCACAGGTAGATACGTTTTGTGTTGGGTGCTCAAAATTAAATGTTCAGCATCCCTGTAGTGGTATACTGATAACTTCAGTGTATTTCTTACAAATTTCTTATAAACTGTCCAACTTTTGAGTTTTGACTGATATGGCTCCGAATAAAAAAGTGTTTATAAATTTCATATTGATAAATTGAGAATTTAATGGACCAAAGCTTTAGACAATAAATTATTCGGGAACCACCCAGAGATCGTTTCAGATTTTTCTGCATATTCTGAGCCGCAGAAGGGTAAAATTCTCAAAAGGCATTCAATGTGAGCGCCAGATGCTCTGTCTGCGCCAGATTGAAAAATTTAAAGTTTTCATTTTTTCAAAATTTTTTATTTCTTAATGTCTAGAAGATGACTGGGCGAATTTTTGGGCATTTCAAAACGTGATCCCCCCCCGGGCATGAGTCAATACACTTGTCAACGCCAGTTGGCGGGCGCAGATTTTTTCATCTGTATGGCAAGATAAAAAGTGCCGAACCTTTGCTAGTTTATTGGGAAAAGGTGTCTTAATTAGGATCGAGTTTCAACCGCCTAAAATAGGTGCCTGCCGGTTTTGATGAATGTGGTGTCAAATGGAAGCTTCATCATATGAGTCAAAAAGTTTTCGGAAAATATGGAACACATTTTTTTTTCCACGATGGTGGCGCATTCGACAGCTCTCAGCCTTCAGCAGAGCGATGCGTGAGTGCCACACGCGTCATCATGAAAATTCCACCCGCCAAATGTGTGTGCAGCGGCACTTGCCGGTCGAATAATAATTTGTATAGACTCAAAAATGTGCATAAATCACGCCCCCATGATTTTAAATTGAGTCATAGAAAATCTTTGTCAAATCCCAAGATATCTGAACGAGTTTTTCTAACTCTCTATTTTAAGAAACCGAACCTTTAATATCCTACATCAATTCGTTGCCGCTGAACGAACAGGCAATAAGAAAATTATTATCTGTATGTTGGTTCAATTTCAGATATGGCGAAATGCCAGGAATTTCAACAATTAAAAGCACAGCTTAATGGAATCAGGAGAATATGAAATTTTGCGTCTCGCAGTCGTAATTCTGTACAATTTTAAGAATTTTCAAACATGCTTAGACGCTATTCATGCTGCCACCGAAAAATTTGCATACATTATCTAAAGCCATGAAGATGCAGATGATTTTTATCTCGTAACAACAGACGTCTCTGTCATTGTGCTTTGAAGCTGCTTTTGTGACTTTGCTCTTATCAGTTATCGCACAGAAAGAATTTAACGAAAAGAAGTAAAGTAAAAAGTCGGTAAAGGTCCCATAAGCCAGGCATACCCCGGAAAACGTTTTGTCTCCTGTCAAAGTCAAGGTGATTATTCAGCCGAAAAATGATTTACAATTCAATAGTGAACTTTTTAGAAAAAGAAGAAAATATGCCATTGGAAGCACCTTAAATTGTGTAGCGAAGTTTTAAATTTTTGATGCGATAGAAGGGTAAGAGAGACAAGTTCGAGAACATTGAAAGCACTTTTTTACCATTTTGCTTTAAATATTCAGCAAAGACATAAATATTTAATATTTAGAGAATTTTTGATATTCCTCCGGCATTTAGTAAATCCTGTCAGATAAAATTACCAAAAAATCGCTTATTTTAATTACTTTTAACAAAGTTGTTAATGTTTAACTCACTCAGTGAAGAGTATATAACATATTGAACTTAAGAGTCCAGAAAACCCATGTTCGATTATTTTTTTAGAGGAAGATAATTTCATTTTATTTTAAAACTCAGTTGTTTGAGGGAAGTTTTTATAATAAATAGCAGTTTGCTGTTTTCTGCAATAAATAGCAGGCAGTTTGCTGTTTACTACCTACTTATTAAGAAGCTTTTTGAAAAAGATAATCCTATGGTTTTGTCATTTATTCAGAGAACCGATTAGACTTTATATATGTATCTGACTAGATATAAATACTCTATTTGTTTACACATAATTTTGGTGTAAACAATTTAACACGTCATTGTTTATGCTTTATTTATACTTTTTAGGAAACACCTAAAAATATTTATCATTTCTGGACTTTTTATGTAGGTACCTAAAACTTAAATTCAGTTCAAAGTATTTATCTTACTATTGAATGCTTTTGGGAACAAAATAAAATTATTTGGCCTATTTTAAAGGAACACGCAGTCCATATTTAAAAGTAAGAACCACAGGCAAAATAATCAGTCCAGACATTTTCTGTTTCATAATAATTTTTCCTGGTGCCGGTGCCCATTACATGGGATAGGTGATTTTCTTATTCGCTGCGGTCCCGCTGATTTTCAACCACATTCGAAAAACCCCGCCATAAGAACGCACACCTATCCATTTGCTCATTAAAAGCATGAACGTCAGGGAAATTAAAAAAACAAGAAGCAGTCGGGAAAATTGGAAATGTTCCAAAAATACGTTCAACGACTTGGCGTCCACTTTAAGTTGCGCAGCAACATCATTCGATTAAGCTTTTAACGTTAGGGATCAATTTATCATTTTGAATAAAACGAACGCGTTTATCAATCATCACAATGTGGGTAACTTTAAGGTATTATTCTGTCGAATATCTTGAAGGCCTCCACTACTCACAAATTTTCATGTTTACTCTCGAAAATGCAAATAAACATTATATGCATCTATAAAGCATTTTAATGTATAATACAGGATCAATAGAACATGCTGAAATACCGCTTATGACTAAAGTGCCTACTAAATTTAATTTTATGCGAATTTAAGAGGATGTGCTATTTTAAACATGAATGTTTACTCATCAGAGAATACTATAGGCATCGAGTTTTCGTTTTTTATATGCATTTTAGATTATGTTAAATATTTATTATCCGAGAATATTAAAAAAAATGTCATATTAGAGCAAGAAAAAACTAAGGGACAACGGACATATTATTGTAATATTTTTAACGTATCAAAGAAATTATCGTGTGAAAAAAATTTAATAGCCCGGCATATTTTTGTAAATTTGATCGTTTGTGGAATTTCAAAAAAGTGTTTATGTTTCAAGCTGTTTTTGTTCACATGATCATTGAATGAAATTACATACATTCGAATATTTGCTATTTTAAGTTTAACACATAATGTCGTTGAAAGAAAAAAAACCAAATAAATATGTACTATATATAAAGATATGGTCAATATTTAATTTCAGGTAATAAAAAAACATTTTCTGTACCATTTTTCTCAAACCTGTAACGTTAATTAAACGCTTAATTTTTATCAGCTACTACATACACATTTAACACATACTTGGCTTAAACCTGGTTCAAGTTTGGATTAATTTGATTCAAGACCAATCAAACTTTAGAACTACTAAAAGCAGTGATCAGTTTAGTTATGAAAATAAGGTACGCAAAAATGTTTTACACTCCATAAAGCTCTTAATTTTTTATGCATTGTATATAATTACATAAATTAAGATGTTGTTGTAATGTAACACCTATATTCTATTGGTGAAAGGTGAGACATGGTCATATTTACAGCAGAGTAGCATTGATTTAAAGTCCTTAAAACGATTATATTGACAAAGTGTTTTGATTCTAAGCCCTTAAATTATTTATACTATAGTAGCATCGTCATACAATCAAAAGAATTATTCGTTAAGTAGGAACATACCTCCCAAATTCAAGTTTTTATTTCTCTGGCAATTGAAGCAATCTAATTCTAAAAGTCCTAGAAGATAAATCCGTTCTCCAGCAATCTTCCGTAAAACGAACGATCGACGAAATTAAGACGCATGGCACCCATTTCCGTTTTGTCGAATTAAAAGCGCCGACAAAAACAGCTTCCTCCCTAAATGGGTTTTAATTATTTCCTCCGATTACGGGAGCCCTTATGACATATATGACGGGATGCTAGTTTTTCTTTGTCATCCTCAACTTTACGGATCATGAGCTCCATACGTGCGCCGAGGGAAGACCGCAGATGTCTTATGTTACCGAAAGACGTTTTCTAAGTCTGTTGACCCTAGCCACAGTAGGAAGAGCATTCCTTCCGCCATTCGACGGCCGCCGGGAGAAGATTTGCAACGGAGTCGTCTAGTCTTGTCTAACTAAATCCAAGGATTTCGCCATGTAGGATCACATGATCCAGCTGGATGAGCGGAGGCACCCCTGTTCAGATAAAGGAAGATAATTCTTGCACGGCGCAGCGGCTGGTGAAGAAAAAACGACAAAAACCATTTCTCCGGCTGAAAAGAAAATTTCGTTTTTGTCCATAGAGTTCACCTCAAGGGGCGACCGATCCAGCGGGCCCGACGGAAGATGTTTATGTTGAAGGATGAAGACATGGCAACACATGTGGTACATAAGAAGAGCGCACGTACACTGGAAAATTAATGCGTCTTAAGAATCTTCTTTGGCGCTTCAGAGCCTCCTGCTTGGCAGGGGAGAGTCGTGAAAATGAAAATGGTTCACGGCGCGGCGTCGAAAACGACGACGGGCAGACGGTAGAAATCTAAGCCAATTAAAGCGTTACATAAACATGAACGGACCCCGCTCGCACCAGTTGGCACTTTAGGGCGTTATTTCCACATCCCAACCGTTTTTGATATGTCAAAATAAAATCGGAGGTATGTCCGACGAGAAGTTCACTTGGCCATGCCAAAAATGTCTGCTCGGATATACTCTGTACAATTTTGTCGTCGTTGTCGTCGTCGTCGTCTTGGTCGTCGTAGAGCACCACAAGGCTAACAGCAAATTCACTAAAAAATTTCGATCACATGCTTTAACCCTAGTCTATGAATCAGTCGTCGGCAATATATCATCCTCCCTTGGAAAGGAGCCAAGGAGACATTAACGACAACAACCGCGAAGAAAAACGTCTTGAAAAATCAAGAAAATCACCTCGTCGTGTGTGACACAAACATATCCACTGCATGTTGCCTCGTCCCTGGGCGCGGCTTTATTTTACACTATCATGCCCCACCGTCCGGGAGTGATAAACGCCAGCTATGATCCCGCTGCGGCCTTAGGGAGCCCGACGAAGTCGAACAAGGCGACCCAAAAAATCTCAGTAGAGGTCCACGGGAATATAAAACTTTCAAAAAATTGCTGCCGACTAATCCATTTTATTAGAATTTCCAATTTAATGAACACTTTGTCACAAAGCTCACTGAAGAGGTGAATTTACGACCAAAGTGCGTTCTGCGCATACTCCCGCAGCTCAGAAAATTGTGACGCAGAGACGCGACAATTTCCTGTAACACGATGCCCAGAGAAATTTTATGGATGAGTCGTCATCAGCATCTTGAACTTTGCAATAACTCTCTATCAAGAATATTTCTTTTCGAGATTAGAAAAAAAATCAATCATTATCTAATTTATTAAAGTGCAAATTAATTCCGATCATAAAAGAGAAGAATTACCAATTCTAGAAAAAGTTGCAAAAGTAGTAAGTACTTTGTAAGCATCCAAGTCCATTAAAACAAGAGCTAATTGGCTCTAAACCAGATGGTGCTTAATTTCTCAATATAATGAATTACAAGATAAGTATAGTTAAAAAAAAAAAATTAGACAACTTTAGCTCTATGTTAAAGAGAATATGCAGAATAGGATTAGAATCGACTGATGGGGAATTAAATAGAAGTTCATTTAACTTCGAGCTAAAGTAGAAACATCTTTACGGAGTGTGAAAATTTTAATCCTTATTAAAGTTCAAAGAAGAGAACCGCCTCTTAGTTTTTTGAGAGATTTAACGTTCAAAATTGAAATGCTTGTGTTTTGCAGCATGGATTAAACCAAAAGTTAGGTTATTTGGTAAGAATAACGGAGTATGGGAAGTGGGAAGCATTTTTTATATAAAATCGAATCTAAGTTAATTTAATTATGTAAGATTTGAATTGAAATTAAAATTCTCAGCTGCATCAAAATTTTCAATAATTTAATTTTTATAAAGTACCTACCATTTGCGGAGCTGGCTGGTCAAAAAAAAATTATTTTTTTTTATATCGTCAAACTAATTTTGTATATGTACTTGTCTGCGATTAAAATGTCCTGAAAGTACGTTAAAAACGATCCCAATTTCGATCAAAACGATACAATGCAGTAAAGTTTTAACATAGCCTCGAATAATCGAACATGTTTTCATTTTCATACAAATCTATAGAATTTTGTTTCATTTTTGAATTATTGTACTTCTATAGTAATACTGTTTTTAATGAAGCAACGATACAGTCGACTCCTTCTTTTGATGACAATTTGAGTTTCCCAAAAAAAGGTTCAGATTTTATGCATTCAGGTAGATGTATAGGGGTCACATCAATGCAATCAAGTGCCAATCAAAATGTAGAAATTGCACCCAGTCGCTAATGAAACAACATAATAGCATTTAAAAAACTACGTAAGAGTCCATTGTAAGTATATCTACGTCATTCGGTTTTTTCCTCCTCCTATTAAATTTAATTTTGTGTAATTACAAATGGTTTTATTCACCGACTCGTTTTAGTTTTAATAAAACTCTGGTATCTTCGTTCAGATATCAAACTTTTGAAATTCGTCAGTTCCGGTACACAGCTACAGTCAAAACAATAACAGAAACTGTGATTTTAAGACTTTGCTTTCATTGGTTTTCAAAATCGTTCTATTAAATATGTTTCTACCTATTCTTTTATATGTCCATATTTCATATGGCTTTAACACGTTTTTTGTTAATTCTATGTAATAAACTAAGGTTTTGTGGACGCCGAAAAATATGTATACCTAATAGTTTTGAAATAATATTTCGAGAGTCGACATCAGTAGACACGATTCGTCTTTTTTCGAGTCCCTCAGGAAGACTAACATATCTCGTAAAGCGATCGTGTCTTCCAATTTTAAAATAGAAACTTCCAGTGGAAATTTGTCAAGCTGACATTGGTTTATTTAAATTTATGTCGGGATTGTGCACTATGATGAAACGCAAAACCACAACGCAATCTCCAAGAACTACTAAAATTACTCCAGAAGAGATTACATGAAATGGCCTATTGAATTTCATGTTATATGTATTTGAAACCTTTATATACAAAAAATTGATTAATCCTAAACTTCAGTAGGAGTGATAAGTCTACGAAGAAGAAAAATTACACTGGAAAGAATATAAAATAAGGCTCACAGGATGAAATCCTAAATTGTTCTCATAAACTGAGATTTTTTATATCCTTTGATTTTTTGAGGATTAACAACTAGAAGGGCTTTATTTAGGTATGTTGCCTTAGCTACCCTGTACATAATTTCATTTTCCTCCCAACTTTGGGTATATGTAGTGCAGCATGATTGAATATGAAAAATCTATTTATTTTTGGATTGTGCTTCCTTATTTATTTATTTTTTTTTACATTGGTGGCATTTTTAGCAAATCACACCGATTAGTGTACAAATTGGCATCTAAGAGTGTTATTTCGTTGGCAAGTACTTAGACTTTTGAGATGGTGCGACTCCTTGAGCACAGAGGCACTTGCATCGATTTCCCCACTTAAGTGCAAGTCGGGCCCTGCCTCCTGTGTGTCGCCGCATATTTTTCGCACGGTAAGATTTCAACGTTGCACATCAATTAAAATTTCCTGATTAACCAGCACCTGCCCGGCCGAGCCGTAGGATTAAATTGGCTGTGAACAAAGTGCAAAAATTGCTGCTCCCATTAGTCGGAGAGGGCGCGCAACGTTCGGCGGCAGCGAAAATGTTTAATTAACGCTCAGCAGTTGCCGCCCCGCGCGAAATCGGCCGCGGGTACAGTCCCACCGGGGGTCCGCTCTGCGTCTTGGTGATTCATAAGACGCCGCCGTTTCCTTAGACGCCGCAAATACGCCGAGCAGCGCCGCCGCCGTCATATGGCCCCAATGGGGGCACATCAAACAAAAATTTTCTTCCTGAATACGCAAATAAACGCGCCCCGAACGCGCAAACAAATGCCCGGCGAAGGGAAAACAATGGGCGACGGATGCCGCGTTGGTTCCCGGCACCCGACTCAACCCGGATTGGCCCGATTCCGCCGGGTTGGCTGCTCTCAAGAATTTCTGAAATGGATTTCCTACCCGTCGTCGTTTCAAATTTTTCGAGTGCTTGCCTGTAAGTGACGCAAATATCGCCAACATTTGCCCACTGATGCTTCGTAAATTCGCGATTTTAATCTTCCTCCCATGATCAAAATTGCCATAATAATACACCTTCTGCACATACGTCCACGAGTTATGAACGACGAGTCATATCAGATTTTATGAAATTATTGAGCTATTTCTGGAAAACTGCCTGAATTTTCCTACATTCTTCAAATGCTTTTATGGAAAAAAATTCTCAAAGTACACAAAGCTTATATTTTCTGAAAATTTCTCAAAAATATGCATATACATACATATATAACTAACTTTCTGCATAAATGTACATACATATGTATGTACATATAGTTATCAAAAAGCATTGTTGTAATTTTTTACTTCACCCACTTTCAAATGAACAACTATTGCGCATAAAGTCGAATAAAATAAGGGATTGGAATATTTTCGTCGGACACGGTCACTAATCACTTTGTTTATGTTGGACTTTGTGTTTTATGTTTGTAATAAATGAAGCAATTCGAAAAGAAATCAACTATGGTCTTACTGACATATGTATGTTTTTTGAACGTTTGATCAACATGCACGTCGATGCTTCCTTCATAAGATGCATATCTTTAAATTCAATGTTTATTTTATTCATATAAAAATTCTCATGGTAGATAAGAAACTAGAAATTATTTTTAAAATGTGTAAAATTTCTATATACTTAGGTAACATGAATATTTTTTTAAAATAAATACTGCTAAACACTTATTTGATAATAACTTAACATGTCGTTGATTTTATACAAAAGTTAATAAGAAATGTGTATAATTTTATTCTGATGACTTTAAAATTAATTTTTCAAATAAATTTTTTCTTTATAATGTCCCCTTCTCGCAATTTTTAAAATTTCCTCAAAAATTAACAGTTACAATACAAATTTAATCAGAGCTTGAACCCAATATTTCAGTTATTAACTCCTTGTACTAACAGGGATGTGATACCCTTTGTGAAGTTGAAATGAGAGTCACGTGTTCGAGACGTAAAATTGAATTACTGAAAATAATGATACACGAACGACACGAGACAAATTCAATCATAGTACAAAGGGTTAATACAATATAAGTACAACTCTAACTTGAAACCTTACTAAGATTTTATGAAAACAAATTTCGATACAAAACATGTATCAGTTGTTAAGCTTCATTCATTAAATAGGCTTTAAAATTTAGCACCAAATAAATGATAGATCAACGTTTTTATTACGAAATAAGTTTTAAAGTTATTCATGCTGAGATTTTTCATATTTTCTTCAAATGAATTTTCTTAATTGTATCACATAAAACATTTTAAATTCAATATTGTAGGTTTTCATTTAAAGTGGAAAACATTTTGCTTGGTAATTCTTCGATTCGTAGTCATTATTAATTTTGAACAAAAGCAATAATCGATAGTGTGAAATGAAGATTTATTTAGAATTTTTGAAACGCTTTTATAATTTAGCTTATTGCAGTCCAATCTTCTCAGATAATTATATCATCTTATGATGTTTTAATTTAGAAAAGTGGTCGATTCTTAACACAGTGCTACCTTAGGATTCGACCTTTGACATTTTGGAATTTCGAAGCAACATTTGCAAAGAAACTTTCGAGATTTTAAAAAAGTGATAACGATTTTTGTCGTAAATTGTAGAATAAAATTGAAATTGATTGATTAAAATTGTATTTCGTGAATAATAAATTTAATTTTCAATTAAACGGAATTTCAACACAAACTTTGCTAAAGCGTGGAAGTTTGTTATCAATTTATCGTCTAAAAGATCCAAATTTAGCTTGTTAAATATGATCGTTACCGTCGATGCCTCATCCAAATTTGATTGATACACTTAAAATAATATTTGTCCGGTAAAAGCCATGATTGCTAATTAACCGTTTCAATGACTTTCGAGTCGAGGGTGTAAACTTACGGAGGCGGGTGGAAATCCATTTCAACAGTTGTCGCCCATAAATTTCCTGGCCAAAGTCAGAGCGGAATCCCATCATCTTTCGATACGCTTCAGACTTGGCTAAGAAGATGGCGAGGAACAGTCAGTCTAATGTTCGCTCACTTTATTTTCCCCTGTCTACTCAAAGAATTTTCTTTATAGTCTTGTTTTTCCCGTGGCTTCTTTTCGAAAATTCATCGCTTACGTTTTCTTCTATTTGATTTTTTCAGGTTGCTGGCACGTGGCCAAACTGGCTGTAGTCATCAGAAGAAGACGAGGCGGAGACGAAGAGAAAAACGTTCGACTTTCGCGCAGTGGTAAGTTCACTAAAACTCTTGACTTCCTAGCTTTTTTTTTTGTTTTTTGGCGGATTTTTATTAGCTAATTATTTCCAGTTCTAAACTTATTTTAAATGACATCGATGGCAAAAACGTGCAAAATTTGTATGTAAAAATATACAAACATTTTTGATTACTACTATGTACATATTCAAAAACTATTTGCCAAAAGTTTCAACGTCTTTTTAACCTTTCAGAAAAAATGCTTCTATCTAATCATTTATTATATATAAATTTAAAATTATCATATAAGTCACAAATACTTCAGGGACCATGTCTCAAAATTCCGTTTCTTTCCACTTTTGGAAGACTTAAATATGAGGGGCCAAAAATAAATAATTGTTTATACCGGCAAACTTAGTGTTTTTCGTTTTTGGTAGAACGACAATTTATGTTTCATCTCGAATATAAAAAAAAAATAGAACCGATTCCAAAAAATCCCAAGCCCTAAAAAGTATAAAATAATTATATTAAAAATCCTCTGCTACCACTTTCAACATTAAATACCAAGACTTTTCTAGATTTTTGAATTCGATGTGAAAACCTGACTTTTATTAATCCAATTAATCCAGACAAACTGATTGCCTTAATTATTTAGTATTGGATTAATATCAGTAAGGTTTTCCCACCGACTTCAAAAGTCTAGGAAAGTCTTGGTATTTAATGTTGAAAGTAGTAGCGGAGGACTTTTAATAAAATTATTTTATACTTTTTAGGGCTTGGGATTTTTTGGCGTCGGTTCTATTTTCTTTTTAAAATTTTTTTTTATTTCATTCTTTTTAATGTAATATTTTCTAGTACAATTTTTTTATTCCGCCATGTTGAATCCTCGCAATCGGGCACCGAATGTACAACCAAATACCCTCAAATAGTCACATAGGCGTTTTGTTTATGAGGGAGGACATTTATCATTTAATTTCTATTTACCTCTCTGTTGTGGCGTCCTTTTGTCCCTCAGGGTTTTTCATACATACATATCATTGTACCACCGGAGAATTTTAGACTATGCAACAAAAAAAGAATCATCAAAATCGATTGACGCGTTCAAAACTTACGTATACCTGTAAAAGCTATTTTCATATTAATTTCAAAGATATTTAGCAACAAAAAGCCGCAATTTCTGATCCGCCATTTTGAATCCTAGGAAGCGGGCACCGAATGTACAATCAGTGACCCTCAAATAACGCACCTAGTCATTTTGTTTACGAGTCCCAGGATATTTATCATTTTTATATCGATTTACGTCTTTGTTGTGGCGTCCCCTGGCCCTTCAGGATTTTCATATATGTATGTATATCATGCCTCCGGAGAATCTTAGCCTATCCAATAAAAATAGAATCATCAAAATCGGTTCACGCGTACAAAAGATATGCGCGAACAGACATTAAAAAACAAAAATACATATACGGGTCGAATTGATAACCTCTTGCTTTTTGGAAGTAGGTTAAAAAAAAGGGGAGTTATGATGTGAATTTTACGTAAACTTTAAACTAAGAACCCGATTTTATGATTGTAATAACATAGCTTTATTTACATATATGTAAACTAAATTCATAGTAACCACCATTAAATTGAAAAAACTACCTACAACAAAAATAAATTGGCTTTCTTGATGTCTGATCAATGAAATGTTAAACAAGATAATAAAAAGAGGTGGTATGGAAATCCTTGCATAACTTATAAATTAATAAAACACGTTTTCATATAATACGAATCATAAATTTTGCAATTTTAACACGGTCTATAATTCATAATATAAAGAATTCATGACAGGTCTAATTATTTTTTTTATGTTAAACTTAAGAATGTTTGGCTATCCCATTTATTATTCACGTGCGAGATGAATTTTCAAATTTTAGTTTTAAATTTTTTGGGGATAATTTACTCTGAGACAAGATTTGACTAAAAATTAAAGTTCAACTAGGTTTCACGTTGACTGTTTTTATAAATGTCTCTAAATGCCTTTTTAGAATTCTCAGAACATAAATTGATTCAGAAATTCGCTTTCCTTTTATGAACAATTTGCAAAAGAAGGTGTCACATTACATTTTGTTTTTCTTCGAAAATATCAAAAGACATCTTCATTTTCCGGCCACGTTAATTGAATTTAGACGTCCTAAATTTATGCGGTTTTAATCACAAAAAGAGAGTATAACCCGAATTAATGGGGTAAGGCAGCAAGCGGTGGCCAGCGAGCAGTTTCAGAGATATGTACCTTTAGAAAATCCACCATTTCACCGATAAAATCTATTTAAAGAGTAAATGTGCTTGCGTCTGGGTTCCAGATACATTTACGTAAACACAATTATATGTGTGCATATATTCCGGGTTTAGTTGCCGCCACCAGCAAGACTGTTCACGTTTCAAACTGTATGTGGTCTGAATTCCCGGCGATGTCTGTAAACGTAGCACGTGTCCTGGACTATTCTTAGAACCTACAAACGCATGAACGGCGAGATGGAGATTTGATGCTCCCAATGCTTTACGAATGATGCTGAAGCGATTTTATGCTGTAGCATAGCTGCAACATACAATTTTAGAAAGTAGTAGCTCCCACAATACCAGCATACAAAAGTATTAACTCAAAACAAAACTAACAACTATTTTATAAAAATGCAGGAAATTGGCTTATATTACATTTTAATAGTACACCCACGCCTTTATAAATATGCCGTCTATTATATCCTGTCCATGAGGCGAATTTTGATTGCAACTTTAATGCAACATGCTTACCTGGAAGATATTTTCAACACAAAGGATTGGTAGAACACTGTGGGAAGGAGTTAGAACTAAATAAAACAATGGATTGACCATGAGTAGGCAGTTCCCTAAAAGTTTCAAATTGTGAAATTGTTTGGGCAAAATTATTTGTTATATCTATGTACATATGAAGGTATTTTCTGACGAATTCCCACTATCATGCAAAGTGCAGAAGCGTAAGTACGAAGAGGCTGCTATTTCTGCACTAAGCTTTATATTTTGAGCACAATTCATCCCCTAAATCTTGCATTTTATATTTGGTGTTGACTCATGGAGGACTAATAAGTCCCACATTCTCATTCTACAGAAGGGAAAGTTTTTCATAATTATAATATGAATATGTATACGAAAGGGATTCGTGGATGCTCAATGACCTCAAATACTTTTAATTAATTAAATTAATTTCTTGTACGGCTACTTCGAAAAATGAACCAATTTGAACTATGTGACATCAGTAACCTACTAAAGAATTACAGTCCCTTGAATAAGGACGATTCACAATTTTTCTAATATTACAGAAATTTCTACTTGCATATCCATGTTAGCAGTACAGTATATTATCTAAAATACATATATTGTTGTTAATATTTTGTGAATAAATTGAATGAGTCTTAAAATATATAATTCAGTGGAGTTCAATTAGAGTTCTTTAATCTTAAAGTGGTGGCTGAAGGTAGTTTTATAGGTTTATTGAGGTATTTATTTTGTACATCATAATAGATAACAACAGTCAAAGGCTAAAACTAGTATGAAAATATTTGTATAATTAACTAGCTTTCTGCCCGCATCTTCGTCTGCGGGGAATCGAAATTAATAGAACAGAATAGAATATAATAGAATAGAATACATATAATCCGTTTTTTCTTAGGCTAAACAAATGAAAATTGGTATTGGTTAAGGGTTGATTTCTCTGAAACCCTTAAACATGTCATAAAGATACTGTAATGTAGATTATATACTATTTTTCATATGGTTTTATCTATAAAATACAAATTTTCATCCCCTATTTTACTCGCTTAAGGGATAAATTTCGAAAAATATTGAAATACGTGTTTCTTAATTTTTACCTTAATTAGTCAGTCAGGACATGTTTGTTTTTTTATACATATGTAGGTATGTACATAATTGAAATAATTCGTATACTTCATAAAAACGTAACTTTTGGCCCTTCTATTACATATACATATGTATTAACTGCGGCTGCACAGATTTCACATTAAAAAATTGGGTGGGACTTGTTTGAAGAGAAAATTAGGACTTGTTTAAAATGAAAATATTGACCTATTGATTTTAAAAACTATTTTATTGAATTGAATTTGGACATGTTTGCGTTGAAAATAGTTAGACCTTTTGATTTTAAAAACGACTTTATTGAATTGAAATACGGCCTCTATGTGATTTGAAAATGGACTTTTTTCAAGTTAAAAAAGTATATAGCTTAGTTTTTAGGGGCATCATTAATTTATTTTCAATTTTCATCCCTTTAATCCTACAGTATCATACTGTGCTAGAAATGAGTTCGCCGATTCTGAAAAATTACATTATAGATATCAGCTATGTCTACCTAATTGAAATCAATCGTTTTTCTTCTATTTATACATAATATGTAGATACATATTTTTTTTAATTTTATTCATATCAGCAATTACGATTTGTCTTGCTTAGCATAAGGTACATATTCTATTGCTAGGAACAGTCTGTGCAGCCGGTAGGTACTCAGTTTTTCTTAAGTGGATAGAAAACGAATGCTTTCAGTGGGGAACATTAAAAATCTTCCATCCTGCCGATATCTGTCCACTTATCGAAAGAGTTAAAGAATGCCGCACACGCCGCTCCGCTTGGCCAGGGCCCGATGTTTCGTCTCGCGATGTTAAGTAACGCTTCGGCTCATCTCGTCGGGAGCAGCCGCCAAAGGTGCAGGCGCGTTCCAGGAGACTAAAAATACTTTAACGGCGATGTTACGCCATGCCGCGCTTCGAAAGCTATCAAATCCCAGCGGGCACGGCACGGCACGCGGCCTCCGGGACGCGCACTTCGTTAGAAAAATATGCAACGCAATGCATAATTCGCTTTCGGCAGGTGTGGGAGGTGGTTTTACGACCCATCCGGGGCGGCTGCAGCCTGCAAAGTGCAACTGCAACTGCACTGCAAGCGAAACTGCAACTTGAGATCACCCAAGACGGAGCACGGACCCGGCGAAGTGGACGAGTGCGTGCCGCTGCTGATGCTGCGGCTGCTGGAGCCGCGAACTCTCGAAAGCGCGGCAGCTGATCGAATTACGAAGATTTTGCATCTGCCCGGGCACATCACGCACCCCTCACCCTTCGGGGCAGGGAATTTCAAGGAAGATGGTGTGTGCCCCCGCCTCCTTCGGAACGTCTTCTCCTTAAAATTTGTCTCCGAGGTGAGTGCCTGCGACTCGCGCGAGGAGGCCTTTCACGTTTCCTCATCTGCTGGCACTCTAATTTCGTGCTTCTTTCATTTCGCCCAGTCGCGGGCTACTAATTAAGTGCGATACTTTGAAATGGATGTTAGTTAGGATCCTCCGGGATGAGGAGCCTCATTCCCGCCTGCCCCGACCCGATGATGGACGATGGCTGTCGGCGTGGGCGATTTCGGAGCAAAATCCAGGGTGGAGGAAGGTATTTTTCTTCATTTCACGTTCTACTCGTGTCAGTGACTTGAAATATATTATCATTTTTACACGACTTCCTCCTCAGCTTTTTTCGAGGACAAGCTCTGCGCACCATTAATTATAAAAGACGACAATAATTGTTTTTGTATCGCGATGTGTTTGTCGACGAAGACTGTAAGATGATTTGAGTAATTATGTTTAAAAGTGAAGTAAAGTCCACTTTTTGAAAAATTCACATGAGGACTATCTAAACCCTAAGATTTAAATAAAATTATATATTAATTTACCATTCGGATCACTTTTAGGAGGTATTCTGACAGTGGTCCATGCAAAATGAAAGTGTTTTTTTTGTATTAAATAAGAACAACTTTACTATTGAAATATTTTACTTAGACTAACTATTCGAATGATGCTTTTAAAACACTTGTAGGTAGTTGTTGCACTTAATAAATTATGAAGTGAAACACTACACGAGCTTTATAAAATATTCTTTGAATTCACTAAAAATTAGACGGTTAAAAATTGAAGAAGACTGAAATGAAATCAAATTTTAATTTTGAAAACTGTTTTATTTTATTTTTTTATTATAACATCCTTCATTAGATATACTTACAATTAGTACAATCTTATATAACCTTATTAGATAATATTGCTGATGGTGTACTCCATTGACACAAGTCATAACTAAAAATGTTAAAAAGGACACTTTGAAATTTTAATTTTTGTGTGTTTGGAAAGATTCTTGTGATTAACTACTAAAATGGTAACTGAAGTCTCCGAATTACAAAATTTGGCACTTTTCCATTTAACCCAACATTATAAAAGAAAATCGTTGAATTTGATGACCCTGTTACATATTCAATTTTTATATGGAAAATATAACGATCATAATATGTATATCTCTTTATCTAACTAACTTAGAAACTTTTGGACCAATTATGTATCCGCAAAAATAGATAATTGATGTTTTTTAAATTGTTTCCCTTAAATTTTCTCATTATTTGTAAAGTATTTTATAGCTAGACTTTTATTAATTTCAATTGTTTTCTTTTAATATGGCGCAAACTTCTTCTGAAATTCGAGATTCTGTAAAGATGTTCTAAGAAACCGTCCCATTTTTAATCAGTGCCTAATTTCTACGATTACTCTAAAATTTGTTGGCTTGTTGAATTTGAATGGAGGGAGTTATACCTACTTAATAATGTTTGTGATAATACAAAGGTTCAGGTCAGAGAACCTTAGTTTTATCTAATTGCTTAGGCCGTGTACAATTAAATTCTTAATCCTAAAGCAAACAATCGAAACAGTTGTTAAGGCTTTTCACAACCTTTACAACTTTTTCCATTTTTTTTTCTTTGATGCTGAAATTTAAGAAGCTCGTGCAGAATTTTCATTGGCACAGGTCCAAGAAATTTCGCTGTGTGGATTAATTCGTTTGGACTTTTGCGCATCATGCAGCTTGCTCTATCCGCGATCACTAGGCAGATTAACAGGGACGCCAGTATGATGGGAAAAAAGGAAAATTTAAAAAGAAAATGGCTGTAAACTGAACCGACTTAAACCAGCACTTGGCAAATTTTCCAATACTGTTGCTGTCGATCAGTGGGAATTGTCGAGACAATCGCAAGATATTTGGCTGCATACTTTTCTGGTTGTAGTCGTCTTTGTGTAGCAGTCCGAGCAATGCCGCCGACGTCGATTTTTGAATCAACAGCTCCTCTGCTCTGCATGCTGCAAGGTCGATAAAGAACGACGTAATTACTTGTAAACATTTTCCTCGAAAATATTTTGAAATTTATTTCTTTTGAATTGCGAATGGCACTTAGCTCGCGGAGGAGTTATGAAGTTTTTTCATTTTGTTATCTACCCCTTCCAGTTCCCATTTTTTCACGGAAATATTTCCCTCTGCGATGAGCCATGAAACGCCATAGCAATGGCTTACTTTCTTTTAATAGGAAAAAATTTGAAATTGTTGAATTTTTATAATGATTGTTAAATTTTCGAATGAATTTAATTATTATAGCTTCATCAAGTTGTTTACTCTATACCGCCACATATACCGAAATGAATCACCTCCTCCTCCTAAAAACCGAGTAGCTTTTTTCTTGTGTAATTTGTATTCAAGATGAAATTTATGAACCTTAGTTTTTTTCAAATCATTTCTATTCTAAAATCATTATAATTTCGTTTTTCTGACATTAGCAGTAGAATACAATTGAAATAACTATAATTTTGATTAAATTGAATAGATCAGTACCTATCTAGAAACTACATAAATATAGAAAAAGGCGTATGATACTAAGTCTCGGTACTACATGGTCTAGACGGCGACTTTAATTCGGTCACAAAATCGGTCCCTCCAAATTATTAATTGTTACATTTGCTGTGTGCCAAGTGGCACCGTCTTGTTGAAGGCGTATATTCTTGCGAATTTTGGCTCATTAGATCCCAAATATTATTACATACACAAATTTTGTTTTTAAGATACTAAAAAATAAAGAGTAACGGCTGATTATATATATTTTTTTTTCGATAAAGGATTAAAATCTCTCAGTTTTCTAACTCTACGCCCTTTTCGATTTTATTATAAAGCGCAAACATTAATTCAGAAAAAAATCTAAAATCATTTTGAAATCCACTAAAGTATCTTAAGACTACGTTAGAAGAAGAAAGGAATAAAAATGGCGTCTAAGGTGCACGATCAGTTTCACATATATATCGCTTAAATACAGTGGGAAGCGTCATTTCTATATACGAATTTTGCCGGATGTACACAATTGTAGAAATTCGCCGATTTTACATAAGACGAAGAAACGCAGCTCCACTTGGCCGCCCAATTAGAAACGAAGACACCTCTACAAGCAGGAGTACTCCCCATAACCAACCACCACCAAGAAAACAATAATTTTCAGTTCTTAATTTAGCACAAAATAGCGACGAGAAAAACTGAAAATCAGTCGGATTTTACCCCGCTCTTTATGTGAAAGTCGGTGAGTTTTTTTTAGAAAGTTCAAAAATACAACACCGATTCAGAACGTTATTAGTTATAAACATAACTATAAGGATAATTTTGACCAAAAATCTAAAATCGGATCTTTTACAAACGAAAATATCCGAAGTTTTGTTTGTTTATAAGTATTTCTGTTCAGCAGGTCAAAGGTGCTTATATTTTGGAAACGGTGTCTCAACTTTTCCGTGAATGGGATGCATCGGTCTCTGTAAGTCCTTTTTTATAAAATTTCCAAAATTTTTCAATACTATTTTTTCTGATTTTGTGTAATTAATAAGTGTAATTTTTCACAAACGATTGCCGTCGGTAATTTCTAAGAAAACACTCAGACGACGATGAAATCACTTTATTGAAAAAAGTCGTGCAAAACACACAAAAAATTAAGTGCTACTATAAGTAAAGCGTGGTGTACAGTGCCTTCTGGCTCAGAATTTTTGACGAGCCTCCCGAGCGACCCAAAGAAAAGAACAGAACTGACAAGAATCGTCGTGGCTTACACTTCCCCTCGATGTACTCGAACGCAGGAATAAATAGAATTGAACTTTCCCGTATCCTAAACTTAGAATTATTTTGATTTTAAATTAGAAATTTTATTTTTATGGCATCAAAAATATCAATTCGTAAACGTATTTATAGTGTTAAAGCATATTTTAGATGGCGGCGATGAACGCATGTAAACAATCAACGGAATCTGGGTTTTCCGGCTATTCCTATTTTGGAATGTTTTTTTCTTATTTGAATAAGATTATAAGGGTCGTTTAAGCCTATGCTAATAAAATCTAACCATTAGCATGGAATTCTTAAGAGCATTATAAAAATATAACGTCTCTTTAATTCATGAGCATTCGTTGTTTGTTGAAGGCATATTCAAATTAATTCAATCTATAGTTAAGAAAACTCGATTCATATTTCGGCATAATTTAAAAATTTACCCAATTACAAATTACAATCTATCAAACAATTGACACAATGTCTACGTTTTGTTTATTTGATAGAAAAATTTGAGCATGAATTGTCCATATGGGTTTGGAGTTTTTAAAAGTAACTTATTATTTTCATTTTTAAAATACGTCTAAGATATTTAATTAAATTAGCTCGCGTTTTCATATTAAGATTTAATTGAAATTTCGAAGGCGGATTTAGATTTTAGGGATATTAGTTTTTGTGGAAAAGGGAATTGGAGTGTAATTGATAAAGGCTACACATAGGCATTGTGCTTCTTTGCTTCCAAATATAAAACCGGAGTGTTATTGATACTTTTGAAAATTGCATCCATTTGCAAGCGGTTAATATGAAGTGTCTTATAAAGATTGTATTTACACAAGTTTTAACAAATCTTTGTGGGAATACACAGAATATCACGATGGAAAAATACATCTTTTTGAAATTTATTTAAGAAACAGTATTACTAAACGGCTATTTTTCTAATGAGGACATGTCTGATGAGAATTGTCGACCAGGATTGTACGACTTGGAACTAATCAGGTTCATTTGATCAGAAATACTTTTACTATGTGTTTCTAAGATTTAATGTTTATTATACTAAATTGATTTATTTAAAAATTAACTCATATTTTATGGGACGTAATTATTCTCTTACGATTTTGATCCGGTTTTATTCGGGAAAACCTGATATTATATGTACTTACTCATAAGGGAAGGTCCCGGGATGTCCCGTCAATTTCGATTTAATCTTAAAAAAAATGGTAAATATAAAAGTTTGAAAATGGCTAAATTAAAGTTTTTGTGTTAACCCTTTAATTTCATATTCTTTTAACGCAAAGGTAGGGCTTGCAATTTACAGACTCAGTTTTTGACATTATCTATATATGTAGATCTAAAATATTTCTTTACCAAACCTCAAATCGAAATCTATCAGACATTAGTATTGGATAGGATGGTCAATTCTGGAAACCTATAACTAAAAAAAAACCTCATGGTGCTAACTCTAAGGATATACGTAATTATCATACTCTATATCTGATTTGTTCCTGAGGAGGCATACGTTTATTGGCATGTCTTACAAATTCCTGAAGTGATTTTGATATGTTCTAAGGTTTTCTTAAGGTTAATTTTAGTCGGCTATCTTTTATTACTTGCTCACACAAATGAACACATATTTGGAGTAACAAATTGCGTTCGAAGTACAGGAAAAAGGCAGGAAGGGTATGCAGCCTTTGCCATTGTCACATAATCACAATCTCTCTAAATATGCCCAAGAAACTCGAGTCACGCGAGGGAGGTGTTTGCATTTGGTTCCAGCTGTCCTTAGGGAGCTTGCCCCTGCCGTCGTCCGTTAAAACAAAGTCCTCCCGCAAGTCTTGCGTAGTTCCAGCGAAGCCATCTTTGGATCTGGTGCCTTGCACGTAAACGCTTCATTTTACGGCACCAAGGTGAATAAAAAAAACATTGAGCCATTCCGGGGCGACGTCAGGCACCGTTCTGCGTCTTACCATAAAACTGTTTTCTCGCAATTAAGACGAGGACCGGCGGCAAGCGGAAGCATTTCATCTTAAGAAGGGCGCGCAACGCGAGGGTGCAGCCTGCGTTTCGGTGACATGTGCTGGAAAAACGATCAACACATGATTTTTGCGCATCCTTTGTCGCTCGGCTTCAGCCACAAGGCTGGCTGCACAGCTGGGCTGCACCACAAAAGGAAGTCAGTCACAGTCAATGTAACTTTTGTAAATGCATCTTGTAATGTAAGGCAAATGGTGTTCCACCTCAAGTTAATTAAATTTCAAGATTTAATTAAGCCTTTAGTAAGGCATCAATTGCCCAGTTCTCATCTAGAAAGGTCAATATTTCATACAGGGGCACAGTGTGTCCTATCATATTTATTTATAACATATAATAAAATTGTAACGGGCCAATGTCTGTACATTATAGATATTGATAAAAAACTAATATGGGGAGGGGAATCTTTATTAGAGCAACAGAAACCAAAAAAACAGTTTTTAGAATTTTTATCTGTCTGTGTTCGTACGCGCATCACGCAAAAACGGTTTTCACCGATGTATTGCTAGAGGTCTAACTTAAAATATAGGCTCCATTTTACCGCAGGAAAATATCTTATTCCGATTGTTTTAAATTTAATATTAAAATTGTCCGGATCTCACGTTATTTAATAAACTTAATGCTAAATTAATAGATTTTGAATCATAGAAGGCGTTGTTTATCATTTTAAAGGTATATCTCAACTAATCTATATAGCCATAGCAAAAAAATTTCAGTAAAATAGATAACACAGTAATGCCGATTATGTGTGGCATCGGCAACGATGGGCCAGAGCTCGTTGTTTATGTTCGAGAGACCAAATAAAGGGCAAAAATGATGAAAATTGAGGAAAGGTGGAAAATGTGTTAATTTTATTTTTAGGCAACTGGTACAGTATTTTTTGCGTAATGTGTACGGAGTCACGGGCAAAAGCTAGTTTTTTATATAAATAAAGTTTTTCAATGAAAGGTCAAAGGTCTATATTTTATAAATTTTATGGAATTCTGTATTTTTAAATTTATATCTTGGTATTTCTTAATTATTTTTATCGAACAACTCACCGAAATGTTACTGCTCGGGCAGGCAATTCTCTGGAATTATTGAATTTATGAAATCTTTCTGCATAAGCAATACCTAATTCAAAAGAAAATATTTCAGGTCTAAAATACATATTTTTAAACATTGTAAAATTGCGAATATACTGTAGAATTTGTTAAATATATTTATTGAGCTAGTTAACTGGCTTATTCAAAATTCGCCTAACTTGTATTCGTCGATTTTATGCAACCTTGCTTGGTACATCCATTGGTATTTAACCTAAAAATTAAATTATTTGTATATCTTTAGAGAACATTTTTATCATTCAATCTCTATAAAATTTACAAAAGTGGAGAAGAATTTTTTCGCTTCTTTATCCTTCCTTGAGTTAGCCAAATATAAAACTTTCGTGAAAAGCTCTATATTGAAAATTCGGATGTGTCAGTCTATTAGAAATTCAGATAGTCAGATCCGACTGTAATTGCATCGTCAATCATGATTAACCCCTGATGTTCTCTTCTCTGGAGTTTTGCAGTGTAAAAGGGTTAAAGTGGGAAAGAACGCGGTGGTCGCCATTAGTCGGCAATATGTGAAAAAATAAACTTTCTAAATTACACTTTCGACGTTGACTTTATATATGGTTGAGCAGCATTTTGTGGTAAAAACGACTCCACTCCAATCTCTTTAATTTGCGATTGAAAAGTTTTTGTTCGTCATATAAAATACGCCCACAGAAACTGGAACTTTTACGCACGTCCCTGGATAATTGAGATTTTATTTGAGAAATCACTTATCCTTTCTGATAGCGCTTTAGACACCTTAATCCATCTTTGAACTTTGGAGACTAAAGTTAAAATAGAAGCATTTCGAAGTACCATAAGACTAAAATTAATGTTAATGTTGGAAAAGAGTCGAGTATAGTTATATTTGAAATTTGTATGACAACAAGTTAAATTTGAAAAATAAATAAAAACAACTTCGAAGGTTACGAGTATGGAATTTTTTAATTCGCTTATTTTGATTTTTTTGAAAATCATTTATTTATTATTCGGGTAAAAATAAATAAATAAAATAAAAATTTCCATTAAAGTACTACTAGACAAAGTAAAGTTGTCCTTGTAATATGTTTTCAAATTATTGATTTTTCTTCAATTTGAGGATATTTACTTATCATGATTTTGTTTCAAGGACTATTGAGTAACAATTGTATTTGTAAGGAATTTCATCCACCATATTTCTTTTATGTTTTCAATTTTTGAAAGACCGTCCCCTTTTCTTAATTCCGACGCATATAGGTACATACAAACTTTTATTTTTTTAGTTCGAAATGGATTTGAATTCTGGATTCTTTTCCATAAAATATATGGATAATATTTATTCATAATGGTACCTACCTACGCAAAACCACTAGACAATAATCGAACATGAGAATAGGAAAATATTAAATTTCACTCGGAGAAGCGACCAGACAGATTTAAGCGACCAGACAGATTTAATATTCTAGACTATTTTTATAGGTCTTAAAAAAAAGGTTTTTCACCAATTCCAAACTAGTCTTGATTATAGCATATATGTATGTAATACAAGTATATATGTATAATTTCGTGCTAACTCTTTTGTTGGTATGCCTCAAGAATATTTGTCTTGATGAGATTTATTAGGATATTATAAAATACTTACAATTTTTGTTATATATTTTTCACAAAATATTTAAAAATTTTGAAAATGTAGAATAATTTTGTAAAAAGTGTCTTTGGGAAATTGTTTTATATCTGCAACTAATGTATTTCCTCAAAAAGTCACAATCTCGGCTGAGGACTCTGTCTTCTGGTGAACTCGAAAATTTTCTGAATGTCTGTTGGTCGGCTCATCAGCCAAAGCCACAAGCAACGAATTTCTTCGCCATGTTCAAGTGATGCTCCTCGGGAAGGCCTCTGCCACTCGGCTTCTTTATTTCGCCCGAATGTGCTCACCATTTGTGGCTTACTGCCTTCTTTGCGGGGAAGTGGAAAAACAAATTGTAAGAAAACTTACACCGTCCATGCGGGAGATTTTTTCCCACAAACAAAAAATCTGTTGGACATTTGACTCGCTGTAAAATTTGCAGGGGACTTCTTGATAATTTTCTGTCTGCAGCGGCAACAAATTCGAGACCAACGCATCAACGCGCCGTGCCGGGTGCTGTCGCAGTGACAAGGCTGGTCGCTGATCTTTCTGGGTGCAACAAAAATATAGCGAAAAATCGCAAGTGCAAACACGAATTTTTTGTTTTTCTTATATGTAATGAACGTGAATGAGAAATTTTTGGGAAACTCAAGAATTTTTAGTCTGCTCCTTATTCGCTTTCGAAGAGAGTTTTTTGAGTTCATGTTTGTATCAATTCAGTTCTCATACAATTCATCTTTTAAACCACATATTTTAATAATCAACTTAACCTCTTAATATTGTTTTATATATACATAATTGTAAAATCGTATAATCTATTACGAAAAGATTAAAATTAAGAGTTTTCTACAGACAATAAGAAAATTACACCAAGTTTTCTACATTTGATTTAAAATAAAGTAGTTAATTAATATCTTAAAAATTTCGCCTAATTAAAGACTTTATCGAAATTTTCTTTCAGCTGTTAGGTAATCTTTCTCCATTAAATTCTAAATTTTAAAAAAGTAAAAAGCATCAATTCTCCGTATCAACAATTTCTAGATTTTGCTGTTGTAAAAGCTACATTTATTTTATCGTGTTATTAGATATTGTTACAAACAAATATCTTTGATTTCTGAAACTCATAATGGTTTAAAATTATTTCAAAAATGTTAAAAGTACATAGTCAATAGGTGATAAAGACGTATGAAGGATGCTGTAATCTTATAGTAGGTGCTCCAATTTGGTACACTTGCGAGCATTAATTATAGAATTTCTAAGAGCGAAAACTGCTAAATCCGTAGAAATTTTGCAAATTTTTCACAAATTGGAAAAGTCCTTTGTTGGAGACGCCCCCTTATTAATCTCGCAATTTTCACCTACATAATTCTATACTCCAGCAACTTTTCATTCCTTTTGCTATAGAAGAAAAAAAGAAGGAAAAAAAAAGTTACCAAGAAGGAAACAGAGAAAGCAGCTTTTTATGAAGAGAAATCAGTGAACATGAAATGCCAATTACACTTCCAGCGTGCCATTGCCTTTTATCCTCGAATGATTTGTGCCCATATCAAGGAGTCAGCCCGAAGATCGCAACTTTTCCAGAAAGACCGCCCACGCGTCCTGAAGGATGTTGCCTAGATACTTACACCTCTGTCGGTTTGCCGAGAAGTTTCTGATTTTATAAATGCGAGTTATGGCAGGATATTGCTTCTCATGTATTATAGAAAGAAACTTCGTTCCCGGATGGCCGGCGGGGGTGGAGCAGGGGGGTCCAGGTAGGTTCGATGTAGCTAGATACATTTGTCTAAATGCCTTCGGGTTCCGGCAACGCGCTGTCATATTCACGAAGTCTATGACGCCATAAGTCCGCCTCTCAATAGGCAATTCGAGCGAGCCCTATTCCATACCTTTTTGAGTTTCAAATTGAATGATTGATTGATTGAATGGGATATGTGAATTCGACTAAGTTCCTGTCGAAGGTACTTAGCCTGACCTTGATACGTCGGAAAAGAAGAAATTTCCTACATTTACGAAAATCTGAGGGAATGCGCTGCTTTTAGTGGGATGGGCCAAATACCGACCCCGGCAACTGACTTGAGTTTTTAGCTAAAATGATAAGCTTATAACTTTCTGCTTTATTTGTCACATTTAATTTCTTCAAAGTTTTCATTTAGTTTTCTTTTAAAAGAAAATACATTAAAGTTAACTTTTCTAATTCCAATTAGTTCAATTGATCTTTTTCATCAAGTTCAATAATCTATAAAGTGTCACACAAAACTCATTTACAGCCTCGAAAGTTTGAACAATTTCTTAAACATAAAATATGCAATTTTCTTTCATAATAAAAGAAAAAAAAATTCGAATTCATCAGGGTTTCAAAAACAACTTTTATATTACTAAAGTTTAATTTTTAGTATCTCGTTTATTTCCATAGAAGTACCTACTAAGTTTTTAAATTTAAGTAGCATATTAGCCACTCTATGAAAGCCCTTAAATTAATAATAATAATAAGTTCTATTAATTACTTCTAGGCATCAAGCATTTTAGAACTCAAAAACAAAATTACTTAGTTTATACATATACATATTATGTAAAGTTAATTTAGAATAAAATTTACCTTCGGCTAAAATATCAAAAACATTCCAGGAAGTATTTACTAAAGTGTTATTAAGCAGCAATCCAATCCGATGTCCTTCGGTTTGGACAAAAGTAAAAAGCAATACATAAGTAATAATTCAGACTCGAAAAACAGGTTTTTTTTTTATTTTGTTGAGTTACGTCATTTGCAAATTTATTTATAACCCATTGAAGAAATCAATATACGAGAATAAACAAAGTTAATATTCAAAATCCTTTTTGTACCTTTTTTATTTTGAAATATACCTGAAATCTTAAAAGTTAAATGAAGTAAATACCGCCCATTACATTTTACTTTGATGATATCGAATGGTAAGATCATATTAAATACAAAAAGTGCTTTATTTACGGGAGACCCAGAGCTCTTAGCTGATTGATAAGTACTGTATAAATAATAAAAATAAATAAAATATAGTATATTTTGTCGACTTCAATAATTTAATTTAAAAAGTCCAAATCCTTGCAGTAATACTCTTGTTTTTATAACAAAACTTTTATAAGAGAGTTTGTAAAGCCTTCATTATTTCTTTATATGTATACAGAACTTAACTCATCTTTTGAATTAATACATCGAAAAAAGCCTTTTTGTAGACGATGGTATCCCCTGAAGAGCTAGAGTTAATAGAGCTAATAATGATGATTATGGAAATACAAATCAAAAAAAAGGATAATACAAATAATAATTTCAGGGATAATGCTCTGTGCATGATACTTCGCACGATGTGGATTACATACATATTTATAACGCCTTTTTTGTTTTCGGTTCATATGAAACCTTTCATTATAGAATAATTTATTTGATATCTGTCTTATATTATTTTATAATTATGTGCTCATAAAAATCTCTTTTTATTGCTGTAAATTAAGTATACAGAGATCGTATGTCCCTTTACAAAGGTGTCATTATAAAGTGTTTAATTTGAGATTGGTATTCTCTTCCTTATTTTTTGGATTTAAATGGTAATATGTATTGCATTTTCGTAATTATAAAATGCAGGCATGAGAACCGTAGCAGTAAATTTTAGAAAAAATCCTAGAAAAAATCGTCCTCCATCAAAATTACTAATGATATTAATGTATAATATATGTATGGATGGTAACTTAATGACTACAATTTCAGAAAAGATTGAATGTTGAAATATGATAGTAATTTCAATTCTGAATTGAATTAATAATAAGCATTCTTACAATTACAAAAATATTCATTAATAACATAAGGATAATCTATTGTTTATTTGATAAAACCCCAAGTTTAACAACATATAAGACACATAAATATTTTAATTAAAGCTTCCTGGTTAATATTACTAGAATTCGTGTTAAATTAAGATCAATATGAATATTTGTTCAAATAACGAGAACAGTAATAGTGGTAGAAACATTATTTTTTCGGAAATTAGATGAGTCTACATATGACTTTGGCAGTTTTACGAAATAATTTTCCCATTTGCTATCTTTTTTATGGATATTTTCTTTATTTTGAAAAGGCAACGAGGTGGTCGTCCTTCTAAAATTAAAACGCCTGCATAAATACATACATTTATTATAAAGGGAAATCGCGAATTTCAAGGGATATATTTACTTTTATGGTCTATTAAATTTCTATTGAATTGCTACTCGTACCTTATGCTTATAATCCAAGAAAAATATTTTTAATCTTTTCCCCGTGTCTTCTTTCAGGATTTGGACTTCGGTTACCGAACATTTATCAGCACGTAAGTAGTCTTGTTTACATAAACGCATAAGTGTTCGTTTGTTTTGATGCATTCATTCCGTGTACATGCCTCTGACTAATTTCTGGACTCTGTCAATGTAAGCAAGCAATCAGTCTTCGTCTTCAGGAGGAAGTAAACAAAATCTGTATAATCTCGGCCCCATCGCCGTAAACACACGCCCTGTCCCTGGAATCTAAAGCCCACCCCCTTTCCCTTAGATATTTAAGGCTTACCCTGTAGAAATAGGCACGTGCTGATCCCAGTCGCACGCTCACAACATCCCACTGACATTTAAAACTTTTATTTTTTGTCTTTGGGTCTTGAGAGGGAAATGATATTTTGAGGAAAAATATCGTTTGCAGTAACCGGAAATTACGTTCGGAGAAAATCTCGATTTGATTTTTGTTTCATTGATAAAATTGCGACTGGCTATAGAGTTCCTTCGGGAAGAGTGGGTGAAAGTATAAAGCATTACAAATAAAGCATCTTTAATATCTACATTTTTTATCAAAAGAAACCCTTCTGTAGTAGTATAAAATTGCAAATTCCTTTTGAATACTCAGCAAAAAGGAAAGGTTATGGGTTCGGTCTATTCATTTTTAAAGATTTTTTCTAAGTTATAAATGTACGCAGATTCATTACAATTTCTTTATTTTTGAAAAAATGTTACATCAAAGTAGTTATAGAATAAGCATAGGAAATTAAAATATTTGATTAATCTATTCGATTCTACCACTGGAAAAGAAATATTGTATTAAAAATTGAAAAGCACGCAGAAAAATTGATTTTCAGGCGTTTCTGAGTATATAAGTTTTTTTAAATATTTCACATCGATGTTTTATAGTATATCTGCTTTAATAGAGATTTTCCGTGTAAACTCTAAACTAAAGTATGAATGATTCCCGAAAAATTGAAGGAATTTAAGGACGTTGTTACTTCTTTTCTTTAAACGCGTATATACCAATCTTGAAAATTGGTTGTGATTTTCTTTATGCTTTATCGCAAAGTGAAACAAACGCAAATAACTACTTAAATCTTACGATGTTTTATTCTGATCAGCAATAGATAAAGTGAAAATTATTTCGTACTTTTTAAGATTTCTGATATATTTGTCTAGTTCTATTTTTTTACAAACTTTTATATAACTTAAGTTTGTACATACATACATACCTACATATGTATATGTCTCGGTTCAAATCTTGTGAGTGGACTTTAAACCACTTTTCTTTGCGGGATTAAACTTAAATTTTGCACACGATTATAACTCCCAGGACAATGAAGTACAGTATATTTAATATCTTTGTAAATTCAATATGCCAGATCCTTCCAAGATGGCGGATTGACTTATTTTTTGACAACCCCCTAGATGTGGGTATCAAATAAAAGAGTTTGACGAGAGCAAATAGTGTTATAATAAGATCCAGATTACATACAAAGTATAAAATAAAAATATACATACCTACATAAAAAAAAATATTTAAACTAAACTTTTATTTCAAAAACATACTAAAAGGACAAAAATTACATGAAATTTTAAATTTAATAATCTGTTATGAATCTGTTCTTGGTTACTAATAACAGGTAGATATGGAAGATTTATTTAAAACATAAAAGCTTGAGGCTCTTAAGGTTTTAAGGTTTTTTAAATAAAAGCTGGTTTAAAAAAAAAATTTACTTAGGTATATTTTTTTCAGTTAGTGATATAATTTTCGATTGTAAGTAGGGCATCCCAATTCATTTCGTGCTAAATGGAGTGTGTCTATTTAATTGCATGTCGTTAACTCGAATATATTCGAATTTATTTAGTTCTTGGCTTTGAGTAATGGATTTCATTCTTGTTTGAAATGAAACGCATGACCTTTTTAATGGGGACTTGCAATTATTGCAAAATGTCGTTTCTAAGGATAACGATGCCACTCTTTGCCATTCCCCGTCAAGGTGGGTGTTCGATTGTGCCAGGTGGCACGATGCCATTACGTGTGAAATTAACGCCTTCGAATTGTTTATTGGCCCTTCGGTTACAAGCCCTTAGGCCCTAATCCCCCCATCCCCATGCGGCTCTTGAGCCCGTTTGGCTCGTTTCGCGCTCGCGATCGCAAATTTCTTCCGCACACGAGTCGTCCTCATCGTCGTCATCGTTCCGCCAATATGCGCGAATAATTGGGCCGCGATATAAAATAGCGGAGCAGGCGAGGGCCCCTCAAAGGAGTTTAGGGCTTAGAGTTCACGGGGAGGTTAACGATGAGAAAAATTGACACCAGGCGTAAGACGGCACGAGATATGTCATTTGCGTGTAAAAGTGTTTTGCATTTCGATTAGATAACATTAGCCGCGGGGGGAGGAGCGGCTTGACACCGAGTAACTCTTATATGAAAATGCTCCTGTCTGTCAACATAGAAGACAAATTAAAAGAAAAGGAAAACTCTGCTTCGCCGGAAAGCACACCTAAAGTAGTCATAATAAACGGGGGATTAAAATCTATAAATATTGATCGAGCCACCCTCGTACACGTGAAAACTTCTTAGCCCTGCACACCTACGAACTCTGCGCTGTAATTCATCCAGGTGAGTTGCGGGGGCGGCACCACAGCGTGGGCCTGACGACTCTTAGGGCTTGGTTGGAGCTCCTGGACTGGGAAGTGTATCACTCGTCGTCCTGGAGCCCGCTGATCCAGGAGCAGGAGCTGAAAACGGAGGGCGGCAAGGACACCGCCAGGAACACCAGAGAGATTCGTTCGTGCTGGAAGGCAGCAGAATAAAATGATGATTTATTCACGTCGAATGTCGTTCGCTACAATTCAATTGTATCATTGAGGATTGCTCGGTCTCATGTAAAAAACATGCATCGCATATAACATAGAGCAGAACAGACATGAACTACAAATCGGAGGCGTGAGTTCGTTTCACACGGATCGATCTGCGCGACCGACACGGGCGCCCGCTGCCGGCTCCTTTCGGGATAATTCGGGTAATGCATAATTTAGTTAATAATGATAGTCGCATTTCTGGGAGCTCCATGACACTTTGATGCGAGGGCGAAAGGAAAGAAATAATTAATATACTTACCTGCCATTTTTCGCATTGTTAAGCGGAACACGGCAGGGGATGGAACATCTCAAATATGATGCCACTCTTACTAAAAATAGTATAAAATCTTAAAAAGTTTTTCGTTCATAAAACATTCGAGTGGGGTATCGTTGTAAAGGTATCGCTATGACGATTTCAAAGTAATATAAAATTCTATAATTGATGGCATTTGATGCATTTTTAGGGTTCTGTAGGTACTTTAAAAGGAAAAACGGTACCCTTATAAGTCTGTCAAAGAGGTTTATCTCGAAAACTCTATAGAACGTAGGAGTTTCAAATTTGTAGCATGATGTTAGGTGTTGATAATGCGCACATATCGCCAATTAAAGATTAAAAAAAAAGTTTTTAAATTGGGGATCAGTTTGGTCCAAAGAGAAAAAATGTAATTTTTAATATCGTTGATAAACCATTCGAGTGGGATATCGTTTGAAAAGTATCACTGTGACGATTTCATTTTGTGTAAGTAAATGTTTCGATAGCGCAATAATTGCTGAAACATGTTTTAAATAAAAATAAATATAGGCATTTTGACCTATATTATACCTAATATTAATCCTTCGGAGTAGTTCTTTAACAGATTTTAAATTTGTTTTCCATTTAGTATATTTACTTTTTACCATTATTTTGCAGTAAATAAATTTCACTAAGTTGAAAAGAACTTTTAACTAGTTGGTAGATAAAATCGATTAAGTATGGTTTTATAACGTATGCGGAAATAAACATATCGATCTGCAGATAATTTATTAAAGAATCACAAAATGAAGTTGCACACTCAAACGAGGTATATCTTTGCATGCGGTAAAGTCAAATGATATAATCAAAGTTTTCAAATTGTAGTTTTTCGTTTAAAATGTTGGCATATACATAGACATTGTTGAATCCTTTTCGATATTATTTATTTAGGTAGGTACATTTGTATCTTTACTTATCGTTTTCGCAAGAAAAATTTAAAAGCTTCGATTATTTCATTGGTTTCGAAGGTAACCACTAGGCATTTAAGGCAGGGCAAAGATTACGCTGTCACTAAGTCATTGAACAATTTGATAAGTATTTTCGTGATAACCCCAGAAATGCCACTACAAGAACTGCTCAGGAATGTGACCGTCGAAGTTTTTTTTTTGTAAAAAATATTATAGCTCAGTAGCATAATTTATTCATTGGATGCAGAAGAGCTAGAAAAACACTGTAATTCACTTTTATCTATTTTTCATACTCTCAGATTACCTAATTTAATTTTGAGATGATGATTTAAGAAATATTATTTTAGTTTAGCAGTGAGGAATAGCAATTGTTTTAATGCTGTGTTATTAAAAGAAAAAGTTAATATGTGCTTAAAATAATTGCCGATGAAGTACACTCATATTTTGAAATACATTTATGGGCTACAAGGGTTCGTAATAAGAAAAATCTTATAAAATTTCAGCGGTCATAGATCAATTTCTGGAGAAAGCGTGACCTTTGATAGCCCCAAATCTGATTTAAACTACACAGTAAAACGTTTTCACTGGTTTAAGGGTAGACAATATGTTGTCTTATCTTATCTAAGAATAATAATTTTATTAAGTCAAAAAATACCTACACACCTATTTGAAATTCAAAACCTTTTAGTAAAGCGTTTTACTTAGGTTTATAATTTTAAATAACTGAAGGTGTTTCATTACATTAACTTGTAAAATTAGCTCAGTTTTTAATTTTCTTTTGTTATATGGATCTTAAGGAGAAATTTTTAAGAACCATAAGGAGAATCAGTCTATGAACAAGGTTTTAGTACCTACTATAGTATAACATTGTTTTTTAGCAGAACTAGTTAACCTTACATAAGTTACATTTTTCCCGTAATAAAAAATATGAAATTTGAAATTTAGAGTTTTTAGCAATATTACGTTAAAACAAATTGCATTTTTCGGTAAAACAAATGGTCCTTAACTTGCTTATAAAAAGTAATTATGTATTAACTAATTTCTAGCTAGAAATAATAAGAATAATTCAGTATTAATGCAGTATTAATTTGAACTATTATGTTACTTGTGTAATAATGAATATCTACTTTTTTCAGTAATTATTTTTACATCTTCAGTAATGTGAAACATATCTAATTTTAAGCGTTTTACTATTAATAATAATTGATTATCGTTGCAATGCCAAACGAAGAAAAAGTTTCACAATGATTCATTCAAAAATTTAATAGTTCTTAGTTAATAGTTCTTTGGATATTTACCTAACTTTTTTGTTTTCTAAATCAGCTGAGCATCTGGTAACACTTAAACATTTTTTCTTTTACATACGTATACGATGATAAAAAATTTCTACACATTGAAACTGAATTGACATCTAATTAATTTGGGAAAAAAATACGTTGGAATACACTTGGCGAATTAAAATCGTCGCGCAATAAAATATACTTACAATTACTTAAATACTTTTTCGAAGAATACGTTACAATTTTTTGAATACCTCATAAATTTTGAGACAACTTATGTTTGGAAGGCCAATGCCCAATAACCCATGCATCTATAATTTTATTTTAATCCGAATTTTACGCATCTTAATATGAGTGGCTGTGAATAAATTCGAATAGTAAAATTTATAAAAGAAAAGCAAAAAAAAAGAAAAAAGTAATAATAATAAGCCGGAGTGACAGAGTCACTAAAACACGCCAGAACCCGGCCAGCCAGCGGCTTAATTATTTTCTTGTTCTGTGCAAGCTGATTAAACAAATTACCACGTCAATAAGCGATAACAAGGTAACCCTGCGCGAGAAATACTAGGCATTAAGAAAATTCCAGTTTTTGGCAAAAATTTGCATAATCAAGTTGCGTAACGCGGCGGCGGCGAAGACGGTGGGTGACGGGGAGGTGGCAACACTGCCACAATTTATGCTAAGTGACTAAACTCGAGTGACCAGGCAACTCGCCGGGCCACCGACGCGACGGCGAGGGGCTTAGGCCTCCATTATCAAAAATTTGCGTTTGTAATAAAATTATTTGCATTCCGGGGATAAAGTAGCAAAGACCCCTAGCGGCGCGGCCGCGAAACAGGACGACCCCCGATCGGGTCAGAAGGAATTCGCGAGCCGCTGTAAATACACCCGGGGGGTCGTCAGCGTGGGCGTTGGGCGGCAGAAAAGCTTCGTCGGACGACGACGGACGATGGAATGCGCTAATAAAAGCAGAAAAATTGCACGTGGTGCCGCTTGTTGTCAACACGACGACACGCGGCGGGCGGGGGGCCGCGCCGCGATGCGAAGAAGCAACAAACGGCGGATTAGTCGCGTTGAGCTCCCGATTTTCTCCCAAGACGCGTTCCCGCCTTCGCACGTTTCTGGGCTTTTCTTTTGTTGGGGCTCTGCTCGAGTGCTCCGCCACCCGACGGGGCGCGTCGGGGTGGTGCGGGACGGGTGTTTGCTTTCCACTCTTGCAAATTTATGTTTGGAGCCGCTTCTTTTGCGTCATCGTTGGGCCGATTTATTATGCAGAAGCTCAAAATCGTGGTGGCCTTGCCCGAGCGGCTGAACTGAACAATCACGCTCCAGCGGAGCCCCGGACGGCTTTGCATTCCTGCCCCCAAGGGCTCCAGGAGCTTTTCAATCCAAGAGGAAAATGGTCAGGTGCTTTGCACCTTTTCCCTATGTGATGGAATTGAAGTGCATTAATTTAACTTAAATTTTATCACAATTTTAAGCAGCTATTTAAAAAAAGATCCATCTGTTTGGACAAATAGTAAAAAGATTCAATAAAAGCGACTAAGGGTTATACAAAATCTGACCATAGTAAAATCACTTTGATTTTCATGATTTTCTTAAAGAGTATAATAAATAGGTATCTGAAAATATAATCCAAGTTTCCGAAAGTATATCCGATAAGATAAACATCAAGAAATCCTTGAAATATGTACATATGTATATCAGGATTCTTAAGGCGTTTGCAAGGCATATCCACTAAAAGTATGCCATTTTAGGAACAATTCAGGTTCAGGGTATGATAAATTTTATCTAGTCTTACCTAGACGAGGCTTTTCTACTTATGTCCGCTTATGGTCCAAAATAAAATATGTATGTAGACCGTTAAAAATACTAAGTAACACCAGTTCGGGTATTTGTGGCAGGGACTTGGTGCTCTGGATCGAAACACCCACCAACGTTATTATAAAAATGCCAAACTATATGTATAACTGAAATAAAACAACAGTATAGTATATCATTTGTGTATCTATCCATGATGAAATGGTATAATGCACTGACAATAAATTTCAAAAAAATGTTGATGATAGATTTTTGGTACTGCCGCAGGACAATGTCAAAGATCGAACGCCTCTGTTGGAAAACCTTTTAAATGGCATAAAATCACGAAGTGGGAAGATTGCTTTAGCAGCTCATAAAATAACTAAAAAAAATGTTATTCTTGCAACTATGTAAATATATGTATGTACTTTAAATTTATCTTTAAATTCAGTTAACATAACTTCACTTTGAAATTCAATAATTTAAGGCCGCATTTACACTGCCATGGGCACTAGTCAATTTCATGAACGTTTTCTATTTATTACAATATTATGAGCCCAGTTGTCAAAATCAGATAATCAAGCATTGAAGCATATTCAAATCGACATTTTAGCTGACGTTCGGCCTAAATATAAATGACATGAACATTGTTTACAAATTTCTCCCTCATTCAATTTTCGCTTATGTGCATTCATTCATCAAGCAGTCTCAAAAACTATTATGGCTCCTTTGTCTCTTCTGCAAGTTGTGACGTCAGGTTCATGAAATTGATTCATTCATATTAAAGTATAAATGCAGTGTAAAGGATTCATAATAGATTAAAAAACATAAGTAGCAAACGTCGTCAGGAGAAGGTGTCCGTAAATACTAATTCGAAAATAAACGCAAGTTATACGTAAACAGAAAAAATTAATTTCACGATCTTAACTTTCTTGTTAAAGTTATTCATTGTTCTAAAAAACCATATTTATAACGGGCATTAACAACATAATTTATCTCATTTGCATAATTATCAAAAGAAATGAACGCATCATAGCAGTGAACGGAACGGAACCATAACTAAACGAAAAATGTTCTTTGAACAGCTCTAAATGGTGTAAGCTTGCGGGATTTATTCAGTATTTAAATGACCGTCAATTGCTTTTGTCCCGCAAAATTATTACGATTTGATTCAGTATTTAAACACCGCACCTCAATCCAGCATGATTATGAGAATTTAATTGTTTTATAATTATGAATAGGTACTCGTAACATGATATCGAAATACATTTCCATTTGTATAAATCTTTTGCAATCCACTGTTCATTGATTGACATTAATAATGTAAGTACTTTTACCACAAACGAGTGACGTCTTCAGAATATTGTAGGTAATGGATATTTAAATAGTAATTGAAGGGTATTTGAGGCATTTAAAGAAAATTGAAATATTTGTTTGTAATTTCGGCTCCATTTCAAGCTCATGTTATATTTTTTTGCATAGTTTATCTGTTTTCGTGAGCGAATGTTGATTTGTTTGACTTATTTGTAACGTTGCGTTACTATTATAATCCTAAAACAATTTTTTCACGAATTGAAAATTTAAAATTAGAGATAAAAAAAAACACTTTTCCTACCATTTTTTGTGTTTAGCAAAACTTACATATACTTAGAATTATAAAGCTATTTAGATTTGATTAACCATTTTGAGTTTCCAAGATTTCGAGTGGATCTGAAGTCGAAATCTTAATTTTGCGTGAGACATGATATAGAAAAAAAATATTGGATATATGTAACACGAGTGAGTTTCAACTACTAAAATAAGTAAGTTTTTAAGATTAAACTGATGAGTAGTAAAATATGAAACAAATTTTAAATTTTTGAAAAATAAGAACAAAATAGGTATATCGAATAAATGCTTAAAATTTCAGGGAATTCAGAAATTTCCTAAGAATCGTTTCAAGGCATGTTTTAATTGTAATAAAGAAATATAATAACTTGGTGTGGAACAATTACGTGATGGAAAGTTACCTTATTTTATTGTTGCAAAACTCATTAAACAATTCGTTTGAAGATATCATTTGAAATTTGTTGATTTAAGAAACTTTGCAAAACTTTTATGAGAATTGTTAAAAGATAGGTATTGTTCAAAAAAACAGTGGTTAATTTAAAAATTTGAATTTTGACGAAGGTGTGCCGTTTGCATGTAAGGGTTAAATAAAGGTAGAAAACGCGTTAATTGAATCATATTCCTCAATAACTTAACTGGATATTAACGTGCGAAAATCGGGAATGCCTCCTGACTCGAATAACGACCGACAAACCAAGCCAATTACATAAGCCGACCACGGTGACTTCTGGCCCGAATGCTATTAGGTAATTTCTTAGATAACTCCATTAGAGAAGTTCTTTCGGTTTCATGCGGAAAGGCGATTTCTTAAGAATCGAGCGCCGCGCCGTGCCGTGTCTTCACGTTTCTTCTTCTGCTCCTGTGCTCCGCCGGATCCACCGGGGATCCGTGGGGACGGCATGTGGGAGTAGTCCTGCACTGGGGCTGGTGAGGAGAAAGTGAAACTTTGCTCAGATTACTTTCAATTGAAAGTCGAACACACTCCTCCAATTTTTTCAATATAACAGAATTGGACGTGCGCCCCACCGGCCGCCCCGATGATAAGGCCCCGCTCCCACTGTCTGTTAGGTAAGAATTAATCTCCTAGAAATTCTATTGTCAATATTGTATGAGGGTAATTAAATAATAGACTTTCATGGATGGGAAGCCAATTGCAGAGGTTCATTTAAAATTTATTGAGTTTGCCTTCAATATCGAGGCCCTGGGGCCCAGTACATACGCTTTCTTCTCGAAGTTCATGAATTAATCTTTACCATTCAGGGAGGATCCAAATGCTGGCTACGTAGAAGATTATTACTTTTACGTCATTGGAAATAAAATTAAGTTTGACATAATTGTTGAATTATTTTTATTCGTCGATCCATTCTGAAACTTTTAAACAACTAAATTAAAAGTTAAAAAACCTTGCCTCCGATTTCCGTGGTTAAATTTCTCAAACTCCTTGAAAATGAGACCGGAACAAGAAAACTGGTCAAAATGGTAACCTTATAACTCTCTTATTGTTACTAAAAATAAAACTATTGAAGCATTTAAGGTGAAATTTAAAAGCGTTCCACTTCCAGAAATTCAAATACATATATTTGGAAAATATGATCATATAGTACAATATTAGCCAAAAATAAAATGGAGAAATGCTTATTAATATATAAATACATATAATATGTATATAGGTAATTATAATTACTTTTATATATTTTTAGAAATTTAGTTATAGGTATCAGTTATTAGGGGTAAATAAGTAAATAAAAGCTACCATGTGAAATGTGTTTGTCGATTTATTATTTTAAATATTACTAAATTTAAAATTAAAATAATTTATAATTTAATTTCTGACAAAAATTGGGTTTTTTTCTTTTTCAAAATTGTATAAAATATTTATTTAACGTATGGGGTCTAAATCTTTATTTAAGTTGTGTTATTTAAATTGGAGGACCCTGACTGATTCTTAAAAGTTTTCATACTTTCTTTTCTTCAAGAAGAAATATCTTAAAGCAAATCTGTTACCAATTCTCCGTTACAAATTAACAATTACCATAACTCAGTGTGCTTCTTGAGGATTAACGTTAATCTGATAAACGCTAATCTGTACATCACAATTTCTAGGAACTACCCGACGTTTCGAGTGTGACCACTGCAGAAGCGGAAAAGTTCTAATTGTGATACGTTACTGATAAGAAGTTTATGGTGTAATGGTATAATATTCAATTTGTCGTTGATTAACTTCAATCTCTGTAACATGGGAATTACCTTGTAATGATGTAATAATTACGAGTTGATTTGATTTGAAGAATTTCGATGTGAAATTTTGATTAATATATTTAATTGATAAAATCAAAAGAAAATTGCCCATGCCAATATACAAGTGTACCTACATGAATTATTCAAACTTATTTTTGTTTCCAAACTGCGTTTCTGTATTTATGTAGGTATCTATCTACTTTACTATAAAAAAGGAATTTTTAAAGTTTGACTTTAGAAAATATTTTCAATACCATTTTAGACCTACACACATAAGTATCTAAATGAAATTTTAGCGCTGATTTCTAACAACAAAAAATGGGTGAGTCCACAAATTTCTTTTGTATCTAACTTGGGCTATTTAAAGATAGAATCATATCACTGCATAGGATTTCTTCAAGGCACGGGTTTAGGCCAATTATGTATAACCGTAAGTTCCAGGCTGTATAGAGTAATGTAGTAAAATAAGTATTAAGATATTAATTTTACGTATTCAGATATTAATTTTATTATCAAAACTAAAGTTTATCAATAACTCGTGAACTAACAAATTTTGCGTATATGTATACTTATATTCAGATGTTAAGGTCCTCTATTTTCCTGCACTTATTTAAACTTCCCAGTGTTTTGCATTTTAGGATACAAATCGATATTTGTGTGTTTAAATTTGTTTTTATAACTAAACAATGTTTGCTCAAGTCTACAATCTTATTTTTATATAGTTTACTTTCGGCAATATACATACACAGTATCGTTTTAATTGAGAGTGTATTTAATAAGGTCTTAATCTTTCGTTTTAAACATTTTACCTGAATGATAAAAATTAATTTACTAATAAAAAAATCTCTCAGAGAAGTGCGACTTCAGTAAATTGAATTGAAATTGCGAAAATTCTTGTGATTTAATAGCCATTAGTCATTTTCGATGATACATGCTGAAATTTTAGTAGATAAATTCCAAAATTCACCCTGTTGAATCGAGAAGAGAAATGGAACTGGGATTGCCAGGGAGATGTTGTACCCTACGTCCCTATTGCTCCTTTCTACGGAGGACGTCATTCAGTGCGCACCAGTACGCCTGAATTATTTGTTTAGATTGTAGTGTGTGACAGGCGGATTCCCTAGACGTGGTATGTTATTTAGGCAGGCCCACTGCCTACGCATCCTGTCAGGGGGTGCTTTAGTTCATTGAGGCGAGCCCGAGGCCCCCAGAAAATTCCTTTCTTTTTGATATAATCTCAGGGAGATATTGATCCTGCGTTATTAGGCACGTAATAAAGCATAAAGGAATCGGGAGAAATCCGCTCTAGAGCTGCGCTTAAAAGTGTCAAAATCTGAAAATAGCACGCTCGATACTCGCCTAGATAGAGCAGATACTACTTGTATATAGAAAGTCAGCTGTCTCATTCATAAAATCGTCGAATAACTGAGACTGTGCACCAAAGTCTGTATATTTCATAGGTATTGACTATATAACAGTCGTTTCTTTCTTTTCTTCTTATTTTTTTTTATTTTTTTGGGTTCGGACACCGTCTTCAGGTGAGTCCAACCAAACCCGAAAAGTAGCCATAAAAAGACAGTTGTCGAATGTCCTGGCAGAAGAGATGTCGATGCTCGGGGTTTAATGGACATGTACCTACCTATAAACGATATATTAAGTAGTGTAAATTGTAAGTTGGCATATTATTGAAATTTTTTACAATTGTTGATTTTTTATGGTCGTGATTTTCACGAAAGAACAAAAGATGGAAACCAAATGGGACTGAGAAAAAGTGCCCAAATCACCATGTGTTTTCCATCAGTGCCGACTGCACGGCAAGCTTCACAGGGTGATAATGTAAGTGGAGGTAGGCGCTCTTGTAGTAGCTGCCGCCGTCAAAACCAAGAGTCGAACATATGCGAACCTTCTTAGTATTTTTCTTGGGTATGTTAGCCATGTGTTAACTTCTTTTTCAGAATATTCCGTCTTAGCAGACACTTAGAGAAAAATTTTAATGTGTCTATCTTGTTCTGGCCCGAAGAAAAACGCTCTCGGGTGATTTTGAAAAGATTCTCCGGAGCCATAGTGTTTACTATCGCTTTATATAGGCCTCAGAAGAGTGCCCGTATCCGTTATATTTATTACATATGTGGCGGTATTCCGCGAGATTTTTGTATAGTATACCCGCCAGTATACCGTAAGCAAGAGTCGCGCATACGCAGTTCTCGTTCTGTTTGGGGCTCTGGGGCCGAGTAGCTGCTCTGGGAACTTTCGAAGTCTGCGATGGAGCTTTAGTTAGTGATAGGCGCGCTTCTACTACAAGTCTGTAAGAAATTCGAAAATTTAATCCGAACACAAGACGAGACTATTTTGCATTTGTATTGTAGTATATCATAAGTATCTCTCTTTTCGTTCTTCAGTTCGCTCGTGTTTGTATACTTTTGCTTTCGATCTTACGTCGAAATTTTCAGCGACTCAGAACAGAACCGAAGACCTTTCTTTCGTTGCATACGGAACGGTGTGAACATCGACGAAGCACTAAAGGCCCGGGGGCTCAGTTTTTAAAATTCAGTATAGTGCCGAGGTGTTTCGTTCTTTTTCCTTCCACCAAAAAAAAAATAAATAAATAAATAATAATAATATGAAATAAAAATAAAAAAAAAATAATTAAATCCTATTCCGCGCGCGAACATTTATTATCAGTGAAAATTTAGTTCGGCGACTCAGTCTGAAAATCGCCTTGCCTTATTAATCCGAGAGATATTTATTAAAAACTTTATATTTCGGATATCTTTAAACTGCACACCGCGAATGCTGCTGATAAAGGGAATCTCTCGCTCCACTACATGAAGAGTGAAGACAATGTCAATTCGGAGCTTAATGTTAATGCATATCAGTCGCTCTGTGTGTCGCGTACGTAATCTTGCGGACAAGTAATTTCCCCGCGGCTGGAGGAGCCAAGTGCCACGCCAAACAGATGGGCATAAACAAAGTAATGTTCGCGGATGAATAAATGAACACGATTATAAACATTGCCAGTGAGTGTTTATGGGGAATTTCAATTGTTACCAATAAGATTCGGCTTCGTTAGAGCGGCAGAGGCTGTGCGCGGACGGAGTGACCCACTGTGAATTTGTGATAAAATATTCGGTTTTTTTTTTGATTCCCCATAGTTTTTCCCTTATTTTTTTTTTTTGGTAAAATGTGCACTCTTAGCGATGAAATTTTGCAAAATTATGCTAAAAAGCTGAGTGGTGTTGAAAAGTTTTGTCACTAGCCAGGCCAGCGACAATCACACACAAAAATAAAAAAAAATTGTTTTGATAACTTCCATCGGTTACCGATGGAGAAAGTGTAAAAATTGATAGTGTGGAGTGTGTTTTAACCGCCTTGGAGGGATTTTTTTTGCACAAAACAAAAGGTTTGCTAAATTTTTATTCTTTTCACTCCTAGTCTTAATTAATTTTAGGTTTTATTATATCAAGAAACAATATCAACATACTATATCAATAAACAATATCAAAATACGTTTAGAAATATAAACGAACTCAAAAAAATTACAACATTCAGTATAAGTGAAGAATAAACAACAAATTCAACTGTAATTTCAACAATTTTAAGCTATCTGCATGTTGATACAACCATCAAAATTCGTTTAATTCAACAGTTAATTTCATTAGGATTGTATTACATCGTTTGTTTGTTATATTGTCCAAAATTAAGTATACTATTTTTGTCTCAAGCTGCGAATAATTTAAGTATACATATTTAATAATTTATAAACAAGTACGGATTTCAAATTTTCCGGCAAATAGGTAATGTATTCTTCAATATGTAGGTATCTTAGAGATTATCAAAAAATATTAAAAAATCTCGCCTGAACCTGACCAATTACAAATTGTACGAAAAGTAAGTTCTCATTATTTAGAAAGGAACTTGAACAAAATATCCGATTATCGGATCCTCAAGTATACTCAATTATTGTATCAAAGCACTTTTTAATTAATATAACATCCTCAAAAATAATGGAAGGTAGGTATAACCTACAAAAATAATATTAAGATTTTAACAAAAACTATTGGATTATAAGTATTAAAAGTATAAACGCACAAAAGCCTGTAAGGTAAAAAAGAACACTGAACTTGAATGCTTCTAAGTTTTAATATTAAGCCGGTCGTACGCCAGTCTATCTTATTCGGTGACCTGTAATAATGTGTACGCGGTATGTATTTGTTTCAATCTGAATTAAATTCTGTACAAAAGTTTATAATATGTATCTGAATTTCGTATGAGTCAACAAAGTTTATGTTTTGTTGCAGTGTTTCAATGCTTATATGTAGGTATTACAAAATACAAGCAAGCAACATCTATAATTCTGTTTAAAAGTTTACGAAAAGGGTATCTACATACATAAAAGGACATTTCCCATAAAATATTCACATTATCCAACAAAACATTAAAAACTCAAAGGAAAATCGGAAAAATATCGAATTACAAAGTCAACAAACTCGCAAGAAGAGATTCTGAAAAAAATGTGGGCAAGACAGGAAGTCATGAAAACCCAGAAAAAGATTTTTTTCTAAGTCCGAAAAATAAACACTTTTCTAATTCTTTAAAGTAAATTTGCTCATTTATAAATGTTTTATTTAACGCGAAACAAAAAATTAACTTATGCACCTAATCTACTCCATGAATTGCAAAATTTAATGTTGATTGAGAAGTCATTGAATACTCTAAAATTTATCGGCAATCAGATTCAATTTTCGCATAATTACTCGTTATCTAACTTGGGCAATATTTCACGATAGTGCTGCTACAGCTAACCTGAGCTAATCTCTGGTATATTTACAATAGTAAGAAAACTTTAGAAGAATTGGGTTAATTGGTTTATTTGTCGTCGCTTTAATCTAACCATTCAATGATATCAAGCTTTAAAGTTTACTATTTTTTTTGTGTACTATTATTGAATTTTGTTACTTACGGAATATATACATAATTATGTATGTAAATATACATATATGTATTGTATATACCTACACTTGATTTTTTTTTATTAATTTAAATTGTTAACTGACTTTTCATATAGATTAATTAAGTTACCCTAACATTTATATTTTTGCTATCACTTATATTTTTTAAAACTATCAAACTATCGAAAAAAATATAATAACATCTATTAATCCCTTTTTTTCTATTTTTTTAGATAACTTATGAACTTTATTTTCTGCAACATTTAGACCTTTTTTGCAATGTACTTTTGCATGTGCTCGACAGTCGGCGCTATCGTTAGATTAGATTCGATGTCGATGTCGATTGCTTTTACTTCCATATTTACGTGTAAGGGGTGTTGTGATAGATAAACACCTATACTTACCACATTAATGGAATTGTAGCAGCAATCTGATGCCATCTCTGTCATTTAATTGAAAACAAAAATGTAGATATGTTCAATTACAAATACTTCCAGTAGTTGAATGATTTCTTATCGAGATAATTCCTTATCGATTTTTTGATTGCTTACCAAGCGGTTTAAGAAATTGCATAAATTCATTCAGTTTAACTCAATACGTAAAGCGAATTACATATTTACATGCCTTAAATAATATTCGATCAAGTCCGCTGACCAAAATATTCGATAAAAACTTTCCGTAATCGCGCAGCTCCAAATAATTTTTTGATAAAATCACTTAAAACGAGATAGCGCTTTTAAGTCGTTTAAAACATTTTCTACTATTTAAATTGAATTGATATAAGATAGATTAAGTAGTTAGCCTCAACTGTAAGACACAAATTTTTTGTAGACTTTCTTGCAAAAGTCTAACTAGACACTAAGGAATTGTCAAAAACTTTCTTGCTAGAGGTTATACCTAACCCCTATTTATTACCTCTTTAATAAGTAAGTAAATGAGGTTATCACAAAATCGACACAAACCGTTAAAAGCATGGACTATTAAATGTCTACATAATCAATTTAGACATAATTTCCGAAATAAAAAACAAATCGATACAGAAAGCTTCAATTCAACCTTATTTATTCTAATAGCCGTCATCAATTAGCAATCGGTTTTATTTTTGATTAATTGGTTGTACATTATATGCATTTTTATACTGGTTTAATACTTTCTAGGTGTACTGAAAACGTTTTTAGAGATTATACAGAGACTAAATTTTTCAGAGCAGCTATAATTAAAATATATACATACTTTAAAATTCTTCACAGAGTTTATTTTGCAATAATCTCCAAAAAAAGATACATTTCTCGCAAAATTAGGCGCCCCATTTCTTATAATCTAATTCGAAATTCTTAGCGGATGTATTAAAAAGGTAAATTTACTCAAAATGCTGGTGTACTTCAAAATAATGACGTCAGTTAACGTCAAAATATTGTCAACTTATTAAATTATTCACAGATGTATTAGCTTTTTGGCAACTGTGGATGCAGGCTTTTATAAAAACGTCACCTCTCATTGTTTTCAAAATATTTTATCTTGATTGTCGTACCAAATGTTCCGTCATTTAGACGTTAAAGCAGTTTGGGTTTTCACGAATGAATTCGTATTTATACGTCACAAGTTTAAGGCGATGGAATCACGCAAATGTAAATTTGAAGGCTACATAAATTCAATAAAATATTTTATGTAGATTAAAGTTTTTTTCTTCATTCTAAAGAATTATATATCATTATGATCGCATAATTTTGCATATCTTATCTATATTAACATTCTCAGCCAACTACAAACTTGAATCGTTTTGTTGATTGATGCAGGGCTTCCCAGTATTTATATGACATTATAAGTTTAAATAACAACATCCACTTTAACCAACTATTATAATTACTTCTAAATTTTAAAAACGTGCTGATTAAGTGTATTCCAAACTTTCATCATTTGAATAACCATATGTTACGTCTGGTTATAAAACGATGGTGGAAAGTTGTGCAAATAAGATTTATTGAGAAGACCTTTTACTTTGTTTAATTGTCTTAGCAACACCAAGACAATTTTGAAGGTTATCTCTCTTCAATTTTTTTTTGGAATATTTCTTCAAGACAAATGGTAATTATTGAATTGAAAAATTTAACTTTTGTGTTATTATTTTCATTTGGTTCACAAATTTTTTAAATAATAAAAATGTTGGAAAAGAATGTATAAAATTTTGAAGGTTTTGTTGAACAAACTGGTATTTAGTCAGTTTAGCAATATTTAAAATGTATTGACGAATTTATAACTATTTTCTGGGACGTATTTAAAGTTTTGCGATTTATCTTATGATCGACAGTGACTTTTGGATTTTACAATAAATTATAATATTTATTCTTTTGTATATGTATAAAGTTGAAAAATTAAATCCGTCTATTAAATTAAACTCCAGTCTTTTTTGTGCAAAAGATACTAAGTACACTGCGGGACACTTGATTACCCTCACTTGAAATTTTCACGTAAGTCCTAAAGTTGTGGGAATATTTCTTGGAAACAATTATCACAGCACTTATTACCTCTTGTTACATGCTACCTGCTGGTGGAAATAAAAAATTAAAAAACACGAGAGGTGGAAATTCCAATTTTCAATTTTCGGGCTATTTAAAAGGGGACACTTGATTACCCTCACTAATCTGTTTTAGAAATTCAAAGGGTTAAGGTGCGTCCAAATTAGTCAAAGTGTGTTTTATTTAACTGTCGCTGCTTATTTGCCAGAGTTGGTTAAATTTTTATTGCATTGTAGCAAACATGGGTCGTGGTAAAACGCAGACGAAAGAATAAATGGGCAAAATTCTTGCATTAAAGCAAGAAAATTTTTCAAAGAGAGAAATTGCCAAAAAAATTAGACGAGATCCTTCGACAATCAACAACTTCCTCAAAGATCCTGAAAATTACGGGAAAAACCGGAAAGCCCGCACTGCAAGAGCCACAACAGCACGAGAGCGTAGGTCCATCTTACGCAAAGTGGCAAATTCTGCATCAACCGTTCGCAAAATAAAGGAAAAAGTCGGAACTTCAGCAAGTGTCCGAACAGTTCGTCGAGTAATTAAACAGTGTCCGCATCTCCGACGGCAAAAACTTCACAAAAAACCACGTTTACTTCAGCGTCATAAAGTTGGCAGATTATAATTTTGTCGATCTCATTTAAATTGGAAAGAGGAACGGCGCAAGTGATTTTTTCTGATGAGAAAAAATGAAATTTCGATGGGCCTGACGGTTTTTAGCATTACTTGCATGATTTGAGGAAGGAGGAGCTGTTTTTGTCACGTTGTCATACCGCTGTTGGTTCTGTTATGGTATGGCCTGCAATTTCGTATCATGGCGCAATAGATTTAGTGGTTCTAGAAGGTCGGCAGACGTCAACAGACTACATCGAACTCTTAGAAATCCAAAAGTTAATTTTGATGAGATGTTCAATGGTCAACGATGGATTTTTCAGCAAGACAACACACCCATCCATACAGTAAGATGTGTTTGCACACAACAATGTACAAGTTCTGGATTGGCCAGCCCTTTCTCCCGACCTTAACATTATCGATAATGTTTGGGGATGGCTTTCACGCAAAATTTATGCAGAAGGAAAGCAATTTGACACAGAGAAAGTCTTGTCGCAGCCATAAATGGTAGCTTCAAAGACATCTCTTTGGATTATCTAAAAAGTTTGTATAATTCTTTACCAAATAGACATTTCGAAGTTTAACGTACAAACGGAGGACCTACAAAATATTGACATTAAATAAAAGTATTAAAAAAATTACAGGTCTTTGTTTTATTCAATTTTTTTTGCAGGTGAGGGTAATCAAGTGTCCCATTTTAAATAGCCCGAAAATTGAAAATGGGAATTTCCACCTCTCTTGTTTTTTAATTTTGTATTTCCGCCAGCAGGTAGCATGTAACAAGAGGTAATAAATGCTGTGATAATTGTTTCCAAGAAATATTCCCACAACTTTAGGACTTACGTGAAAATTTCAAGTGAGGGTAATCAAGTGTCCCGCAGTGTATATAAATTTCACCTAAACCGATTGAGTGCTTTTTTGGAAACTAATTATGGCGAATTTTGGAAATGTTAAGTTATAAAGATGTATCGTATTTTAAATTGTTCTTCTTGGAAATCCTGTGGTAATTTTGGATCCTTTTATGTTTTTACGTAAAGCTTGTTATGAATAAAGTGTAGGAAGTACGAAATAAAATGAAATAAAGATGAAAATGATTGGTATACAACATTTTATCGCCTTCAGTAATTCCGCAGTTGTCCCTCCTTCCAAATCCCTTTAATTCATTCATGGAAATCAGGCAAAAATATTTGGAAAATATAAAATTTCCAGGGGGCATACCGTTTAATAAAATTAATTTGAAGCTGTCTGCACAACCACGAACCTATGAATAATTATGGTTTTTTCCCAGGGGCTTAGCAGCTGCCACGTTCAGTTTTCAATTCCAGGAGTTCAAAAAACCAAGACCCCCACCATCCGGGGGCGGGTTTCGCGTTTCAACTCTTTGGCAATGGCCAGGAGCCTTCTCTACGTTGATGGCAATAAATAACTTTGTAGAGGCTCGCCATAGAAGCCAGAGCCACCCCGAGCGATCTTCTACGTTTCCACCGAAGATAAAAGCGCCATTCGGCGGGCTATCGAAAATTTCACCATTGCGATAACGTTTAACCTTGACTTCTCTATCTCGCCGGTGTTTCGTTTCGTGGTGGCTGCCCTGCGGCCGCACGACACCCAAATTCGATGATTTTTTCATTAATATCGTTAGACCGAGTTGCGCAAACAGAGGGCGACGTAGAGTGACGTAGGGCGGAGTAGGGCGGCGTAGAGGCCTTCTACAGGGCCTTGTGGCGGATCAATTCCAATGATTCCACAATTCTACCCTGATTACAAAGATACTCTGCTTTTGGATTGTTAGGCTGCGTTTTGCTTTATGTATTTTCGAAATGACCCTTGTTTTACCTTCCCAAAAAAAAAAAAAAGCGTAAGCACTCCTCCCGGCTATCGATTTGTAAATAACCCGTGAAAAGCAACAGGGTTTACTTAGGCCCGTGAAATAGCTCTGCGATGGACTTCTCGAGGCGTTTGCACAGAAAGGTGGGCTGTCTTTAGTTGGCTGCCTTCCAAATTTTCTAGGTGGTCATGGCGTATTAATGATTGTGACGCAGAAGATTTGGCTCCTTAATCGAATTAATAAAAATTATTACTTCTATGGGGGAATATCGACGGTAAACAGTATTTTAGAAAAGAGCGTTAGAACGATGAGCGAGGTCATAACTTAAGTTAGCCTTAGTGCAACACTTGCAATCGACGAAAAATGTCTTAAGAATGCGGACGCACCCAACCGCGTTTCGCTTATATGATTTTTGGCAAAATGCCGTGATCTGCAGTTGCTGTCTCAAAAATGGAACGCTACTGAATTAAATTTTTAATCGCCTTAAGCGGCCTAAATTATTTAAAAAGAAAAGAAGCGTATAAGGGTAATAATACATCAATATTACAAAGCTTTTGTAGTACAATAATGGTAGTAATAATGATTGTATGTACAATAAACATAATTTAAAATATTATTGCGTCTACAATTGTTGTATTTTTTTAAATGACCTCTTATGATTAATGCCAAAACTTATTTAGGTTCAGAATTAAGAAATGTTTAAAAACCGTTTAAAAACCGTCGGGTTTCTTATCCAAGCATATTGAAAATCAAAATTTTTGGTAGTGATTGTGGTCCTTGAAAATGGAAAATTTTCAAATATAAAACTAAAATTTTGTTTCAGTTTTTAGAGCTTTTATAGGAAAAGAGTAGATCGAACTTTGAAAAAAAACTGTTGTAAGTAAATAAACTTTTTAGTATTAAAATTGCTCTATTTATTTAGTAATGGCGTCATTTTTTTTCTTTTTTTCAAATACATACAACTAACATCGTCATGCCTTATTTAATGACTATTTAATACAGATCATTAAATAGCAATGTCTTAATATTGGTTGATAAATTTTAATGCTATTGCTATGGTGATTTCCAAAAATTCAGTTCCTAACATGCATATGGAAATCACGCAATGTAGCAGCAATAGTTCTGGCGAGCGATTTTAAAAAATCTGTTCAAATATTTGCCAGTGATGTAGAGACCAGATAATGCGAATGGAGGTAACGAACAATTGCAAAATATAAAAGCAGAAAAAGCAAATTTGTATCAACCATATGGTTTTATCCTTTTTCTTTTTTTTCATGAAACCCTTATGCCAGCAATGACTTCGGTAAAATCGCAATTTTCAACACCAAAAACACGATTAATAAAACAGTTCATCCATGATGGTATATCTTTGCGAAGTTTTCATTGATAGTTAGTACAAAAGAAAATTTTAAGAAACAGTCAAAGTGTGTTGCAAATATTGTTTTTTTTTTATTGTGATGCAAATAATTTAACTAAGTTTTTCGAAAAGTATCAGTCAATATGTTCAATTTTGAAAGTTTTTGAGATCAACTTTGATAGTTGTAAATTTTCTTAAGTTAGTTGAATCAGCTTGTAGGACAAAACATCGAGCTGCATAAAAGTCAGTAATAGACTGCAATTAGTACGTTTATTGAACTTGAAATGGAAGCCTGTTGTGATAACATTTAAATAATTTTCCTCTAAATTTTCTTTCATATTCTTTAGTCATCTTAATTAAGTAAGAATTGCGGTTCCTCACATTCAAAATAATTCGCATCGTAATAAAAATGACTAATTCAATAGAATAAAATTTTCGTATACTCATTCAATTTAAAACAACACCATTTTGGAAATTTTCATTTTTGTTGTCCCATTATTTTGCTGAAAAGTCTGTAGGTACTTCGTGAATTATGTGATGTAGAAGTTTAAACAGCTTGTAACACGTCATGAGATAATACATTTTGAATAGACATTATCAGATGTGTACATATGTATGAAAAAATGTTCAGGCATTCTTGTAATATTCTCTTATTTAAAATACAATCTCAAAAATAATATACGTCTATTAAGTTATAGAATTGAGAAATTATTCCTGCAATTTAACTTGTCATTACCTGCCGGCTTCGCGTAATATTCGTATGTGGTTAAACTTAGACATAACATAAATTTTAAATACGTGTAGTCTTGTTATAAGTGAAAGTTGAATTTGTATTGTTTAAATAAAATTAAGCCAAAAAGAATTAAGAGACTTCTACTAAATCCAAATTCCAAAAATAATTACGTTTTAAAGTTATAAATTGGTAAAAGCCGAAAAAGGCACTGCGATGTGATGATGGGAATTAGCATATCAAAATAACCGATCCAATGCTAATAAATCTTCAGGTGGGTTTTAACATATTCTGAATATACATACTTATTAACACGAACCATAACTGTGATAATTCTCTGAAGTTTCGCTATTGTTGCACTGCATTACGTCACATGTCTCTGCTGCATTTGCACAATGAAAATATATTTAGCAAACATTTAATTTCCCATTGAAATTGATGACAATATTAATTTACTAATAAGTAATTCTGATGGTTCAATTCTACTTTAAAATGTAAACAGGTTTTACTGATACCTTTTTATTTTTCATACAAAAATAAATTCAGGTATATCCTGTTTCTTAAATTTTCGTTAAATTTTTGTATGTTAGTTTTCTTCGGTAGAAATTTATAACTATCAAGTTTCCACCAATTTTTTAAGTAATGTTGCCAATGTAACGTCTTATTTTATTTTCGTGTATTTTTGCACAAATACAACACACCTTTTTGAGATATTATTTGTAAATGTGCTAATAAAGTGACGATGTTTTGGATTTTGAAAATTTTGTTTAATGTGTTAGTCTTTGTTACACTTAAGACATTTTCAATTTGAAAATGCTTAATAACATTAAAAAAGAAGCAACATTAGAATATTGAATAATGTTTATCATTACACCTTTTACATTGTAATTACTTAAACATAAAATAAACCTTAATTACATGAGCCGTGTTTACATCACAACCGAGACATGTTTGTTATCTGTAATTTACAGTATTTGTTTTCATAAAACCATCTAATTCGAAATATAAATAAAGTGATTAAGATTTTACGCGTAAAGAGAAGATATGAAACTTTTAGTTACATTCAAAGCTCTAATTTTGGTATTGTGGACATATTTACAATTCAAAAAAGAATTTTTTTTAAAGAAAATGCCGCCAATTAAAGCTTGAGATTTTCTCATTCCTCTCTTTAAAATATTTCCTGGTCTCGCCAGTTTGATAAGAAAAAAATACGATTTCCTGCTCTTTTTCACAGTATCTTAGTATTCTTCGAACAATTTTATCATTATCACTTCTCAAAAGCATAAAAAAGAGCGAAGTTAAAAACAACTGGAAGCGAAAAAGTTTATCTTTCCAGTAAAATGACTTCGATTTTATCGTTTTAATTTGTAGTTTTAGCAATAATTGTTCAAATTATCGCAAATTACACTTTCGACTCGAGGACCCAGGCAAAACTAGGCCTTGAGTTGCGTGCCCGAAAAATCATGAACCCCAAAGCCGATAAGAAAATTGGCAAACAAAAGTCTTATAAGGCCCCTGATACGAACAGATAAGATAGTAGGACTAGCAAAAATTTAATACTTAAGTAAGTCTGTTAGACGGCAATATTCTGGAAGAACTCTCATTTTCATTAAAGATATTGCCCGCACTAAAGGCCTGCGACACGAGACGAAACTCTGGCGCAGTTGAGCGCTATCAGGCCGAGAGCGACTATCAAAATCGAAACTATTCGACTTAAGAATCGGTTCTTGCAAGAAGGCTCCCTCCTGGCCCACATATCCGCTTGATCGATACGCGTAACGTGGGGGAGGCTAATGGCCAGGCCCTTGACGTCGTCGGCTCAATATTACTGAAATATTGAAATCATGCGATAGTCGGTCTCCTCGGGGAAAAGACATTTAACTAAAAGGGGCTAGAGGGGGCTTACAAAACTGCAGCGGGGCCTGCCTCAATCCGAATCTTATCCCGCCAATAAACCCACCCCCGCTCATTAATCCTGCCGCAATTCGCCGGTAGCCGCGAAAAAATTATGTCATACCGCGTTCCATTGAGACCAGAAAACCCCGCCAGGTTGAGCTTCTGTTTTCAATTTGCACGTCTTTTCGAGCTCAACACAACCGCGGCTCGGGCAACATAATTCAGCGATAGCGCTTCTATGTGATAATGGAAGAGCTGCAGCGCTTCGGATTATCAAAGGTAAATATTTACGATATCACTTTGGGTATAGTTGCTCGGAAAATACCCCGGCGACCAGCAGTTAATGAAATTAACCTGTTCTTTCAGTTCGTTATTGTATTAGCGCGGTTTATAATTTCTGTAATCACATTATTGTCATGCATAACATCACCCAGGAGTTGATACATTCGGTTCGGATTAATTGATTTTTGCATCACTGCACTTTTTGCAACGAACATATAGTAGGAACAATGTATGAGTATCAGTACTGACAAAAATTGGGTAGTTTTACAACTTTTCCGGGATTATATAAATTTCGATCTTAAGTAAATATTGATCCGATTATTAACAACATACTCGACTGATTTTTTAGATTTCTTAAATGTTTTAGACCTCAGAGTATTATCTCAGAATTTTATTTCGATACTATTTTACTTCATATACTGATTTAAGTTTTTCCTATTTTATGTCTTTATTATTTAATAGTCAGTATTAAGTTTAACTTTTTCAAAAATACATCCTAATTGCTTTTATAACAGCACAAAAAATAAGCCCACAGTTTTTTTTTTAAATGTTTAAAAATCTACTGGTATTCGTTAAAGTTTTGCGACTTAATATCTCTTAAATCTGAAGACAGTCCCCCCAAGTAAGGCCTTATTTCTTTTATTTTTCCCTATATATTCTAACCCCAAATTAGCCGTAATTTACTTTTCTAATTGATAGTATAGTAATAATACTTAAATCTTTGAAAAACACATTTTGTTACCACGGTCCACATCTGAAGGGATTTTTACCTCTTCTTATACGTTTTTATCGTTAAGTATTAAATATAAATATTTTTAAGAGTATTCATGTATTGGCCACCATTTTGGAGTCCCTTAAACTTTATAGTAGATTTGAAATTAGTGTTTCCAAATTATTGTTATGTTAATTTTTATTAAAATATCTTGGATTTCAAAAGCACCGGTTGCCATATTGAGTTCGTCATTTAAATTTCCAAACTTTGATAGTATAGATTCTAAATTAGTGGCCTCAAAATACCATTAACACTTAATATCACTTAAATTCGTGAAAAATGTTTGGGCCGCCATCTTGTCTTTATCACATCACTGTGACCATATGACTGAGCAACAAATAAACAAATTTTCGATTTTGTATATACAATAAGTTATTATATGATTTTGTCCTCTGAGTAAAGCGAACATACGGACGGAATCAGCCAACTAATAATCGCATTATTCCCTAATCTCATATCAGTGAAGCGAAATCACCACTGCGAATACTCCGAGGAGTTGGTGTGACCCTGTTTTCTTTACTAAATCAGTTTTCCATTTGACCTAATCTCGGAAAATGAAGGGGGTTGGAAACGAGAACTGATTTCAACCCCGTTCCCTCAATGATAGCTTTTTCATGAAGACTGGCACATTCTGCCCCATCCTGGAGGGGCGTATACATATCACTTCAACCCTTTCGTCAGAGCAGCACTCGTTCAGCCATCTATTCAACTTTTTAAGCTGCTAAATTGGGTGTGACATATGCCACCCCCACACGGCGTCCTTAGTGACAGTCTCATTAAAACAGGGAAAAGGATGAACCCTACTTCCCTAGGAAAACAACTCAACAACTTGACTCCGTCCCATTACGTCTTTGGCCACAATGCGGAAATAAAGTAAAACGGATGTCCCCGCACTGAATGAGATGTGGTTGATGCAACACACTTCCCAAGGAGGACAAGAGGCTCCGGCGGGGCGTGCAGCTACCTTTTGCGGGGACGGCCCTTCAGCCCTTCAACCGCTGCCGTCGTGGCGGCTAATTGGACCTTATCCTATTTGAAATCCGGGCAAAATGCGAAATGTTAGCAATGAAACCTATTTTCTATGAATGTCTGCCAAGATGAGTGACGTTTTGAAGCTGCATAGAACTCGACAATAGTTTCGCTAATTTGGCTCGAACGTGTGAGCTCTTCGTCCGACTATTCGTCCCCATTTTTTGGGGGATGGAATGGGACAACTGCAAAGTTTTATAGAATTCCAGAAACACTCCGGGATGGGTTCATTAAAAATTCCCGGGGTTTTTCTAACTTTGTGTTGGCGTGAAACGTCCTGAGTGCTGGACGACAGTTGCTAATGTGTTTATAACGAAAAAGGACATCTCTATGAGTTTTGTAGCTATTTGAATTAAATATGAGTTGTGGTAATTTTACGTTTTCCTAGCATTTAGTAAGATGCTTTTTAAAATTCATAAATTAGAACATTAGTTCAAATACATATTTTAGGAATATTTAAAAAAACGTTTTCTCAAACTCTCTAATGCTTCTTAAAATAGAAAGGAATTCTTGGTTAACATAAGCACTTACACTGAAAAACAACAAAAAAGGTTACCCATATCAAAAATTATTCGGGATAATAAAGACACTGATAGACATTTTCAAGAAAACCATCCTACCATCCCTAGAAGGATAAAGGATGTGTATTTACAACTACGAAAGCTATTTCATAAGTAAAGTCTATGTTTTCTAATTTATTTTTCTTTATACAGTAAAACCACGTTATGGCGAACTCAGTTATTACTAAAACCTCGTTATAACAATCAAAATTATGGGCCTTTTCAATTTGTTATAACGAGATTTTACTGTAGTTAGTAACCTTTTAATGTGCTACAAACAGTATTAAGTATGATTAGTCCAAGACAAAATTATTGACAACGTTTAAAAATAGATAACTTTGTTATAGTTATTGATGACATAAACAGTAACTTAATACCTACCTTGAAAATGTCTGACATAAAACATAATTTCCACTCCAATTTTCGATTCATTTGAATTATAATTTCTAAAGACCCTGTTCTAAATTTCGTACCAAACGAATCGAAAAGAGCTTACAAAAGCCCATTAACTTCAATTAATTTTTCCATTCAAAGTGTTTAAAATAATTCGGTAGACAAATTTAATCGAATTATTTTGATGTTATATACACAAACACTAATTGAAATCAAAGGCAACTAAAATGAATTTGTGGGATTTTAGGATATTTATTAATTTTTATGCTAGAAGTGCTTTCCGTTTCGTAGGAAAATTAGAACAGAGCCCAATACAGGATTAAATATTTTTTTCTTTCTCTATGTAGATTTTAAAATAACTTCCTTAATTTAATGTTTCTGGAAAAAATATTGTTGTGACAAATTCTCATTCTGTTAGTAAATTTAATACTCCTTGAATAAAAATACTACTCAAAATGATTTATTCCTTGAATATTAACTTAAGAAATATACTACCCACTCAATTAAGATTCAATGAAAGAATTTTCCTGAGAATTAAATTGAAAATTCCCAGCTTTTGAATATTCATAATTCTTTGAATACACAACAAGCATATTTTGTTTCTGCTCATGAAAATACATGCTACAACAACAGAAACTGTAACGATGAAAATTATGCGTAAAAATTACTTAAAAATGATTTTCGTCCGGAAATTTTTCAAGAGTACCTAATAATAATAATTACAAAATGATTATAGGGAAAATTCCTAAAAAATGAAATGTCTGAAGTCATTGTAATTTTCGTCTCCTCCTTTTAGCAATGTTCTCCTCATAATTAGCAAAATTAAAAGATGTATCCGAAGTTTCGGAGAAAATTTCCGGCACCCGACTCATTATGTACTAAGCATTAATTGTTTTATTTCCTTTCATTAAATGATTTTCTCTACCATCCACGTGCCGTAGAGTTTGCTTTGTCGTCGTGGCTCTCAGAAAATTTATTTTGATGTTTTTTGCTTTCTTTAAGACACCTAAATCTTATTTTTCCTTCGAGCAAATAAAGAGATCCTTGCTGGCAATTGTTTCTTTTCCTATCATCAGATCCCGTCGTGGGGACTTCGTTCTATCTTCATTTGCTTTTACCATCGGAAATTGTTGACGTCATTCGAAATCCATCCGCCACACCACCGCGGCAGGAGAGAAGGTTAATGAAGACAACTGGTCCTAGCACGAATACGCCGCTGCTCCTGAAGGCGTGTGTTCAATAAGAGGAATTTTTATAATTATCTGGAATTATGTTCGTATCAAATAAACAGTCTGGGCCAGCAAGTTCTGATAAGTTTGCACGTATCAGCTGAACCATTGATTAGTATTGATTAATGAATTAATAGCAACAATTTATCAAATCTGGCTTAAGCTTAGCTTAGCATATGCTTGGCTCAAGCCGACCTAAATCTGGGTTAAACCATCTAATATAAGCTTGGCTAAACATTGACTTAAGCTTAGATTAAGCCAGACGACACATTTATTAAAATCGGCTAAGGAGTACAAAAATTATATGACAAAATAAACGAAAAAAAACTACACATTTATTATTAGTAAAGATAAATTTTACGAATTATTACATCGTTTCCAAAAAGTATTTTGAATTTCATTTTTGTATAGGTACATAGGTATACATAGTTACAAATATGAAAAAATTTATTTCCCTTTCCCAGACCTGATAAAAACAATCACAAGTTTTTAGTTTACTTTGGCATGGACTTTAAAATTATATTAAAATATCATGGCCTAAGCAGACTGATTCTCATTACCCTTTGTAATTTTGCCGGAACTTTCGTACCCTTCAGGGATAAACTAAAACGATATCTATATGATGAAGAAATTATTGCTTACTCAAAACTAACCCAAAATTATCGTGCAAACAATGGGGCATCTAATTAAAGCAACTACTCAGGTTTATTGGGCCAGTCAGACCGTTAATGAAATTATAATCCTCCTTTTTGGCATTGGTTACGTATCAAAAGCAACCACCAAATTACTCTACAAGTAAAGAATTTGTATCTCCCCACAAAACTTTTTGCTTAGTTCGTACATATGTAGCTCTCGGATGTGGAATAAATTTAAAAAGATTACCATCGTTGCATGAATTTTCATTAACATCGGAAACTTACCTTGAACTAGCACTTGTAACTTTTTTCCTATTTCTTAAAGTGATAGAGCAATTGTTTTCGGTTGGATTATCTTTGCTCCGCAAGCACTTAATAGAATAGAAAGCAAGCAGATATTTTAATATCGGTTCAAAATATTCGAAAAATTGTTTTGCATAGGTACTTAGATTTTTAACCAGGTTATTGGTTGCTCCAACATGTTCACATAATTCCAATTGCGCAAATGTTTCATAGAAAACGATTTTAAATTTCGTTTCTATGTATACGTAATCACGAGTGACCACTTAAAGAATCCGTAGAAACTCAATTTCTAGAAGGAAAATCTCTTTTGATCCGCAGTATTTTGAACTTATAGAAACAAAGCAGTTGCGCGTGACGGACGGTAAAGATGAAGACATTCAACTGATGGTGAATTAAATTTTATTTCGTAAATTTACTTATCAAAGAATTGTGGGAATTTTTCATATAGGGTGAAAGTCATTAAAGTTATAGTATAAATCTAAGTTTTAAATTATATTGTTACGACTATAATAAAGTATGTATATATGTAATGTCTACAATTTGTTGTATGTACAATATATTAAAAAAGTTTTTTTTATTATCATTCTACGACTTTTACATAGTATACTTATCTGTCTTTAAAATTGTATGTTGATGTGAATATGAATGACTAAAAGTTGATAGTGTTTGTAAGGGATTTTGCGCTCTTTTCTTAAAAATGGGATGCTATTTATGAAACATTTCCTTTTTATTAAAAAATAAGAAAAACATATAGAAAAACCGTTAAAATTACATAAGAGAGAAAAATAGTACTAAAAGTAGTAATATAATAAGCTGTAGAATCTTTGTTTTTAATGGAATTGACTAACATTTTTCTGGAGATACTTTTGACACTTTTTCTAACAATAATCAAGAAAAACAATCGATCTTTTGAAAATATCTTTAGTAAAGGACGCTTAACACATCGTATTCTAATTTATTTTATTATCTCCAAATTTTCCATTTAAGTTTTCCAGTCTTAAATTTTAAATGTCATGGCGTTTTTGGAAAATTTACTCTATTCTATGTGAAAATTCATCCTCTGCTTAAAGACCCTTCAAGGAACATTCGTTTTCAATAGCCACTTCTTTAAAACTGAATTCCAAATAGGCCCTTCTTTGTAGGGCCGAATGCAAAAGTTAGACTTTCTTTATGAATATTCATTTCAGTGAAATTCCAAGCGACGAGATTGCTGGTGTTCAACCGTTCGTCCCGGCCCTAAAGAGTATAGGGTTGAAAATTTATTGCATCAGCATGAGTCGCAACGTGGAATTCCTTTGCAGCTACTGTGTCTATGTGTGTGCATGCATGTGTGCGTGTATGCTCCTCCTGTATTGTTGCTAGCCGCCCTTATTTTATTGAAATGTTAGCAATTAAATTGCCTCCTGCCCTAAATGAATTGAAATCAGGAAAAAACGTTTCTCAGGTGGGATGTAACCGACACCAGCTCATGTTAATTGTCAGGACCGGGTCAAGGTCATCGGTCGACTACGCCGCCCGCCCTATCGACTGAAAGTAGAACTGCGAAGGGCCACTCTGTCCCTCTCCCTGCGCTCGTCTTGAATGAATAGAAAAGGGGTAGATAGGGAAAAACCACAAAATCAAGACATCCTGTTGACGTAAGCCGCAGAATTAATGATGTTACCTGGAAGTTTACCTGAGGGGGATTCGTTCTAGAGGCGCCTCAACTGCCCCAGGAAAACAGGAAGTGCATAGAA